>CM058155.1:20962030-22162030 GCA_030254885.1 Vitis rotundifolia
AGAAGAAATAAACTCCACAACATGTCTTTTAGATTACAAAATACGAACTAATAACGTAAATGTAGGCCATATTCCATCATCTACTTAAGATGTAGATAGGAAGTTGAACCTTGCAAATGTGCATATTCAGGACTGGTCCAAGCTGCTTTTAATAGAAGTAGACTATATTCCTTCATTCATGTTACATCACATGCACCTAGGAAGTTCAACCTTGTAAATATGCATATGCAGGACTGATCCAAGGTGCTCTTGATAGACCTCAACACATAATAAATATGCATATTCAGGAGGTTGAACATTACTTGATGACTCTTCCTGTTCAAAATACTAAGCTAAAAATCAAAATGAATGAGTTTGTTTAGTTTACCATTTTCCAGACTTTTCTTACATGAAAAGAAAAGTGCAATAAAGCACCACTTTTCTGGATTTCCCAACTGTTTAAAAGATTGCACCAATGCTCAGATATTCCATTCATTGGCAGTGGTTATTTTTGGCCATCTGTATTTTCACATCTAAGAAAGCATTACTTACCAAAGGAACATAAACATGATCATTCACTATTTCTAGCATTCTTAATGAGAAATCTTACTTACAAAAAAAATTAATCTGGGAAAAAAGGCACTCCAGTGTGGGAGTTTCTTATAGACTTGAGTTATGCGTCAGGAGAAATGATCTTACATGGAATTCCCATTTTACATTCACTCAGCTAGCATCCCAGATGGAAGCTTATATTTTGATAAAGACTCTGATCACGTGCAGAATCTCTTAAGTCTGTGTGTGTGTGTGTCTGTGTGTAGGGGCAATATCTTAACTAAATATATTTGTCTTATGAATAAGGACTTAATTTTCATATTAACATGTAACACCATTTCGATCTTTGAAACCATAACTCATATAAGCTACTCAAGTAAATGCAACTGTGACTTTTCAAGAGCAAAACAAGACATGGAGACTGTTTTCTCATCAGGCTTCCATCATTTGGCATAGAAGATCTCCATTTAGCAAAAAATGGAAAGTGTGAAACATAGGGAAATGTCAAACTTTTCAGTATACCATATTGCAAACTTGATACACAAAATTTCACAGGAAAAAAAAGAAAAAGAATTCCTGTTCCTAAATTCCAATACCTAAAAATACACACATCCAAATTACATATAATTCAACTATTTACTCTGCAGAAATTACATTCATAACTTCTGTCGCCTCACCCGTTATGCAAAAAACCCAGAATTGATGTATTTACTGATTATACAATATAATGACCAATTGAGCAGTCCAAGACACTTTCACCATAAATGCATGTGTTTGTGAAGGAAAATGACCCAAATTCATAGAAGTCAAAGCATATGAAAGAAAAATGAGAAAGCTACATATAAGACAAACGACAAGAAGTCTCAAACATCATATCAGTACCGTAATCTGAACCGAAATTGAATCGACCATAAAGAGAACCAAAGTAGAAGACCACGGATTAGCGATAAGTAGGAAATTAGCCAAGAAAAAAAAAACACTTCAACAGCATGAATTGAATCTGAAGCAAATAATCACGATAAATCTGAAATTTTGAAACAAGTCACTGCAATAGCATGGACTGAAACTGCAGAAACTGCAGAGGAAATAAAGCACACAATCAGATTTTTTTTTTTTAAATGAGGAAAATCGAAAAAAAGAATTCGAAAAAATTAGAAAAACAACCTTGAAAGAAGGAGCGGGTTTTCCAAGAGGATCGATAGGGGAAGAGAGGCCGAGATCTTGAGAGCAGTGGTTGAGCCAAAGAGACTCTTCGGATGCAGAAACCCTAAGCTTTTTGCTGACACAAGACACCGCTACAGTGTCTTTGGCGTCCAATTTGGATATAATTGCATTGATAGCCAAGTCGCCCAAGTCCTCCAACCCCATTTCCATGACGCTTTCTATCTCCAGTTTCTCACTCCACTTTCTCGCGCTGGTTTGTTTGGTGAGAAAGTTAGTGGTGTGTAATATAGTACAGCCTAAGGACGAAGGCGATCAATGCAAGGGCGTGTTTGGGAAGACGTCGCTTTTATGGTTTTAGCAAACGGAGAAAATGGACATTCCTTATTAACAAAATGGTAACTCATCTTTGCATATTTCAAAGTTTTTAATTACTATCAAAATATAGGAGCTACATATGATTTACGGGATAGAGTAGACATTTCCAATTGGTATAATATCATTGGATAACATAATATTATAAGGTAGCATATCGGATCCGATATGTTTAGTTTGTGAAATGAATAAAAGAAAATAATATAAAATAAATATTATTAATTAATTTTAAAATTAAAAAATTATATTACATTCTAATATTTTTTATTTTAAAAAAAAAAATCCTTACCTTTAACAATAGTCATAATTGAAATATTTACACTTTATAAATAAATTTTTTTATTAATATTATTTTATATATAAAAATATAGTTCTTATTTTTAAACCATAAATTTAATTTTATATAATTTTATAATTTTATTTATCAAAATAAGTAATATAAAAAAATAAATTTATGATATATGAGATATGCATATCCTACATCTTAACTTAGAATTAACATATCTCACAAAGATGGAATATTAAATATGCAGTATTTAGAAATTATCAATGTTTTCATAAACGGATTGGTCATTGAACTGAAAAAATTACTGGTTCGGTGGTCAGACTGACAATCGAACCACGGTCGAACCGGTGACGTCATAAATATATGTTTTATATATTATTAAAATTTAAAAAATAATAATAAATAAAAATAATAAATTTTATGAAAATTTTGAAAGTATCTACTTTATTTGTTGAGTTTTTTCATTTTTTATTTTTTTTTTATCAAATTGTAAACAAAAATCACAATTTTAATTATAAAATTAAATAATCAAGTCATTAACAATTTAATTTAAAAAAAAAATTCAAATCATCGACAATTTATAAAAACCCCACATTAATTTAGAGAATCAAGTCATCAATAATTTTAAAAAAAATCAAAGAATTAAAATTTTGAAATTGGCTACAAAAAAAATTTTCAAAATGAGAAATTTACTTTCAAATCAAATATTTATTTAAAATTTAAAAATTAGAATTTCATTTGAAAATCAACAAAAATTTCAATGTGCAATAAATAAATAAAAATACAAAATTATAAAAGTTAAATACTAAACATAACATTAAAATTATAATCAACAAAAAATTAAAACATTAAATATTAAAAGATTAAATATAAAACATAAAAATTAATTTTTTTTTTTTAAATAAAAAAATGGGAGTTTAAGATTTTAGCTTCAGCTGCTTGTCGGCGGCAAAAAGGCGTGCTGCCGACGGGTGGAGCTAGCTCGGGGGGCGAAGGGCAAAGAGTGGTTTTCTCTGTGTGTGGGGGAGGAGGGGCTCGTCGGCGGCAGGCGGCCTGCCGGCCTGCTGCTGGAGCTGGGATGGTCGGGGGTTGGAGATGGGGCGCCGCAGTATAGATTGCTAGTGCTGGGAGTTTGGAACCTGCGTATCTGAAGATTCTCCGGCAAAATGGACTAGTCTCCTCGCAGCATAGGGTTTATCTCCCTGAGAAAGACATTTGCCATTATCATCTGGAAGCTCCAGTAACTATGGCAATCTTCTACGACATTGCCCCAGCCTTCTATGGGCAATTGACAAGATGGAAGAAAATTCAGTCATCCTTACAGACTAATAGATATGAACACCCTATTTTTGTGTGGTAGGGCTTATTGGCAGCATGCCAGGCGCCTGCTGCCAGGCGCCAACCTGCAGCTGGAATTGGGGCGGCGCGGGGGTGGGTTTGTTTGGGCTCATCAAAACGGCGTTGTTTTGGTAATGCTTAAAAAAAAAAAAATAGTTGAACCCGTCCAGTTCGTCGGTCAGACCGCCAGTTCGCCGATCAGACCACCAGTTCACCCGATCCGATTTCGATCCAATTCACCAGACCGGATCAAAACCGTGACAAACCGACAGTTGGACCGATCGGTCTGACCGGTCCGGTTCAATTTTTCAAAATTAATGTTGTTTTCAAAACCTAAAAAGTGCTGCTTATTTTTTGGCCTAAAAAAAAAAAATCTCATTTCATGCATTAGTATAGTGTCCTCCCCATATTGCTCGAAAATACCCTTGGACTGCCTTTTTGAGTGGCACCCATACCCGACCAACAAGGTAATAGCACAACAGCCTCCTTTAATTTGACTTTTCAATTATCACTTAACTAGCTTATAACCATAATAAAATATAAATTAAAAAATTATTGAAATGTAATTTCCCTATTTAGATTAAAAGAATACATGTGATGATTTAACCTAGGTTTTAAACATATATAATTATCCTAACCTAAAATTAAACATACATCAAAATAAAAACTTAAAAGAGTAAATACAGTAATTAAACCTTAACCACTGAGATTTCTCTAGTGGAGCCCTCATCGTGATGTGTTCAAGAGGTTGGCCTACCCATTTCTCCATCTATGTGTGAGGTTCATTGGTTGTAACATTGATATCGTATCGGTGGGAAGGAAGTGGCAAACCACCCCATACCCCTTCAAATCTATGGTTGTTCTTATTGGGATAAATCGCAACCCTACTCTTGTTTGAAGCAGAAGGTATCCTCTTTTTGTTCTTTGTGTCAAGAATTAAGGTTCTTTGGTTTTAATTAGTTATATAGTTACTGAATTATTAATTTTTTGAAGCTTTATTATTTGGATTTGGATGAATTCATTCAACACAATCTCTTATTTGAAATAATATTTTACCCATTCATTTGGGTATAATCAAAATTCATTCAAAAAATTTATCCATATGAGCAATCTTATTATCTAGGAAAGTTACAAAAATTCATCTCATATTATCACTCAAAATCTTAAAGCTTGTACGATAGTGATTCTAGAAAGTGTTTTTAACATTTCGAATACTTAAAAGTTTCTATCATTCAAATGTTAAAAAGACTAAAAGAGTTTTCTAAAATCATTGTCAAACATACTCCTAGTTTTATTCTCAAATTTTTTTTTTTGAAACAATGTCAATCATAATACAATACATCACTTTCTTAAATTATCCCTATCGCGATCCCATACACAAATTAGATATTTTCATATGAATTTCCCAATCCAATTTTTGGCCAAAGTTCTTAACAAAATGAGATATTTAATTATGTGAGAAAATATAATGGTCCTACTATTAATTTAAATTAACATTATAATTTTGTTCAAAAACAAAAAAAAAAAAAAAAAAAAAATGTTCTCAAAAGTAGTTTTGAAACACTAAACAAGTCTTACATAGCTTTTGTTCTCATATCGAAAACATCTCAACCATCTCTTGTTCAAAACAAAAACTTGTTTTCAAGATCAGATTTCAAGTACTAAATAAACCCTATATTATTTTTTGTTTTGATGTTGAAAATATCTTTATATCGATTTGATTAATTTTGTTTAAGGAATCTAGATTTTTTTAAAAAAAATTAATATAAAAATTAAAAAATATATTATTTGTTTATAAGTTCAATTTTAAATTATATAATAATTATTTTTATGTTTAATAAAACTTTTATAATATTAATATTACCCCTTCCAACTAAAGCCGAAAAGTAGAAAGCTAGTGAGAGGCCTAACAACCAATCCTTTACCAATTGAAGCTTATTTCCCAATCCAAGCCCACCCCCTTCAACAAGCAAACATAGATTCTCAAATAAAACCACACCCATATAGGCGTTTTGATTAACCCAAAATTCAACACTACACCCACAAAACTAAAAGAAAGCCAAATTAAAAATTGAAGAAAAAAAAAACCACATTGAAAGAGGCCCTTTTTACATTCTCCCAGGACAGTTAGCTTTTCCTTTTTCTTTTTCTTTTTTCTTTTTTGGGTTTCTCCTCCATGAGAAACTGCAAAGGGTTCAAGTCTCGAGAGGCAGCCATTTCAAACCAAGAGAACAAAGCCATTTTCGATTGAATTTCTTCTTGTTAAAGGCTAATCATCAACCAACCTATCGCCATTTTTTGGTCCAAGAATTGCATCCATTTGACGGGGGAAACGCCGAAGGCTTCCTACACATAGAGCCAAAAAATGAATAGTCGTCAGACAAATACAAACAATTTTTTTTTTTCAATACAATTTATACAGTGGTGGCTTTCAAAAGAATACCAAAATTTATGTTCTTTTTGTGTTCTTCCGCATTTGGTTCTTCAACAATTGTAATGACACAATCATAACAAACCCATTTAAATGAATGAATTTAATTTTTTTTTTAAAGTACAAAAATATTTCTGTACTTTATGTTTTTCTCAGGTGTCAGCAGTATGATCCTCATAAACAGGAGGAGATTGATGCCTATCCTCCCAAACAGTCTGATGAAGTTCTGGAACAAATGGGAACTCCGGGTAATGGTTCTACTCAGCCTCTCCTTACAGATTCTCCTCATCCTCCTGGGAAACAGGAGAAAATACACTGCCAGAAGCTGGGTTGGAGTCATCACTTGGCTTGCCTACTTGTCTGCAGACTGGGTTGCAACAGTTTCTATTGGCATCCTCATGAACCAAGAGGATTGTGAAGATAAATCACCGGCAACAAACTATGTGATAATGGCCTTTTGGGCACCATTCCTGCTGGTTCATCTTGGTGGCCCAGACACCATTACAGCCCATTCTTTAGAAGACAATGAGTTATGGCTAAGGCACTTCCTGGGGCTTCTTGTTAAAATATGGACGCACATATATGTAACATAGTTATGATTATGCTATTCGCTTGTTCGGTATTTATTCTGTATCGATTTTGATGAGTATGGGCCACCTATGTGTAGAGTCCAACGCCATCACAGGTCTTAAATGATGGGCCTAAGACCCGTGAAGCCCAATAACCAAAGGGTATGGTCCCTAAGGCAGGAGGGTATTTAAAGGACAAGTTTTTGTTTCTTTAGTTAATCAAATCTTTTGAAAAAAGAACAGAACCTCTATTCTCTCCTGCTCCCATCGTAAGAGAGATTACAGAAAGGTGGATAACCCTCTACAGCCTTAGAAGATCCATACCGTATCTCTTCAACAAATCAATGGATTCAGGTTGGTTCCCTTTTCTGGTGATCAAGGCATGATGATTTAATATATCCTGTATCTGTTGTTTTGGGTGTAAATGGAGAATACAGAAATAACACTTCTCACCCAATTTGGAGGGGCAATCTATGTCTTCCTCAAGTCCTGGGAGGGGGAAGCATTGAACTTTCTAGCCATTCCAGTGTTCATCATTGGCCTCATCAAGTATGGGGAGAGGACTTGGATTCTCAGGTCTGCAAGCAGTGATCACTTCCGAGATGCCATGCTGCCTCGGCCTGACCCAGGTCCTAATTACGCCAAATTCATGGATGTTTACAGTCTGAAAAAGGCCGAGAGCTATAATGTTTCGCTGTGCCCAGGAATCGAAACTTCCAAGTTGGTGAATCATTCCCCTCCAGCTGCAATAAACAGCATTGTCCCTGATGCAGCCATTTTGCAAGCTGCTTATTACTTCTTCAACAACTTCAAACGCTTGTTTGCAGACCTCATTCTTAGCTTCCAGGACCGCCAAGATAGCCAGTCATTCTTCCAGAGTACATCTTGGGAGGAAGTTTTCAGGGTGATTGAAACAGAGCTTGGGCTCATGTATGATGTGCTCTACACAAAGGCAGTTGTGATCTAGTCTAGATTGGGAAGCCTACTCCGCTGCATCAGTTTATCTTTCACCATTTTTGTGCTTATCGCCTTCTTCAGCATTGATACGGGTCGATATTCAACTGCTGATGTGATTATAACATACTCGCTACTGGCTGGAGGGATTGTTATAGAAATGTATGCCATTGCCGTACTCCTTTCCTCGGATTGGACTGAGCTTTGGTTGAGTAAGCACAAAAACCCGTTTCTCAATCTGCTTTACCGAACATTCTTCACTCGTCGATTATGTTTTCAATTACCTTATGTATTGCCTGCAAAGAACAGATGGTCTGATTCCATGGCACAGCACAATCTGATAGGTATATGCCTCAAAGATAAGCCAGTCAGGTGCAGTGGAGTCCAGAAGTTCCTTGGCATTTACGAAGCCTTACAGGGCCATCAGTGCAAGAATTCAAAAGTTTCCCCAGATTTGAAAAGATTGATTTTCGAAATTCTTCAAGAGAAATCAAGGGGGGCCTCAGCTATTGAGGCATGTAAAAGAATATGTTCTCAAAGAGGTGATAATGTGCTAGAAAAAATGAATTGTCTCCCGAAATTTGATTGGAGCATTATTAAGGTAGAGTTCGACCACGGCAGTCTTCTCTGGCACATTGCAACTGATCTCTGCTATTATACTGATCTAAACAAAAACCCGAATTCGGTTGAAAGTTCACAGTGCAAAGCAAGCAAGCTGCTATCAGATTATATGCTGTATCTTCTGGTCATGTGCCCCTTCATGCTGCCTAATGGAATTGGGAAGATCAGATTTCAGGATAGCTCTGCAGAGGCCACTGAATTTTTTCAGGACAGGAATTACATAACGAGTAGAAGCCAAGCTTGCACAACATTACTTCAAGTGAACACTGAAATTCTACCATTGGAAGTGAAAGGAGATAGAAGCAAGTCGGTGCTTTTCGATGCCTGCAGGCTGGCTAAATATTTGCAGTCCCTGGAGACAGAGGAGCAATGGCAGTGTGAACAAAAATGGGAGATGATAAGCCATGTGTGGGTCGAGATGCTATCTCATGCGGCTGGTCAGTGCCAGTGGAATCACCATGCCAAGCAGCTCGGGCAAGGCGGAGAGCTGCTCACTCATGTCTGGCTTCTGATGGCTCATTTTGGAATAACTGAACATTTCCAGATTTCACAAGGCCATGCAAGGGCTAGGCTGGTTGTGAGTTAGGTTCACTGATGAAAATTTTGTAGGGAATGTTGATGTTCTAGTTGATAAATTGATGTAGTACTATTGCTTGTCTGATACAAAAAAAGGATCATTTCATGATTTTCAATTTACTACTTTCCTTCTGTAGAATTTTTCTTTCTTTTTGCCCATACTTGATAAAAGAGAAGTAGGCCACATTGATGCTAAGACCTGAACTGAGAAATTTATGATGGTTGATTAAAAACTAAATACATTGGAAGTGGCAGATAAGGGCAAACCCAATGCAGGGGTATACAGAACATACCACATTCAATCTTGACACAGCCTAATAAGGAAAGAACACCTACACTCATAAAAGCTAGGATTCTGCTAAGTGCTAAGGATGCTTTATCACAAGAAACTACAATCTTCATCCAGTCATATGAACTCTAGTTTCAAGAAACTCCTGTGCTGCAACTCTTCAGGAAGCACACCCAACTTTGTACATGACCTAACCTCTAAATCTCTGAGACCTTGCAGTGCTCCTTTCTCTACATTCCATTCCTCCAGCTGCTCCAGCATCCACAGTTTAAGAACCCGAAGCTCTGGAAAGCCTCCTGAAGAGCAAAGCATGTTCTTTCCCACATATGCTCTGCGCAATAACCTGAGAACTCTTAGCTTGGGAAGCTTATCCAATGTTTGCATTGGGTCTTCTGCTAATCCTGACCATGACAGGGTAAGGTCAGTGAGGCTATGTGGGAATTCAGACACAATGGACGGATTCTTTAACTGCCCCAGTAAGTAAACATTAGAGAGATTCGCATGGCTGGACAAAGGCTTCAAGTCCAAATCCCATGGTTGGTTCTTTTCATCATATGATTTCAGCCTTAAGGATTGAAGATGGTTCAGTTTCAAAACCCAATCAGCCACTGCATCCACTTGCGATAACATTGCCTCCTGTTGAGAACCCAGTAAACAAAATGCCAATCCCAGTTTTCTAAGATTGACCAACCTGTCTAAGCCATCCTTCACTGGAGTCTCCTCCTTTACCAACAGGCCCCATAGTGTTTGGAGGGTTTTCAGAGAGTTGGAGCTCGGTCGGGGCATGCTGCAGTAATTCTCACTCAAGTACAAGTTTCGCAGTTGTTGCATAGCCCAGATAGAATTAGGAAGAGTTCTGATGTCAGTATGTTTCACATCCAGTGTTTGGAGGTTTAACAACTTACCCACTGATGAAGGAAGCATATCCAGCTTTGTCCATCTCAAGCCAAGGTACCTCAAGTGTCTTAGTAACTCCAACGCCTCTGGCAACTTAGGTTTGTACACCAGTTCAAGATCAAGCACTCGCAGTAACAGAAGGCACCTGTTAGAAATGCATCGGTCAAGAAAGTTTCCTATGTCTTCTCCTGGTTTGCTTCCTTCTCGAGTATCAAATGATAGGAAGGATGTGGTATCTTGATACTGAGATTGGAGAGAAATAGAAGTATTGTGGTAACCATGAATTTGATTGAAACTGTCATCTCCTTTGTCAAGATGATCAGCAAGACGATGGACCATACCAGTGCCCAAATATATCTCAGATGACCTTGGTTTTTTGTGACCTTGAAGAAATGTAGCTTCCTTAGCTTTCAACAACCAGTGACGTCGTATGGGATCAGGTAGGCAACATGCTTGAACTCTCCCATCAAGCTTCTTCTTTGTCACTTGAACCATGCACTGGCCTATCAACTTTGTCAAGTACCTCTCTGCAACAGCTTCAGGAGCTTCTTTCTCTTCCATTGGATGCACCAAACCCTCTGCAACCCACAATACAATCAATCTTCTTCCTGGGATCTCAAAGTTTTGAGGAAATAGTCCAAAGTAAAAGAGGCATCGCTTCATGTGCAAGGGCAAACTGTTATTGATCTCAGTCAAGGTTTCTGACCAAAATTCTTGGTCTCTGTTGAGCTGCTGAAGAACACTAGACCAAGCCTCAATGGTTGTATCGTTCTTTGACAAAACATCTGCTAGGTTTTTTATGGCCAGTGGCAGCCCCCCACATATTCTCACAATTTCTCTTTGAAAATCTAGCAGTTCTGGGGGCATGCTTACCTTCAAAGTATGCCTAAACAATGCCCAACTTTCATTATCATCACGTAATTGCAGTGTTAGATGAAGGCTCTTGTTTGGAAGGTCGGAATGTAGACTTGTAGGCCGACTGGTTAAAATCATTCTACTCCCATTTGATGTGTCTGGAAGTCTTCTAAGCAGGTCCTCCAAGTAAACATGCCCATGTCTGACATCCAGAATTATGAGATACTTCTTATCCTGCAGGAAAGCATTCAAGCAAGACAGCAATTCTCTCCACAAAGACTCTTGTTCTCTCAATAAGGCTTCAAAATCTACTTCATCTTCTTCTTCATCTTCTTCTTTTTCATCTTCTTTCTCTGCCTTGATTCTGCAATTCTTGTCATCTTTCCACAAGGTTGGAATGCTTTTGTTGCAGCCCATTTGTTCAAGTATGTCCTTGACAAATCCCAAATCCCATGAACCTACAGACAGCCGAGCACGATAAGGGAAATGATCCACAACCATATCATTCTCATGGACCAACTTTGTTAAGGTTGTCTTGCCAATTCCTTTCACGCCCACAATTGAAATAATAAAGAAACATTTGTCATCTGTAAGCAATCTGGCCACAATCTCATGTACATCATCCTCAAAGCTCACCGTATCAGGGTTGTCAACAACATCAGGAGGTGGAACCTGTCTTTGTAGGAACCTTCTCTCACTCCCCTGTTCTCTACTTTGGCCATGTCTGATGACCTCTTTTGGCATCCCCTTGGAAAGAACCAGGATCCTAGCATTGATTTGATCCATCTCCGCACCTAGACGAAGTTGGGACCTCAATTTATTGAAGCCTGTGACTACTCTCCTAAAAGCTCCCCTCATCCTGAACTGCTCTCTCCCACTGATGAAGGAGTCTATTACATCCACTGCATAACAAGAAACATTGCAGAGTTCCTCCATCCATGCCATTCCATTTTCATCTAGCTCTACTGATTCTACATCTTCAAGAAAGCCATTCATGAACTTAAATTCATCAAGTATCCTTCTGGCTTTCTTTTTCACCTGGGGACGAAGCGATCCCTTACCTAAAAGGGCTGTAACCTTTTCAATAACCGGGGAAACAACTGTGTTGGCTATGTTCTGATCCTCTACTGGTTCAGTACGTATCAAGCTTTCAGGGTAGAAACGTATCTTATCATAGATGTTGACCCTGATCTGCTTCAGCTTCTTGAGAATTCCTCCTCTTCTCCTTCTCTTTGCTGCCGTCTTTAGCATAAAATCATCAACAACATCCTCTACATCATAGGCAATGTCCCTTAAAGGCTCCATATAGCCCTTGAATGCTAAATGACTGCTAACCCAGTAACTCATTCTCAAGTAAATCCAATTCGCCTCTTCTTCAATTTCATTCAGAAGGCCAGGTTGTTGAATGAGCACAACAGAGAGTTTCTCTGCCACCCTTGACAGAATGCCCTCCACCATGTATCCTCTCTCTTGCCTCCACATCATCTTCTTGTTTTCCAAATCTTTGGGTTTGGAACTGCAAAATTTAACTTGTAGCTAGGGAGAATGATATGGAGGTGAGAAATACAGTTGCTAAAATGGTGAAGAGAAAAGGCTTTTGCAAAGAAGGCATTTAGCTTGTAACTAAAGCAGACATATAGTCAATAAAAGGAAGGAAAGGAATAAATGGGAGAGACACACTTCACCTCAGCATCTTTCGCAAGAGAGAAACGACAGATCAGTAAGAGAATTAAAGGGTGTGTTAATCTTCAAAGAGGTAGAGTTGATTTTCTCCCAAACTTTCCCTCATTTTACATGGGAGTTGATTTTTTTGTCTTTCCTCTAAAAATGACTTTCAACCCTTTCACGGAGACAAGTTTCTGGTGAGGTAGTGAGAGTTCCACCATTAGAGTAAGATGGATTATTTGACTTCCCAAGCTAATAAATACTAGAAAGATTCACCTGGCCAGACAAAGGATCCAATTCTAGACTCCAAGGTTGATTCTCTTTATCATCTGATTTTTGCCTTAAAAGACTGATTACCCCTGCCTCCAATTATGACAACATTGCCTTCTGTTGAGATGAAGCTTAGGGGGGTTCTCAACCCTTCCCAGAATAAATGTGGGTGGGTTTGACACAGATGAAGACTTCACAAAGACTCCCAATCATACTTTAATAAATTAGGCTTGACAAAGACTCCCAACTCCCCACTATACCTAATAAACTATGCATCCCTTTGAACTAGCAGGCTATTTGATAAAACTGAAAATGGAGTAACGAAAATCTTTCTTGTTGAAAAAGTAGGAGCTACATGGTTTGAATTAATTATATGAAAACAGTTGTTTTGGTCCTTTTAATTTTACTTTTTAATGACATAAATAGGTGAAGATTGAAAATGATTTATTTTATAAAATTAATTATATTTTCATTATAAGACAAATTTTAAAGTTTAAATTCAACTATTGACTAATTTATTTGTAATTTACTTATGTAAATTACTTATGTAAATTAAACATATAAATTTGACTTGTATTCTAAAACCCCTAGATTCTATAAATGTCGAATCTTCATTATTATTATTGATAGTTTTGGATATAACATTATCATTATCAAATTCACTGAAAAATGTATTATTATTATAATTATTATTATTTGAATGTGGTTATGCATTACCACACAAACAATACCAATAATCATTTACTGAAGGGACATCTAACATATTAAACTAAAGAAATGAGTCTCGTGGAATGCATTCACTCAATCTCTCTACAAGGATTGCAACTTTGTTGGGTTGACCCGACTGAACTTGAACCCAATTCAATGTTTAAGCAGATTTGGGCAATCATTTTCAATATTTGGTTTGACCTTTTGTTATATTTTTTTAACCTAAGTTAAATTTGGGTTGGACATGAGCCAATATTTGAATAACCTGAGTGTAACCGAACCCAATTTAATATTTTGTATAATATTTATAATGTATATCATTTTAAATAATAATATTCATTTTCTTCTTAATATATATATAAAAAAAAAACATATCAAATTATATTATGTCATATACTTTTTCATTATTTTAGAAAGATAAAGAAATTTATTTTTACTGTTTTTTGCTACTATCTTAAAATTTTGTTATATTTTCTATTTAGATTTTTATATAAATATATATATAGAAAAAAAGTTTTTTAAAAAAATTGATGAATTTTGAACTATACAATCCAATCAATCCGAGTCTAACCCGATCAACTCAAACTCAACCTAAACTTAAAAAAATGAGGTTAGGTTAAGTTTAAGTAGAATACCTTAGGTTAGATATCAAGTTAGGTTTGATGCGAGTTGATTATTTTTAAATTTGAGTTGAATTCAAGTTAATAACCAACCCACCCAAAATGCAACATATATAGCAACATATATATACATTTTAAATAAACTTTAGGTATAAATGATTAAAACGCCCTTTTCTTTAACCTCCCATCCATCCAAAACACTAACTCTATTTCTTTTTGCTTTTATTCCCTTTTTCTTACTTCATTTCCTTTTTCACTTTTTTTTTCCTACTTTGAAAGGAAAAAAAAAAAAAAAAAAAAAAAAAAAAGAAGAAACAAAAAACAAAAGCAAAATTTTAGGGTGCGAGACCAGGAATTCATCAATTTTTCCACTTTTAAAGAGGTTATTTATTTTATCAAACAACTCTACTAAAATATCCCAATCAAACAAATCCCAAAGTAGGAAAGGGTGGAAGTTTTTTTTGTTGATTTTAGTTGATCAACAATTATGATTTATGCACACAATTATGAAAGGCGATGCTCTACTAAGCAATCTGATTCTATTAAGAGAACTAACTAGGCATGTCTATTAACTTGCTTTCCAAGAAGTTCCTGTGTAGCAATCCTTTGGGAAGCATCTTCAACCTTGTGCATGACCTTATCTTATCTCTAAATCTCTTGGAGCTTGCATTGCTCCCTCCTCAACATTTCATTCCTTCAATTGTGTTAGCTTACCATAGTTTAAGAACTCACATTTGGTGAGTCAATTGCTGCATCTCCCAAATCAAACAATGAAAAGTGTTAATGTATGTATTGCTCAAATCTAGTGTTTAAAGAATTTGCAACTTGCTTATGAATGGGTGGAAGCATCTTCAAGAACTATTTATTTCGAGCCAAGTTACTTAGATGAGTCAGTTTGCCAAATGCCTCGAGAAACTTAGGTCTACATACATTTTGCAAATCAAGCAACCACTAGAAATGCATCAATGAATAAAATTTTGTATGTCATCTCCTAGCATATTTCCCCCTTCAATATCAAATCACAGAAAAGAGAGGACATCTCCATGATGAGGTTTTAAAGACGTGGGAAGATGTGATCACAGACGAGATCTTCTTTGTTAAGATAATTAGCAAGGTGGTGGGTTATGGACAACTCTGATCTTGTGTTGGCCTAAACCTAAACAAATATGGCTTGCTAAGCTTTTGATAACTATGCCATAAGCCATGGTGTTGGCAATGTTAGGTATGCAACAATGCCACTCCTTGGAAATTGATGGCTCAAGAAATAGACCTAGGATGAGCGTATAAACCTTGGGATGGTTAGGCTTTGAGATGAATTTCATTTCATAAAAGAATTAGTTTGACATCAAATGTCAATTGGCTTATAAATGAGATGGCTAATGCCTTGGTCTCAAAAGTGGTACTAAATTCGGTCTTATGTTCAAGTCACAGGAAAGTATGGCTAGGGAATGAATTATTAAGTCCCTAAAAAATCGATAACTTAAGAAAATAAACCTTGAGATGATTAAACCTCAAGATGATTGTGGTGTCCAATGCCATAAACGTCTTAACCACATTCCTCACTGAAGCCAATTGGTTTCTAGCCGAGATGGCCAATGTCTTGGGAATGAGGATATGGCCATATTCTTTCATGACATACGATATCATACCCATCCTAAGGCATACACACTCTTGTAGTTCTCTCAAGGTTCATTTCACTCCCCCACCCATCCTAAGGCCAGTTGGGTTTTGCTTAAACCTTTTTGTGGCATTTGGCATTACACTCATCCCAAGGCATACACACGCATTTCAAGCTCATTTCTTTCCCAACACATCCCGAGGGTTCAACCGTCCCAAGGCAACACTCATCCCATTTCTTTTTTTGTGAGGGATGATTTCCAACAAGTTTCAATGAGTGTGTGCCCATTACCCCTTTATGACATTCAGTACTATACTCGTCCTTTTATGGCATTTAGCATTACACTCACCTCAAGGCTTAACGAGATTACTCATTCCAAGGTATACACACCCATCTTGGGATTCAAACATCCTAAGAGAGGCATTACACACAAGAGTTCATTTTTCTCAAAGAAAGAGGAATGGTTGATACCCTGAATCTAACAAATGGGATCAGAGTCAGGTCTTTTATTTCAAAAATGTAAAAAGATGAAAAGGCAAAATGGCGAAAGGGTCGAGATTGATCCTTTCATTGTAGCAAGGAGGGTGATTAGACGAAATTTTTTTATTAGAAAACACAGCAGCGACCTTATCTAATGAAGAATCCAGGTCAAAGAATCCAAGCTCTTGTTATAGAAAACAGGGAAAAGAGGTAAAATCGGGGAGCCAAAGCCTCAAAACCCAAGGTGTTTTTCTCTTCATACACGACAGGAGAATTCAGATTTTGGTCCTGTTAAGATGTCCAATACTAGCCAGTGATGGATGCTTACAGACTTATACTAGTTGTGCGTTGACATTGAAGGTGTGTATCTTACATGGGAATAAGAAATCTGGAGCGGGAATTTCATTCCTTTTTTCATTCATTGAAACATCATTGCGTTTTGATTACTTACTAGAAACGGGAATAGGAATGAAAAATCATGATGACAGAAATCAAAATCCACTCTAAAAAATGTCTATTCCTCCCATCTAAATGATATTCTCACTCACCTCTATTTCAATTCCTACTTCAATTTCTATTCTGGGGTTTGGAGTTTCTTCCCATGCAAACGAAGTATCAGGTAATTGGAGGAGCCAACACATCCAAGAGAGTTTTTCCTTTTCTCTTTTACCTCTTTCCCAAACTCCCTCTTAATAAAAGCAAATCACCCTGAGAAATGTGTAATAGCAATTGGTGTCTTACAGAGAAAATATGCAAAAGTATCTGATCACTAGGGGAAGAGCCAAACCTAAAACAAAGGTTGAAGATGGGGTAGATGGATTGAGATGCTGCACCCAATGCTACATATGCTCCTTCATTTCTGTCAAAAAGTTCACTCCTGAGTACTTCTTTCTCGGTCTTTTGGCCGAAGTATTTAGCAGCACTGCTAACTCATGGGTTGGTAAAGAAAGGCGCTAAACATGGAAATTCATTCAAGAAAACCGGGGCTGATCATACAAATAAATAAGCAGTAGCATGTTGCAGATATTTCATGCTGGTGACCGTCTAACCATCCATGTGGTCTCACAAATGCAAAATAAGTTCAACACGAATTAACAACGGGAGGACAACAAAGCACTGGAATGCTGCTGGTATTCAAGAGATTTACCCTCCTGAATGGTTACATTAGAAAATGTAGTCTGGACACTGGAGAGGAAACCGGCCCACTTCAACCTCAAATGCACTGCCTTTTGGGTCTGCCAATCTGAAAAACAAATAGGAAAAAGGTAATGCATCAATAAAATGCATTTTTGTATGCAAATGGTGCTACGACCTCATTGCAACATATCCAACAACAAAATTTTCTTTAAATTTAAAGTATAGCTGATGGCAGAATTAGTCCACAGGGTCTCTGCAGAAGGCACCCTAAAATACCATTCCCAGGCTGGTCAACAGATTGGATTCTGATTGATCGAAGTAGACAAACTAAAATATTCAGAAACAGGATAAATTGTACTGGTAAACATGGATCCTTCAAACTATGATTCATGTCAAATTTCAGATCTAAAAAGATGCTCAAATTCAATTTATGTAATAGATCATATTGGGAAACATACATGGAGAGGCTGAATGCATGAACGGTAATCATTCGGCACAAAGAACTTAGGAACAAAAAATGAATCAATTTCCAATTTGGACAAAATTATAACTAAATCAACCCAATTTATTGACAGGCTCATATAGAGCACAATAAGAAGAAAAGAAAAAGCTTTTCTTTCCTTTTTCCATTTTTTCTTTTATTTTTTTAGGGGGCGGGGGGGCAGAGATGAGACGTGCTAAGAGTTCATTATCCATATTGAGATTTCACCAAAATATTTAATCCACATGGACTTCAATTAGTTTAATTAGTTTAGTAGTCAATATGACTAAGTAACAAGAGTAGCATATTACAGTAGCAGTACAATTCATACTACTAACAGCAAATGATCCATGTAGAACTTCAATTAGTTTATTAAGTAGTTAGATTCAAAAATAGTAGGTTTTAAGCACATTTCTAAGCAGACTGTCATGGTATATCGTTTACAAGCTTGTAGCAATATTGTCTGTACTACTCTAGCAGTAAATTATTAAGGATTTTAGCATTATCTCAATCTGTTCCCTCTCTTCCCCCCTCCCAACCTCCTAGGGCACCTCCCTGTACAGCAA
Organism: Vitis rotundifolia; assembly: GCA_030254885.1. Taxonomy (NCBI): domain Eukaryota; kingdom Viridiplantae; phylum Streptophyta; class Magnoliopsida; order Vitales; family Vitaceae; genus Vitis; species Vitis rotundifolia. Next base: position 20,980,459 of record CM058155.1, read on the forward strand.
GAAAGGTGTCTCCAAAAATACTACCATTAGACTGGAAATGACAAAAGCTTCCTCCTTGTCCCTCCTAAGGCATTAGGCTCCCTGTACAGTGAGACGGGTGTCTCTTACAATGATGCAAAGAATGGAACCATGACAACAAAAATGACCTTGGAAAATTTGTGGACTATGAAGAAGAGACATTGGTTTCATTGAACATCCTAAAGAAGCTGCCTCTATTAATTCAAATTTCCTTTGGGTCAACAAAGATATCTAACTTGTGTAGATACTTATCTTATGCCTCTGTTCTCCAAACTTGTACAATCATGTCCAGCACTGCACCTGCACAGGTACCCAATGCCACACCCACCAAAAACAAAAAAATTCTTGGCTCCACCCCTGCACAAACTGAACCCTGCCCATGTCCTCTTCTACAGTAAGAACTGGAAAATCATATTAAGACAATCATTGCCACCAAGCGGTAGCCTTGTCAGTATGATATCATCTATTATCTTGCAGGCCTTCTACAAGCAGGAAAAAGAGTTTAAAAACTAGGTCGAAGGATGGTCAGACTGTGGCCACAGTGGAAATAGAGCACCAGCAAAAACTTGACATATTCAACTTAACCCAAAGAAGCCTTAATCTATTCAATCCTTGCTAATGGTATCTTTTCTCATTGTCTCTACTATTCCCTCTGGCCTCCTATTCATCCTCAATAAATCGAAAGATTCTCTCTAGCTCATGTTTAATTCCCTTTGTTTTGGAAGTAATTCTTTTTCTTTACCTGTTTCTTCCTCAACTTCCCCCTCTTTCCGCTGCTGAGGTTTCTTGCAATTTCCTAGTAATGAGCAATAATATTCTGCGTAGTAGACAAGGTCACAAGGGTAACAAATACAAGCATACTAAAGACTTGAGCCATTAGAATTTGTCAATTCTGAGACAAGATACTTATTAGGTCAAATAAGTACAACAGATCCCATAGAATGATATGGCCATATCCAGACTAATGCCAACCTAACCACTTCCGTGAATAAAATGTCATTGTTTTTAATAGAATAGCTTGAAGATACATGCCACTTCAAATTTGGCAAATCACCCTGGTCGGCAGAGAAATTATCTATATCATTCCACATTTTCTCTCTAGGCACTTGGGGGGAAATGAAAAGAAGAATGTGAGGATCACCCAATCAGTTCTCATTTAGGCCAGGATAGACGCTATCTGTCTGCCTTAATACTCTACTGATTGATATTTGAGAATAATCATAGCAAACAAATTAGATTCTGCAGAGAACTTAAGCACCTTTAATCTGTTATAGCTGTATGATGCTTTGACACATTTCAAGCAGCTCAAATTTGGTGATTTATCCAGTTAAAGATAAGAGTCAAGTTCATAAAAGAGGACTTGTGAGGTTTAATGTGGACTACCTGCCAGGAACAAATGTGAAACCACCTTCAATTGAACCTTGGGATGATGATAGAAGGGTGCAACTTTGATAAACAAATTCTTCCCCCCCAGGATACAAGAGTGGATACTGCTAATACAAGAGAAGAGAGGTTAAAATTTCAGTTGTTTGTTTAAAAAGAATTAAGTTTAAGGATCCAAATACTTATTAAATAAATTACGGCCACTTCAATATCAGATCATGAAAACTAAAAAACCCTGGTGAGAACATCAGAAAGCTTGTGGTCTTTAGTACTTTAAAAACCATAGTCAACAATTATGTAAAAGGAAATGACCCCATTCCACCTCAATGACATGCACAGTTCACTGATGCAGCTAATCAAGGAATTCAACTTGCAAGTTCCCTTGATTTGCATCAGAAGGCAACCACCAGAAATAATTGAGTTAACAAATTATCCTAATTAAGAAATTTTTGCTTCACAACAAAAACAACCTTACAAATTCTAATATCTGAGCAGATAAAAGACAGTTCAGAGTTTCAGTCAGGGACCATTTAAGGATCAAATGATCATTGATGAGTCCAAAGTTGGCGCATGAACTGAGACTCCATCAAGTTTACCACAGGGTCATAGATTTTTTTTTGATAAGCAAGTGAGAGTAATGTATTACGAAAAAGGTGCTAAAATAGTGACTTAAGATGTACAAGAAAGAGAGACTCACCCCCTTATAGTTGAAACAAAAACTAACCAGAGAAGATGTACAAAAAACAACCCTTCCCTCACCAGGAACCTACTCAAGCAATGAAATCAATTAGCGTCGAAGGACCATCTTTTATAAACAATTTAGACTCCGACCAAAGCAAATATACAAAAAAGGCTTTCAGCTCTTGCAAGGACAGCACACCATTATCAAAGGCAATCTTGTTCCTTGTCTTCCAAACTGACCAAAACAAGCATAAAGGGCCCCCATTCAGAACTGCCCAATGCTTCTTACCCACAAAAGCCCCTTTCCACCCCAAGAGAGTTTCCCTAATTGAGGAAGGAAAGACCCAATGCACTCCAAACAGAGTAAAGAACAGCATTCACACTTCCCTTGTTTTTTCGCAATGGAGAAAAAGATGGTCAATGGACTCCTCATGCGCTTGGCACAAATAACATCTATTTGCTAAAGCCCAACCCCTCTTTTGAACTTGGTCCAAGGTTAAAACTATTCCCCTTGTAGCTTCCCAAGCAAAGAAACTTACTTTCGGTTGCACACTTGAGTTCCATATTATCTTAATTGGGAAACACCCTGTTGATTCCGTCTCTAAGGCTTTGTAAAGAGCCTTTACCGAAAACGTGTCATCCTTTGATTCCCTCCACCTCACCCTATCCTCCACATCCACAATCACACTCTTCCCACTCAAACACAATAACAGATTTTCCACCTCATCCATCTCCCAATTATTAAAAGGCCTCCACACAACTTATCGTTCCAAAAACTCACTCTCTGCCCATTTCCCACCATAAAAGAAAATCTAGAGCTAACAAGGTGCTCCAACTTCCTAATTGCTTTCCACAGGCCTATACCATACCCCTCCCTTACTTCTTGAGAACACTAACCTCCACGTTCCCATATTTCCCCCTGATTATTTGATTTCAAAAAGCCTGTTTTTCATTTGCATAGCACCAACTCCATTTGCAAAGGAGAGCCTTATCGAGCATGGCAAGGCTTTTCATCCCTAAGCCCCCTTTTCTCTTGTCTAGAAAAACTGTTGACCATCTTACCAAATGAGGTTTTTTCTCCAGGGCCCCACCTCCCCACAGAAAATCTCTCTTAATCTACTCCAATCTCATCCTAACCATTCTAGGCAAATGGAGGATAGACATAAGATAAATTGGCAAACTGGATAACGTGTTTCGTATCAAGGTGATTCTCCCACCCTTTAAGACATATTGGCGCTTCCACATAGCCAATCTTTTACGGAACCTTTCCTTAATTCTGTCTCAAGCAGTCACAGAATTAAAACAAGTACCCAACGACATCCTTAAGTAAGTAGACAATAGGCTTCCCACCATACAACCGAGCTTTGCAACCAAGTCTTCCGCATTCTCCACCCTTCCCACCAGAATCAGCTCACTTTTATCCATATTAACTCTCAAACCAGAGATTGCCTCAAACCACATCAACAACCACCTTAAAAACATCATCTGCTCCTCCCGCGCCTCACAGAAAATCAACATATCATCCACAAGTAACAGATGGGAGACCTTGACCCCTTCACCCCCTCTACCCCACACTTGGCAGGTTGATAAGAAGCCTCTACAAACTGCCCTCCTTAGAAGACAGCTGAGAGCTTCCATTGCTATCACAAATAGGTAAGGCGACAGTGGATCTCCTTGCCTTAGGCCCCTAGAGCTTTGAAAGAAACTGGAAGAGGTTCCATTAACCAAAATAGAAAAGCTAGCTATGGTCAAACACCATTTGATCCACCTTAACCACTTCTCCTCAAACCCCATCTTCTCCATAACTGATAGTAGAAAAGACCACTCAACATGGTCATAAGCTTTCTCAATGTCCAGTTTGCACATAATCACCCCCTCATTTCTCTTCAAAACCAAGTCTATGGCTTCATTGGCAATGAGCACTGCATCCGTAATTTGTCTTCCCTCCAAAAACGCATTTTAGGCCTTAGAAATCACTTTAGGTAAGACCCCCTTCAGCCTGTTGGCCAGTACCTTAGCCAACCACTTGTACAGCCCCCCCACCAAGCTTATTGGCCTGAAATCCCTTGAGTCCTCTGCCCCCCCTTTCTTCGGGATCAACATTAGAAAGGTTGAATTCAAACTCTGCACAAAACAACCAAAATCATAGAAATCCTTGAAAAAATTCATCACCTCAAACTTCACAAAATCCCATGAGGACTACCAAAACGCCATAGAGAACCCATCCAGGCCTGGAGCTTTGTCCCCACAAAAACCCCACAAAGCCTTAAACACCTCCTCCTCTGTAAAAGGCTTTTCCAGCCCCGTTACCTCAAAGTCTTCCAACCTCTCAAAAGACAACTCACTTAGGTTGGGCCTCCAATCATCATTAGTAAACAGTAGGAACTGGAAAGCTCTACCCACTGCCACTCTTAAATCTCTGTCCTCGGTGACCCACACCCTATCAATTTTGACTTTAACCATCTGGTTTCTCCTTCTGTGGGCATTAGCCATTCCATGAAAGAACCTCGTGTTTCTATCCCTCTCCTTCAACCAGATTTCCCTTGATTTATGTTTCCATGACATTTCTTCCAAAGGAAACCATTTTTTATAAATCTCTCTAGCTTCCATCCTAGATTCTTGCTCTTCCAGCGACAGAGGGCAAACACTCTCATTCTTATCCCAAAAATCCACTCCGTTCAGAGCTAACTCCTTGCAAACCTCATACAAACCAAAAACTTCCTTGTTCCAACATCTCAAGAGAGGTTTCAGAGCTTTCAACTTCTCAGCTAGGATGAAACTAGCAAACCCAAAGAAGTTAAGCCCTTCCCACCACGTCCTCATGACATCCATAAAGTCCTCCTCCTTGAACCACATGTTTTCAAATCCAAAAGAAGTGGGGCCTCTCCTCACCCCCTCCTCCATCTAGAAGGATCGGGAAATGATTTGAAAGTGGCCTAACAAGAGCAATCTAAACAGCCCCCAAAAAGTGGTCTTCCCATTCCTCAGAGATGAGGAATCAATCAATTCTCAATTTGGATTGGTTATTTAAGCCCCCACTTCAAGTGAAAAGGCCTCCCTGAAGGGGCAAATCCCTCAATTCTAAATCCTACATCACCTCTGAAAATCTCCTCATGGCTTGTGACAATTTGCCTCTTCTACTACGCTCATAAGGGAATCTAATCATGTTAAAATCTCCTGCCACGCACCAAGGGCCACTCCACATACCTCTAACTTCCCCAAGCTCACTCCAAAAAACCACCCTATCCATCTTCAACATGGGTCCATAAACCCATGTAAAGCTCCAACAAAATCCATCATCACAGTTCTTGAAACAACAAGACATTGAGAACAACCCCACCTCCATCTCCAACAATTGTAACACTCTGTTGTCCTAGAACACCACAACCCCCGCCACTCCCCTTGAGTTCACAGCCCCCCAATCTAAACACCTACCTACCCCCAGACTACACACAACCCCCCACAATCATTTCTTGCATTTTGGTTTCCTGCAGACAAACTAAATCCACCTTCTAAGATTTAATAAAAGCCTTTATCATCTTTCTCTTATGTCCATCATTTGCCCCTCTAACATTCCACGATAGGATTCAAATCTTACTCTAACACAAACTAATTCTCCCACAATCCCCTCCTGTCCGACAATAATTCACCAAACACTCCAACTTCTTCAACTCCTAATCAGATCTTGAAGGTTTCTATCCTTTCCTCTTTTTCCGAATCAGATTCTCAAATTGTTCTCTTCTCTCATTCATTCTCTTGAGAAGCTTTAAAATTTCCCCCTCAAAACCCTTAGTTGGCATTCCCAAACACTGATAGCATTGCACTAAACAACTGTATTTCAAAGACTCCCCCCCTCCTCCCCCTTTCCTTCGCTAACTCAACTCCCACCTTCTTTGCCGGGGAAGAATCTCCCCCTTCCAGTCCATTCCCCCCATTTTCCACCAAAATCACCCGCAATGGATCCACTGTCAACTCCCCCTTCCTTGCCACCAAATCACCATCAACACCCAGACACTCCCTTACCCCAACCATCGCCCCTTCCAACCCAGAGACCAAAGAAGAAGAAGAAGAAGAAGAGACTCGTCCCCTCATAGATGAACATCCTTCCACTGGATTTCCCTAATAGGAGATGATCAGTCATTGGCCCTATAAACCTCACTTACTAAGAAAAGGACTAAGAAAACCCAACATTAGAATGTCTCCACACCATTGAAGTAGTCAAAACCCTTGCTTGTTGCATGAAAATTCGTTGTATCTATGCATATGATGAATGCAAAAGCCATGCCAGCCACAGATAAAGACATCTCCCATGCAAGTTATTCCTGAATCATTCCCACAGTAATAACATAGGCTATAACAGCAATAATTAGCTGTCTATGTACATTGTGTGCCCAAATCCTAACAGCTTAAGGTTTTGGGAAAGTTGGCAGCTAAACATGGTACCAAAGCTGGAGGATTTGGGTTTGAGCCTCTCCTATTACTCTTCTCCACCTATTTATCTACTATTACTACTGCCTATTTATCTACTACTACCACTACTGGTTTGTTTTTCTCCACACAATTGGGTATGAGGCCAACACATGAGGAAGGCTCAGGGATGCCCTGCTTGGGTACGAGGCCCACACGTCCAAATCCAAACAGCTTAAACTTTTAAGAAAGTTTGTAGCTTGACAACAATGATGAAAGTTGGTAGCTTAACAACAATGATGATTAGCATGATGACAACAATAATGTCATTCAACCCTTGGCTATCTCCAGCTTAAGCAGGCTTACTAGAGTCAAGAAATATGTTCATCTCATAACTGTTAAACATTTCTTCAATATTTTTCTTCTTGTTCCCATTGTATATAATTCCTAAGTCATTTTCAGGCTAAATAGATGGCAGTTGATGCTATTATGCAACTAGGAGAACGACAAGTTCTGTTGAATGGGAATTGAACAAGTTATTCATTCTCAAATAAGGACTTGATTTAGGATAATAAAAGGGTCTAAAACATTTATCAGTTCCATAGTTAGAACTCTTGACATGCGGCACTGTCTAAGCATTAAGATGCTCGCTCAGATATTTTGTTGCAGCTCTTATCAGATAGAGGCCTTGAAACTCGAGGTTGACATGCTGAACTGTCTAAGCATTAAGATGCTCCTTCAGATATTTTGTCGCAGCTCCTTTCAGAGAGAGGCCTTGAAACTCAAGGGCCAATCTAATTTGAGTGATTCTTTGGATTAAAATATTTTCTTAGGTTCAGAAGTTTGCATTGTAGAACCAATTTCCCTCGTGTGAAACAAAATCAGAATTCATAATCATTCCCTAAAGCACACATAACCAATCAAAGGACTAAAAAAACAATTAATTATCAGTAGAGGATGTCTGTTAAAAAAAGCGGGGGTAATGGTTTGAATGGATCTCCGCCTTGGATACAGGCACATCCACAGACATTAATGTCTATATTTGACCAATATATACTTTTCAAAAGATAATGGAAGTTCCAGCATCATTGAAGGGTGCCACATAATTATGCCAGCAGGAAAAGTCCCTTCATGTCTTCATGCTGGCTTAGTTTTCTATTCTGATAAATCCACAAATTACATGGAAATGAAAAACACCACAGGATTTTCAAAATAAGTGGAAACGAGAATTTTCATTTCTAGTAAACTTGAACATAGTATCTAATTGAAAATTTGCTACTGCAAGAAGATCAATTAATAGAACAAAAGCTTACCTTTCCAATAACAGCTTCTCCATTAACATCAGATACAACATGGTCATTTGCACGGATGATCCAGTGCCTCCAATTCAGTTGGCAGGAGCCAAAGGATGTTCCATTGACAATGCATCCCTCGGGCAGGAGGCGCATACGGATTGAAAAAGCAAACAGATACTTATGAGATGCATCTAGAAGGTTACAACCCTCCGGGATGAATACAGCAGAAGCACGAACCTAAAATGGGGTGCCATTGTCAATTTTCATATAGCAATAGGAAAGACCACAGTGGTTGTAGTAGGAATAGGAAACAAAGAACTCCCCAAAGTAGACATAAAAACAGCCTTCCATCTTTGCATCTTTGCTAGAGAGCTTACTTGATAATGTATGTCAACTATAAGGAGTGATAAGATTTTGCCTACCAATGATTTCAATACACCTCAGACTATATAACCTCACCCAGCATCCTCTATTATAACCAGCCAAGTGTAGAATCAAATCTCACTTAGGTCCTTTCACCCAATTTAGCATGTGATTTCCTCTTCATAGTGTGGTTGCGTGTAGAATTGCCGAGAGAGACAGACAGATAGACACAGAGAGAGAGAGAGAGAGAGAGAGGATAGCATTTTCATGAAACCCACTCCTGCACCCCAAGCCAAGAAAAGAACTAAAGAAAAACAAAACCTAAAGAGAAAAGATATTGGACAAGTGAGTACCAGAGAAAGAGAGAGAAAGAGAGAGAGAAGATGGCATTTCCATGGAAACATAATCCCACACCCCAAGCCAAGAAAAAAAACTCAAGAAAAACAAAAGAAAACAAAGAGAAACAATATTGGACAAGTAAGCATCTCTGAGAGAGAGGGAGAAATAGGGAAAGAGAAGATGGCATTTCCGTGAAACATACTCCCACCCCCCAAGCCAAGAAAAGAACTCAAGAAAAATAAAACCTGGAGAGAAAAAATATTGGATAAGCGGGTACCTGAACACCATTGGTTACTGCAGTGGAACAGAGAGGAGCTTCTTCTGGGAACAAGTTGATACTTCTGATCATTCCTTCCTTACGGAGTTTAATAATGCCATTTTGTAAGCGACGAACATGTTCTTCTAACCATAGCAGCATCGCATCCTGCTGTTGACCAGTGTTCACGTCATGCATCGGACTTATCAGTGCATTTGGTACACAAGGAATCATTTCTCCAGCTGATACAAGACCCCTGGTACCAACATAAAGTTGACCAGTGGTACAATTGAGGAAAAAAAACTTTCCAATGTCTGTGGAAGAAGCAGCCACAATAACATACTTAGATGTTGTGGAAAAAACTATCTGGTCTGTAATCTCCCTTGTTTCCAAGATTACCTGACGCAAAGGTAAGAAGCACACATTTACAAGGTGGTCATTAAAGCAGTAACCTCCTATGATGCCCAATGAACAGCCAAGAGCGGTTCCTCCAACACCTTCTTCATTTAGCTCTTGACCATCACAGAAGCGATAGAGAAGCCTTGTTGGAAGAGGCAATTTCACTTTCAAAATGTTCTGCAACGCTTCAATTTCAACTTCTGTTGCACCCTTTCGTAGTGTAGCATCAGCCTCCGGGAAATTTGCACTCAACCAGTTTTTAAGTCTATCCCAACATCTTTTCACCCATTTGACAAGGGGCCATGGGTACATACCAAAAGATTCCCTCCATAGTCGATAAGTTTCCTGGAGAAACAGGTCATTTGATAAGCTTCTGGGTAATATTCAAAAAGGAAGTAATAGTATTAGTTAGATGAATCAGAATTGTATGATTACATATCAAAAGAATAAAATAAGTAAAAAAGATGACTGGTCCGGCTGCAACTTAGGCCGGTTATCAGTTAGAACCATGTATCAAATGGACAAAATCCAGGGACATAAAAAACATGATTTTTAGGCTGCAACTTACTTAGGGGCCAGCCCAATGTACATTATCAGGCCCATACCTGGCTGAACTAACACAGCCTACATTCCTAGGCCCACACCCACAAGACCTAACACATAAAGTTAGGATCTTGTATCCTAAGTGTTTTTTTTTTTTCTTTTTTCTAAGTTTTACATAAAGTTACATGATGACATATAATAATCAAAAAACCAAAAAAAAGAGATTAAACACCAAATACAAGAAAATATATAAAGGCAAACAGCTAACATGGCTACGGATCCCTTACAAGACGGAAGAAAATAGAGAGAGAATTCAGATCCCACCTCCCAACTGGAGATCCAGAAGAAATAAACTCCACAAGATATCTTTTAGATTACAAAATACAAACTAATAACATAAATGTAGGCCATATTCCATCATCTGCGTAACATGTAGATAGGAAGTAGAACCTTGCAAATGTGCATATTCAGGACTGGTCCAAGCTAATTATAATAGAAGTAGACTATATTCCTTCATTCATGTTACATCATATGCACCTAGGAAGTTCAACCTTGTAAATATGCATATGCAGGACTGATCCAAGGTGCTCTTGATAGACCTCAACACATAATAAATATGCATATTCAGGAGGTTGACCATTACTTGATGACTCTTCCTGTTCAAAATGCCAAGCTAAAAATCAAAATGAATGAGTTTGTTTAGTTTACCATTTTCCAGACTTTTCTTACATGAAAAGAAAAATGCAATAAAGCACCACTTTTCTGGATTTCCCAACTGATTAAAAGATTGCACCAATGCTCAGATATTCCATTCATTGGCAGTGGTTATTTTTGGCCACCTGTATTTTCACATCTAAGAAAGCATTACTTACCAAAGGAACATAAACATGATCATTCACTATTTCTAGCATTGTTAATGAGAAATCTTACTTACAAAAAAAATTAATCTGGGAAAAAAGGCACTCCAGTGTGGGAGTTTCTTATAGACTTGAGTTATGCAACAGGAGAAATGATCTTACACGGAATTTCCATTTTACATTCACTCAGCTAGCATTCCAGATGGAAGCTTATATTTTGATAAAGACTCTGATCATGTGCAGAATCTCTTAAGTCTGTCTGTGTATGTCTGTGTGTAGGGGCAATATCTTAACTGCATATATTTGTCTTATAAATAAGGACTTAATTTTCATATTAACATGCAATACCGGTATTGTATCCTTGAGTCGCTTTTTTGGCACCTCTTTTTATATTAGATCTTTTCTTACCTATCAAAAAAAAAAAATAACATGTAATACCATTTCGATCTTTGAAACCATAACTCATATAAGCTACTCAAGTAAATGCAACTGTGACTTTTCAAGAGCAAAACAAGACATGGAGACTGTTTTCTCACCAGGCTTCCATCATTTGGCATAGAACATTTCACATAGGGAAATGTCAAACTTTTCAGTATACCATATTGCAAACTTGGTACACAAAATTTCACAGGAAAAAAAGAAAAAGAATTCCTGTTCCTAAATTCCAATAACTAAAAATACACACATCCAAATTACATATAATTCAACTATTTACTCTGCAGAAATTACATTCATAACTTCTGTCGCCTCACCCGTTATGTAAAAAACCCAGAATTGATGTATTTACTGATTATACAATCTAATGACCAATTGAGCAATCCAAGACACTTTCACCATAAATGCATGTGTTTGTGAAGGAAATGACCCAAATTCATAGAAGTCATAGAAGACAAACGACAAGAAGTCTCAAACATCATATCAGCACGATAATCTGAACCGAAATTGAATCGACCATAAAGAGAACCAAAGTAGAAGACCACAGATTAGCGATAAGTAGGAAATTAGCCAAAAAAAAAAAAAAACACATCAACAGCATGAATTGAATCTGAAGCAAATATAAAGAGAACAAAGCAGACAAGCACGATAAATCTGAAATTTTGAAACAAGCCACTGCAGTAGGATGGACTGAAACTGCAGAAACTGCAGAGGAAATAAAGCACACAATCAGATTTTATAAAATAAAAAAATAAAAAATGGGGAAAATCGAAAAAAGAATTCAAAAAAATTAGAAAAACAACCTTGAAAGAAGGAGCGGGTTTTCCGAGAGGATCGATAGGGGAAGAGAGGCCGAGATCTTGAGAGCAGTGGTTGAGCCAAAGAGACTCTTCGGATGCAGAAACCCTAAGCTTTTTGCTGACACAAGACACCGCTACAGTGTCTTTGGCGTCCAATTTGGATATAATTGCATTGAGAGCCAAGTCGCCCAAGTCCTCCAACCCCATTTCCATGACGCTTTCTATCTCCAGTTTCTCACTCTACTTTCTCGCGCTGGTTTGTTTGGTGAGAAAGTTAGTGGTGTGTAATATACTGCAGCCCAAGGACGAAGGCGATCAATGCAAGGGCGTGTTTGGGAAGACGTCGCTTTTATGGTTTTAGCAAACGGAGAAAATGGACATCCCTTTAGTAAGCTTGGGACAAGTGTGGTTCCTTATTAACAAAATGGTAACTCATCTTTGCATATTTCAAAAGTTTTTAATTACTATCAAAATATACGAGCTACATTTGCGGGATAGAATAGACATTTCCAATTGGTATAATATCATGGGATATTATATCCGATTGACATAATATTATAAGGTAGCATATCCGATCCAATATGTTTAGTTTGCGAAATGAATAAAAGAAAATAATATAAAATAAATATTATTAATCAACTTTAAAATTAAAAAATTATATTATATTTTAATATTTTTTATTTATTTAAAAAATCCTTACCTTTAACCATAGTCATAATTGAAATATTTAAACTTTATAAATAAATTTTTTTTATTAATATTATTTTACAATATATTTTAAATATAAAAAAATAGTTCTTATTTTTAAACCATAAATTTAATTTTATAATTTTATTTATTAAAATAAGTAATATAAAAAAATAAATTTATGGTATATGAGATATGCATATTATATATCTTAACTTAAAATTAACATATCTCACGGAGATGGAATATTAAATATGCAGCATTTAGAAATTATCAATGTTTTCATAATCGGATTGGTCATTGAACTGGAAAAATCACTGGTTCACTGGTCAGACTGACAATCGAACCACGGTCGAACCGGTGACATCATAAATATATGTTTTATATATTATTAAAATTAAAAAAATAGTAATAAATAAAAATAATAAATTTTATGTAAATTTTGATAGTATCTACTTTATTTGTTGAGTTTTTTCATTTTTTATTTTTTTTTATCAAATTGTAAACAAAAATCACAATTTTAATTATAAAATTAAATAATCAAGTCATTAACAATTTAATTTTAAAAAAAATTCAAATCATCAACAATTTATAAACACCCCACATTAATTTAGAGAATCAAGTCATCAATAATTTAAAAAAAAATCAAAGAATTAAAATTTTGAAATTGGCCACAAAAAAAATTTTCAAAATGAGAAATTTACTTTCAAATCAAATATTTATTTAAAATTTAAAAATTAAAATTTCATTTGAAAATCAACAAAAATTTCAAAAATTTCCATAAATTAAAATTTCAATGTGCAATAAATAAATAAATAAAATACAGAATTATAAAAGTTAAATACTAAACATTACATTAAAATTATAATCAACAAAAAATTAAGACATTAAATATTAAAAGATTAAATATAAAACATAAAAATTATTTAAAAAAAAAAAAAAAAAAATGGGAGTTTAAGATTTTAGTTTCACCTGCTTGTCGGCAGCAAAAAGGCGTGCCGCCGACGGGTGGAGCTAGCTCGGGGGGCGAGGGGCAAAGAGTGGTTTTCTTTGTGTGTGGGGGAGGAGGGGCTCGTCGGCAGCAGGCGGCCTGCCGGCCTATTGCTGGAGCTGGGATGGTCGGGGGTTGGAGATGGGGCGCTGCGGTACAGATTGCTGGTGCTGGGAGTTTGGAACCTGCGTATCTGAAGATTCTCCGGCAAAATGGACTAGTCTCCTCGTAGCACAGGGTTTATCTCCCTAAGAAAGACATCTGCCATTATCATTTGGAAGCTCCAGTAACTATGGCAATCTTCTACGACATTGCCCCAACCTTTTATGGGCAATTGACAAGATGGAAGAAAATTCAGTCATCCTTACAAACTAATAGATGTGAACGCCCTATTTTTGTGTGGGAGGGCTTATTGGCGGCATGCCAGGCGCCAACCTGCTGCTGGAACTGGGGCGCCGCGGGGGTGGGTTTGTTTGGGGTCATCAAAACGGCGTTGTTTTGGCGTCAGAAGCATCAAAACGACGTCATTTGATGCTTAAGAAAAAAAAAAAAAAAGTTGAACCGTCCTGTTCACAGGTCAGACGACCAGTTCACCCGGTCCGATTCCGATCCAATTCACCGGACCGGACCAAAACCGTGACCGGCGGTGGTTGGACTGGTCGAATCTGGTCTGATTTTTAAAACCATGGGAATTATTATTGTTTTCAAAACCTAAAAAGTGTTCTTTATTTTTTGGCCTAAAAAAAAAAATCTCATTTCATGCATTAGTACAGTGTCCTCCCCATATTGCTCAAAAATACCCTTGGAGTGCCTTTTTGAGTGGCACCCATACCTGCCAACAAGGTAATGGCACAATAGCCTCCTTTAATTTGACTTTTAAATTATCACTTAAGCTTATAACCATAATAAAACATAAACTAAAAAATTATTGAAATATAATTTCCCTATTTAGATTAAAAGAATACATGTGATGACTTGACCTAGGTTTTAAACATATATAATTATCCTAGCCTAAATTAAACATACATCAAAATGAAAACTTAAAAGAGTAAATACAATAATTAAACTTTAACCACTGAGATTTCTCTAGTGGAGCCATAACCGTGATGTGTTCGAGAGGTTGGCCTACCCATTTCTCCATCTATGTGTGAGGTTCATTGGTTGCAATGTTGATATCATATCGGTGGGAAGAAAGTGGCAAACCACCCCACACCATTCAAATCTATGGTTATTCTTATTGGGATAAATTGCAACCCTACTCTTCTCTTTGAAGCAGAAGGTACCCTCTTTTTGTTCTTCATGTCAAGAATTAAGGTTCTTTGGTTTTAATTAGTTATATAGTTACTAAATTATTCATTTTTTGAAGCTTTATTATTTGGATTTGGATGAATTCATTTAACACAATCTCTTATTTGAAATAATATTTTACCCATTCATTTAGGTGTAGTCAAAATTCATTTAAAAAATTTATCCATATGAACAATCTTATTATCTAGGTAAGTTACGAAAATTCACCTCATATTATCACTCAGAATCTTAGAGTTTGTATGATAGTGATTATAAAAAGTGTTTTTAACATTTCGAATACTTAAAATTTTTTATTATTCAAGTGCTAAAAAGACTAAAAACATTTTTTAAAATTATTACCAAACATACTCCTTGTTTTATTCTTAATTTTTGTTTAAAACAATGTCAATCATAATGAAATACATCACTTTCTTAAATTATCCCTCTCATGGGCTCATACACAAATTAGATATTTTCATATGAATTTCCCAATCCAATTTTTGACCAAAGTTCTTAACAAAATGAGATATTTAATTATGTGAGAAAATATAATGGTCCTAGTATTAATTTAAATTAACATTATAATTTTGTTCAAAAACCAAAAAAAATGTTTTCAAAAGTAGTTTTGAAACACCAAACAAGTCCTACATAGCTTTTGTTCTCATATCGAAAACATTTTAACCATCTCTTGTTCAAAACAAAAACTTGTTTTCAAGTACTAAATAAACCCTATATTGTTTTTTGTTTTGATGTTGAAAATATCTTTATATCGATTTGATTAATTTTGTTTAAAGAATTTAGATTTTTTAAAAAAATATTAATATAAAAATTTAAAAATATATTTTTTGTTTATAAGTTCAATTTTAAATTATATAATAATTATTTTTATGTTTAATAAAACTTTTATAATATTAATATTACCCCTTCCAACTAAAGCCGAAAAGTAGAAAGCCAGTGTGAGGCCTACCAACCAATCCTTTACCAATTGAAGCATATTTCCCAATCCAAGCCCACCCCCTTCAACAAGCAAACATAGATTCTCAAATAAAACCACACCCATATAGGCGTTTTGATTAACCCAAAATTCAACACTACACCCACAAAACTAAAAGAAAGCCAAATTAAAAATTGAAGAAAAAAAAAAACCACATTGAAAGAGGCCCTTTTTACATTCTCCCAGGACAGTTAGCTTTTCCTTTTTCTTTTTCTTTTTTCTTGTTTGGGTTTCTCCTCCATGAGAAACTGCAAAGGGTTAAAGTCTCGAGAGGCGGCCATTTCAACCCAAGAAAACAAAGCTATTTTCGACTGAATTTCTTGTTGTTAAAGGCTAATCAGCAACCAACCTATCGCCATTTTTTGGTCCAAGAATTGCATCCATTTGACGGGGAAAAAGGCCGCCGGCTTCCTACACATAGAGGAAAAAAAATGAATAGTCGTCAGACAAATACAAACAATTTTCTTTTTTTCAATACAATTTATACAGTGGTGGCTTTCAAAAGAATACCAAAACAACAACAAACCCATTTAAACGAATGAATTTAATTTTAAAAAAAATTACAAAAATATTTCATTCGAAACACTATAAATGATTTTTCAACTTTCTAAAAATATTAAAATAAAAAAAATAAAAAATAAAAAATAAAAAGCCTTTGCTTCTGAATCTCTTCCAAACACACTACTTTTAGTATATGAGTTGAAACTTAAATATTTTTTTAAAAAAAAATCATAATTTGACTAAAGATCCAGTTCCTCTAATATTAAAAAATTACCTTTTTTTTTTTTTATTACTTTTTATTAAAATTAATTTATTTTCAAACTTTAAATTATTTATTTTTCTACTTTTTTATAACTTATTATAAATTTTTTACTAAATAAAAAAAAAATTAAAATATTTGACTTTTTATAAATAAATAAAAATAACATATTAATTTTTTTTTTTTACTTTTTAATACTTAATAAAAATAAAATATTACAAAAACAAACTGAATACTTAACACTATTAAGTAATATTTAATTTTAAGTTATATTTAAAATTAAGTTAAAAAAACACAAACACCACCTAATTTATATGAAATTACAAAAGAATCATACTTATATGAAATTTGGTTAGCAATTTAGGTTGGAAAACTTGAAAAGATTAGTTCAAATGCATTCAACACAACATAAATACAAATTTTAAATCAAAAAATAGCCTAATCATCCAAATTTAGGGTCACAAAATATTTTATTCATTAAGAACTAAAATTATTATTAACCCATAAATGTCCCTATTAAAAAATAGCTTATAGATTAAATATTAAAGATAATTTTATAGAGTAACAAATTAAGATCTATTTAATAATTATTTTCAAAAACAACTTTCTATTCTCCAAAACAAAAAAATAAGGAAGGTTTAGCAACCAAAAACTATTTTCTAAACAGAAAATAGAAAATTTTCAAATAACATTTTCTAGTTATTTTTTATTATTTTCACTTTCTTTAATGACTATTTTAAAAAAATAATTATACAAACATATAAAATGATTGAAAATAAAAATATGTGATATAAAAATTATATTTAAAATATTAAAATAGATTAAAAATATTTTAAGTTTTCAAATAGATTTTTGTTCCATAAAACATCAAAAAACAATTTTCTCAAAAACCGTTTTCAATTCTCGAAAATAGTTACCAAACATGCCCTTAATCATAGTAACATGATTGAAATCTAATCACCTAGAAAAATTTAATTATAGAGCTTGTTTCTGACAAATAAAGTTATCATCTCCTTCAATTCATTAATTTTGTTTTTTTTCACTCTTTTTTTTTTTTTTTCAATACATCAATGAGAAACTCTTATAGAAATAATATAAACTTGAGTTCAAAAGATAATAAAACTATTTGAAATATATATATAAAAGAAATTCTACTCCTTTAAATTTTAAAATTTTTTAATAATAGCTTTTAATTTGTACAATAAGGTGATGTTTATTTTTTGACTGAATAGAAAAAGACAAATTATTTAACTTTTTTTATTCATCTAAAAGTAACTCATTGACATCAATCATTATAATTAAATTAACTTATTAATAACAAATTCACTTTAATTATGTTACTTAATATCAATAGAAGTACTTTTAGATGAATAGAAAAAGCTAAATATTTTGATTTTTTCTATTCAGCCAAAAAACCACCACCACCTAAGCATACGAAAGGACACATCATTAATTTTCTTTAAGCTTAATCTTGACTGAACTTAGGGCTAGACTATTAAAACTTATCCACTTATCCTTTTTCAATTGAGAAACCCATATCAAATCCAAGTTCTCCACAAAACCCTTTTATAATTTCCCCTTTTTCTTTTTCCTTTTTCCAATTCTGTAATGATTTCCATTATCCAAAACAGGTCCTCAAGGAATGTAAGCCTCAGAAAAGAAGAGCAAAAGCATCAGTCAAAAAAGCTCATCTTTAAAAGAAAACCATTTACCAAGTAAGAGCTGAAATCTTAAAGCTAAATGTTTTTGACCGCTTCAAATGATGATAAACATCTGTGACCATTTTTATAGAATCTTATCTATTTTTTCTTCCACCCAAACATATACATATATATCAAAGTAAACCTGATATTTTCAACCTTCAACAACACTCATTAAACACTCAAGCCTTGAATAATATTCCAGAAAAACTATCTTTGCTGGTACAGTTAAAACAAAGTTTCAGTCAACTTTTTAAGTATTCAATCATCTTCTTCTACCAGAAAAGACCGCAAAATTTACAGTTGATCTATGATTAAAATAATCTACAATCCTTTGTTTTGTTTTGTTTTGTTTTGCTTAGTTCAAATTGATTATGGTTTTGAGTTAAGCAACAACTGGATTAACGAACAGTATCGGTTCCAAACACCCAAGTTTTTGATTCATTTTCACTAACTCAGAACCTTAAAAACATGAAAAGTGAAAAAGGTTATCTGCAAATTATTCATTAGCCCTCTAAAACAAATTTATAGGGAAAATACACATGTATTTATCATATGGTATGATCAAATTTGTACATTTGATTGTGCTTATTATTAAAACCACAAACAAAATCTCACCTAGAACTTAAGGCATCACTTTATAGAGAATGTCACCTAGGTTTCAAAACTCAAAATGGCTTTAAAAAAATTCCCAGGATCAGAACATTTCCCTTTATATAATATACATATCAAGAACCAATCAATATACCCTGAAAATATAGATTGACTATGTTAAAGACCCTTAATGCCATAATACGAACGTTTACATCATATCATTGGAACTTCATGAGAACCAGCAAATCTGGATTACCATGATCTGCAGCCCCTTATTTGAGGTTCTTTAACTGACCATGTCTTTTATGCACTAAAGCTCTTTAGACAGCAGGGAAACCTCTTGTTTTCCCACGAGTATTGCAGCTAACCTTCTTCATTAATTACATATCTTAATCTTAAGGTCACATAAATTTCCAACAGCATTGATCAACATCTAGCTCGTTATTAACAAGGGCTTTCCTACTTTTCCTTCTTAATCTTTTCTTCATTAACACCTCTTCGGCAGGTAGAAAGGGAACACCCCACAGAGCAATATAGTTATTAATCTCTTTGGTTAGACACCAATAGTAGACCTTAGTCATAAAGCTCCACATTAAACCCAAACTCCACGATGCTGGCTACCACAAACAGAACTTGCAGGGGTAGACGATTCAATAGCTAGTTTTCAAAAAAATAAAAAAAATTTCATCCTCGCCCTATGCATTGTAAAGTATTAAATACCTACCAGGATGATCTCCTCACATATTTAGAATGCTTTTTCCTTTTTCCAGCTTAAGTTGACATCGGCTTTTTCAGAGCACGGATTGTGATGTAAGGATATGCAACAATGATTCCTATTAATCTAAAGCTGGACCATAGTACTGCTTTTATTCAATGTATGAAATTTAGTCATCCTTAAATTTCAATAAGATGATAAAAAAACTCGCAAAAGTTCAAATTTGTTCCATTAAACTTTTATTTGAGGTGAACTTTCTGGAACCGTTTATTACTTGTTTGATTGATAGGGAAGTTTTAACACAGAATGAAACACTCTTTCCTTTTACAAGATTAGGTAACTAGATGTCTGTTCTTTAAAATAAGAAGCTTGGTGAAACCAAAATATCAATGCTACTATCTATATGATCTATATTGAAAATTCAACTGGACAGATAAAATTCAAAACACAAAAAGTTCCAATCTATTTATTCAGTTCTAGATCAATGTTGATTTGGGCATAATGAAGCAAATGCACCAGAGTTTGATAAACATTTTCCTCTTTCTAATATCATATTGAAAATAAAGGTCTTATCATAATGATTTTTTCTTTAAACAAATAGCTGGTCCACCCTCCCAATGTGTCCTCAAGAATTAGTTGTTAGAAAAAGACCTCAGGATTCTTACTGTGGTTTATTATCTCAATTCAATAAACACGGTGAGTACTTTTAGTCATATACAATTAAAATAACTGGAAAAGAGTGAAAATCTAGATTATTTGCAAGTAGTCCCTAGCTAGCAAGTCTGAAGAGATCGATCTTAGTTCAGTGACACTACACTTCTTCGTACTGGGCACTATTTTATGGAGACTTCCCCATTAAATGAATGATTTAGATAGTTACATTTGGAGACTTCCCAATTAAATGAATGATTTAAACAGTTACATTTGGACTTCATCATGAAAATGAATGTTACATGATGAACCAAGGCCATTTTATAATACTCCAGTAAATAATTTTTTTTCTTCTAATCTTAAACATAGATCGAAGGCAAGCAGAGGATTTTTCAGGGCTTATGATTTCCCCTATTTCTTTATGTTTCAAGGTCCTTGTATGCTATCGTGTACCAGCCCTGTTTTGGTAGGTATTATTCATATAACATACTTTTTATTGCCTATTAAAAAAACGTTAATTTCGAAGAATGCAAAATTTTTATAAACAGCAAATTGCAAACCAAATGGTATTTTGATTAATCATGTAGGTTTAGTGACGAGGGTGGAGGAACCCATGAGATGATGATGCATTAGTAACTAAGCCTATCTCATGAAAAATAAAACCGTTCCCCTTTTTTCAAGCACTAAGATATCTCTGCTAATCCATCGTTATATTTTTCGCTTAAATACATAGTTTACAAATTTTTAGGGATTTTTATAACAAGACTAGTTCTGGACTTCTACGAAAGTATCTCATTTTGATAGTATTTATTTATATAATGCACTCACCAATCATCTCAATAGTTTTTCAGAATGAAGAAACGAAACCTTTTTACAAAATGCAATTACAATTCAAAGTTACAGGTTGAGAAGCTTTAAGAAAGACAGACTCTAAATCACCAAATCCTAGTATGAATA
Organism: Vitis rotundifolia; assembly: GCA_030254885.1. Taxonomy (NCBI): domain Eukaryota; kingdom Viridiplantae; phylum Streptophyta; class Magnoliopsida; order Vitales; family Vitaceae; genus Vitis; species Vitis rotundifolia. The sequence continues at coordinate 21,001,571 of CM058155.1, forward strand.
AACAGCTCCAGAAACATACAAGAAGCTTTTAAGAAATAACAGCAAGCTATATAACATCAAAGAAATATAACTAATAAGACCAATTGCAGAACAATCATATTAAAGGAAACAGTGAATGAGCAAGCACTAGTACAAGAAATCTCCACAGACAATGCTAAAGTAATATATGAGTGGGCGAGTGTTTTGAGTGTCAGTCTATGCATATACCCATAAGCATGAGCTACAGAATGCCGATATTAAATTCAAGACAGAAAAATTAATCCATCCAATAAGAAAAACACCATAGACATGAAAGAGCAAACTACATGATAATCCAGGAGATGGACTAAAGCGAAAGCATATTTGAAGAAAATGTCCCATGATAAACATAAGAAGATGACAAGCGCATGAACTATTTGAACAGATGGTCCATAAATTTAAAAACCAACAAAACAAAATCATAGAAAGAGACCACTAACATGGTTAAAATTCAATAGTAACACAGACAAGTGCACAAACATTTGAACACATAGCACATCAAATTAGAAACAACACAACAAACGCATATAAGAAATGACAAGCTCCATCCCAAGCTAGGGCCGCCAACTGCACTACCAACATTTCTAAGAGTGAACTATGAAAGAATCAAATAAGAAACGACTCAAATTGTTAAAAAGGCATTCTGATCTTTTCCAATATGTGTAATATAACCCATGTCAACTAAAACTTGGTGAACAAGCCACCACATAGAACAGCTGCTTCACAAAGCATCCTGCAAATCTACTGCTCCAACAGTTGTTCACTTCAACCCCGTTAACCATTTACTTCCCTAAAAGCAATTCTATGCAGCACTTGATTACAAAATAAACCTTAAATTTGCCTGCCAAACCATAAACCCATAACCCCAATATTGCCAAGAGATATCAGAAGATATTCCACAAGATGATATTTTCAGAACTGAGGCCACCAAACTGCTGTATATCATTTGCTTCTAAGCCCATAAAACTCATGAACCATTATTTGCAACCCATCTCCAAATTACATAAAAGCAATCCAAAGTTCACCCGTATCTCAATATTTAAAGATTGCAAAGAGAACCAGCAGATAACATTTAAAAATAGCAAACTCCTGGCAACAGATATCTTCTAGGTCACCAAAAAATTGCATTCTACACTACCCAATCCTTCATAAAATATATAAACTCAAGATCCAATAATCCTACAACACAAAGGTGGTTAATAGGCTTAAAAGGATAACCACATGGAATCAAGTTAAACATTAGATATCCCCCTGTAGAAAACCACTAGATTGCAGCCAAAAAATGCATCCACTGTCCCAATTGAAGCATCTACCTTCTTCTCTCTCTTATTTTTATTGTTTTCTTTTCCTTCTTTTTTTTTTTCTGATAGGTAACTCTTTATCAAATAACTCCCTTGCTAAAGGTTTTGATTTTTGCTGATGCTCAAGGGAACCAGAAAGTGATGATCTCTCTTCCCTTTATGTTTATAAAGTGTTTCTCTTTCATTTTCTACTCCAAACAAGAGGGTTTGGACCCCAAATTCAGATGAACTCTCCTCATCCAAGTCTTTCTTCATTTCTATGTAAATTTAACCCCATGATTTTGTTCCTTAAAGCCAAGTTCATCTGTAAGTCAAAAACTCCATTACAGTATCAAGTTACAAAGACAACGATTTGCACCATTACATGATGCCTTATAAATCCATTGGCCACAATTGTTACTTTCTTTGTACGAGAAATGGGGAATCTACAAGCCATCTCTTCCTCCCTTGCTCCTTTGTGTTGGAAATTTGGTGTAGGTTATTCTTTAAAGCAGATATTGCATGAGCTCTTCTGAGAGGCATTGCAGATATGATAGTTATCTATTTCCTGAGGTTGGGTAAAAGCCTTAAAGGAGTTGCCATGTAGAAAGGGGTTGTCCTTGCTATTATATAGATTATATGTGGCTTAAAAGAAACACTAAGATTTTTTAGAACAAGTGCAGATCAATGGAAGAAAGTTGGGAGAGACCATGTTATCTCACAACTCTAGGATGTGCAGAATCAAAAAGTTCTTAGGAGTTCTTGTTATTGGTTATCATAGCCTTTTCCCCATTTGCTTCTTGTACTGCTTCCTGTACGTTCTACTGAAAGGTCTCCCATCTATTTTTTGTTTCCTCTCTGTTAGTGTGTATTCTCATAAATAAATGGAAAAAATATTTCTCCTACAATTCATTAGACATGTTTCAAGAGATTTTGCCTTCAAGTGTTGTAGTTTTGTGATGTAGCATAAAAATAAGCATCTAAACATCTATTATATAAAACGCTACAGTTTGAACATATGGAGATCCAATAAAAAATCTCAAGTTACCTACTATTAGCTATAACATGCAAGACCTAGATATTGAGAGAATAGACCAACTTCAAGGAATTAGTCTGACAAACAAGTCATCCTTGCAACAGAATTAACTCCAAAAGCATAAAAACATAATTTTCTATCAAAGAACTCTACCCGCCCAAGAAATGGAACCCTGAACATGGAAAGCCACAAATATTCAACTTAACATTCTGTCATACCAAAGGGACCATAGTTCAAACAAGAAATTCTACTCATGAGAAGTGCCATCAATTTTGCATCAGGTTATAATTCCAATTAATCATAATAGATCCATCAGTCCTATACTTTTTTGGAACACTTGCCAAAACTACTTCATAGACCATTTTCCTGACCGGATCTACAGATAGAAACTTCCCTTTTCAGCATCCCAAAACATCTTAAACCTTCTAAGCAACCACAAACTACTTTCCCATAAATTTTCCCTCAGAAAATTCATGAAAGAGAGAGGATACTCCCCAAAGTAAGTGTAAATTACTCATTCCTACACTCCCATTCTAGGATCTCATTATCAGACCAAAAACTCCAAAAAGATATTAACAACTAACAAAGATTTGCAGCTGGCATATAAAGCCTGAAATAAATTTTGAACTTCGCGCAATTTCCATGAAAATACTGACTACACCTACAACATGGATGAGGAAGCAACATGTAACTATGACATCTTTGATGCAAACATTTCAAAACACACAGCCAACTTATTACAAAATTAACCACATTTATAGCAGAAATTAATATTTCCCTAAAGATGACTCACCATTCAGAGAAAACCAGCACTGGCAAAAGGAATTACCTAGATGAAGATGCAATTCTCATTGCTGCTTTCCAGGCCACTGCTCTGCTTGATTAGTTTGTTGTTGCTGCTTCCTTATTTGCTCAAGGAGGTCAGCAGCAAACTGTATGGTTGACTGATACCGCTGGCTCTTATCCGCATCATCATCTGGTAACCACTGACCAGCTCCATTGATCATGGATTGGAGCTGCTGCACTTGATTGGGTAAGGCTGGATTCACTCTGTTTGAAGCACCATCAACCTGACTTGAGAAGGTAGTAGGACCATCAGCCCGGCCTATCCCATAGGCATTCTGACTATTCTGATGAATTTCTAGCTGATACTGCTGGTTGACCTGTGGGGAGACAGCAAACTGTCCACTTTGTGAAGGGACAGCCAAGTTAGTCAATGGCCTAGAAGAAATTGTACCCAGCTGAGGGGGGTTGAAAGTATTATCTTGAATCTGGCCATCAGGGACTGCTAGTGCAGTGTGGCCAGGTGTCTGTGTCACAGTTGGGTAGTTCTGGAACTGAGGAAGAGGTTGGGCCTGGGGATGAAACTGATTCCCAGACTGTTGAGAGGAGGTGTTTGATGATCTTGATTCCACCCCTGAGACAGAGTCCCTCTATCAGGGGCAACAGAGGGAGGAAGTGAAGGTCTTGCAATAGAGGAGCCTAATGATTGCGGAGCACTTACTGAAGCAGAAGACTGCATACCGCCAGGTAATAATGAAGCCAGATGGGCGATTAGTTCAGGTGTCAAAGTAAGCCCAGCTTGAGACACTACTGCTGTATTAGATGATGCACGATCTTGAGAAATTGACTGAGTTGCAAGGGACTCGCTGGTGGAAGGCAAACGCAGCTTTGGAGAAAGTGAGGTGTCCTCATGTAAAATGCTACTATTATGATCCATATGCAGAACCCGTTCTTTCTGAGGGATCAGACTGTACTCAACATGTGGAGGAATCTGCTGTCTATCACTGTATTGAGATGAAGGAACAGGCCGATGTGATTGTTGCTGCATGGATGCACCACTAGGCACTTGTTGGGCTAATTTAAGAACTACGCCATACAGGCGTTCAGGGCCAGAAACTTTCAAAACTTTTGAAAGGAAATCAGATGGAGGCACCAAAAATAAGGTGGTCCCATCATCAAGTTTAGCAACACCCGCACGATCCTTTGAACCCAGATAGCAAAGAAATTCAGTATATGAAGCAAAGTCATCTTCACTGTCAGGCAGGAAGAAAACCACTTCAAATCCAACTGCCTCAGCATAGTGCTTAGTAAGCAAATCCAGGCCAGTTCTAGCTGAGCAATTGACAATCTCAGGACTGCAGAACAGAAAATATAAAAGCAATTAATGGGAAATAATTTGACAAATACATAGGTCATATTTACAAAATCACAATGGAAAAAATGTTGTAATCAGCAGAAGAATAGATACCACAATTAGAAACAGACAAACAAATAAAATCAGTACCCATTCAACACATAAAAATCAAAATGGGAAAGATATAAGGAATATTCAAAACCATTGTACAAGGCAAAATTTAGGAAATGAATTCTGGAATTCATAAACTACTCAAAAAGGAGTTGCAATGGGAAAGACATGCACTGTGAAAAAAACATGTGCCCATGCTTGGAACTTTTATCGATAAATAAGAAATTCCTAACATGATTAATAAACTATGCCTATTCATTGAATATAAGTACATATTATAATACCAGATCATTTGGATCAGGAAAAAATACAATGAAATTCTTGAAATATATGCAATGAATTGGAAAATTCTTAAAAAATTAATGATTTATTTGGAACATTAATTATACTTATTTGCATCTACATGTATACCTTATGCGTACATGAGCATTATGTCACCTTTTAACACTTTTTGATACTAACCTTTATGAATGAAAAATTTTATTTATGATAAGCCATAGTTTAGAAAATAAGAAAACAAATAATCCATAAATTTGTGATTTGGATCCAGCACCACAATATCCCTAAGGCAAAAAATCATGACATGCAAGGATTCAACCAAACTGCCATGCATCCTCTATGCTCTTATTGCACAGAAAGGATGCGACAAAGACAACACAAAAAAAATGGAAAAGAAAAAACCAGATGACTAGAAAAATACACTTACAGTTTTGACGACAATCCTTTCTCAATAGCAACACATCGTGCATGACACACAGTAGCTCCACCCTTAGCTATAATGCCACGCCATATGTAATCTGTACCAGAATGGCTTTGAGCAGCTACAGCATTTGTGAGCCTTGGATCAACCAGACCAGATCGATTTTTCCCCTGGATATTGGAAAATGAACTAGAAGCACTTCCATCATGTTGACCATATAAATCATCCAAGCCAAGCCCTAGATCATCACTCTTCCTCAGCGGGAAGGAAGGATTACCGATTGATACAGCACCATCCACCCTCGATCGCTTAGAGTCCCTCTGAAATTGATTTGCATCTGATACATCCCAGGCGGCAGACACAGGCCTGACAGATGGCCTAATGCTTGGTGCAGGAGAAGGGAGCATCCCAAGTGTAGAAGGTGATGGCCTTCTCCAATTTGGACCCATCAGATTGTTGGGACTAGCATCCTGAAAATTACGAAGTGCAGCCAATTCATTGAGTCCTGGGCCTGATCGTGGAGGTTCATGAGAACCAACAGTCCTTATCACATTTGATGCAAGAATACCACTAGGTGGCGATGGTCCAGGAAAGTTATTTGAAACCACTGGACCATTAGGACTAAATACATCTACATGTCGAAAAGGAAGTTCATTACCGAATGTATCTGGTCTTGATTCTGGAATTCCTGGATTATACTCTTTTCCAGGTACAACCCCACTACTAGAATACATTATAGATATCCTTGGATCATTGAAAAGGCGGCCCTGCAGGCCCTCTTTAGCCCGCCTTGCTTCATCTACGCTTCTAAATTCCACAAACGAATAATGCCTTGATGGAAAACTTTTTATTCTTTCAATTTCTCCAAAAAGGATCATTGCATTATAAAGCATTTGTTCCTCAAGCTGAATGGAAGGAGGATAGCCCACCCACAGCACATTACTGGGCTGTCCTTCACCTTTGCGGATCACAGAAGATTGAGATGACTGTGGCAGACATGATAAAAAGAATATAGAATATAGATTAAACTCTGCTATAGAAATTTCAACCAAAAAACATAAAAGATTTTTATTTTTTTTGTGACACCTTGGTTCAAAAGAAAGAGCAAACTAGGGCCCAAATTTAGTCCTTTAATTGAGAAGAACCAATTGAACCCATCAGCAGCACATGGGATTTCCATTTGATAAGTATATGCATAGAAAGTGTTCCACAAAAAATCAGTAAACCAATCTCTGTGAACCAGTACTATGTCCGTGCTACATGGATGCCATAAAGTTTCGGGATCCACAATTTCACATAACAAACACATAACCAAAGCTACTTGATCATAGAAGGGAAGTTTTAAAATATGTAGTAAAGGTTCATGGTTGAAACTTACATGCTGTCTTTTAGAGCCAGAATAAGGTTCAGAGTAATTTATAATAGAATCCTGTGGCATCCATGCTGAATTGAGATGTCCTGTGCTCCTACTAGAAAACTGCCCATCCCTGGAATCATGGAATTCAGGCCCCTGTTCCTGTTCATAGAATGAAACAGAAATATGAGGACATCAAATGCATTCCCCAAAACAAGACTGTCCTTGCAACAAAAGGAGATACTTTTGAGGCAATCTGGAGCACATTTCATCATCTGATCTGAAACATCCTTACACAATAAATTTGCAGAGGTTTTAAAAGATTAACAATTAGTAAAAAGAAAAAATAGTCACTCAAATAAGTGGTGTTAATAATTTCAACACCTAGAATGCAACAAGAAGCCCTGACCAGCAGAACCCAATGCCTATGAACACCAACTTTTACTTAACTTCTTCAGTCTATTTCTACCTGATCAATCACTAGAGACCAGTAATCATAACTTGCAGTGTAAAAATCTTTTTTTTTTTTTTTTTTTTTTTTTGAGAAGTAATAAAATCTTGTCAAGATATGAAAACATTAACTTACTCTTCTCGAAGTCTGTAATCGAAGGAAATCAACACGTATCATGGCACCACCTATTTGTTTTCCGTTAAGTCCTTTCAGGGCTTGTGACGCATCCTCCAACTTGACATACTCAACAAGTGCAGAGTTACGGTCCCAGAAAAACTTAAAGTCCTCAATTTTACCAAACTTCAGAAATTCCTTTTCCAACTCTCCTTTGGTGGTCGATGGGCTAAAACCACCCACCCAAAGGCTTTTGCATGGTTTGGCCTGTAAACAGAATTGTATAGTTCTAAAACCAAAATAGTGATATCGAACATTCCAAATATACCACAGCTAAGTTCATTAAAAAAAAAAAAAGAAAGGGAAGAATAAAAAAAAAAAATTTAAAAACGAATTACAAGTAGAATTTTTTAGAATAAGATAATTTAGTTGGTCTTAGGCAAAATCACAATTAAATAAAAGGGAGAGTTGTTGTGATTCCATAAAAATGTTAAACAAATTGCTTCACGGACTAGGTAAATAAATACACATGCATTATAGTACCATTAGACTGCCTATAAAAAATTAATAAATAAATAAATATCACACCTTTAGATGCCAGTACTAGCACACACAAGCCTACCTGTATCATCAAGAAGCTTAATTGACAAACAAGATCCAAATACAAGCCAAAAAATTAAGTGACAATAGATGCCATTCAGCTGCTAGAGGGATATTGGTTTTTTTTCATTGCTCAGAAAGGAACCAGTATCATTCATAATGATTAAAAAAAAATCAAATTCTTTCAAATGGTAAGAATTTTGTCGCTTTTTCTTTGATAGGAAAACAAGAAGTTCAATAAAATGGTGCCTGACAAAAAAAAGGGTTGCAACACTAGTACATAGGAAGTGAACAAGGCTAATAAAGCCAGACAAGGAAAGGACAAAACTACAAGAACAAACCGAACCACTATATCACAGATTGCCTAGAGATTTGAGAAAACGAAGATTATCAATTCCTCTAACCCTGCTTTACCACAAAACCAAAGCCTAAAGTAACCCGTACATCACAGCCCCATTCTAATCTCTCCCCACCTCTAAAGACACTTTTGTTTTTGCTTTCTCCACATGAACCCAAACAAACATAATGAAATCATCCTCCACACCACCTTGCATTTCTTACTGCAAAGTCAATATGTCAACTGAAATAAACAACTACTCAAAACAGTAAAAAAAAAAAAAAAAAACCACAAATCACAGTATTGGCATCTAAGTGTTATAAACCATTTCTCAATTGAGATATGGAACAGATCATAAACAAACAGTATTCCATCTTGCCTTATGATGGTATTTGTACACTCCATGGGTACTTTCGTCCGCCTTTTCCAAAAGGATTTAAACATATGAATGAAAATGCTTAAGAAACCGTTTTTTAGCAACCATCACAGGCATCAAAAATCCCATTAGAGCATATTTGCTAATAATAAAATAATGTTATTGAATGCTTGACATGTAAATCCTGACGAACAAGATAGCCCTCGATTGGGGGGGCGGAACCGATCATTATACAACCTTCATAAAAGTTTAAGAACACCAATCCAAGCAAATTCCATCTTTCTTTTTCTAGAAAAATTTTAGGATTATTGGTGATAATAAATTCAACCTGGGTCACAACCAAAAATACATGTCACAATGTATCACTGAGTGTCTTCTAGAAATACCCGAAGATATCAAGCATTCTAGACTGAAAAATACTTTTTACTAGAGCTCAGATTCACGCACTGGCAATTTCTAAAACTACTACCACTAGCAACACCCCTCTCTCACCTTCGATAATTTTTTTTTCAGACATTTCAATTTTCCAAACCCATACTAAGCTTCAAATGCCCAAAACAAAAAAGGTGAGTTGTTCAATGAATTTTAAACAACCCTCTAGAGACGCGTTTACTGCAAACTCAAAATCCTTAATCCCACCCCAACAAGAAAACCGTCAACCTCCCCTGAAAAGAGAGAGAGACCCAATCACCACACCAATCAAACAAATGCACCACACCACATCAAATTAGTAAGCATGTAACCAAAATCAATGAATCACATAACAAATAGCAAACAATCGAAGGTCAGAACAAACCGGTCTCGCAAACTCGATTTTCATCGGAGTCCCAAGAACGACCATACCCTGAAGAGCCTCTCTCGCCGCTCTAGCATCCTCGCCCCGCCTGAAGTACACGAATGCAAAGCTCCGCGACGAATACGAGATAAAACAATCCAACGCACCGAACCTCGAGAATACCGCCAGCAGATCCGACTCCGTAACGCTGTTCCCCACATTACCCACCCACAGACTGAACGGATGCACTTCTGAATTCTCCGATTCCCTCCTGATCAATGGCGCCATTGACGAAGATTTGAGACAACCCTAAACCGGAACCAAATAAAAATTTATGAAACCCTAAAAGAATAGGAGACAAACAAACAGCAGAGATTGCAGGAATAAGAGGGAAGAGAGATGAATTGACGGAAGGGAAACCCTAGAAGCCGAAACAGAAAGGAGATAGAACGGCTGCCAACAGGGTGAATGATACGGAGAAAGGGAACGTATAGAGAAAGAAAGTAGAAAGAGAAGGTGAATTTGGAGAGAGATAGGGCTTGGGGTTATGATTACGATAGAGTCGTGGATCAGCGGATAGGGGTATTTTTGTAATTTCAGTTCATTTGTTTTTAATAAAAATTATTTTCCTAAAATTGATTTATTTTAAGTATAATTAAATTATTTTTGTTAACTTAAAATTTATATCTTAATTTTTTATTTTAAGTATTAAATTTGATGGATAAAAATTAATTTAAAATTAACTCTAATTCATCAAATTTACATATTTACCCTTATTTAATTTTAATTAATATTTATTATAATTAATATTAAGTAATAAATTGATTGATTAAACAAAAATAACTAAAAAAATATTTATTATAAAAGATGAATTATAAATATAAAAACATGAGATAAAATACATTTGAAATTAAAAATAAGTAAATTAAACCATTTTAACTTAATACTTAAAGCTAAAAAGTAAAAAATAACTTTTAAGTTATAATATTAAGAACCCATTTGGGAGTGATTCTAAAAAATATTTCTAACATTTTTAATATTTGAATGATAAAAATTTTCAAATATTAATAATATTAAAAGCGTTTCCTAAAATTACTAACAAATGGGCTCTAAGTTATTTTATCTAATGTAGTTAATCTACTTAATCTATTAAATTAAGTTATTAAATCATATTAAATTGATAAATTTAGTAAAAAATTTATATATTTTTAAATTATTTAATTTTTATAAAGAAGAATTATGACAACATTTGATAGTGTTTTTAATAAAAGTAGTTTATGTAGAAGTTTTTTTAGAATAATCACTTAATTTTTTCAAAAAAAGAATATTATAAATAAAACTAAAATATCACAAGTGATTTTTTAGATTTTTAAAAGTATTTTTTAAAATTTGTCAACCACCTAATTTTTTTAAAAACACTTTTTAAATTAAAATTTTTTTATAAAATTACTATTAAATGGATTATAAATAAATAGAATAAGATTAAAATAATATATATAAAAAATTATCGATTTTTTTTTTTTTTCCTCTCAAATTTCTTTTTCTCACATTTTCCTTTAAAATTTATATGAACCAAACATAACTTAAAACTTTACTTTAATTAGAAAGAAAGAAGAAAATGATTGAAATAGCATCACATTCTTTTCCATTTGGTACCATTTTTTTTTCAACTTTTTTATAATCCAAACAAAATTTTAAAATACTTTTTTTTATTTAAAACCACGAGTATGGATAAGATATGCATATTTTAATTGCATTAAAAATTCTCTTATGATGTATGAAAACATGATTTTCTTTTTCTAAATCCATGTTTCGATTCTTAACCCTTACACATGCCATCTTATTTAAATTCTATTGATAATTACAATCAAAATCATGTTTAGCATTTCATTAAAAATGTTTTAAAATTGTTTTTAAGTTAGTAAGCCAACATTGTAATTGCCTTAATGGATCAATTGTGTGATAAACTCAATGTTTGATCCAGGAAGTGAAGCCTTCAAACCATCATATTATATTCATAAATACGCGAATCCTATGATTTAGAATTTGATTACAGAAGGAACTTTTGAGTCCGAATGAAAGGGGAATTTTCAATGCCGGATTCTCATGACCCAAACACAACCTGAATTCATGGCATTGGGTACTGAGCACACATAGAATGAAACATGACAACTTAAAAGAATCATGAGATAAAAGGATTCTCCTCCATGGCTTTTAAATTAACCCTTTCCAGCTGACGATTTCCAGAAAATGGGGCACTTTATACAGAACAAGGAGTTTCTCTCATCACATTCAAACCCCAGTAGAAAGTGATTAAATCAAAACTTGAAAACTTACATGGGAAAATTGTTCCAACCAAACAAAGCCTTATTCTCCCTTGTCCTCCTCCTCCGTCTCGATGTATTAAAGTTTTGACAGAGGACATCTCCATAACCATTTTATGGGCTCACCCTAAAGAAGACCAAGCAAACGTTCACAACATTTCCAAGCTCACTGAAGTTAGTCCGAATGGTAGGGCTAACTTTGGCCCTAGTTAAAGATATTTGATTAACGGGTGAAAAGGCATTTACATTTGTGAAAGATCAGCCCTAGTTTTGTTCTACACTAACATTACCTGTTTCCAAAGCTTGATACATGGATTGAATTTGAAGCATGGGACCTCTGGGTGTGTTGTTACTGGTTTTTTGCCATAGTAAACCCTTCGTCATCAGGCAAGGCGTCACGGTTACAAAGAAACGACACCAAAGGTGCCGGTAGATTTCTCATCAACAATCTCTTTGATTTTTTTATGCTGTCGAAGAGAACCTCTGCTAACCCATCCATTTCCTCCTCATATTGCTCGTAAACAAAGAATGAAGTGAATGCCAAGACCAACGCTGCATTTTCATTTCCAACAGATCACAAAGTTAATAATGAACCTCAAACAACTCTGAAAATGGTTAAAGGTTTGCTTTTTCTTACCCACACCAACTACCAATGTCAGGCATTGTGACAAGATCAACTTGAGAAAATAGAGAGGAATAGCAACCTGGATCAGTTAAGAAAATATAAGAAATATGATGCAGAAATTCCGAGACTGATCCACTTTCTTACAAATCAAACCATGTAGCATAAAAAGGAGAGTTGAGTATAAGAAGTCACTGTCATAATTTTGTGCACAAGATTATTACAAAATTATTTATTTCCTTTGCAAATTTTATAAGTTCATTAAATTAAACTATCAATAAATATGCATATGCCAAACTATAAGAAAATAAATTCAACATAATGATCTGATTAGAATGTCAAAGTCTCAGTTATCCCAACTAAAGAAAAAAAAATCATTGAGAAAAGTTATCCCCACAGATGGAGTTTGCTTGGGTTTTTAGTGGGTTTGCAATTCTTTTTCCCTCGTTTATTCCTTTTTTTGGTTTCTAGCACCAATATGGGAAAAAGACTAGTAAAAATGTAGCTTTGGGGCAAAGGTCACTCTCTAGATCCAGAAGAAAATGTTCTTGAGTGAAATTTACTAGGGAGCTGGGACAGGGAATCTGACAATTTTGAAGGAATCCAGCATTTAAGTATCAGGAGAACAAGCTATACCTTGAAAAAAGTGTTCCAATCCCCTCCTCCAGCCAACAATCTAATCATATGAATCCACTTGTTCCACAAATTTGCCATGTTCGTAATCAAATCATTCACTACCGTTTCCGAGATTTCAAAACAAGACAAAGATATCCTCTGAATGGTGAAACCAAATCTGTTGCAAAGGCATTGCGGTCAATAAACTTGGAGTAATTTTAAGAATGGATCTCAACTATTAAACAAGAGAAGAAATTTTCAAGAGATTAATCAAAGAAATATTTAAAAATGGAAAAAAATATGAAGGGGATACTAAAGCTAAGTAACAAGGCTGGCAGATGTTTTCAAATGATTCATCATATTCTTCTACCTGTTTCAATAAATTAAGCTGTTATTTGCCAAGTCAGTTCTGCTAAACAAGGCATAAGGATATTCTAGGTGTGAGGCCACAGCGCTATGAAGCAGAAGATGAGCATGCATTGAGATAAAGATGCCCACATGACAAGCAAAAACAGGGAGTGTATGTCCCAAAAAAAATGAAGTTGCCATAATATTTAATTGATGACAAACGTTTTGAAAGAGAAACATGTCAAGCAAGAGGTTTGACCATGAGAAAGCTGAAAGCCAAGAAAAAAGATTGAACAGTGAAGTAATTTCAAATAGAGATGAATTTCAATAAGAGCAGGGAGTGCCACTAGAATATTTTAGTTACTTGAGGACATAATAACATCACAAACTCAAGCAAAAAAAAAAAACAGAAGCAAACAAATAAAATCAAATAAAAATCCACTTGGAGCCTTCATGTTAATACTTACATGTTTGTTGGAAGAATACCTTGTCCAGAAAGGATCGCTGTAACCAGCAGCAGAAGCTTGGCTGCAGATGAGATGAAAGTTCTTCCACAAAGGAAAAACCAGTAAAACATCAGAAACAAAGCAAGGAAGCATGTGAATGTTTTCTTCTCATCTCTCCATAGCAGAATATCAGCAACTGCAATAACATAGTTCAAGGTTATTCTTCAGAAAATGAGAATATAATGGAACGCATAATGAAGCAAACACTATTCAAATGCTCATTCTTGAGTGCATCGTAAGTTCAAAGAGGTATGTGTTTCACAAAAGTTTTCCACAAAGTGGACTACTATTAATGTTCCCTTGGTGCATTTTCATTAATCTAATTGTAATGGTAAGATGCACACAACATTTGGGTTTCGAACTTCAGCAATTTGATCCTGCAAGGTGTCGGTAAGAGGAGCCACAAACAAAACCGCTCTATCTACGAATATTTAAGGAGACAGATGGACCTAATTGCAAACATCCTTCTTGTGAAGCCATGTCATGACTACTTAACATGCATCAGATTAACCATAGGCCAGGTCAAATTGATAGGACTTGAGCCAAGCTAAGCGCCCACCAGTTAGGGATTTCTTGTAGGCTGATCTTGACCATGACTATTAACTTTTACATGCATGTATGCATATTGTGTGTGTGCATTGTTTTTTCTTTCCTTCTCTCCCTAGCCCTCTCAAAGAGAGCCCACATTAAGCAGAATTTAGTTGCAGGCTAAAGTTAAGCCTGTGGAAAAACCAACAGACTCACATGCATGCATAGGCAGAATTAAAATCTCGCCCAACTTTTTCATCAATGCTTCCACCCAACAGAGCTTCCTCATAATATAAACTACTAGAACATAAACTTCTGACTTATAAAATGCATGATTTGCAATATTGCGGAGTCAAATACAAAAGTATCATATAACAAGATAAATTTCCAACCTTCCCCACCACCCAGAAGCTTATCCACTTTTGATTGTTCATCAAAGTCTCTGTCTGCCATGACGGATAAGTCTTGAGATAAATGAGAGAATGATTCCGTGGTTAAGGTAACACCTTCCTGTATATTGCACAATCAGCACACACAGAAGTAAAACTTTATCTCAAAATTTTCATATTTCTTAATTATGTTATTACATCATGTCTAGTGTTGTTTGAAAAAAAAAAAAGAGGAAAAAGGAACATGGGCACAGCCTTTTTAATCATCCTCTGATATGCAAGAATCAAAACCAACACTCTTTTATGCCTTCCCAAGAAAATATTTTGGACATGACATTTTTTTTTTTATAGGCAAATAGAAACATTGATGCTAAATCTATTTGCATTTGAAGGGAAAAAAATAGCAATCAAATTAGTAGAAGTGCACCTGCTTGGTAGGATCCATTAAAAGGTGGCTGACTGTCAATATATGAAAACCAGAGTAGGGAAAACTCTCCCTGCATCCTATGCGTACAATTTCTTTACCACCAATATTAATAATAAAAAATAAAGACAAAGTTCCTTAAAATTTTCAAAACAATAAAAAAAAAAAAAAAAAGCAACCATAAATTTGCTGCAATTAGAGTGTTAAAAACATGAATGTTCTTAAATATTGTTAAAAGAAAAGAAGAAAGATAGGAGAGAACCATAAAGGAGAGACCGATTAACAAAGAAAAATTATATATACGTGAGAAAAGATGTAAAACACTATGAAGAAATAAAAAAGTCTTAAAAACTTACTTCCAGGGAGACAACAGGTGAGTATCCAATATGTTTTTGTGCTGCAGAGCAGTTGAAAGTTCTAGTGCGTGAGGCTATTTGAACAACATACTGAGCAGACACAGGATGGTTACTTCTGAAGTCCAACTTATCACGCATCCACTCAACAAGTGAAAGAACATACAAGACCATCCCAGCAGGAAGTTTGAATAATGGTCTGCAATCAAAGCAGCACCACAGTTTCAGAGACCATTATTAGTACATGCATCACAAGAAAAAAGAGAATGAAATATAAACCCCACCAAACACAGGTCCTCCTTTCCCCAAGGGAAAAAAATTAAAAAAATAAGAGAATAAAAAGAAGAAAGAATGGCACGGTGTGGCCATTTCTCAAACATATACAAATTTTGCAAACAATTATTGCCCAGAAAGACTCTCTCATACAATTAGCACAATATATAAACACGTATTAAAGCTGCATACACATTGATGAATTTGATAGGTCTCTTACTTGCTTAATTACTACCTGAGACAAATAATCAAATGCTAAAATAAATATTGACGTAAGAGTATGAGAAATGAGACTTAGTTAAAATGTGGCGAATTCTAATATTACTAAGGCAGCAGACAATCAAAGCAAAAACTTAAAATTCTTTTAGCATACTAAAATTTGCAGGAATATGATAGAGAACAAAAATTTAGTTAACATCAAAGCAAATCAAAACACCTTGATGTTTTGGTTTGTAGTAGAGATGGAATAGTGTAGGTAATACTGGTGCTGGTCCTTATTTAAAAATTTCAAATAAAGATTCAATTTGCCTCGTGTCATTTTCTACCCCTCATTAAACAATGTATTTTCTTCATTATGTTATTCATACTAGACATATACTTATTAGTCCAGTCTGCATGGTTGGCCCATTACTTAATAGTTTAAACTTTTGAATCAAATTGGTCATCTCACATGGTACTAGAGCTTTGATTAATTAAAGGTCTCGAGTTTGAGTCTCTTCATCTCCATTCCTTTTCATTTGTTTAAAAATGAACCATTAGGGGCCAATTTTATATTGTTGTAATTTTTAGAAAATCACTTTTAGCTGTGAAGAAAGAAAAATCAGCCATAAAGAAAAGTGGTTAAGTATTTGGAAAACTACAGCTTCAAAAGTACTATGAGTTTCAAAGAGGGCATGTAAGTGTTTGACAAATTAGACTATCATATTGCTTTGAATGTGTACTGACAAACATAAGGATGCTAAAAGTTTAAACAATTTCTTTTATTTCACTACAAAAATAAACCTTTAATTAAATGAATCATTGTAATACTTTAAAAAACGAATCCTTAGTATTTTCATTTTTAGTTTTTAAAAGGAATACTCCATTTTTCTCGCTTAACTAATTTCAAAACATATTTATAATAATAGTTTTTTTTTTCTATCATATTTTACAGTGAGTAGTAGTAAATCAGACATCATTCTGGAGTAGAAGAGGATGAGAGAGAAATACATAAAGGAACCATAAAAAGAAATTATTTGAAAACATAATAGGCAATTTAAAAGGCCTTGATTATTGGAAAATCACTTTTGAAAAGTTAACATTTTACCTGCTTCTCAAAATGTCATATTCTTTGAGAACCACCTTTTATTCACTTTAACAAATAGATTAGTTGTAAAAAGAGTATTACAGAAGTGACTTTGAAAGACCTAAAATCAATCCCAAATGAAGCCTAAGGCTATGGTTCAACAATTGAGACCAGTTTGAGAACAAATCACTGGATAGCCAGAAAGTAGCATGAAGGAACTGTGAGGATAAGCAGGTCCCAGTTTATTTAGATTGTCTTTAGAAACAAAAGAGTACGAGAAATAAAAATAAACGACCTGAGCAATATATTCTCTCTGTATAAATAATGCACTAATTTGCTGGGTAGAGATAGTGACTTAGCAACAAGAATCAGTTCGATGGAAAATGAAGAAAATAACTAAGCAACCCATGTGACAGTCTTTCATCTGACAAGGCAAGTGAATAGAGATATCATAGATCAGCATAGATCAGGCTGCTTCTTATGTATATGTATAGATAATAAATTAGTTTGGCAAAAGAAAAACAGGTCCATTTAACTGAAAATGAGCAAGGTGGGAGATACCCTGTTCCACAATCATGGATGCTGAATTTATAGCAATAAAATAACAGCATAGTACTACAAATTGTTTCATACAAGAAAAGCAGGATACAGATACCTTTGATACCCCAAACCTTCCAATATAAGTGACACAAATTCCCAGAACTTCACCGGCTCAAGATTAGTGATGAAAAATACCTACAAAACAATCACAAGGAATTCCTCCTTATGAATGGCCCTAGCTCTAATGACAAATAGAAAGCCATGCCCAAGAATGTTTAAAATGCAAGAGTACCTTCCCAGCCACAGAAACCATCCGAGAGACTAGAGCTTCCTCTGCACAGACATGGGCATGGGCAACATTCTCAACATAGGTAAAATCTGACATATTTTCACCACTTCCTATGACAAACTGAAATAAGAAAATGCTTATTACATCATCAACCACCAAAAAAATAAAGATTACATAAAAAGGTTCCATTGCTCAGAGAAAACCAGACACAGCAAAATGCAACATCCAAAATACTCGAGGACAAACAGGTAAACTAAATGACAAAAAGGCAGCCACCTGCAGCAAATCCAAAAATGACCATCGAACGGAAACAAATTTGGTGCACATCATGAATTCCTTCACACATTAGTTTTTCATTGATGGACAACTATAATTTATGAACAGGAAGTTGAGCAATGAAAAGAATTTATGAGTAGAGGCATGGAATCAGAAAATGACATATTTTAATGAGGTATTTTAAACATTCTCCTTCATACTTCATCTGAAATTTATTGTGTTTATATTCAATCAAAAATAGAAATGCAAATGGATCTTGAGAAACATTTATCACATATCAAACATTAGAAAACTCTGTAGTGTCTCAAAACTAAATTTATCGAATCAACAAGTAAAATTGTATATCAAATGAAGTACACAACTATTACCAAACCTTGGCGTGGCCAGACTTCGCTTTATTCACCAGAAATGGCACAAGCTGTTTATCTCCTGGTCCAAAGACATTGCAGGGACGAAGTGCACATGTCACCAGGCCATCAATATTATTAGCAATCAAGACCAACCCTTCTGCTTGAGCCTTAATATCAGTCAGCATGTCCTCAAACTGCATCATGGTACACAAAAAACCAGAAAAGCATGCTTAATGAAATAGAAGTCTGAAAGATGCTTGATTAGAGGAACCAATGAGAAAATCCATAAGAAAGGCATATACTTTCCAAGGGCAAGGCAGGGACTCATCTCCATTATATATATCATGTGAACCATCAAAAACTACATCAGCAGAGCTATTGTATATCAGCCGTTTAACCTTGCACTCTTGGCAAGCATTAATCACATTTTTTACACCTGAAACAGAAGTCATACTGTAAGCAATTACTACCACCACTTAAGGATTTTGACAGCCAAAAAGAAGTGAAAGAAATAGAAAACCTTGCTCAGCAAGGTTACCTTATTAAAATGACTGGATATTTACCTTGAACAATGATCATGTAGCAAAGATAAAAATCATTTGTATAAGTAATTGTTGGATCCAAATAAAATACAACAGAGGCACCTTCAATAGCTGCAAAAGGGTATATCATGCAAGCCGATTAATCAATGAACCTCAATTTTAATACCATACCCATAAAATGGAGAATTTCCAAAAAGAGGTAATAAAAGAAAACAGAAAAACAGAACATAGACTTTAGCATAGCAAGTTATATACAAATTCTTCATATAATTATAGTTACAAGTAAAAGGAAACCAAGAAAAAGAAGGAAGTCCACATAATAACTTGGAAAGCCATTATACCAGCTATAAATGGCTATCAACCACAGTGCAATTCTGAATGAATTATAATGTTAATCTGTTAGGTCATTGTGACAGCCAGTATATTAAAATTAAATAATTTAGCACAAATAAGAACGAATTCAATTGAGACATTATTCAACAAAACCTATATTTTGTTTCAGGACTACAATCATATAGAACATAAACAAACATAAATACACACATATAGATACATAAATAAATACATATACGCATAGATAAAGACATAGACATACGTATTTACACAGGTATATAAATATGGGTATATGTATTTATCAATATATCTATAACCATATGCATAGATACATGCACATACATGCATACGTGTGTGTGTGTGTGTGTGTGTGTGTGTGTGTACACACACACACATACATAAATACATATCTATACATCTATATATATCTATAGATATAGATATATACATGCATACAGACACAAATAGATGCATACAGTCATAGATACATATGCACGAATAAGGGTATTAGGATTGATTGAGAATTTTGCCAAAGAACAAAGCTGACACCAAATATTGATATGAAAACTAGTGATTATAATGTGTGCTATCATGTGGGGACAAAAAAATGGTTCAGAAAAGGACAGAAAGCAGGAGATGAGATTGCTTCATGTGATTATTATGTATAGTCAGCTACAACTAATCTTCCGGCTTCTTCAACAAGTTCAAAGGAATCATTACAGTTTGATTACAATACTATTTCACTGCTCCATCTTCATCTAAGAGTGAGATAAAGAATAAAAACCTCCATAAATCTCCAAATGTAATAAGAGAAATTCTCACAGCTCTTTTTAAATAAAAATGTAAAATTGAGTGGAATGCTTTTGCTTTCTCCTGTCCCGAATAATAAAATTCCATAACTAAAATATTTAATTTTGTTATATTTTTCCCGGGAACCAAACAGAATAAAATTTATCAATTGAATGTTAAAACCAAAATTTAGTGGAGCTTCTTTACTTTCTATGGTCCTAAGCAATACAAAAACGTCACAGTCAAAACAAGATTTTCCTTCTGTCCATGCCTTTCTTGCATTTTCACAGGAACCAAACAAAAACTAACATCATAAAAACGACAAAAAAAATTGATCACCTTTTCGGACTTGAGCTTTATCGCGGACATCGACTGCGCAACACGAAGCTCGGCCAGACGAGATCGCTTCAGAGAGAACCGAGCGGTCCTCCGAGGGATCAAGTTGGAGAGAGTGAGCCGAATCGGCGACTCGGACGATCCATTTGCCGAGTTTCAAGAGACGCAAGACAAGAAACCTTCCGATGAAGCCGCGACCACCGAAAACGACGCAAGTCTTGAGGTTTTCGTCGATTGCCATGACTTCGATTTTCTCGAGAAAGTGGTGGAACGTCAGAGAAAGAAAGTCTAGAGCGAGAAAAGGGGGTTTTCTTTTTCGTTGGTTGGGTTTTTGTAAGGTGCAGTTGGCGCGGCAAACTAAAGGAAACGATTCGTACTTTACCAAGAAATGAATTCACCCGGAGCCATGACCACCATATGAGCGCTGGACCTCCTCTGCTATTCTCCGTTGATTTCAAATTGATTTACGCTCTGTTTGGATCTAGGGAAATTTTAAAATTAATAATAATTAGATAAATATAATTAATAAATGTAGGTGACTGGCGAATATAAACTTCTCCTTTTAAAATTTGGTTCAAAATTTACATTAATTTTTTAAAAATTTTATATAATAAAAAAGTATAAACAAATTACTAAGCATGGTTTTTAATTTTTTAATTAATTAAAAAACCAGAATTGCAACCAAACATGCCCTTACACATTTTCAATTTTTTTTTGTTCAACAATAGAAAAATAAAGAAAGAAAATAAATTTTTCATATTTGGTTTTAAAAAAATTATGAAGAAAATAAAATAAAATATAATTAAATTAATTAGAAATTTATATATTTTAAAATTATTTAATTGAGAAATATAAATGAAATAAATTTAAAAATATATATAAAAATTATTTATTGAATTTGAATCTATTTTTTATTTTTCACTCTTAATTTTCTTTTCTAAATTTTTCAAAAACGGACATCTCTACAGCTTAAAACAAGATTTTTTTCGTCTTTTTTTTTTTTATATCCTTCTTTTTACACATAAATCATGTAAATTTAGAAAATGCAATAATCCAAAAGTATATATATCAATTAATTAATTTATCTTTTTTATTTATCAAATTAATTTTCTTTTCTATGGGATTACATGACACATGTCATCATTATATTTGACGATATTGATGACATGTGTAAAAATTGATATGCCTATGAAAACAAATTAGTTTTATTTGAAGCCATTGCTACCACATGACTTTCTATTTTTTTTAGCACATAATAAATTTTCATTTGATTATATTAAAACACATTAATATTTTATTAGCACTAAAAAATAGTATTCAATTACAAATCGCAAAACCATTGAAAAGGGTATGTTACTTTATATCCCGATAATATATCTAATCATTTCTTTATATTTAGATTTCATTTCTTTGTATTTAAAGGTGCAATTTGGGTGGGATAACCTGATCTAACTTGAACCAACTTAAGTCTGAATAATCATTTTTAATACTTGAGTTGGTTTTGAGTTAGGTTTTTTTAACCCGAACTCAATTTGGATTAGGCTTGGGTTTAGATTCAAACAACTCGAATGTCACTCAAATTTCATTTAATATTTTTTATAATATTTATAAAGCATCTTATTCTATATAATAATATTCATTTTCTTTTTCTATTTTAAGAAAAACAAAATAAAATTATATTATATCACTTTTTTTCTTTTTTAGAAAACATATAAATTTATGTTTATTTTTTTGTTGCTATTTTGAAATTTGTCCTATTTATTATATAAATTTTCATATAAATACATTAAAACAATATCATAGATAGATTTTGAATTATGCAACTAACCAATCCAAGTCTAACCCGATCAACCTGAATTTAATTTGAACCCAAGTTCAAAAAAATGATATTGAATTGAGCTTGAATTAAGTAATTCGGATAATTATATTCAAATATTCAATGGTTGAGATTTAACAATACAATTCAAGATTTCGATGTTGATATGGTAACCATATACCATAGCAATTTTCCGTAAAATAAACCAATCTTACACATTTCTTGCTGCTAACTCAAGCTCCCCACTTAAATTCAATAATTGAAAGAGGCAAGAAAGCTAAGGTCACCTGTGACCTACTGAAGGGCATTTGGTGCCCAAATCAAGGGGAAAGTGACTCAACAGAAGAGGCCAAATGGGGGGGAAGGGGGTGGTGGGTGGCCTACTAATGAACATTTGAACCCAAAGATTGGGTGATGTGAGGTTTTATTAAATTGTGTGACAAGTAATTTTGGTTGAGATGGAGACTCATCACCTTAATCCATTCCATCATGTTGAATAAAGTCCAAAACTTTTCTCTTAAGAATTTTCCAATCCTCATAACTAGTTTGTTTTTTTTCATACAAGACAACCATTGAATTATCTTCTTTAACAATACAAACAAAATTTTAATTACATATAGTTTTTTTTTCCATATCTTCTATAATAAATCAAACATAAAAAAATTCATTTTTTAAAACCTTTTCTTTTCTTCTTTAATATTCTTCTAATAATATGATATAACATTTTCCTAAACCAAAGTAGAATGGGTAATTATCAACCTGATATTCCAATCAATTTACATATTTCATTAACGAAATGATTAAATATATTTTACACTCAACTTTTAGCGGGTTTTATCTTTGACATTTAAAATTCAACACTTTGCTCCTTAAATTTATTAAAATGTAACACTTTGCCCTCGTAAACTTATTAAAAAGTTAATAAATAGTTGGTTAAGTAAAAAATCAATGTTAAAATATAAAGAAAAACGGCTTAAATGCATATTTTTCTATCCAAGTTCGAAGTCATAACATTTCGCAACTACATGTGAAAATTATGAATAATCATGCAAACATCTCTCTAAAAATAAAAAAGTCAAACCGTTTAGAGGGTAAAATATTGTATTTAATAAGTATTTTTAATACTTGATGAAAATAAAAACTATTTCGTCTAATTTTAATTTTCTTATTAGATAAATTTACGTGAAGCCAAACCTCCCACAAACCTTTCTCAAACCAAATCCAGAGTCCAACTCAACCAGGATGAACACACACTTTTCATCCATAGCATGGCGCCCAAAAATGTTGAAGATCATCTGTTAGGTTTCTCCAAATATCACAACCATTTCTTGATATCATTGCATTTGGCATTTTTGCTTTTGGCAATCAACATGTTCAGTTTAGCTTACAGAAACATCTAAGAAAACTAAAAAAATGTTCAAAACAGAGGAAAAAACAAAAAATTGATATCATCAAAATATTGGTGGTCTTTATTTCACATGAGAAAGAGATCACCCCTCCTATACAGAATCAAGAACAAGGTATGATGATGATGATGATCTTAAAAGTTGTCCTTTGCTTCACGGATGATCCCCAGCGCTTCTGAGTCATCTGCTGTGGCTGTAATCTTTAACGATTTCCGTATTTCTGGGCTTGAAGTGCGTAGGAATGGGTTGCACATCTTTTCCATCTTCAGTGTAGTTGGGATCTGAGACATCAAGAACATGGCCACCTTTGGTTAAGGTAAATGCAGCAATAAGCATTCTGTGAAGGTGAAAGAAACATGGGTTGCCTGAGAAAAACCAGAAAACTGCAAAAATGCAGTGTGGAGGGGAAGAATCACAACAGCAAACCAGCTTGCAAGATTGGCTTTTCTGGAAAAAGCCTGAGATCATCCTAGAGGTTTTGAAACCCAGGGCAGCCCCTTGGAGAAGCTTGTCCAACTCAATAAGGAGCTACACTACTAGTAGGGGCATTGGCCCATTTTTTGGGGTTTTGTCTTGGATTTGCATGGACTGGTGTGTTTGAAATGAGAGAGTCCGGCTTAGCAGGGCACCTCAGCCCACCACATCCTTGCCTGTAAAATCCAGTTGTTGGTCCCACTAAAACAACCTACAATTGAGCCGAGCCCTCCCCTCGTCCAATTGTTCATAGTTAAACCCTAGGGACTGTTGGAACGGCTCCACTTCAGTGATGTATCACCAAAGAGATTGAGCAAATCAAAATACACTAGGGCATGCAGCACATACATCACCTAACGGGTTCATGTACAACAGTGAGGATTAAGAAACTGAAAATGCTTTAAGAACTGTAAATGCTATGTTTATGAGAAAATTAGTAATGCACATCAAGCGAGCAAGACCATAAAGCCTCCACAATGAGTAAACCCATAACTAATTAACCCAATTAAAATGGCCGTATGGCTTGCATATGCTCATAGTTTAAGAGAATGCTTATCGACCTTTTCCTGATGTCCTAAGAATTGAGTATACTCATTGAGGCGCTCTAGAGGCTTCCACAACAAATGCAGACTCAAGCATTCATCTAAGCAAAAGACTGGAAAATTCAGCTCCCTACATAAGTTTTAGAAATTTGTTACTAAAGGAAGGAAAACAAGAGAAATTTACCGTTGGCAAGCCCTTACTACGGAGATGGGCAACATGGGTGGCATAGGACTGGAGGACCTCATTCTTGGGTTCGATAGATAATGCGAACTTTGAATTGCTCTATCAAAATGGGTTTCAAATAGTTAAGCTTCTTCAAAAGTTGTGAGATTAACAAACCTGAGCAAAAGCTGAAGAAGAGGATGACTTACCAATGTATATTCGTGACCACAATAGATATTTGTTTCGTCTGGCAAAGACATAATCTTACTAAGGGAAGAATGCATCTGGAACACAGAGGAGGTCAGTGCTATAATATGTGAATCGTGTCTTACAAAAGACTAAATGGCAGATTACAAATAACCGATCTTCATGCTCCATACTGTCAATAGAGAGATTTTAGCACTTCACAACCATGGCCCATTTTCTTCATATGAAAATGAGAAGGCTCTTCCATATATACCCCTTTTTTTTTTTATAGGCTCTTCCATATTTACCTAAGTGACAACCAGTTTTGGATCTCCAATAATTTTGTGAAACTTCCGGGTTTCCTTTGGAACTAAAAGCCACTTTTAGGGAAAGATATATCCATATTGATATACAAAGCTTAGAAACTCCAAAACTTGGAAAATCTCCTCCCCCCCACACAATCCCTAGGAAATTTTTTTATGAAAATGTTATTTTTCTAATACCTTAAGCTTGCAGTTAAAAAATATTCTCATCACTCTCGTTTGAGCAGAAAATTCAGTGGAAAATTTTCAAATCATCATCTTTCACAGAGAACTCCCAGCATATTTCCAGCCTAAATAAACCTCATAGCTGCAGACAGTAATTAAAGAAATATATTTTTTAGGTAAAATAATTAATAATAGAGATATATATATATATATTAGTAAAAGAAATTCATGATATCTAACATGGCATCTAGTCAAATTAACAATTTGAGTACAACCGCATATCCATCCATGCATGTGTGTGGCAGTTATGCAAGCATGTGCAGCAGTAAAATAATGGATAATAAAGATATATATATTAGTAAAAGAAATTCATGATATCTAAAAGAAATTCACGATATCTAAAATGGCATCTAGTCAAATTAACAATTTGAGTACAACCACATATCCATCCATGCATGTGCGTGGCAGTTATGCAAGCATGTGCAGCATGCACATGCTTACATGCATATGTACAATCTAACATGACAAATGGTTGCCAGCCCTATATGAGCTAAGGCACATGAATCTCCTTTCAATGAAGATTCTTCAAGAGGGTTTTGACCTTTCATGGAGCAATTCAGACAAGAGGCCTTTTGGATCTTTTGATTGTCCTTGAAAATGTAATTCCC
The DNA here is from genome assembly GCA_030254885.1 of Vitis rotundifolia. Lineage (NCBI taxonomy): Eukaryota > Viridiplantae > Streptophyta > Magnoliopsida > Vitales > Vitaceae > Vitis > Vitis rotundifolia. The sequence goes on from CM058155.1 coordinate 21,027,725, forward strand.
TTCTACAAATGTTGAATATATTCCAAAAAAGTATACATGGCATGTTTGAGTGTATAATTTAGATGATTTAAAGCCTTGGACAGAAAAAGAACAAGAAATTTAACTCCAGTCAAAATTTACCTGCTCAGGAGTTCCTTCGAAAAGTTTGCCACATGATAAACTGAACAAAGTGTCCCCTGTAAAAATTGCCCCTGATCCCGGAAAGTAGAAGCTAATGTGGCCTGCTTGCAATTAAAATCAATACACAAAATTAAATTTGGTTAAATTATAAAAAAAGAAAAAAAGAAAAAAAAAAGGGGGAACTATGTGAATCTAGAAGCCAAATATAATGGAATTTGAGGACAAAGTGGTGAATCCATCAATGAATCAAGTTTGTGGATCCTGCCAATTGACCAGTCTTTTATTTGATACAGCCTTTTCTCTTGTGACCTTGAATGATTTCCAAATAGAACTTGAGTTTTAACATGTTACCATGTTACGTAGAATGAATTTTAGAAGGCTTTTACTTGTTTCTAAGGCTTATAAAACCCTATAAAGAGCCTCAATGTGAAGAAACTGGATTAGTCTCATCTAAAAGATGCACATGGACTAAAAAGAAAATTTGAGAGACCCTCCAAGAAGAAGCCTACATAAGAAGTTCATCAGACATACAAGTACAAGGCTATAGTCACTTGATGATTGACTCTGTTGAAAAAAGAAGGAAAGATCCATGGATTTATTCCAGAATGATAAAAAAAGGCCCTTGACATTTCATATTACCAACTCAATGCAATGTTTTGGATTTCCTAGGATGGTCAATCAGGAGTCCAGTAACTAGCCAAAGTGGCTGTTACTTCTCTTGAGGATTTTGTTGCAGACTTTGTGCCAGCTTAGTCCTATACTCCTTTGATATTGTTGTATTGATTTGACTTTTGTAATTTTTTTTTTCTTTTGTTTGCATTTGTTCATTTTAGGAGAAATTCTCTCTAACCTGATAGTATAAAGATTCTCAACAAACAATATAAAAGTTCTACTACTTTGCAAGACCTATATATCTAAACATAGAGTCACGGACCATATTGCACAACTACCAATAATTCAACAAGGTTTGAAACACCTCTTTGTTTAATAATCACAGGACAAGAAGAACTATAGTAAAAATAAATAAATAACAAAGGCAAATTAAAACCTCATTTTCTCAGTCCTATATTTCAGATTTAATTATATGCTTTAGTCATATGGTTTCCAATGATTCCAAATCAACAAGCATGACATCACATGTTCAAGTTTTAAAGAAAAACATACTCAAGATCACAGTGAAAAATATGAGATGAGAGAATATAATTATGTGCTGAGTATGTTAAACCAAACCATCATTCTGAACATCAACTGAATTGCAACAATGCCCATTTAGAAGAAAGTGAAAATCTGAGTAACTATAGAAGCCAGTTTAAAAAGAAATGTACTGTTTTCATCAGTTGATTTTGAAATGATCACATGTTTCAAAAGTACGAAATCCAGATATTTTCTAATATGATTAGTGATGAAATATGACCTCGGGTATGACCAGGAGTTTCAATTACAACCACCTCATGGCCTGCAAACATCCACTTGTCTCCATCTTTCAAAACTATATCAATTCCAGGAATTCGATCCTTGTCTATTCCAGAACCAATTACCTACAAGAAACCCACAAAAAGGGTAAAACTTCACAAAAAAGCATAAGTTTACAATTTCAAAAAAAAATCATAAGCATGGGCAAAATGAACTGCTTCACAAACAATAGCAATTTTTAACAAAGGATGACCTGAACTCCCTTTGTATTCAAACAAATGTATCCATTCTTTTTTATAGGCTATTAAAAATTTAGGTTAAGATGGTGCAGGCTATTTTGGGGTGTCCTCATGAGGTAGGTTCGTCAAGTCATCTTGGGGCACCTAGTGGATTTCATGTTAGTCATAGCATGGTACCAAATCTAAAAATATGAAGACAATGGCAGGATTAGAACTGGTCCATTTGTTCTTTGGAATTAAACTATGCAATTGAAACCTGCTTTCCAACCTTTGTTGCAACCTTAGAAAAAGTAGCATTTTCACAATTTTCCCCTGTTCTTCATTGTTCATTCAGTAAACCGCAATGGTTCTATTCCATCAAGAAGGGAACAGGATAATATGATATTTTTTGGAAGAACTTAAGAAGAATGTCATTCCCAAAGGAAATAGTTTCCTTTGGATGGACTGAAAGAAGACAACCTCCTTCCATATCTGCATCTCACATGGATTGCAAACATCAACTTTTGGAAGGGGGATCCCTGTTGGATGACTAAAGTTGGGAAAGAGTAAAAGGCAGGAGAGAGAAACCACTTTTATGGGTCAATGTTCCCTTGTCACTTCAGCATTTCCCCTAAAGGTGAATAAAAAGAGGGGGGACAAAAGCAAAAGGAAAAAAGAAAAGGCTTATCAACTTTACCAGAAGATGATAATCATACCTTTGCACCATACCTTGCTTTTAACTCAGCATTCCCACCAGTGTGATCATAATGGTGATGAGTGTTCAGGATATAGGTTAGGTTTCGGTTTTTCCTACTCAGGGCATCTATAACAGGTACAGCTTCAGAAGGATCAACAACTCCAACAGTGCCTGTATCGACGTCATGTAAAAGATATGCATAGTTGTCCTTCAGACATGGTACCTGAAGACGGAAAAAGTTAACAAAGATTTATGTGTGAAAGGAAGCACAAAAAGAACCGTTACCAAGCGAGTCAATTAAGTTACCAAGTGAGTCAATTAAGTTACAAGCTTGGATGCAGTACTTGTTAGTATATGCAGAACCATACAAATTAAAGTGCACTATTCCAGACAGCACTCATCTAATGAGACACCTGTGTGTGCAAGTGATGTTGATTGTTGAAGAAGGAAGTGATATATCCAGTTTAAGACTTCAAAAGGCCAGGAGAAAGTGCCTTGCACTGCAACACACCAGATTTTGATTTGACAAAAGGACCAGATTTAAGACACATCACTCACATGAGGAAAGAAGGGAAATTGCCTACATACTGTCCTTTACCATCTTCTCACCTTTCAAGGGTTCTTCACAAGTTGGAGGTCTTTCTTAAGATTCCACTGTGGGTAGTACCCATGTGAACCGTATCCCATCATAGAGTGACAATAGAAAACGGTGAATATCAAGTACCATGGAAGTCAACAGCTCCTTAGCTTTGGTTAAGCAATTTTATAGGAACCAAGCCATAGAGGGTGTATATCAACTAAAATGAATTGCACATCTCCCCTTAATACCAACCATTGGGCAGCCTTTCCCTTGATGAGGTTGTCAGAGGTGCCTGTATCAACTATATCCCATTATGGAGTGACAATTGCAAAATCCCAACCACCATCAACACAGCTCCTTGGTTCTTACATAAATTGATCCATCCAAAAAGTCTATATTGACAGCTGGGCCTGGATCTTCTATCCCTAATTCAAAAGCAAACTGACCTTTACTGTTTCTTTAATTCAAAAGTAACCTTGTCACTATCTGTACAGATCATTCTGTAGAATCAACATCTTTCCCTTTGCTTTTAGTCTCTTTCAACCATCAAAGCTTGTTTTCAGAAGGCTTTCAAATTAAAATTACCAAAAACATATCATTCTCTTTTTATGCCTTGTCAGTTCTTCCTTAGCACATTGCTGAGCATGAGAGTAAGAAAGCGGGCATGGGGAATGACAGACAAATCCCAGTTATCCTTTTTATGTAAGCTAAGGATCTTTGAACTATCCTTTATACAGGATAATACATTAAGGGCAATCAGATTCACATGGAAAAACAAGTCACTTTTTCAGGCAATGACGCATTTTGAAGATTGGAAAAGCAGTATAAGGAATGTTGAGGGAACAGCAATGCATGGACATAGAAATATGGTGTACACCAAAAAACCTAACCTTGTGGAGTACGAGATTGAAGAGTAGCAACTAAAGCATCAACTGCATAAGTAAAAATTATCTACCCACATACACGTGTGTATGTGTGTGTGTGTGTCTATATATATATATGGAGAGAGAGAAAAAGAGAGAGAGAGAGAGAGAGAGATGCTCACCAATTCAATTTGCAATGTGGAAGACATATTGGAAACACTGCAAAATTGAGCAACTTTGAGTGTGCGACCAGCTGTGCGCAAAGTTTTGAATGGTGTTGATAAAAGGCGCATGAGTCCATACAAAAGACTTTTTCTAAGGCACAGTTGCCTCATGCCTGGCCATACACCAAGCCCACTACCCCCCTGAAATATGAAATAAAGGTTTTTGAATATTTTAATATGAAGTGAATATGTTGCCCATCAAAAAATAAAAAACGAAATAAATACCTTCAAAACAAAGGCTTTGGATGAAACCAAGAGGCTTTAGGCATCCAAAGAAAGATTTGACATTTAAGACTAGTATGGAAAAAATAGAAAGCACGAACATTAAGTTCCTATTCACCAGAAGAAGAATCAAAACCAAAAAGAAAAAAAAAGAAAAAGGGAAGATATGCAGATGAGCTTCACTATATAACCATTTTAATACCAGAATCATGCATGTTGAAATGATAAGCCATGCCCTCTTAGGTTTTTTTTTCATCAAGAAAAGATGTAAGGATGTGATTAACTTTTTTTCCTCTCGAGATAGCCAAATCAAATTAATTAGACCAAAAGGAGCAGACCCCAAGTACAAGTTTATTTGAGGTGCACAATAAAAGGCAATTATTCAAAAGTTAAAGAGTACTCAAAAAGTTCAAAAACAGTCATCCCTCTAAGAGTCTCTGAGCCCCCTAACCCACAAAAATAAGGACATGTGAAACATGTTTTTTAAGTTAATCAACAGAGAGCTTTATTATATCAAGAGCTCACTTATTCCCTCCTTTCAAATGCACCACAGAATGCAAAGAGAAGTCACTTTCCACAATCAAAGGATAACCCCTTCAAGTCTTCCTCACTCCCAATGAACCCAAGAGACTCCAAAATGCAAGAAAATAAGAGAAAAGTTTGCAAGCCATATAAAAAGATGGATTTTTACTGAACTATACAAATCACATCAATTTGGAACCCACTTTCACTTTAAATCAGGGTTTAGAATGCATAATTAGAATATGCCAATGTAAATTCTACTAGTTATACATTAAAACCATGATTTCGATTTAAAACCAAGTTTTGAAAAATATATATTTAAAAAGAAAAAAGAAAAAAGTGAACATCCAAATCCATACCTCATCGTCAAAATATGCCAAAGAGAATTCTTTTTTTTTTTTCTTTGAGGTAAATATGAAATTATATCAAAAAGTCGTTAGGGGGCATGCAACCTAACATATCAATGAAAGCTGCCAAGGATAATCTCCCATTCCCAAAAAGTCCAAACTTATACTGAGCAATTGTAACAATTTGAAACCAACCCCTCCCATCTTCTAACACCTTGCCACACTTCCATCATAACCCTGAGTTGCATGATTAGACCAAGTCATCATACCTCCCTTCCCCATCCTGAATCATACCCACATACCAAATCTGTCCCCTAAACACAAGTCTCACACTCCACAGCCAAACACAGACCACACAAGCAATCATAACAATTACAAATTCATCTTGCAACACTTTGCCACATTTCCATCAAAACCCTGAATTGCATAGTCATACTCTAGTCACCATACCTCCCTTTCTCATTCAGAATCACAAAGCAAACACAGCCTGCATCAGAAATTAGGCCCAGAAATTAAAGAAAATAATAATAATAATAATATAAAAAAAAAAAAAGGGGAAACCAGATCACCAATCCCACCCACAAAAGCAACCAAATTATTTTTTTAAAATAAAAAATCCCAGGGAGCAACTTAAAATTGTCATATTGACATGTCACCAGAAGAACACTAAATAACATCAAAAATTTAAAAACAAAAACCAAAGCAAAGCAAAGCAAAGCAAGGAAACCCAGAACACCAATTCCACCCACAAAGGCAACCAAATTTAAAAAGGAAAAAAAAATATCCCTATACCCACACAAAATTGCCACATTCACATGTCATCAAAAGAACGCAGAAAATCTCTAAAAAAAAAATAGAGAAGCAGTCCCAGATCATCATTTTCACCCACAAAGGCAACCAAATTAAAAAATAAAAACAAAGTCCCAGATACCAACTCAAAATTGCCACATTCATAAAGCACTTAAATAAGACCAGAAATTAAAAACAAAACAAAACAAAAAGGAAACCCAGATCATCAATTCCACCCACAGATAAACCAAATTTAAAAAAAAAAAAAAAAAATCTCAAATACAAACTCAAAATAAACAATTCACCCTCCAAAACAACACTTACTCAACATCTCCCCCCCTCCCCCACCCAACCCAAGAAAAAAATCAGATCATCCAAATTTTTTCTTTAAAAAAAAAAATTAAAATGGAACAACAAATCCCAGATATCAACTCAAAATGACCATAAAAAGAAAAGGCAGTTAGATCAAGAATCAGATCAAAATAACAAGATAGAGAGAATATTGGAAGGGAAAGGACACAAACCCTAGAGGAGCAAGAGAAGGAGGCCATGGCTGAGGGTGCTTTGGAGATGACTTGCATGCTTTTTGATTTCACATTTAGAAGAGGAGAGAGAGAGAGAGTATGATAAATTGATAAACAAGGATTAATGGGCACACATATTTGAGGGTTGTTTTTCCCCTTTTTTATTTTATTTTTATTTTTTTCCTTTTATTTATTTATTTATTTTTTATTATTTCTGTGCCGTGTCTACCATTTTTTTTCCAGTTTCCTCCCACCACCACGCGTTTTATTTAATTTCCGTGTGTGCTGTTGGGGGGCTTGGGAAAATGGTGGGCGACAGGCGGGTGAAGGACTGGGTGATCTGGCGAGCGCCACGTGCAGGAGGAGTGGCCTTCACGAGGATCTCCACTTCGAGCAAAATGAAATGATTGACACTCCTCGAGACCGCACTATGGCAGGTGGCCTCCTGTGGGCCCCACCTTGGGGGGCGCGTTTGGCCACAGTACCACTTCTGATCGGTGGTTGGGTAAAAGGACCGTTTGGAAAATGTTTTTTAATTACACTTTTCTCTCCTTAAAAGTTAAAACTACAAACATTTTTTTATCTGCCAAATCATATATGATAATTTTGTACAGTGTTCTAAAAAGTAATTGGAAATACAAACTCCTGAACTGAATTTAACTTGAAGTGTTTTTGAAAGTATTTTTAAGAGAATCGCGAAATGTTTCTCAAAAATATATTATAAGTGATTTTTTAATAGGTGATTTTTAAAAATATTTTTTAAATTTTACCAAATATGAATAGGACTTGATTAGAACTATTTTTTTAGAACAGTTTTTGGTTCTCAAAATTAAAAAATAAATATTTTTCAAAAATTATTATTAAAAAATAGTTATCAAACAAGTTTTAATATTTTTTTAAAAACATTTTTTTGAATTAAAAGTATTTCCTAAAATTATTGCAAGGACTTTTAACCAACAAATTGAGAGAATTATTTTCCATATTTAAATGATGGAAATAAATGCTGGGAATGGGTTTTATAAACATTAATGAAGGTAGATCTATATTTAATAGAGATTTATTTTATCAGAAAATAAAATAAAATAACAATTTAAATGACGAAGATAAATGCTGGGAATGGGGTCCTGTACATATGAGCATTAATGAAGGTAGACCTATATCTGATAGAGATTTTTTTTTTACTTTTTTTGAATTTTATCAATTAAGGGCATGTTTGGATGTTTCATGTAAATGGTGCTCAGAAGGGTTATTCACCATCATGAAAATTGCAGCCCTCCTTACAAAAAGATGGCAAACATTTGATGGTAACGTTTCAGGATAGATAAATTAACAAATACCCAATTTTCTTAGCATCCAAACAAGACAAACCTTTCTGAGAAATCTACAGTTGGAAATCTCTCTGTTATACAATTTACACCATCATTATCCAACCCCAAGATTTTCCTTAAGGAGACAAAAAGAACAATCCTAGTCATGACTATCCTATAATTATAAGCGAAGTTACCCTAATCATCAGCTGCCCTGTTTGGATCACAAGAAAATGAAAATGTCACATCTGACAATTCAAGAAAGCGATATCAAATTATGTTTCAGCTTCTTGAGAAATACAGGATGAGAAGCTAAATTGGGGGGCCATGGAGGTTGATGGCTCTTCTCTAATGGCATTAAATTACAACTGCAGAGTCTACATCAGACTCTACAATCTTTGTTTTTGTTTGGTTTTTCTCACCATGCTGGAAAAACAGGTAAAACAGAAAAATCAAAACCTGTCCCGTTTCTATCAATTTCAGCAAGGGTTTTGCTAGGCTGCAACACGGCCAAACACCAAAAACCTGACAGGTTTCAAATCGGGTTCTGACAGACTAGAGAAGCTACATGAACACGTGCACAGGATTGACAAAAACCCTACTGTTTTATTCAGGATATCAGTTAGGAGAAAATACATTTCAGTGTAATTTTAATGTTACAACAAGAAGAGAGTAGAAATACTAGCAATAATGCAGGGCATTGGGGGTCCAGCAAAGTGCAGTGATCTTTTCCTTTTATCTTTCAACAGAGTAAAAGCCGAAATTCTCTGCAACTGCCTCTTAAAGTTCATCCTGCAAGGAAAAAGAGAACTAGGATTTAAGCTTGGAAATGTTCAAATCTGTATTGAGTAACGGGAATGTGTTTTTTCAGGAGTTTGGCGCCTAATATGATAGAAATAAGAGGAAAATTCATGCTTACATGGTAATCATCCAAGTCGTCGTCTGGATCATGCTGCAAATGAAGTTATATTCGAATTAGAGTGATTATGAATCTAAAGCAGCAACCTAGAAATGGATTGATAATTGCAGGTTTCATTAAAGATACAAAGAGAGGAATGATATGAGATACAATACCCTTCTATGGCGCTTCCTAGCTCCATACTGACTATCCCTAGCTGCTTTCCTCTTGTCGCTTTCCTCTCTTGTTCTTTCCGCTTCCTAAACACATAATTCGAGTACTTTGAAGATTATTTGGGAAAAACAGTGCTCACTAGAACTATGAACTCAAGAAAGAAAGCCCAGTTGTCATGGAACATTTTTTAATCACCTTTTCTTCCCTGGCTCTCCTCACTTTCTCTGCTTCCTCGAATGCCTCTTTTTCAGCCTGAAATTTCATCATAAAACAAAGATTAGACACATGCACTTGACCAGATACCAAAAGTAGATATGAAGAGAAGCAGCTCACCTCTCTGTTCTTGCCCATACGTCTTCTACAACTTGTCTTGCATACTCTGGGTCATCACAGATCAAAATGTTGTCAAAAACTGAACCAGCCTTAACCTGCATTGCTGTGATTCATCAGGTTCTATTTGTAGCCAAGGATAAGTAATTATTAACTGAAGGCTCGGGAACAAAATGCTTGGTTAGATCAGAAAATCAACCCAAACTCCATTGAAGAGAGAAGGCAATATTTACCCAGACAAAGTAAAGCAACGAGTTTTTACACTCGAGTGGATACCAGCCTGGGTCAGTTTCAGGAGACCCAAGAACAGAGTCTCATTATTAGGCATGAATACCCAATCAACCATCAAGTGGGCCAATATTTTCCTTTCCTGATTTTACCAAACTCAACATTTCATTGACTCAGACAATTGAGATAATAACACAGATTTTTGATCTCGTTGGGTGCAAGTAATGATTATTGATATGATACCACCACTTTTAATGTGTCCCCAACAACTAATCTTTATAACATTGACTTCCAATACAGTAATAAGCCAAAGCATGATGCTTACCTGCCAAACTTCAATTCCTATGTATTTTATTGGCTTCAGGACATATAGATCAGGGTCATCTTCAAACTCTGCAGATAAGAAAGAAAGCAGAAGTTTTAAAACCAATTTAGAGGTTGAAATGGTGTTCATAAGTCAATCAACTACAAGCATGGTCCATACCAGGAAAGATCAAAAAAATAAAAATAATAAATATAAATATTTTTTAAAAATCCAAACATAGTGCATTGTAACCTAGTAATCGATCTGTCTAACAAAACTATTTTTACACCCCAAAATAATATTTTTCAATGATTCAGGGGCAGGCCACTTGCTTTGCTCCTAGAAGTCGGGATTCAAATCTAGAACCAGGAGAACTTGATGGATCAAACCGTTTGACCATATCGTCAACTCCAGTTCATATTCAAATCTTAGAGGACTATAAGAAACAATAAACAGGCCCTCTAAAATATATTTTCCCCTTTCATTGTTTCTTATAGTCCAAACACAAAGCTAATCTCAAATTTGGAAGTGTGTTTTAGCCAATGAACACTGCAGAAGACTGGAGCATACCTGGATTATCAATCCAAGGAGTCTTCCACTTCCCCTTATAGTTGGGGTTCTTGATCTTCTGTCATGTAGCAAACATCTTAAAATTTAGAAGCTGCACTTAAAATGTGATTGAGATACAGTTTTAACTTTTTATTAGTAGGTTGACAGCACCTTCCGTTTCCAAGGTCCTTTGTATGCTGGATTTGGAATCTTTGGTCGCCTCCATATACCATCTTCTTCTTCATCCCAATCATCAGGCTACTCAGCAGGAAAATCAGTGTCATGGTATGTTAGAACACCATATATCTTTCTATTCTTTTTTTTTCCAACTATTCATCACTATAAGCCAATATACTATTAAATGATTTTTTTTTAAATAATAAACCAAATTATCCTATTATCGAAATGCATAAGAAAAGAGGAAAAGTACTTGGAGAGGAAAAAGATCTCCATATTCACTGAATGATAAACAATGTGATGTTCCTTCAGGACATGACATATAGACAAGGAAATTTGCATGGGTCCCAATAATCAAATTTTCTTTAACACCCAAAAGATCAGACTTATCCACTATAGCAAGCATTATAAAGCATTTAAAACTCAAGCAATCAGCAAACCTCTTTAGCCTTTGGATCGGGAATTTCAGCAGGAATTGAATCATATCCCTGCATCATCAAGACAGAATATTAAAGTTCATAATTTATATGGTAAAATTACAGATCACCATTTCAACCAATAGATAAAATACAGAGCACAGTACCACTGGTTTCACATCATTAGGATCATCAATATATTCTCTATCGTCCCAGTCTGCCGGCTGCAAATAGAAGGGAAATCAAACACACATTTTTTACAGGAATTCGGAATAAAGATCCCTACTGTGAAAAGGGCTGTATATAAGGAGCCAGATTGGTGTATGCTGCCACCAACCAGAGGTTCCTGATTTAGTCATATAATAGTCATAAAAGATTGCTCCACCTTTTCTAATAGAGGAACCATACCTTTCTACTGTCACCTTTGATTTTTCGTGGAGGAAGGATATCCCAGTCTGTGTACAAGCTTCCAAATTCTCTTTCTCGATTGTCAACAAGGACAGTATAAGTTGCATCAGGCCTAAGAATAAATGTATAGAAATGTGTTAACTTGTCTGTTTCACATTGTATCTCCTTTTTTATGGGATAATTTTGTCCCTGGTAAGAGACTATAACATGGAGCTTCTTTTGCTGTGAGCCACATATATCTGGTCCAAACATCAAACTGCAAAACAGAAAGTGACTGGTTGGAGGAGTCATCACTATATCATTGTTAAAAAGTAGGAAAAAGAAAAACAATTGGTAGCCAGATACCCAATCATGCAACAGACCGAGAATTTGAGCCAAGCAAAAGCAACAATTTAATTGCAAAACAATATACAAGAGCCAAATAACACTCAGTAATAACATAAGCAACCCACAAGCACACATGTGTTGAAATGTCTGTATTAATCCTTGGGTGCTTCTTCCTCTAGTCAATTCACATCTTTCTTTTTATCTTCCCATTGGCCTTGTAAATAATTCAATGAATCATATTACATATTGTTACAATCATTTTTACTGATAAACACAACAAAACCATCTCGGTCAACCTTCCCTCTTCCCCTCAGTGGCTAATTCAACCTATAAGTTCTCTGGAGGATTAATCTCTTCTTTTTGTAATCTTGCCATTCATGCATCATAACATCCTCGTAACAACTAAAACTATCCTATGGACATGGTGTCGTATCTTAGATGCCCAACACCAAGTACCATAAAGCATTTGACTTCCTCTAGCATATTCCTAGTCAATCCACAACCAAAGTAAAAGGATAAAAGCTCAATATCAATCTGGTATAAGCTATTGTAATTGAAGACTTCCTTTTTTCTTTTTCCCCTTTTTTTAAGAATATGAAGAGCCACACAAGACCAAGTATGAGATCTGCAGGGGGAGTCATGCAAGGAACATGTCAGGCACAAAAGACTTAAAGATTATTTTGTATGCAAGGTTATCCAGCTATCCTTGTTGTAAAAACAATGATGAGCTTGCTTATTTAAAAAATAAATTAAATTAAATTAAAAAAAAAAAACAAAGATTATTTTGTATGCAAGGTTATCCAGCTATCCTTGTTGTAAAAACATGATAAGCTTGCTTCTTATAAAAGGAAAAAATGAAAAAAACAAAAAAAAAACAAAAAATTTATTCTAAAAGAAGAAAAAATATAAAGAAATTACTGTTGCAAGACAAGTCCCTTTTGCAAGCAAAAAACACAAAACAGCAAGCAGCTATAATTTTTAATTTTTTATCACAGTGCCCAACAAACAAGCCAAATAATGAAACTATATGATAAGTGAAAGAATTGCTCTACCTAAACACTGAACATTTTGACCATGTAAAAGCAAAAACAATACATAAACAACAACCACCAAAAAAAGGTACGAAAGAAAAGTTCAGGCTCTTATGCTAAGGAATTTTCAAATTCTTATCAGAGCACATGATAGATTTTTCAAGAGGGGCTTGAATATAAAATGGTGTGACTAAAAATTATGCAATGAAATTTCAGACCTGTAAGGAGTATCACCACCATATTTCTTCTGATTGACATAACCTGAGTGAAGCTTAATGTAACCACCACCGCATTCAATGTCCTGTTCAAACTTTATGGAATACTGAACCACAAGTGTTCTGTTCTTGTTGTTAAACTCCGGTATCTTTGCAGATATTGCAAAATGCTTGGCATCTTTATATGTCTGAATACCTGCATGATTTGGTACAGAACAGTGCCCAAACTGCAGTTATATATAATCTCTAATTGATTACCACTTACTGAGTGGATTGTAACCCAAAATCAAAATGATGCTCCTTTCCATGACCACTCTTTATCCACCTGTTTCTTGTTTATTGTAGATTGATATATCAATATTCAACACAATGGAAACCTTCTAATTCCAAATGCTGGGGTTCACGACGTTTATCAATCAAAAGTAATTTCTTGTCTTTTTTGAACTACATTTATAGTTGTATGCAATGGTTAAAACAAATCTTCAGCACTTGGTTAATGTTCAAGTGGTGTGAACTCCGAAGAACTCAATAGAAAAGGTGGTGCAATCGAATATGGTTCCATCCAGTTACTCGGTATGATGGTAATGCAGTACTTCTGCCAGAGTAAAATTAGCAAGATCCCTAGAGCTTTAAAAAAATCGGGCTTGCTAAATTGTCATGCATATCAAAAAATTGCTTTTATCTATGAATTGAAATGTGACACTACTAAGATCAGCAGTCTATATTTCATGCAGGAAATTGAAATAATAATTATTAGATCTCAGAAACAATGATAACAGGTATTTGAATCATGTAATGAACGTGATAGCAACAACCATTTGTTTTTCAGATAAAATTACATTCCTCACCAGTGAGATTTAGCCACCAACCAACCTCTCCTCTGCCAACGTTCATTACTTATATTGATAGAAATTGTCAATATCATACTTCATTTATTAAAAATGACCCTGTGCCCTAACATAAGTTGTTTTTTTTTTTTCCAAACATATGAATAACATCAAACAAGGTTAGCAATGTGATTTCACTCTATTTCTTAAAGCCATTAACAGAATGTTGTGACAGGAAGGTTAGTGTATTTTTAGAAAATAATTGTAGGTCTCTTTGATTTAGATAAAATTTCAGCTGAGAGAAGTGCAATTTTCCCAAGACAAGGATTAAAGTCAACCATCAAACTGATTCAATCATTCTTATTTGTGGTTTACAACCACTTCATTCTGGTTAATATTCACAATTAAATGCTTCAAGGGAGTATAATGTCAATATATTTCGAAGTGAAGGGTGCAATCCACATGCCCAGTTAAAACATGGTAAGCAGGCAATAGAGGTAGTTTTCTATTTCTGATTTATAAGCATTTCTCATTACTGGATCACCCTCCTTAATCTCGAAATCTAACATATCCTTCCCGAGTCGTATAATTTTAAGCATACAATATATCTTTGTTTCTGATAAAAATAAATAAATAAATAAGTCATATAATTTTATACATAGATCAATTTCATTAAATCAAGTTCCATTAATCTACAAACATTTTACCTTGTCAACCAAACTGCGTCACCCTACCAAAACATCAAGACCAATCAAATTATTGAATTTGTCAATGGAGAGAATGGATTAATCCCTTCATTTTAAGAATCAATCAAAAAGGTAAAATTTCATTACCAAATTCCTCTATAGAATTACCTTTATCATCAGGATCTCCAGACCATTTTCCAGCTGTGTGCTTAAACAAACCAGCTTTCCCTTCACTCCTTTTCCAATCTGATACAACCCAGCGGCTCTGCCATCCATCTTGTTGCCACAAATATTAATAAATATTTACATCAGTAAGCAGCCTAGTTCAATGCTTCCATTTGGTTGCTGAGAAATATAGGAAAAAAGGAAAAAGAAATTGTACTCCATATCCTAATACAACCGGTTATCTCAGTTGAAGTTGGTTTTTTAATTTCTTGGCAAACTAAAAGACAAAAAAGATAAGAACCCAAATTTTTTTTGTTCTTTTATTTCCCTCAGCCTGCTTAACAACCAAACAAGGAACACAGAAAACATATAAACAGAGAAAATCCCGTAAAGATGTTTAAGCCAAAACCCATTGTAAAGCAGCTATTAACATATTATTCTGCACAAAACACCTCCTACAATGAATTATTTTGTTCCAAATTAAGCAAACAATTTAGATCACAAATTCCAGACTCTACTCAGTTGCAATGGAATAGAGAAGGAAGTAGCTCCACTGTGCCAAATCCTACTAAAACAACTACATAGCTTGAGTTTGAGTTTGGTTTTTGTGTGGAGAGTAAAATTAAATAAGAGAAACCTTAATGCCCATTTTATGTTTCATTTACATTTTGGTTCCCTTTGTTTTCTCAGCAATTGAACACAAGAAACATACAATCAGAGAGCCCATAAAGAAATTTAATCAACAACCCATTTTAAACCAATCATCAACACAACTTTCCCAATGCACAGCCACTAACGGTGGATAATTTTTCTTCAAATTAAGGGAAACAACATATCATGAATTCTCTTCTTGGCTCTCTTTGGCCACTGAAAAAGTACAGGGAAAAAGAAAAGGAAAAGAAAAACCTAAACAGAGCTAATTCCATTAAGAAGACATCCAGCTTAAGTTTGAGTTTGGGTTTTGGGTGGAGATGAAAATCAAATTAGAAGAATCATAAGACCCACAAATATTTTCTTCTTTTCCTCTGATTTCCCAGCAACCACACCCAAAGAAACAGAAAAAATAAATAAATAAATCAGAAAAGAAAATCCATAAAGAGTTTAATCCACGACCCATTTTGAACTTATCATTAAACATCTTCCCACACAAAACCACCACTGACTATGAACTATTTTTCTCCAAATTAAGGGAAATAACGTGGCTCATAAACTCTATACCACGTTTGGTAGCTGAGAAAGTCAACAAGGAAAAGAAGAAAAGAAAGAAAAATCCCTACTGAGCTAATCCCACTCAGAAGAAGCATGCAGCATAAGTTGGACTTTGGGTCTTGGGTGGAGAAGAAAATCAAACAAGACAAACAATAAGGCCCACTTGACGCTGCTTTTCTTTTTTGTTTTCTTCCATTTTCCCGCAACCAATCAATGGGAAAAGAAAAAAAATGCACAACCGGCGGAAATCTCATAAATTAGTTTAATCAACAGCCCATTCTGAAGCAATCATCAACACATCTTCTGATCCAAACAAAACCTCTGATTATGAACTATTTCTTTTTTTTCTTTACCAAATTCGAGAGAAAATCTTGGATTCTACTTTCTAGGCTCTGTTCGATCGCCGAGAAAGTACCAGGAAAAAAAAAAAAAAACACCACTCCCCTGAGCCACTTCTACCAAAACTACAATTAGCTCAAGTTCGACTCGACTATGGATATTAGGCGGAGATTAGAATCAAGCAAGAGAAATCACAAGGCCCACTTGATGATTTGATGCTTCATTTTCCATTTTGTTTTTCCTCCGTTCTCTCAGCAACAAAACAAACAATACTAATATCAAATCAAAAAAAAAAGAAAGAGACTAATAAATACCTTCAAATCGTTCTTCGAAAATAATCTCTGAATCTGAATAACGAAAATAGAACACCGAAATTAAAAGCAGAAGCTTTAGCGGCGGTTGCAGCCGAATCAACGGCATTTTGGAGGTCAGCCGGTAAAAGCAGGCGCAAATGCCTTTTAGTGACACAGTGGAGAGTTTGTAGTTGGAAAACTTGTGAATTGTCATAAATACCCCCCATTTTCATTGAAGTGGCAATACTAGCCCTCCATTGTCTACAACTTGAAAATTGATATGAAACCTTTTTTAAGTAAAAGTGAAGTGGATTCAAAAAAATAAAATTTATATTTATTTTACTATAAAAATATTTTAAAAAATAAATACAATTGAAATTAATTGGAAGTTTGTGAATTTTTAAATGATTTAATTTTAAAATAAGTGAAATGAATTTAAAAATATATATAAAAATAATTTATTAATTTTAAATCTTTTTTATTTTTAAAAATTTCTTTTCTATTTTCTTGAGAGCCAAACATAACTTAATATTTTCCTATATATTAAAGTTATTATTCATTTTATGAAACCAATTAAACACACAATTATGACAAAAAAAAGCATCATATAAATTACAAAATCATTATTGAAAGAGGGCTAATAAAAAGGGAAAAAAAAAAGTGGATTAATTGGATGGTTCTCAATGTTCCAACAAAAAAGGTACTTAAGACTTAAGTGGTAAGCACACTAATGCATGAACCAAACACACAAACAAAAATGATGTCTTTTTTAGACTAGGGACTGACCCACTAAAAGAAATTCTTTATTTCATGATTGGAAGCCCTACTAATAACAAAAAGTAAAATCATGTCTAGAATTTGATTTGTGATTTTACAATGGACCTTAAATCAAAGAGAAAAAGTAAAATTTGTACTACTTTTAGCTATATCTCATTAATCTGTCATATATTAAGGGCATGTCGTCATGGAATCTTGTCGAAGATAACAAATTATTTTAGTAATATTAAATGTGTTTGATAACATTTTTATTTGAAGTGTTTTTAATGGAAATATTTTCTCTTAAGTGTTTTTAAGAGAATTTTCTATCAAATATTTTTCCAAAAAATATGATTAGTGATTTTTTAATTCCATAAGTAATTTTTAAAATTATTTTTCAAATTTCATCAAATATCGCATTGGTGCTCGTACCATTGGTGCAAATATGTGTTCTTTGCATCTTTTATCTTTTATATTTACCTCTAAACTTTATATTTATTTTAAAAAATGAATATTAAAATAAAATTTTAATAAATTTATTAGTCTTAATTATTTATTTTCAAATTCCATTTAATTTATTATTGAAAGAACAAAAATCATAAATCAAATACAAAAAAATATATAAATTTTTAAATAAAATTATAAATATTATATATATACCTTAAGATAATTTACTTTCAAATTTTGATAAATTATCATTTTAGTATTAAATCTATTTTTAAATTTACCTATTATTATAAAATATTACATATTATATCATTTATATATCAATTATAATACATGTATTATCATTTTTATATTATTTCTCATGAGTTTTGATTAATTTTTGTTCTGTTATATTTTAAGTCAAAACATCCGCTGATATTTTCTAATATATCTCAATATATCCGCAAAATCAAGTTATCGAGGCTTACTTGGGATTGATGTGTGAAGGATAGGATTCCAAAATTTCAGTTGTTTCTCTCTCTACCTTCCTTGAAACCAAACTAAATAGTAAAAGAATTTTGATTCATGAAACTAAAAACACAAATTCATGGCATCAGGAGAAGATGACCATGTTCTTCTCTCCATTGCAAACTATTCTGATTTGTATAGTTTTTGAGTAAACAAATCCCTCCCAAAATAATTAAAAAGAAAAGAAAGAAAGCAATCCTATGTAACTTCACATCAAATGCTTTTCTTGGTAATCAGTAATGGCTACTCCAACTATACCTCAAACCCCCATGTAGGATTATGTACATAACTTATGGAGCTCCATAACCGCTTGTTGGTTAAATGGCACACCTGTGATGTCTTGTTCTTGCGCATATATATATATATATATATATAGTTATATGGAGGACACTGTACTTGTTGATGCCAAGCTTATCTTCTTGTTTTTGATTCTGTTGTTCGGGCTGGTGGCGATGGTTGTGATCCACCACCAAGCGCAGCAGCAGCAGATTCCACATGCGTGAGAAGATACTCGTAAATTTTCTTCCTCAGCCTGTCGATTGTCTCAGCTGAAATATGGGGTGTGTCGCCTTCATCCTTGCTAGACCCTATCTCATCTAACCAGTCATTTACGCTCTTGAGCTGAGTAAGCATACCTGCTATCTGACCATTATCTGACAATGCCGAGATGTCCACATCAGCATCCAAGAACCTCTCCACAAATCCTAAGAACCAATCTTGTGACTCCATTCGCAACATTTCAGACAAGTCAATGGCTTCGTCAAGACCATTTCCTCTGATCCACTCTGTTGGAGGTGGGGGCCTTGGTTTCTGGCTTGCAGTTGGCCCATCCCCTGGTCTGCGTGGAGTTCCTGGTGCAGCAAGCTTAGAGCCAACCGTCTGGCGGGGCTTGGCTTGTGTCTTTGTTGAAGCATTCTTAACAGAGTTCTCAAGGACTAACATGGGTTGATTTCCAGCTAGAGTCTTCTGGCTTTGAGTTGGAGCCAGCCCCAAAGTGGATTCTTTTCTAAATACACTGAAGGATGACAAATTGGTGGCCAATGCAGCATGGACCCAGGAAGCTGCCTGTTTACGTCTATCCGAAGTGATCTTTAATGCTTCTTCCGAGGGGTTTTCTTCATGATCTGGAGAAGAACCAACTGGGATGGTTTTAGATAGTGAATCAGCAACAAGGCGAGCATTATTCAAGCTTGCATGCAGAGTCAAGAACTGCTCCACAGCAGGCTGTGGGTTGTCTTCTTTAGCAGATGAACTTAGCTCAGAATATGTGCTGCAAGAGGGAAAACATAATAAATTATGTTCACATCTTTTGGAATTTTTTTTTAATACTGCATGGAAATACTATTTTTACTCAACACAAGATATCAAACAAGCATTGATGCACATTTGGTCAGTTATTGAAGTTTGAAAATTACGAAATAATTACCATTTTGTGGAAAAATAGAACAGATTAACAATCATGAAAGGCCTGAGGGCTAAGGTAGCTTCTCTATAAAAAGTTACAATGACTTGTGTTTAAGTACCATTTCAAAGCTGATAAAAGGCCACTCTGTACCCTTTCCAATATTAGCCCATTTCCACCCCTAAGAAGTTAAATGGCTCTGTTACCTTTTATACTTACTCTTAAGAAACAAAATTATATTGTCTTAGTAGTGTTAGCATTACCAGGTATATTAAGAGGCGATGAAGAAATTATCAAAGATAATTATCCCTAGAGCATAAAACTTCCAATATGTCTCCAAATTTCTTTCAACTAAAACATGAGATCAGATGTATAAAAAGCTAGGTTTCTCCTACTTCACCTTTAGTAGGACACGAGCCAAGTAGAAGAAGGATGAGAGTAAGACTCTAGGATGCAACATAGACTTAGTGCATCTCAATGTTGGGAGTTAGAATGGTTTGAGGGTTCCAGTTTGAGGCTAGAGTAGGGAGCTAGTCAGGTAGGTGACAGACATCAAACATGGTTCTTAAGGGTGATCTGCCAGTGTGTGTGAGATACATATCATTCATTCAGAGGAAAAAAGAAAAACCGGCAGCTTGATTTCTTGGATTCTTGTTTCCTCCAAATCCATCCTGCCCTCACTTCAAACTTGGGCGGTTCTTTGTCCCAATGACATAACTCTTATGAAGAAATTCTTTAACCATTCTAGTTCTATATTTGATTGTCATAATATAAACTACCCAAAGTGTAACTTAAATACCAATTGATTAATTAATTAATTTAAGTTCCTTCCCCTTAGGGATTAGCATTTCAGGAAGTCAATATGAAAATTGTTTGAATGCAATAGTATAAGAAAGAGAAAGATGCATGCAACAAGAAGAGAAATCAATAGTTCTCTTGTTTCCGATCAGAAATATCAGCATGTATTAATTCGCCCAAGCACATAATACAATACCAATGGCATAGACACTAAATTTTGACTAGACTGCCCTGGCTCCTTACAATTTCTCCATGCAATAAACACCCACAAAAGCACATAAACACACTTCAACACATTACATAATTTTGCATAGCCAACAGCTAGCAACATACACATATCCTTATGTCTGGACTCTGAAGAGTTCCATGTTTGACCCAATGGGTGTGTTTGATACACAGGAAAAGCAATACGAATAGGATGGGAATAGAAGAGAATCACAATACATGTGGAAGAGAGGAATCAAAGTTCTGGCAAGAGTAAGATTTGATTTCCATAAGAATGAATTTTTTTATTCCGATTCTCATTCTAAGAGCCAATCCAAACATAGTAATGAAAGGCAAATGGAATGAATTTTCCATTTTCATTCTCTATTCCCACATTCCAAACATGCGCTATGCGTAAGAGCAATAAACAAATGACTGTTACGGAAGGAGACTACTATACCAATTTAGACATCAAAAGAACATATTTCAAATCCACACACAAGTTGGTTAAGTTCAAAGCATAAATGTGTGAGATGGAAGGAAAAATACCTCCTTCATTGAAAATTTTATGTTCATTAAGATAAAAAAACAATGTCTCAAACTTGTTAAGAAAGAGGGAGAATTGTTTGTATCTTGCTTCAACTTCCATGAAATGAAATTTTCAATATTTTAGGTCCCAAACCCTGCAAACATCTTATGGTTTGTTATATGAGACAAATTTGGTTCTGATGTTACTCCATGTAGGAGATTTTTCTAAATCCATATTTGTGCTATTTTTAATTAGCATGGGGGAGGGAAAAAAAAGGAAAATCATCTATTCAACTATCTACTACAATGCATTTATACCAACTTTTAGCGTTACAAAAAAGCACATGTTGTCCGGTCTAAAGAAAAAAGGCACATATTAGATCCAAATATTAAATCACAACAACCTAGAATTCCTAATGGCTTGAAAACATTTGCCCCATATGGTTTGTTAGACTCTGTAACAACTCTTTTTTCTTCCCTTTTTTATTTTCTCGAGGGGATATAAATGGAAATTATTGTTCCAAAGTGGATGCCAACAACCAAACCCCATCGACACAAGGGTAAACAATCTCAAACCTACATGTCCACTTAGATTTTCTTCTCTAGTTAACAATCCAACTCTAAATTTACTTCCCTATGTGCCAATCCATGTTTAACATGCAGGAAGTTCACAGCTTCAACTGTTACACGAGAAGCATGAAGCTATTAATGCATGGGGCTTCTTCCAAATACCCAAGTGACCACACTAAACCTTATCAACCTCTAAACTAACAGGAGAACCAATCATGTATTGTTACCCAGGCAACAACAACAATTGACATTGACACAAGGAGGGTGATATGGCCATCTCACTACAGATGAAAGTTACATGTGGTAGGTGCCTGAAGTGTCTTCTATACACTCAAGCGCATGTGTCAAACACAGAAAAAGATGCTTGAATAGAGTTTCCTTATATAGCATGGGACAAATCTCAATTAATAAATGCTTTAAAGTTCTTCCGAGCTGGAATCCTTACAGCTTATCAGATAGTTATAGCTATCTGTTAAATACTGATCCTAAATACTGTATAAAATTGTTTTCACAGCTAGATCATGCCAAACTTTCAGTAAGTTAAATCACCATTATTTTTGGGGTGTGCTTGATGGTCAGTCAGACCTGATGACCAATTCATTGCAGTATCCAGAAAACTGACTGATCTGATCCTAGAAACTCCAAATAGGGGAACAAATTTTAGTTTGACGCAACCCAATCATTCTACTAGGCACTTCCTCATCAATTCCTACGATTCATGAAAGCCATGACATGTCCGACTAATGAAATACAAGGCCCACAATATGAGTGATGATTAAATTCATTGATGCCAAAGAGATTTAACCAGGGAATATCATTAAAAAAAAGAATAAATAAATAAAAAGAATGCGATGAAAAGATTTTGTGACAAATTTTAAGGTGCTTTCACATTTATTGTAAATATTGCTCCTCCTTGGTTAGTATTACCTTAAGCATCGAAGTAAGCTCTCTGCAGCAGAAGCCTCTTGCATGGCCTCTATGGCAGACGTTTGTGCAGCATCTCTGTGCTTCAAAACTTCCTGTTAAAAAAATATGAAGATATTTTTGATAAATTTCTTCCATCATAAAAATTTTTACAAATTATTACAAGGATCAGAAACTCGAGATCCTTATGTAATATATCATAAAATAAAATAAAACTGGAAATCCATAAAATCTCAGGCACATGAAATGAAAAGATCTGCTCCAAACAGACAAGAAGTGGCTATGCCAACAGTCTTGATGGTTAATTGGTAATTTTCTTCAGGACAAATGTGGAAACTTCACTGCCCAAAGTCAAGCTATTACTACAACAAAAACCAAATTACTGTAGGAAGTAAGGATCATCTAATTTGTATTATTTTGGGATTCTTCAAAATGATGACTCATCCAATAGTTATATTGCAAACCATAGATTGTTGGCATAGTTTCTCATCAAAAACACCTATACTATTTATTTACGCAGTGCAAAATTTGTAGCTTGAAAATTTTTCCATTAAGAGGCAAGGAAATTTGTCAAGCATGAGGTGTAAGAGTTATATACCTTTCCGAGCTTTGCAAGAGATGATGGAAGTGAGGACCATGAAACACTTCCTTCTGTTAATCTCTTACTATTCGAGAAAACCTTGACCAAGTTTCCTGGTAGTCCATGATTATTAACCTCCGATGATTTCTTTCCTACAGTACTTCTTTGTTTGTTTGACTTTTCAACATCATACAAAGCCCCATTTCCATTCATTTTCTTTGTAGACATCTGTGCCTTACTGTCATCTTTAGATGACTGGGTAGACATCCGAACTTTACTCTCCTCTTTAGATGGCAACCTGTCACTCAAGAGATTCTTTCTAGGAACCTGACCAATATAATTTAATCAGACAGAGTAGACATATCTAATTTACAAAATATGAGATAGAGATGAACTATAAACAAATGAGATGTATTCAGAACCTCAAATATAATTTAAGACATAGGAAAAAAAAGAGAGCAATGGATGGATTAGACAATGGTAGTGCAAAACATATGACTTTCAAAACATGAGGACGTTGTTTAAATTTTCACAATCCAATACAGCAATGATAGCTGGATAAATTATTTATCCCAAAGTTTCAAGGATCCTAATAGAAGAACCACCTCTAGAGCAAATAATTGAAAGAGGATAGTGGAAACAATAAATTTATGGCAGAGAAAGGGAATAATATCCTTTATAAACTCACCCACGCTAAAACACTTGTATTTTGAAGGGCTACATTATCATTTACATTCAAGACATTTCAATCATTTGCATTTTTCAGTATCAAAATTCAGTGATGAACATAAAGGGAAGAAAGAAACCAAAAGCGGAAACAATAAATTTATGGCAGAGAAAGGGATAATATCCTTTATAAACTCACCCACACTAAAACACTTGTATTTTGAAGGGCTACATTATCATTTACATTCAAGACATTTCAATCATTTGCATTTTTCAGTATCAAAATTCAGTGATGAACATAAAGGGAAGAAAGAAAGCAAAAGCTTACAGAAGAACTCCGAGTTTCAGGCTTTAGTTCATGCTTGGTGGCCCTCGGTTTTGAAGTTTCTCTGTTCTTCACCTCTATGCTCCCTTCCCAGCTCTTTCTGAGAGCCTTGGGCCCCAACTCAATCCCATGAACTGCATATCTGAGCAGGCTTACAGGCACCTTCTTCCTAGTTGGACTTGGCCCTCGAACAGAACTTGCCTTTTCCACCAATCCAGGCTTAGCTGTGGCCCTCTCTCCTTTGATCTTTGCCTGCTGCTTAAATCCATTTGCAAATTTCTCAAAAGAAGTTGGTAATGAATAGCAACTTGTTGGGGACGAAGGGATCGATCGCGAATTTGAAGACTTCAATCTTGCTAATGTTTCCTTTTTATCTATAACAACATTCAAAGACTGTTTTGACAATTGAGACTTTGATCTACTTAAAGATGGCGTTTTTTTATCCCCCCGCTCATCCTTACCAATACCATTTGATCTCACTGCCGTGCATTTCTCCTTGTCCCCAACATGATTATTACTCAATACTTTGGATGGCGATTTCACTTTTTCCACAGGTTTCAATCCTAAAGAAGAATTGTTGAGGAATCCAAGTGAATGAGTAGCAACAATATCTTCTGGGCTTCCAACACAAGGGTGTCGGCCAGGTACAGGCCTAACCCCATGAAGAATGGGAACCGGGGAAGCGGCTTCAAGCCGTTCCACATGTATGAACTGACCCAATTGAATCTTATCACTGAGAATGAGATCATCGTGTTCATCAGGAAGAGAGACATATGTAGCATGTGAAGAATCTGAAACCTTGAGATAAAACCCTTGATTTGGAAAGAGCTCACCACCTGCAAGTGCAGGAACAATGCTCACAACTTGCAAGAGAGATGACCTGTACTCACCAGCAATCTTTATATCTGTATTCATATGCTGTAGAAGCTTTAGAAGCACACCAGGAACAAGAGTTGCCATTTTTGAGACCTTCAATATGCATTACTATGAAAACCCAGATGAAGAAATCCAAGATTTCATACAAGAACTCAAGAGATCTCTATGCCAAGATTAAAAAACAGGTTTCTTCTCAATACCCAGATTGAGAAAAACCCCCTTTTTCCTCAGCCCCAGATTGAGAAGACTCTATTCCCCTCTATACCCATGAATTTGAACATGTTGCAGAGAGCGGAACAGGAATCACCTGCTAAACCCTGATGAAATGAGCAACAAAAAGAACAACTTCAATCATACAAACCAAACACACATTAAAAAAAATGCATTTTTCAATATGCAGGTTAAAAAAATCTAGGTTTCTGGCACTACTAATAATGGTGTACATATAATGCAAAAAACCGACAGATTACACACCAACCCAGATGAAATCTATAATAAGAAAAACAGTATTAATCACCCATTTCCAAGCATTGAAAAGAAATCCATGGTTCAAGATTCACAAATTCAGAGTCAAATGTTGAAGCTCTTGGAACCAAACAGTAACAATGGAGCAGAAACTGAGAAAAAAAAGACAAGAGAAAACTCACCTGCCAGATGGGGAAAGTGCTCAAATAGACACACAACCTTTGGCAGTTTATGCAAAACCAGACACAAACCAAAGGCAGTGTTCAGCGAAAAAACCCAAGTGGAAAAGAAAGCTTCAATCTTTGGAAATTATTGATGGGGTACAGACTAAAAACAGATGAGCAATGAATGATTAGTAAGAAAATCCAGATGGGTAAAAGGCACTTTTTCTATAATATAAAGAGGAATAATGTGAAAGAAGACCAGCCTTCAGAAGTGTCTGAATCTGGACGCATGTGCTGTGGTATTGAATTTTGCAAACAGAACCCACAAAAAAATAAAATAAAATAAAATCCCAAAAAAAAAAAAGAAAAAGAAAATAATCGATGCCAGGCTCACACTCAGTTCATGATTGAGACAAAGAGGTGTCAGAAACACTTGCAAATAGCCACATCACAAATGGAAGCTGACCCACTTTCCGGGCCTGATTGGATTTCCAGAAAACCAAAGGGAAATTGAGAGAAACTGATAGAAATTTTCCAATAACTGAAAAGGAATCTTATTAGACAATAAAATAGTCATAAAACAAATGATATTTCTATAAAATATTCACACTCTTTATATTATTAATTTAAAGTTCTACATATGGTGGACATTTTTTTCCTTCTTTTTTCTGGGTTTTTGAATTGAAAATTTTGCAAGAAAATGGGCGCATGTGCAATGCAGTGGAGTGTCGGCTACCTGAAAAGATGTCAGATCTGATGCAAATTGCGTAACCAAAATGTGACAGGCATTAGGTGGTTGAGGACCCACTCCAACCCTACTGATATTTTTTTTTTTTTTTTTTTCAAGAAAATAAATTTTTCCATAAACATATTAAAAACAAAAATTTAAGGTGTGGTTGTCAAAAAATTTACACTTATTTCCTTATTTATTTCTTTTCTCCCATTTTTTGCACTCTTCGTATTAAATTTTTTATTACAAATGTGTAAAAATCAACTTGAATTTCAATGAATATTATTGATTTTTCAGATATTTTAAATTTATAAATCAAATATAAAATATAATCTTACAGTAACTATTTTCAAAAATAATTTTAAAAAATAAAAATTTGGTTAGAAATTTGAAATATTTTTAATTTAATCTTAATATTTTTAAATATATTTTAAAAATAATTTTCATATCTAATATTTTATTTTAAATTATTATAATTATTTCTTAAAATAAACCTCAAAATACAAGTGAAAATAAAATAAAATAATTAAAAAATATTTTATGAAAATACCATATTTTTTGTTTTTAAGATCAGAAAATATAAAATAATTTATAATTATCAACCCTCGAATAAAAAAAAATATTTTAAAAAACATTTCTCAAACACATCTAATCATATTGAGCTGAGTTCACCTTTATCAATCATTTATTTTTATTATGATTAGGTGTTTTCATAATGCTTCAAATACAAAATTAATTTTTTATAGTTATTGAAAAATAAATTATTATTATTTTAGTTCAAATAATTAAACCCATGGGCATTGGCATCTCAATTATTTACTTCTTAGCCTACTTGCAAACATCCCTTTAGGTATTTTTTTATATTTTATAAATATTATATAATTTTCTTTTTGTAGTTATCAGTATGATTGAGTTTGGACTTAGCTTAGAATCATCCTATTGTGACCAAAATTTAGCACCAATTTTGATTCTACGACACTTTTTATGCAAGTCTTTTATTTACCTTTTTTTCTATAAAAACTTTATTTTCTCAAAATGTATGCCAAATTTTGGGCCTAATTCAAGCTAATTTCATTACATGAGCTCAAATAGAGGATAAGAGGGAAAATGATTGATAAAGTTTTTTTATTTTCTTTTTTTTTTTATACAAAAGTCCTATTTATTTACAAATTTGCCCCATGATCCAAATTTAATTACTTGTTAAAGACTCCACTTGTATTAATATTAATATTAAGGTATTAAATCATTTTCAATTTTTGATTCTTAAATTCTAAAGAAATATAGACTAAATCAAAGTTTAAAGACAAAATTAGGTTTGCAATTAAAAACCCATTAAAGACTTCCCAATTGCCAACTTGTGAACCAAAAATTTTTTAAAAATTATAAATAAAAAAAAAAAGAATAATAAAAAAACCCAAGTCAACCCTAGAGAAAAAAAAAAAAAAAAAAAGTGAGAAAAATTAGAAAAAGGGAGATTCATGATGAGTCAGTGACAAGACCCAGTCAAACCCAATGAGTATAATATCATATGATAAAATTTAATGTGTTGGAATCCAACTCATTAAAAATGAGAAGAATAAACTTGCATGTCAAGCAAAACCCTAATTCTTTTTTTGTTTTTTTAATTATAGGCTTGACCCAACTTATTTTAGTATTATTCTTTTTATTATTATTATTTACATATAATTAGGTTTACATGCATGTCATTTTGAAGATATTTTCCTCTTCAAATATAAGGGGAAAAAAAAAGTATTTTCTTTTTCTTTTGTTAATTAAAATATTGAGAAAATAGAATAGAATTCTCACTCAATATTCTTTATTCAAACTTTTTCACTTTTATTTAAGAAATCTTTAAATAAAGAAAAATATATTAGTATTTTCCTTTTATTTTTTCATATTTTTCTCATATTTTTCATAACATCCAAATATAAGAAAAAGAATAAAGAAAAAATAAATGTACATACAAAATCATTTGATATTATTCAAGGGGGTGTGCATGTTTTTTAGATTTTTTTTCAAAATCATTCGTAAAATATCAGGTTTGGATCTAATTATAATATCCAACAATAAGTTTTTTATATGTATCGAAAATACATTATCAATCAGATAATATCACATATATATTTTATGATTTTATTATTTATACTTCAATTATATTTTTTGTATCCTTATAACTTGATCTCATTTATTTATACTCTTATTCAATAATTTAAATTTCATCACACATATTTCAATGTTTCAGGTGTCTTAATTGATCGGCACCCTTACGCTTTACGCTGCCTTAATATAAGATTATAAACATCAAAATTAAAAAAGAAAAGCATGTAATCATGGAAAAGCTCCCACACGTAAGAAAAAGCTTAGCCGACCCATCACTTAGTGACTCATGACCTAATCATACATATATATTTTTGTTTTTGCCTCTAAATTTGTTCCACTTAATTCTTACTTTAATAATCATATAATAAGATGCTAAAATAAATACCCAAAAGTGGTTGTAATTATTCCTATTCTTTATAAAGTTCACTAAAGCTAAAAGCAACAAGCTTAGGGTTCTTCCCTCACTCATTAGTAACTAATCTCCAAGCAAAAAGGTCAATGGTTGTTGGGTAATCAATAATTACAACAAAATCTACATGTTTCAATCCAATAAGATTTTTGTTTCATCACACTTGCTCTAATTGTTTGATTAATTAATTAAGAGAATCTTAATTTTTTAGGGTTAATTAGTCTTAATTTTTTATATGAGTTTGGTAGTTAGGTGAAAATCAATCGTCAAACGAAATCTCGTTAACAATAATTAAACACTAGTTCATCGATTAATCTTTTTTATAATTTGTCTACGTTTTCATCATTAGCTATGTTTTGAAGAGTAAGTACAAAAAATAAATCATGGTGAATGAAGATATAATTTTTATAAATAAAAAATTTTGATTAAAAAATATTCTAAGAAGTTCTTAATAATTAAAAAAACATTTGGTGTTACATAGTAATATCTTATAGTCTTGATTATAATAATTTTTTATTGTAAAAGAAGTAGAGTAAAAGCAATCATTAGTCTTGATTATAATAATTTTTAGAATTATTTGATTAAAAAAATAATAATTTCAATGTTTGAACTTAAAAAAATAATTTATTTTTTATATAAATATCTTTAAATTTGAATTATTTTTCATATAAATTTGAGAAGAAAATGTTATTTTAACCATAAAAGAAAAGATAAAGGGAATTATGTTAAAAATATATATTTTTACACTTAAACGAGGAATGGGTTAAGGAAAAGTGTATTTTCCTCCCTACAATAAAATAAAATAAAATTAAATAGAAAATAGCAGCTTTAAAATAATTTTTTTGATTTCATGCACTTTAAAGTTATAGGTGATATCTAAGAGTTATCAAAGATGGTGTGTATGAATGATGTATAAAATTTAGATTTTATAAAGTCGAGTTTCTAATTTTTATTTTTATTTTTTTGTTATTTTTCCTATGCAAGAGCATGAAAGCACATTTTTTTTTCCCACTTTTGACAATATCGGAATTATTTTATCCTTTCTATCAAATAATTTCAACTACAGAGTAAAAGTAACTCTTTTTGTTGTAAGATTCATTTTATTTATAAGATTTGTATTTAAAAAAGAATAAATTATAAATTTAAAATAAAATTTTCATTTTCTTCCGATAAAAAGTGTTTTCATTCACTCATATGAAAAAAATCAAAAAAATCACAAAATAAAAACTCAAATTTATAAAATATAAATTTCAAATAATTATCTAAATATAATTAATATTTCATGCACTTTTTGATCAAATGTAGGATCTTTAATTATTCGAGTACAACATTTTAATGATATAAATATTACTTTTGACCATGTATAGGCCTTTAATTGATGATAGCATGAAATTTAAATTTTTTTTAAAAGATTTCTATTTCATGATTATTTTTATATGAGTACACGAAAAATTCATTTTTTTCTTATAAAAAGTCATGTTTTTATCCAAAAATTATTTAAAATTTATGTTTAGTACTCGAAAGTTGCTTGCATGATATGATTTATAATTTGTATTATAAAGCTTTTGATAATTTTGTCTTATTTTTATTTATTTTTTAAATATTTATTTAACCAATTTTTCTAGTTTATAAATATAGAAAATCATAACACGTAATTTGATAAATAAAAAAAAAAAATTAAAATATATTCTCTTTCAATGAAATGGCAATTTACTCCAAGGTACAGCTCGGAAAAGGAAACTTCAAAGACAGAACTTTTTGAAAATGACAGTTCACAGAGAAAAGGACTTTTCATTTCCTCAAAAGATGTGAAGATAGTAACAAGATTGAATAAATGTAAAGTCACTTAATAAATTTTATCCATTTTTAAATTATTTATAAAAATTTTAAATATTTGTATGTAATTTAGAAAATACGGATATTTTAACACAACCATCTAAATCTATAAAACTTTCAATTTTCAACTTTTACCTTTATAAATAAATAAAGTGTCCAAGTATTGGTTTTATTAAAAATATTCCAACACAAATATTTCAAAATATTAAATCTGTTAACCAAAAATCATACACATGAGCGAATAAAAAATAAAAAAAGTCATGATAGTTTTAACGTGGTTCAACGATTAATATGATTGGTACGTTTAGAGTGTGTACCAAAACACACACGAACAAAAAAAAAAAATAATAATAATAATATTTTTAACGTGGTTGAACGATCAATATGATCAATACGTCCACAATATGTACCAAAACTCAAAAATCCAATATTCAAAAGGAGTTCAACCCAGTAATTGAATGGCTTGACCTTGGATATCCTAAGTAGAACACAATAAAATTGATTCAAGCGTAACAATCCAATAAAATTAAAGGAAAAATAAAAATAAAACCCTAAAACCAATTTTGAATTTAAAATTACTTGCAAGAAATATTAATATTTTTTTTTTTGTAATTTAAATAATCCAAACACAACACAACCATCCAAAATCCAAAAAAAAAAAACTTTTAGCTCTCAAAATAAATAAAATGTTTATAAGTATCATTTTTTATTAAAAATATGAATGGGTGAATATTCCAAAATGAAAGTGGAAAAGCCCAAAACCCTAAAACCAATTTTCTCTTTTTTTAAATAAAAAAATATCATGGTTTAAATTAAATTTCGACGAACATGCATGGCACGGTGATGGTGACACCACCTAAACACCAGAATTAAATAAATATTTTGACATACGGAATGAGGGAGAGATTTATGGAGAAACCATGTGGACCACCGACTTGTTTGAAAGTATACCACCGTGGGATGAGTAATGGCTTGACCATTGCCTAAATACGATTCAATTACCTTTTAACATCTTCAACCATCTCAAGTGGATCAATTGCTCCTATATATTGACCTTCTCAAATATTGACCCCAATTGCCTTTCCAACACTATCAAGAATAGGATTCTTGAAAATTTGATCTTAATTCCCTAATTATGTTTTATTTTTCCTTAATTACCTTATTATGCTATACTTAGGCAAAAACCCATTTGCAAAGGGAACACTGTCTTCTCCTTACATTCGAATGCAACATCCGCTTAGTACCATGGATGAACATAATGATCATTTCCAACACGCTAAAGTAGATAATGAAATGTCATATTCGCATCTTCACTTATTAGCTTCACTCTCCGTCATTTATTGACTTCTCCATCTTACATCATTATAAAGACACTTTCTAATACTTAAGCAAAGATAGTTGCTTTTAACTTAGAGTGCGTTTGACAATAATTATATAGGAGGTGCTCATCGTGTAACACTTATGCTTTAAGTCTACATGAATTGAGGACAATGACCGATGGGCCCAATTGAGCTTGATGCTCCTTGGTAGTGGCTTAGCCTAACCCACCATTGAGCTTATCTGATAAGCTTGAAGGTTTTAATTAGTAGTTAACCATCCCCTGTCTGTCTTAGTAAGTCATTTCTCTTTCTCACCTTATTTATCTCTTATAACTTAATTAGTTAACATCAATGAGGCTAAATATATTAATTGACTAATTCAAAATTAAAATTTTAAATGAATTAAATAATTAAAAAATATAGTAAATTTCTAACTAATTTTAATTGTAAGCATGAACAAACCTGACAAAACCCAACTCTTTTGAAGGTTGATCCATTGATGGGAGGACCCTGAAGACAAACAGCATCTATTTACAGTGTCTGAAATGGGGAAGCTTAAAAAGAATTTGGATGGCCAAGAGAGTAAGAGAAAGCAAGAGTCAATTACCAGAGAGACAACAATGGCCAACCTGCTTCTCTTCATGTTGGGAGCTGTCTCCACAAAGATGATGGACAATTAAAGAAAATATGGATAATTCAAGAAAAAACAAAATCCAAGCTAATCAACATTGAGCTGGGAAATATTGATTTTCTACAGCAAGAACAGAGCCTCAATGGAATTTCTAAAACTGGATAAAACCTAGTTTCATAGGAGGAAAAAAATATTCAACACAAACTAAAATGACATTTCTGAGCATTGAAAAAAAGCTTTGTCCTCTGCAATGGAAACCCGAAATGGAAGATGCATCACAAGTCATACTCAGTTTTCCCAGAAGATAAGAGACCATTCTTTATCATCTAATCAACTGTTGTGCTAAGCTGTCATCCTATTTCTGGTTCTCTTTATGCTCTTCACAATAGCCGGCTGAGGGACTTGATAAGCAGTTTCAAATTGCGTCTTGTAGCCTCATCACCCGTGAATCCCAAAATATCAGAGCTTATATTCTGCAATGGTGGAAGGACGACAAAGAAAAATGCGGGAAAGTTTAAAATGTAAATGAGGAGGTTTTGTGGATCCAAACATAGGAAGAAGCTATAAGCTAAGAACTGACCTCAATGTTCTTCAAAGTGAAAATCAGTGTGTATATGGACTTTTGAATCAGCTCAGTGTTCTCAGGGGTCAAGATAGATGAATGCACCCTTCTGCAGGGGAAAAAGAGAAAAACTTGCTCATTTGTTAGGTATAAAGAGCTGATACATAGAAATGAATACATTCCATTTGTTATCCATTCATCTCGAAAAGCATGTGAAATGATGTTTTGGTCTAGTCATATAGTGAATGTAAACACACTTAAATGAGAAAAAACTCATTTCAAAATTCACCCCAAAACAACAATTGAAGTAAATTCTGAACTTTGGCACTCCAATCTGCATTGAAATGAGTTTACATAATAGCCTGTAACATGTCAGGTTTCAAGAAACTATTACAGTGGTGATGGTTATATTAATTGGTAGTGCCATAGTGCTGATGAATTTAGATGGTGGTGGCAGGTGACAGTGGTGATGGAGAAAACCAGAGTATGGAGGGGTGGTTCCATCTGTGGCACCATTGGGCAGTGGTAGAAGTGGGGTGCAGGTGGCAGAAGCTAGTTGGCATCTTCCACAACCTCCAAAAAACTTTGCCAGGATGGATGCCATCCATTATTAAATACCACACAAATATGACCCAACTCAAAACATATCAAAAGGAGCATTTTACCTCAATTCCTCGGTGGCTTGTGCTAGGCTTTTGGTTAAACTCTCAACTTCCTTCAGCAGTCCAGTATCACGAAACTCGGTCACCAAAGGTTGAACATCTTCAGCCATGGCTTTGATCTGAAACATCACTACATCAAAGATAAAAAAAAGCTGTGCATGAGAATACGTCAAGTGTTTAAACTTCACAAGCAAAAGAGGTCATGTTCAGATGTCTTTTTTATGAGTTTAAATAGTGGTGGTATCAAATACACTAGCATTGAGCAAAAATGAGGATTTCAAGCTCCATCATGCAGCTGGCCAGCACACATGAACACACTGCCAATTTGAGCAGTTCCTGGTTCCAACAAAATGCCTTTTCCCACCCTTGTAACAATCACCAAACAGTCACCCATTACAGAACCAACATGACAGTAAGAAGACAGCACCATCACCTCTCTCAGAAACCTAAGGAGCTATTCTATTTTACCAGTTTAAATTTTCCACTGAAATGAAGGCATTGTCTTTATATACCACAATGTGGTTTGCAGAGTAGTGACCAATCAGTAATTGCAACAAATGTTGTAAACCCAATTTGGGAGGCAAGAAATCAGCTCAAATCCACGAGCTCAGAACATGTCAAAAACCATCAAGATGTCTAGGATTTGGCTCATCTTCAGTGATCTCAGTTCTGCTTAACTAGTCACATTTCTCTAGACAACATGACAAAAAGGATCAGGGCAAACCATATGATGGATTCTGTCAAGTAGATCAATTGAATAAAGAAGCAACTTCGGCATAACACTTCTAATAATCTAATTCAAGAATGCAAGAGTGGTGGATATATGGGTGGTGAAGGAAAATCAGGGTCATTGGAATCCCTGTTCTCGTACCCTTTTAAGATTGGAATCTAGAGACAGTGGGCCATTTTATAGAGTGCATTCATTCCACGGGAGTCCTAGGGAAGGTGTGGACAGGATGGTTTGGTCAGGAGTGGAGGAGCATTTATCACTGAAGTCTTATTACAACACAAAGGAGGTGTGGGGCTTTAGTGCACCTTTGGGGGCATGTTTCTTTGTTTGGGAGGCTACTCGGAACAAGATTCTCACTATTGACCACTTGATGAAGAGAGAGCAGGTTGTTTGTCAATAGATGCGGTTGATGTAGGATTTCCGAAGAGTCACCAACTCAACCTTCATTGTAAAAAAGCTAGGTGTTATAGGATTTGATATTCACCATGTAAGGGTTTCAATGGGTTCTTCCTTAAATAGTTAAAAATCTCCTTTTGAGTTGGTACCAAAGTGGCTTGAAGAAATGATGGAGAAAGATGTGGAAGGCTCCAATTCTGGTGCTTGTGAAAAGAGAGGAATGGAAGAGTTTTCAAAGATGAGTATCAACCATATTAGAGGTTGAAAGAATTCTTTTTTAATTTGTTGTTAGAGTGGTCTAAAGCTCCTATGGGGTTGGAGTATTGCTCTTTCTTTACTTTTTTTTTTTTTAATAATAATGTTTTTGGTTGAGGCTGTTTTGTTGCTATTTATGTCTTTTCTCTTCTTGTCCCTGTACACATGAGTTGCACTCCATTTTCAGCTAGACACTTTACTAATATCATACTGTATTTGCCAACAAAAATTAAAAAATAATAATAAAAAAATCCAATTTAAATACTTCTTTCCTTGAGGTTTTTAGAACATCCAAAACAATTGATTGAAATTGAGAGTTAAAACTATCAACTCAAGGTTATTATCACTAAATGAGATGTGAGCCTTGATTACTAGAAATTACTGCCCAAATAACATCAAAGTGGAATTACACTCAATTACTAATACTGAGTATTCAGTAATCACTGGAGATTCTTTTGAAGGTTAAACAGCCTTGATAACCAAGCAAAATCAGATGTTGATGACATCTGATACAAAGACATGACCATGAACCAGTGTGGAAACCTTAGAAGATAAACACACCATTTCAAAAAAAAAATAATAATAATAATAATAAGGCCAAGAGAATGTTTTATTTTAAAAAAAAAGCTAACCATGTTGTTGAAATGACCAAACTTCATAGCCAGTTTCTACCTGTAGGTGTTTCAGATCTTCAATTTGGTGGCCCATAAAAGGAGGAAAAGACACAAAGAAAAGTGTGTAATTTTCCAGTTACTTGGGGTTTAAAATAGGAAATTGTGGCAAAGGTCAAGTTTTCCTTTTTTTTTTTCCTTCCCTTTTTCACTTTTCAACAACCAAACAGAGCTGGAAGGAAAATATTTTACTTTTTATTTTTTATTCTTGGATGTGCAAGAATGGCAAGAAACCTTGTGTCCATATGGACTACCTAATCATGTTTTTCTGGACCAAAAATGAAAAGAAAAAATCTCTAACAAATTAAGAACCTCCTAAAGATGTCATTAATACCCTAGTGTTCCCCAGCCAATCTAATCATTAAAAGGAAAGCGAAGTACCCAGCACCCTGATATTCTCTGAAGGCCATCTAATTTTGTATGAGCTCTTTGTGAATGGTGGTCACTCAGAAGTTTTAAAAGGATGCAGGTACTTGGATACTGGGAAAATAAGGCTCCCAAATCAAGTCCCTAGAACATTAGCAAAATAAAGAATGGATACTTTGCAACTTGATATCATGTTTAAAGATTTGACAGAAAATATTGTTTTGGTGAAGAAAATAATAAATTTTGCATATTTCTCAGTAGCATCATTCTCCACAAAGTTGGATCATCAAATAAATTTTGATAGTAAGATGAAAAATTCAATCTCTTCACCCAACACCCCATCTTTACCTAATAAATATTCAGAGTCTCAGAAAAGGGCATATTGCTGCTTTTGATCTATGAATAAGTTCTGAATAAAACTCTTTTCACGACCCTCCCACAGTGGCACAGATATCTTACTGGAAATGTCCAATCCCACACTAAGACCAAAACATCTGAAGTTCCAACTCTGTTTTGCATACCTATTTGATTCTTGATCTGTTCATTGAACGTCCCTATGAAAAATGGGAGGTCATATATGGTAGTTTAACTTGACATCATAGCTCTAGTCTACCAGAGGTCTGGAGTTCAAGTCTTTCACTCTATTCATTCCCTCTTACGATCTGTGATCCATTGTTTGCCTTCTCATGTGTATTAGCCTACTATACATTGTTAACCTATTACCTAAGAACTTAAGCTTTTGGGTCAATTGGTAACTTAATATTGTAAGACACTACTAGGTAGGCTTTCACATTACTGAAAAAACATATCCAGGGAAGCTAAATATCATCAGAGAACTAAATAGTGACAGAAGAGGTTTCCTATGATTGTTATGACAACATTCTATCTGGATATCAAGAATCATTTGCCTGTTCAAGATTGTGTGTGAATTTTTAACACAAACAGAAGAGACATTACCCATTCTAAAACAGCAGTCAAATGAACAGGATACTTGAAATTCAAAGCATCAACTAAACATGATAACAGAAGATCACACCTTTCCAAGCAGTGGCCTTGCCTCTTCAATAATAGATAAAGCTCGTTCGGCCATTGAATAGCCTTTGGCAATACCAATTTCTTCTACTTCACGTCCAAGACGGGTAAATATCCCAACCAATGCATCCAAGCTTACCCCTTGATATCCCCTTATCTTTTGCCTGTCGCAAACAATTACACCTTCTTTAGTGCAATCTGGATCAAGAGGTCCGACTGAAGGTGCAGGAAGTGGATCTCGGGGTGTAATATCAATCAAAGTTTCCATGAGAAGCCCAGACTGATTCACCTCAATCAGTGAATTTTGGGGTATGATTATTTTGTCATCTTCAACCTACGAAAATATGATGTAAGATAGAGAATATGAAGAATTTACAGTAAATAAACTCTTAACCATGATTCAACTATATCACTGCCAAGATGTAGATAAAATGATAAATAAATAAAGGTTTGGTGATAGCAACAAAATTTTGGAATATAACATACCTCAACAACTGCTTCAATGCTTTTCAAAGAAGGATTCACTTGAATAACATTGCCAACAGTCACCCCTCTAATCCTCACTGGTGTGCCTTTGCATATGCCACAAGCCTGAGTGAACTCAAACACAGCTAGATACTTCCTGAATTTAGACCGCAACTGAAATGCCCTCAGCCAAGCCAAACTGAGAACAAGGAGAACTGTACCTGATACAAGAAAAAGCCCTACCCCACCTTCCCAAATGCTCCTCCGACCAAAGCCAAAATCACTCAATGGACGTAATGTTTGCTTCCACACATTCCGAGGAAAATCCAATACAACTGCAAGTGGATTCTTTGTTTTTGAAGCAGAAGGTGGTTGAGAATGTCCTGCATCAGCAGAATTAGCTCTCACTAGCAAGAGTTTCTTTCCTGATCTTGGTGGAAGACAAGGCATGAAATTTCCAGAACCCCATGGGAGGGTAGCCAATGCTGAAGATAGTGCAGCAGGGCTTGTTGGAACCTGAACTATTGGATTCCCAACCATCATTTACGCAATCCCAGTTGAATCAATGTCCTATATCGGTAACACGGTTAATATAATCTAGGCCACGATCCTAAATTTCACTTGTCCTGAACCATAATTGATGTAAGAAAGAGAAAAGAAATGAAATACATTAATGCTGTGGATCCAAATTAGACAAACAACAAGAAAAAGCTGCAATCTGAAATGTAAATCACAGGCAACACACAAGTTGCTAGAACAAAAACTATCAGGAGTGATGATCCTGAACACTCTTGCACTTTAACCATTAGAAATGAGCTAGGTCTGATACTAGTCTCAAGATACAGAAACTTTATCTACCATCAATAGGGCAATGAAACTTGAATTATGCATTTCAGAAGCTATAATTGATTAAAAATACAAGTATCATTACCAGAGTATTTGAAGAGATCAAAATACAAGCTCAGACCTTAGAAATTAAAATCAGGCAAGAGAGAGAGAGGCATAGAACTAATTCTATGCTGGCTACTGAGATCACTCAACTTAGTCCCTATTTGGACTGGCAAATTACATATTTTAGTAATTTTATTTAAAAAAACTTCTAGCTCAAAAAATAGCTTTAAATGGAAGTGAAGACAATGTTACTTGTCATGGAAGCACTTTTTTAGATTATATGGGAAAATGTTTCATGTTTGATGAAACTTTTTTAAGACCATGAATCCACGATTGCCATTTGAAATCATGACTTCAGCTTTAGCCTCCATCTAAGGCTAAAAGTAAAATGCTATGCTTAACAAAACCTTAAGTAAGCTAAATAATTTTAGACTCTGTTTAGGCTTATTTTTTTATAGGCAAATAAAGCGATAATGTTATGTAAAGGGCCAAAATAAATAGCACACCAAAGTACACGGGACAAAAAAATGCACTCCAAAAAAGAGGGAACACAAAAACTAAACCCTCCGCCAGTAAGAGCCCAACCAGTCTACAAAATCAATTATATGTTCAAACTTGTTTTTGAGTTTTAATAGAATTAAAACAACAGAAAATACATCTCAGTTGATTCCAAGTTTAACTAGGGATCCAGGAACATAAGAAAGTAGCTCAGAACAGCATTTTCTAAGAAATTTGACCACTGCCATGATTACAATTATTAAGGAGTTCAAGGATTCAACATTTTTTCTCATATATTTCCCTCCAGTTTCCCGGCAGCCAGACAGATTACCTAAATCAACCTCTATCAACAGTCATAATACTAAATAAATTGGCACGGCCCAATTCCGAATGGGTTTCAGAATTAGACCAATTGCATCTAAACAAAACCATGTTGATTCATCATCAAATCTTCTAGCTAATCACAAACACAAGCAAATACGACAACAGTAATAACAATTGCGGGTCCGTTTGGATGCTGAGAAAGTAGAAAATTAAAATTAAAGAAAAAACGCAAAAATGAAAAATAAATAATAAAAAATATCTTGTTTTCTTTGATTTTCTTGGCAACCAAACACACGGATATGAAAAGCTTGAATTGATTGCGAGATTAGGGTTTATGGAAACGAGGATTTACCTGGAGATACGGTTTTAGGGTTGAAGCTGCGGAGGGCATTTTCGAACTTTCAGCGGATGAGACCAGGAGTCTCACGTTTCTCCGACACGGGAGGAGAGGGGAAATTAGAAGGAGATGCTTATGATAAAGGAGGCTCTGATGAGGGTGTTTTCGTAATTGTGCCTCCACACGTGAAATATATGCTCTCATTAATGCTCTAAGCCTCCGACTATAGTGATTGCTACTTTATTTTTCACTTTTTAAAAAAAAATTTATTTATGGGCAAAATGTTTAAATAAACTAAAACACTTTTTTTTTTTTAATTATATATATATATTTCGATGGCAACTTTTATCCGTCAAATATTCCTATAGTAACTTTTATTTTTCAAATACGACAGCCCTTCAATTCAACATCATCAGATCATTAAGGTCGATTTTTGTCTTCTTATGATATTTTAAATTTTCTAAAAATGATATTAAAAAATTTAAATAAAGAAAAATTAGAATATATTTGATAGCGTGTCTATTTTTTTAATAAAATTATTTTCTCTATAAATATTTTTTCTAAAATATTATAAATAATTTTTCAATATTACAATGATTTTTAAAAATTTTAAAAATATTTCTTAAATTTTATTAAATACCTAAATTTTTTTTCTAAAAATACTTTTTAAACTAAAAAACACTTCATAAAATTATTATCAAAATAATTATTAAAACTTATTTGGTAGTAATTTTAAAAAACGTTTCTAATATTTTTAATACTTTAAAATTTTTATCATTTGTAAAAAACAATAGAAATGTTTCATAAAATCACTACTAAACACATTTTTATAGTGCATTTTGAAGTGATTTTGAGAAATATTTTTAGCATTTCTAATATTTAGCAGTTGGTTATATATATATATATATTAAAAGTGTTTTTTTCACAATGCATTATATAACAAAATATATGATTTTTTTTTTTACTAGTCACCTTTATTTTAAAATTAAATATTTAACCCATTCTTTTTTCTTTTTTTTTTTAAAAAAAAAAACTGTCAAACCGGGGAAACGTTTTGATTAAATGCTACCTTGCAGCACAAACTTAGGTGTATATGCTCATACCAAAAGGGCACTTTGGACAACATTTTGATTAAATTATTTGAACCCCATTTTAAAAAAAAAAAAAAAAAAAACTTAAAATACAAAACTTGTTTGGATAAGTTGTTTTAAAGAATTTTTTTTTTTTTTTATAAAAAAATTGTAAATTTAATTTATATAATATTAATTAAATTTAATTCAACTCTTATTAACAATAGAAATAGTTTTTAATTACAAATAAATTAAAGAATACATATGGAATAAATAAAACATGAATAATAATATTATAATAAATATATATATTATATTTAAAAAAATACTATTTTATTATATGTTATAAATATAAGGATATTAACATTTTTGTAATTTTTTTGTGTTAAATGAATAATAATAATTGTTAATGGTATCTTATTTAAAATAAATAATGAATAAGGTTAATTTTCTTAACATATAAATAAGCCAAAGTTTTTATTACATGCACACATTTAGTGCCTGATTATGAACACAATATTTTAATTGAATTTACAATTAATATGATTGTTTTTTATTTCAAATTATTCTTAAAAATTTAAAATTTCATTCAAAAATTTAAATTACTAATTATGTTTTAGTTTGTATATCTACTTACCTTAAGTCATTATAAATCAATTTTTATTAATAAATTTATTGTATTAATTAGTTTATTATTTGAATTTTAAATTATTTAAAAAAAATACTAGACTTGTTAATGAATCCAACACATTAATTCTTATCTAATTTGAAGTTTATTTGCCTTGTGATAAAAATTCAAAAAATAATGATAAAAATAAAGTTGTTCTAAACCATTTTTTGCCCATAGATTTATGGTATTAATTAAGTTATTATTTGAATTTTAGGTTATATCCATAAATTATTAGAATTGTTAATGAATCCAGTGGATCAAGTATTGTTTAATTTAAAGTTCATTTACCTAGTAAAAAAATAAAAATAAAAGATAAACCATAAAGTAGTTCTCGACCTTTTATTGTATATAAATTTTTACTATTATTTGGATGGCCATTTGAGTTTAAATTATTTTTAAAAGTCATTAAATTCTTCAATGAATACGATGCATCAAGTCTCATTTAATTTAGAATTCTTATTAACTAAAAAAAATTAGAAAATAACTACTCTAGGTAAAAATAAAAGGAAAAAATAATGTCATT
Organism: Vitis rotundifolia; assembly: GCA_030254885.1. Lineage (NCBI taxonomy): Eukaryota > Viridiplantae > Streptophyta > Magnoliopsida > Vitales > Vitaceae > Vitis > Vitis rotundifolia. The sequence continues at coordinate 21,069,816 of CM058155.1, forward strand.
ATAAACCAATTTTGGTCTATTTATAATATTAATAAAACCATTAATTGAATTTTAAATTATTTTTAAAAGTTATCAAACTCAGTTGAAAAATTTTGAAAATATATATATATTTAAAATGGATTTTGACCTATGATTGTCCATGACATTTTAGTATCAATTAAATAAGTTTTCAGTTATTTTTAAAAATGATTTTACTATTCGTGGATTGAACGTGACCTCAAGAATCCCTTCAAATTTTATAAGCAAATTTCTATTTTTAAAAACAAATATCAAGAAGAGTATAAAAAGAAGACTTCGATTCCAATTATCATAACATAAAAGGGGTAAGAAATTGCAAAATTGGAAACTAATCATTTACCTTGCCTCCATCTTCAAAGTCCGGGAACAGACTAATCAAGCAAAACCCAATCATGACATAGAATCTTCATTGAATCACAAAAACAAAAATTCTTGGCCTAAAACAAAAGCCGTCCAAATATTAAAGTATCATCCTAAACTTAGACATCCATGATGCATTTCAAACTAAAAAGAAACACAGCTTGAGAGGAAACAACACCAAGCTACTACACTCAATAGCCCCATTTGCCTTCCTCAGCCAGTTTTCACAGGTCTTGGACACTCAAACCTGCAAATACCCAAAAAAGATCAATTAACAAACCCATATGGAAACCAATGACATGCCATAGTAGTCTGGACCAGGATTCATCGGAACTCTACATTTTATTGATGAGCTCATTACAGTTTGCCTAGATTTTAGAGGTGAAAATCAGTAATCCAAAATGGGATCATCAAAGCAAAAAAGGCTTGACAGCAAAACGGATGCTATGGATAATTTTTTGGGTTTTCTTTCTTCTATTTCTTTCTATTTTTTTTTCTGAATAAGCAAATACAGACTGCTAAGCAGGTGGTGAACCCTAGCACTTTGTGGTGCACAAGGAATACCCAAAATTAAGATCATATAACCAACCTGGAGGAAGAGACTGCTTCAACTTGTCAGCCTTCTCTGCATCAAAGACGCAAAGTGTGTAGAGGTACTTGGAGCAACGGACCTTGAACTTAACCACATCCTTGCTCCTCTTGATCTTCACGGAGCGTGCATCTTTTCTCCTTGCAGTGAGAAGGAAGTCCTTGATCTCATGAATCTGCTTCGGCTGGATATCAAAAGACAAAACCATGAAATGTTAGAAAAGCATTAAGATGTCGTGAAATGTTGATTTGGGCCAAGTAATTTTACAACTTAAATTAAAAAAATGTAAAATTAGCTTGCTAAATGGAAATCAACCCATACCCCGCCTATTGTATTTGAGATATCATCCAACCATGTTGGTAATAAAAGAAAAAAAAAACTCCAAAAAAAGAATAGCAAGCTCTTTTTGAAAAATAAGGGCCTGCTTCGGCTGAATATCAAAAGACAAAACATAAAATCATATGAAATGTTAGAAAAGCATTAAGATGTCGGGAAATGTTGATTTGAACCAAGAAACTCGAATTAAAAAAATGTAAAATTAGCTTGCTAAATGGAAATCAACCCATACCCCGCCTATTGTATTTTAAATATCATCCAAACATGTTGGTAATAAAAGAAAAAAACAATTCCAAAAAAAGAATAGCAAGCTCTTTTTGGAAAATAAGGGCCCTGTTAGGAAAATTATTTTTGGGATCAATTTTTTGTTTCCCAAAACAAAAAACAAGGAAAACAAATCTAGCAACCAAAAACTGTTTTATGTTCTTATGAACAGAAAACAAGGTGTTTGAGTTGTTTTCACTTATTTTCTGAAGACTATTTTGAAAAATAATTATATAACATGTAGAATGATTACAAATAAAGCACATGATATGAAAATTATTTATAAAACATATTTAAAAACATGTTAAAAACATTTCAGCTTTCCAAACAGAATTTTATTCTATGAAACTTCATAGGACAGTTTTCAAAAACTATTCTAAAAAATAGTTTTTCATAAATGTTTTCAAAAGTAGTTACCAAACAAGCCCTAAACTACTATGACAAATAACAGGTTCTTAGTTACTAAATTGGAATCCTCAAACAATGCCTTCCTTAATAAGATGGCAACTTATACCAGTTGAAAATGAATAGAAGAATTAAACAGGTTAGAATCACAAATAGTGAATGTGAAGATTTGACCTCTTTTTTTATATACATGATTAGAAGCATGCAGATCTGTATTGCCAAAGGATGACCAATTTCACAGTTGTAGTTGTCATTTTACTACTCTAGTAGATGAAATACTTGCTATATGTATCTGTGTGTATATTGATTTTATAATACAGGGTTCAAACGCGTACCAGCATAGCTTTAAAACAAATTTGTGGGTCAAGAAACAGAGAGAAAGGGCTTAAGGTAATGAATCCCTTTGGGGTTTCAAATTCTCGGGAAAATTGTTACCATATTACACTACTCAAAATTTCAAATAGAATAGTTGTTAATTCCTAATTTGTGCATTTGCACCCCCTGTGTCAATAGGGGTAAATTCACAAAACAACCACCACTTGACAAAAGAGTTCATAAAAGCACTGATTATTCAGTCCTGTTATACCCAAACTAATCCTTAGTGCTCCACAAAAATCATTAAGAAAATTTTCTTGATTCGAAGGAAAAAAAAAAATCACTAAACCAAGCTTAGAGAAAAACTTAATGCATACTTGAGGTGGCTTTTCCCCTCTCTTAAATGAAAATAAAACCAAACATACAGGTGTTTTTGGGGAAAATCCCAGCAGCTTACCCACAAAAACAACATGCAAGAAATTGCAGGCATATGCTGCTTTCTCATCCATCCTAATAAAATCCAGAGAAATTTATGTTGAGGAAAATGGGACTTTTTTTGGAAAAGACTTTCAGAAAACAGTTCCAAAAACACATTTCCAAACAAGTTCCTCAGGGTGCCACCTGGAGAACCAAAAAAAAAAAGGTTATCTAAATCAAAACCGTACCCCCCAAAAAAATATTCAAAACTTTCATTTCGTTTCTTTCTTGCCTGAGTTTTCTCAGCAATCAAACAGAACATTCAGCAATACATGTTCATTCTGTTTTTCAGATAACAAAGTTTAAATCTAAAACTTAAAAGTAACCAAAGCTGCTAGATCACACCAAACCTTTTCCCCACGTGGCCTCCGAGAAAATATATGAAAGAAAATTTCCCCCATTTTCTCTCGGCAACCAAACCGAGCGTGACCCAAATTTCACGCCATAACCCTAATCAGAAGAATAGCATAACTAAACTAATCAAATTGACAATATGAGATCTAAAACTCAACAATTTTACATTAATCCATGCAGATAAAACTAACCACAGAGAATGATTCGAAAATTGAAACAAAACGCTGAGAAAAATCAGATTAAAGAGCCATGAATTCAGATTGGGAGTACCATTTTGGGGGTGAGATGCCGATTCGATTGTGAAATGGCCACGCTCAAAACCCTAGGTCCTTGTGTGTTAAATATATAAGCAGGCCTCGTAAACCCTAGAAAATTTTCAATGTTTTTACATATTGACAATTTTGGCCCTGTGCGAAATGTTATTTTGCAGTCAAAAATCTTTGTTTGCATTGGATTTGGGCCTGTGGGCCGGGCTCGATCATTTTGGATTAGCCTACTTTGAGAGAGACCTTTTGTTCTATTAAAAGACCGGCCAACTGTTTTCAATAATAGTTTTTTATTTTTCAAAATAGAAAAACAAAAAAACATATGTGGCCGACCAAAAAATTATTTTCTATTATTTGTTCTTGAAAATAAAAAGTAAAGTGTTTTTAAATAATACATTTTAATTATTTGCACTCGTTTTATAAGAATTATTTTTAAAATAATTATATAAACACATAAAATAATTAAAAATAAAGTAGAAGACATCAAAATTATTTTTAAAACATATTTAAAAATATTAAAAATATGTTAAAAATATTTTAAATTTTCAAACAAATTTTTATTTTATAAAACATCATAAAATTATTTTTAAAAAGTATTCTCAAAATCCATTTTTCATAACTATTTTTGAGAATAGTGACCAATTAGAGTTTAAGTATTTTAAGACATTACTCAATTTTGCATAACTTAACGTGTTTTTTATAACCTAATAAGATTTTTCATATCCTATGCATATTTTTTGTATCTAAATCTCATTCATTGTATTTAGATGATAAATTTTTACATTTTAATATATTGGTCACATTTTTTTATTATTATTCTAGTCAAATTATTCATGTTATAGTCATTTTTTTTGGTACATTTTATCACATTCTTTATAGTTTAGTACCCTAGTTACATTTGTCGTATATTGGTCACATTTTTCGTACATTTGCTATATTTTTCATGCATGATGGGCGCCTCTGATTGATCCCACTAAATATTGTCGGTCATTGGTTCTATGTCATGCCTCTACCTCACTCGGCATGACATCTATTTTGCAATAAAACAAGCTCTCTTAGTTCATACATCACCCATCCACTAATCATTGGTTTGTAGTCAAAAAGGTTCTTCCGTACCTTAAAGGCACTATTCATTTACATGTTAAAAAAATTAAAATTTGTCTTCATTTATTTAAAATATAATAATAATAATAACAATTATTATTATTATTATTTCATAAAAAAACAATTATACTTTTATAAAGATATTAATATCCATATTTTTTAATATATATCAAGTTAATATATTTTTATAAAAAATATATATATAATTTATGATTTTATTATAATATTACTATTCATGTTTTACTAAAATTTATTTGTAACTATAAAATTGATTTTATTTTTAATAAGATTTTAATTAAATTTAATCAATAGTATATAAATTAAATTTATAATGATTTCCGAAAAAAAATTATTTTAAAAAACAATTTATCCAAATAAGTTTTTTGTTTTTATTTTTAAAAACAACTTGCCAAACACCCTTATTTTTTGTAAACTCTGAAAAAAATTTCTTTACTCTTTAAATTGAAATTAGTTTTTTAAAAACAAACATTACACAACAAGGTGATGTTTGGATATATGTCCTATTTTTATTTTTAAGCATATAATTTCTTATATAAAATTTAATAATTCTACAAAAAGTTGACACATATTTTGTATACAAGAAGTACAAAAATTTGACTTTCTTGTGTTGAAAAGTGTTTTTAAAAAAACAAAGTAAGGGACTATTTGTGTGTTTCAAAAACAATTTGAAAAAATAATTTTTGAGAATTGTTATCTAATTTTTATAGAACAAAAGTTTGTTTGAAAATCTAAAGTATTTTTAATTTGTTTTTAATATTTTTAAAATATTTTTTATATCTATTATTTTATTTTTAATTATTTGTATAATTATTTATTAAAATAATATTTAGAAAACAATACAAAAAAACTAAAAAATATTCTCTACAAACACAGTTTTTCTATTGTTGATAACAGAAAAAAAAAACAGTTTTTAATTACTAAAAGTATTTTCTATATTTTTTTGTTTTAAAAAACAGAAAAGTGTTCTAAAATAGAATTTCCAATAGGCCCTAAATTTCTTCTTCTTTTTTTTTTTTTTTTGGATATAAAAGGTCATATATTTTTCTATAAAAATCTATATTTTAAAAAATAAAAATAGGAAGTGTATTAAAAAGTCACCCTATGGTATCTACTTTAAATTTTCACAACTTTAATTAAGATTTAACTTGCCATATCAAATTTAACTTTTTACAACATAATTAATTACTTTTTAATTTTTATTTCTAAAAAATAAAAGATTGAAAAGTGTAGACAATATCACATTGTTGTGCATTAATTTTACCATGAAAATCAAATACCCATTTTCTTAACTCACAAATCTAGATTAAAAAAAAAAAAAAAACATTTACATAATATTACTTTTTTTTATTTTTTTTAATGAAAAAGTACAATAATTTAATTTTTTTTATTTTATGAAAAATAAATAATGCACATTGGGTTAAAAATCCCACAATAATTTCCCCCCTTTTCTCAAATGGTAGTTGAGGTCAACTTTACCAACCAAACATTAGGTGCAAAATCCCAAAGTCATGATACCATGGTCCACAAATGTTCACTGATTCACATGGTTATTCCCCTTTTCTAACAAACCCTAATAATTGTGAATAATAAGTCTTCCAACACTTATGACCATCCCCCACTATCTTATTCTTCTCAATAAAAATTACTATATAAAGTAAAAAAATTAAAATAAATATGGGCTTTGCAAAATTCAATTAAGGTTTCATGCAATAAATAACTCAATAAATGAATAATTAAATTTTTAAAAAAGTTTCTATACACTCAGATAAAAATAATTATAAATAATAATCATTTAAAAATAATTCAAATTTCATACACTTATAGGTTATCCATCAAATATAATACCTAAGATGCCCAAATGTAGTACCTATATCACAAAAGGTAGTATATGAATAATTAAAGACAATATATTTGATAAAAAAGCGTATGAAATGCTAATTATTTTAAAATGAGTGCTTAAAATTTATATTTTATAAATTTCAATTTTTATTCTATGATTTTTTTTTCTGTCGGTGTATGGAAACACATTTTTCCCAAAAAAAATTAAATACATTGAATTATTTTATCTTCATTTTGCTTCGATCATATTCGAAACTCGATATTTCGACTAATAAAATTGGTAAACAATGTAACTTTATTTTTTATATCATGTTTATTTTTATTAACGGGTAATCTTATTTTAAGTTATTGAATTATGAATTTGATGATAAATATAAAATCATTTAAGTTTCATGCAATCGTCAAAAAATTACCTATGATGATAAAAATTAGTATTTATATCATTAAAAGATAGTATCTGAATGATCAAATACAATACATTTGAAAAAAAAATGTATGAAACACTAATTATTTTTACACAAGTGTTTGAAATTTACATTTTAAGAATTTGACTCATATTTTGTGATTTTTTTTTTAATATCAATGTATGAAAACACACATCTTTTTAAAATATTAAATACACCCAATTCTTTGATCTTCATTTTGCTTTGATATATTCAAAACTTGATATTTTGACTAATAAATTTGTAAACAATGCAACTTTATCTTTTTTAGGCCATCTTTATTTTTATTAACAGGTAATGTTGCTTTAAGTTTTTGAGTTGTGACATGGAGGATAAATGAAAAAATAAAAATAAAAAATAAAATTGTATGCATGACTTGGTCCTTGGATGAGGACCCACTTGGTTGATTTTGGGCGGATTTGTCTTTGAAATTACTATTGTAATTAATAGTTGAAAAGTCAATAGTTAAATAACATTAAAAAAAAATTATGTTTTAGCTTTTATTTTTTGACCAAGAATCTTAATTTATAAAATGCTGATTTTTTTCCCTAAACAAAATTTTTATTTGAAGAAAAAATATTTAAAATAAAAATAAAATAAATATGCTGAAATATTTTTGTAATATTTTTCAATTTTTTTATTAATTAAATTTGGCCAAGTGGCTAAACCCAATTAAATTATTATTAAATTTTATTTCTAGTTGGTGAGGTTTTTCTTTCCTTTTTTTTTTTTTTTTGAATTTTGACCAATTTGGGGTAGTTTTTAAAACTTGCTTTTAATTTTTTTTAAAAAGTGAAAGTAGAAATAACTACTATTAATTTTTATTTTTAAAAATTAAATATAGAACATATTTTTAATATTAATAATAATAATTTTAATATTTAGAAAAATAATTTTATTAAATTATTTTAATTATCATTTTTTGTTTGATTATAATTTAGTAAAAAATATTGCTTTTGAACTATATAAAATAATTTTATTATTGAAATATGCCAAAAAAAAATTGTTAAAAACTTAAATCCAAAATTTGTATGTAAATATATATATATATATATATATATATATATATATATATATTTTTTTTTGCTGACATGGCAAGATTTGGTTGGTTGGAATCCTCTTGTAAAGACATGGGTATCTGGTGAATATGATAATAAGAATAATGAAAAAAACAAAATGGGAAAAAAATTAAATTAAAAAAGGAAATATTCAGAGGAAGAAGAGAGAGAAAACGGTCTCTGCGTGTTAATGGCGACGGAGAAACTCTCACACCCATCTCTGAATTTCGGAGATCTCACTCTCTCCAACCTCATTTCCAGGTCTTTCTTGCTCAGATGCTTATATTTTTTTATATTTATTTGTATTTATTTATTTATTTATGTATTTAAGAGTGTATTGTTTGTGTTGATTTGTGGTTGGATGAAATGGTGGTGAGTTCACCATTCATTTATGATTGATTTCCTTTTTGGGTTCCTTCAAGGTTTAACCAAATTTTTGTAATTAATCGTCCTCTTTATTTGGGTTTAATTCAGTTACTCTGATTTGCTTTTGCAAAGTAGATCTGTTTCCTGATTTAGAATCGCCACAGCAGAGAGAAAGACGGGGTTTACTAGTGTTTACAGTAATTTTCTGGTTTTTATTGATGGGGCGGGTTTGTGAATTTTTCGCTTCTAGTGTGTGTGTGTTTGGTTTCAGAATCAATACAAGTAAAGTTCTCTTTGGTGATTTTTTTTTTCTGGGTTTATATAGGATGATAGTTTTTTTGGTCCAGAATCAAAGGAAATAAGTTTCAGGTTCATTGATTTTTTCTGGGTTTGTATCGGATCATAATTTTTTTGGTTCAGAATCAAAGTAAATAAAATTCGTGTTTGTTGATTTTTCTGGGTCCTTACCAGATTGTAATTTTCACTTGTGGCTTTAATTTTTGGATGGGTAGTTGGTTTTGTTTTTCTGTGTTTTGAAAAGGGAAATTTCAAGAATTTCTGGGATTTTGTCTTTGCTCTTGAGTTTGGTTTTTTGGGTGGTGGTGACGGCAGGGAGTGAGTAGTTGAGAAGAAGAGGAATTTGGGATGTCTTATGAAAAAGAGGACAAGCAATGGAGTTGTGGAAAGGCGAGTTCAATGAATTTGCAAAAAGTGAGTGCTATTGTTCGCGACATTGGAGAGCCTTGTCTTCATCAATCACCGATAAAGGTTGTGATAACTGTAAGACTCTGGAAAACTGTTACATTTTTTATTTGTGGGATGGACTTCAATATTTAATTATTAAAGCATGTTATTTTTTATACGACTATTTGGTTTTTGAAAATCAAAATATTATTATGTTTGTGGCAATTGGTCGGTACTGTATCTGTACTGTTAGTCAAACAGATTGTCAGTTATTGAATTGTCTTTGTAACTTGAACTAATGCTAACGAAAGAGATGCAATCTGAATTTTCCAACTACCTTCAGTTAGTTAATGAGGGCATTACTAAGGCATGCTGATAAATACTTTGTCAGACACTGATTCTGTCCATGTACTGTTATATATATATATATAACATTGAACGTTCACATCAAATACCCAAAGGACCAAAAGATAAGATAGAATATACTTCAAATCAAGCAAGTGGATCAAACACAAATGAAGGGTTTTGCACCGAAGTAGATGAGAATTAATTGACTTCTGGTTTATAACTTGTGGCTTAATTTTCTGGGTTTCTTTTTTTTCCATAAGAAACAACAATTTCATTGCATTAAAATATTAAGCACAAAGAAGGATGAGAAATCCATCCAAAAAGGACGCAATGCTCTATACAAAGTATAATAAAAAAGGCAGATAAGCATATGCTAGTTCAAAGAGTCCAAGCTAGCTACAATTCATTGAGGTATAAGATCTCCTAAAAAAGAAACCATATGTCTAGCTCCATGTTTTGTTAACGCAGTTGTCATGTTGCCTAAGCAAGAAGCCTAAGAGAACTCTAAAGAAATGTCAATAATTTGGCACAACAACGCATCAAGCTTCCACAGTTCTCTTTCTTTCTTAATCGCCCCTGATCAGATGATAGTAGAATCACCTTCTACTGGATAATTGGAGTTTTGCCTGTAACAACCCTTCCTAGAGGGCTAGATTTTTTGTTTTAATGGCTAAACCATGACTTGCAGGTTAGAATGCTCTTAACACTCAATCACAGTGATTTCTAAGAAACCCTCCAATCCCTGATTGCCCTGGGTTGTTAAAGATTCCATTAAAATTTAACTTAAAAAGACCCACTGGAGGTCATAGTCATTCACAAAGTGTCTCCTTAGTCAACCTCATGGTTCTATAAACCAGGTTCCAATCAGACAAAATGAGGCTCTAAGGGATATCTACAAATGCTTCATTGATAGAAGCCCACAGTGAAGAAGAGAGGTGAAACAAGTTGCAAACTGCTTCTAGAGTCCCCTACCTATGCTAAAAAATCCTTGCATTTCTTTCTCGTCAAATGGTCCAAATCAAAATGAATCAAACAATGTGCCAAATAGTCCTGACTCCTGGCTTGAGGAAGTGGTCCAAAACCTCTGCAAGGAGATTAGATGTTTATCTCTTTTTAGTCCTCCTTGAGGTATATATTGTGTGTATTGAGGTCCTCCAATAGTTTTTGATAGGACTTGGTTTTTATCTGTTATTAAATGTGATGTACAACAAAGAAATCCATATTTTGATGTATTTTGAAGGTCATTTTGTTGCTAGTTCTAGTGCAAGTCATTTGATATGTGCTGGACTATAGTGTCTGATGTTTATTATCTACCTTTGCTAGTTGTAGAAATAAAATGGAGCACAACAAATGAAAGACAATTGGGATAATAAACCTGGTGGAGGAGTTGCTCAAATCAAGTTATCATTGGGTTTTTTTCCTTGTTATGACACATGTGAAGTTATCCATTACATCCTTGAAATGCCCTTGATGGGAAAAGTGCAATTTCTTAAAGGAGCTTAACAAATGAAAGACCAGTGGGTTAATAAATGTGGTTATGATAATTCTGCTATTTCTTTGATGAGAAAGTTGCAATTCATAAAGGAGATATTTTGTACATGTTTTGCAAAAGGTTCATTGGGTTTACTGTTTCTAGATGACAAGCATTGTTTTCATTATGGAAGCCTAGGAGCTGAAGCATTTTGATGCGTTGTATGGTTATAAATGGCAATCACGTTTGGTATTTGCTAGGAAATAGTTTTGTTTGTGCTTGCTCCTCTGCAATGTCAGGGCTTTATATTCTGTCCCCTAACCATTTGAGAGAGAACTGATAATTGAGATTTGAGCATAATAGACGACTGGCACAAAGCTTGTGGCCTACCGTTAGCTTCCTGAATTGCCTTCCTAGGACCAGAAGTTGGTTCCTGTGTTTCTTTGAGCAGTGTCTTAGTAAACCATGTGCAGAAGGGTAGGGCCATATATCAATAAAGCTTTTGTTAGACCTTACCTTCTAATATATATCCTGATGTGACATGAGGATTCAAACTACACTATACGTTTGTACAAATCAGACCTTGCTTTGAAGCAACATCCACCAATGCTTGGAATGTGGAGAACATGTCAATGTTCCATTTTGAAGATTGCAGGGAGGCATTCCAACTTAAGGGGATCTGACATCCACTTGTTGCAGGGGTGTCAATGCTATGAGCTAATAAATGGGCACGCAGAAATGCTGTATTGGTTATGTCAAAAGATTAAATCAAGGTGGGCCATAGAAGATTTCTATCTGCCCCATTTCTCTTCATTGTTTTGATATGTGGGAATGAGGTGGGTTGGATCGTGAAAGACTATTCTGGTTTTTGTTGCTAAAGCAGATAATTAGAATGTCCAAGGATACCGGCTTGATGAACATGAATTCTCAATCAGTCCTGCATGGCTTGAAAGGAGGTAATTTTGCCCCCTTGACTAATCATTGAAGATGACAACCTGGTGCCGGGCATGGTCATCCCTTTCTCTCTCTTTCTCTCTCCCTCCCTCTCCCTGATCAGGAGGTGGTGAGTGTGGATGATTGTATGGTACATCAGGCGCCAAATCTTAGCAGAATAGGAGAGATTCATTTCTGTCAAAGCAGAATAGAGATAATACACTGCATAGGATAGAAACTATGAAGGAGTTTAACAATGATTACATTGTGCTCATAGTGCTATAATGGACTTTGAGATGGTCAAAAGGTGGTTATGCTTCTGGCTTCTATAAACTGTGAAGATGACTGAGGATTTATTTTGTTGAAGTTTCTGGAAAGTATAGAGAAGGATCCTCGAAAACCCTAGTCTTGCTTTAAATATTTTTCAATATCTTGGGTTAGATATTATTACTGACTTTCAATCTTTCCAGAATTCAAGACAAGAGGGCTTTGAAACTTCTCTAATTGATTTGGATGGAGAGATAAACTTTTGCTAATTTTCATTTTGATTTTCTGCTTTGCTGATTAATATAATTAATTTTTCACCTTGCATTGTTTCTAATCCCTATCATTATTAATGGTGCAGGTGGGTAAAATGCTTAAGCCAGACAAGTGGCAGGCAACCTTTAATGGTGATGGAAGGGTTTTTGGGTTTCATAAAGCGCTGAAGTTGATTGTTTTGGGGGTATGCTACTGCACTTTTGTCACATATCTCAAACTCCATTTGTGTGGTGTTATTGCTTTTCATTAGTCTGTCAGTATCTTGTCAAGGTATGCATTCCACTTGATAGGGTGGGCATGATTTTCATTAGGACAGCATGATGGATGTTCCTGATAAGCAATTTAATTTCTAATCTTGAAAGCTAAGCATCAATTCATAATTGATATGCTTAAGGAGTTCGATGTTATGTTATGATGTCTCCTGATATGAGGCATGACCCTTTTTTTCCTTTCAGCCGATTAGGAACAATTCTCATCACTAGCTGGATTTGTGCTGCCAGCCCATCTTGAACACTGATTATATTTGGAACACAAAGATTGGTCACAACTGGAATCTGGAGAGTCCTTGCTTTCTGTTTGATGTTATATATAATGTTATTTATTTCTTTTGAAACTAAACCTGTTAAAAAGTCAATCTGTTTAACTGGTAGTGTACTTGTTTCCAATTCATGACAAGATGTTTTTGTAACTGCATTCAGTGAAGGTGCTAAGTATTTGTTGCCTCTGTCCCAATTCTTTATTCTTATGTAAAGGAAAAAGGAATGCACATGCTTCAGTTGTGTGTGTTTTCCCTTCTTTTTCATTTCGCACTGGTGATATTTTTCATTTCCTAGAATTTAGTCACAACTTATCTGGTAAAGCCTAACCACAAGTATATTGTCAAGTATGCTACTTTTAAACTGTAAATAAACTTCTGGTGTGTCTTGCTACTGGTGTCAGAACATATATTGAAACACCAAGTTTGCCATTTCTGAATATGTGGCTCTTCTAAGCAAGGTCTGAATGCATCTTTCTTTATTTGTTCATTTGCACTCATTTGTCCACATCTGTGAAGGGTTCAAGCCTTTGTGATTAAACCTGCACATAGACATCCACTATTTCTCCTTGAGAGGTAAAAGATCTTTTAAAGAGCTGTTTATGCATCATTGCATATTTTCACCCAATGCCAGTATGTTGAACTAGAAATGGCTTGTCTTCTATATTTTCTCTCTACGCTTGAAGTCACCAAATAGGATAGTTAGTTTTCTATATGTATAGATGAAATTCCTAGTCTATCTAAATTTCATTGTGGATATGTCTGGCTTTACATGGTTTGGTTTGGTCAAATATCTATCCTGTTTTATCTGTTGTAAAGTTCCATATTTTCATTGCAATTTCTTCTATGAGTTTTCTTTCATAAAGATTTAAGAACTTCTGTTTTCCTTATCCTTGCAATTCACCTTTTGTGCCACATGGTAGGGTGTGGATCCATCTATAAGGGCAGAAGTTTGGGAATTTCTTCTTGGTTGTTATGCACTTGGAAGCACCACAGAGTACCGTAGGCAACTGAGGACGGCCAGGAGGTTGATCTCCCCTCATTTTCCACTCTCCAGATGATAAATTTTTTAACTGATTTTATTTGTTTGGCTGATTGCAAATAGAATTACTTTCATCCTCTTTATCAATTGCATATTTTCATCTTTAATGGTATTCCCACATCTGTAAAAGAGTTACCACACACGATATGGTATGCAATAAAACATTTATTTTTCATGTAGAACATATATCATTGATATGTATTACATTGTTAGTGTGATTTACAGTATATGGTTCAGCATATGTTATACTCAATGCATAATATGTGCACATTTAGAGGTGACAATTTTTTTTGCGATTTGCTAACACGAAATAAAATAAGCAGGTTGGAGTGAATATAGTCCTGTTCATGTCATTATCATGTTAACCTGTGTAACTTGTTTATCAAACAGGTCGTGTTTGAGTTTGAGGGGTTCAATCCATTTAACCTGTCTGTGGTGTCAATATAACATGATTACAATCCAACCCGGATATAACCAATTTGAAATTATGAATCAATTAAGACATAACCTTGTTAGTTGACTGGTTGTTAGAATAAATGGGTTAATGGCTAGTTAGATTAAATGGATTAATGGAATGGATTGTATTGTTTCTAATAATTAGCATGATTTGATTGTTAAACAAGTCCTGTGGTTTGTGTCATGCTACTTTTTAATAAAAAGTCATGTTTAAGTTGGTTTTTTTTTTTTTAACATGTTTATTAAAAGGATTGTGTTTGAGTTGACCTTCAACACAAATTGCCACCCTGGCACATTGACTATTTTTAACTTATTTTTCTTTTTCTTTTTTCAAAAGATTATGCTTAAAAGGTGCTTTAATGTTATAATAAATTTTTTGGAAATTGTCCTCTATTTTTCATATCCATTATAAACGAATTCTCTTTTGTGGAGAGCTTAGAATGTAATGTTATTTTGTATCTCTTTGTTCTTGTTGTTTTGAATAAAAATTAGTTCTCATTTGAAATTTTTAGCCTATATATGATTGGAGGAGGGGGAAGATGTTGATGAATGTGAACCTGTAACTTTGAGCATGGCATATAGACACATGTCTACTCAAATATGTAATGCTTGTAAATTCTCATAGTTTATTGGTATGTTGGTCATAGACTTGTTATGTCTTGGAGCATTTTGAATGATAATGTTTTATTATAGGACTTATTTTATGGGTTTTATGATGAATTTATGTATTAAAATGTCATTATTTCATCAAAATCATAGTTTTTAATATTTACACAGATGCTACATTGGCATTGGTTATATGCTATAAAATTGATTATGTCTTGATCTATACTTCATTCATTCCTGATGTCATGTTAAACTATTAGTTATCCAAAAGCTTAAATTGTTAGGAAATGGGCCACAATATGTATCAATTTACTAATTACAAGAGTTTGGTTGATTTTTATTATGCATCAATCTTTGTAGTTTCTCTTCCATTTGATATCAGCATTTATGTTATCTCTCCTCTTTTTTAAATGCGACTTCCTTTCTTTTCTCTTTTTTTTATTTTTTTTTTATATTTTTTTTATTTTTGTTTTTTACTTTTTTTATACTTTCTTGTTTGTTGTTTTGATAATTTATCTTATGCTATATTGCAAAGAGGGATTTAAAAATATTTTTAAAAAGTGAGTGGTTGTTGAGATTTGCTGTTAAGCAATAAAGCTTGTGGATGAAGGCTATAGTGGAAAAATTTGGGGAAGGGAGAGAGAGTAATGGTGCTCAAGGGAGATGAGGGGGCCTTTTGGGCTGTTTGGAAAACAATTAGAAGAGAGCAGTCTGCTTTGCATTTAGGAATGTGCATATTGATGGGTTATGACATATTGAGGAACAGTCCATTCAAGGACTAAAACATTCTTTCCTTTGTAATCTTTAGGCTTGGTCTAGGTTGTATTTAGACTCTCGTCCTTCTTTAGTAGTAGATTTTGTGGACTGGTCGGGTTCCTCTTGAGGGGGGGCATAGTTTTTTAGTGGTCCCTCTTTTTTGTTAGCGCTTTTAAGCATTTGTTGTATACTTCCTGTGTACTTTGGAGTGTTGTTTTGACACTTTTTGTTTATAGTACACTCTTGCTTTACTCATAATATATATATGTATATATTGATGGGTGATGGCTTTGGGACGAAGTTTTGGCATGATGCCTGGTGTGAAGTGGTTTCACCAAAAGATGGCTTTGCAGATTTATTTGTCCTAGCTACTCATAAGAATGCTAAGACAGCTGAGCTTAGGGAGAGGGTCATTGGAATTCAAGATTTTGGAGGAGTTTCCCTGATTTAGGTGGTTGCATTAGTTGGGTTTTTTGTTTAGGTTATTCACACTGTTTCTCTTCTGGTTGGTTATGTTGATAGGTTGGTATGGCTGCCTTCCAGGACTGGTTGCTTCTTTGTGAAGTCCTATGTTAAAGCTCTAAACTCAGTAAGTTTTTTGTCCATTTCCAGCTAAGGAGGTGTCAGATTTTTGAGCCCCTTCTAAAGTTGGCTTCTTTCCTTGGGAAGCAGTTGGAGGGGAAGATATTACAACTGCTCAGCTTATGAGGTGGGACTTGGGAGTGGGCTTTAGTAAATTGGTGCCCATTGTGTAAGCTGAGGGAGGCAAAGGAAGGAATCTCCCTGCCATATTCTACTTCATTGTACAATAGTCTTAATGCTTGTGGCCTTTGCTATTCTCTTTGTTTGGGGTCTATGGGTACTACTGCTTTTAGTGAAGAGCACATTGCATTGGTGACAAGGTAGCTTTGTAGGCAAGGGCCAAAAGAGGGCTTGGTGGTCAGCCCCTCTATGTTTTGGAGCATTTTAGAAGAATGTAATAGGAGGTGGTCTTTCTTGGCTTGGAGCAATTGGAATTTGGAATCAAGGACCATTTTATGAAATATCTATTTGCATGGTCAAGTAGTTCTTGGGGTGATGGGGATCTTCCCTGTATAAATTCTATAGAGGTTAGGCTGTATGCAAGCCTATTGGTTTCTTTCTTTCTTCTTCTTCTTCTTCTTATTAATTTTTTTTTTTTGTGTGTGTCTTTCCTCTCGAATATGCTTTATATACTCCTTGATTGTCACCTATCTAATATATCTTCTATTTACCATTAAAAAATGTGTAATTGTAATATGATTCTTTTTCTAATGTTTATCTATTAGAAATGTTAAAAAAATTTCAATATTTTTTGTTAATAACTGCATGGACTTCGATATATCCATCTACATATTTGATTTATAGGGATCTCAACCTATTTGCTAACATGGACATGTACAAGCTGAGTCACGACTCAGAGACTACCTCCATCAAAACAAAGACATGGATTTCTGCTAGTCCTATGAAGGTTGTCCTTATTTTGGTCAATTATTCTCATCAAGATTCTTTTCATCGATTCACTTTCTATTAATGTTATTTCTATTCCTGCAAAGAAAATCCTTTTCACAGATCAGTTAAATAAGGTGCAAGTTACTTGAGGAACATCAGCAATCAACATAGAATATCATCACAGAAATTTACTACTAGATTTTTGGAATTTGGCTTGACCTTTCCATTATCAATGTATGAACTTTGCCAAAGACATAGTTAGGGAGTCTAAAGCTTCATATTCTTTGAGTAGAGCCTTCCCAAAGTGGTTTATGATAGCACAAATCTGTTATGAAACAAATTGTCAATGTATGAGCTTGGAATTTCTTCGACTTCTTGATTGGATTCTGGTTTGTACCACAACTTTTGAGCCTCTTGTACCACAACTTTTAAGGGCATTCCCCTTAATGTGGTTCAACTTGATTGGATTTTGGTTTGCAGTTCCAAAGGAGTAGGTTAGCAAGTAATGCTTGTTATTTGTACTTTCCCATATGGGTGGTGATTATTCAGAGTTGTTTACGTTTACTTCGTACTTTGGAGGTTACTACATACCTTTTGTTTAGTTTTTCTTTAGGTGGATTCCTCATCCTTCTTTTGTACCTTTTGATTTCAAACATGATTTATAACAGTGTTGTTTCTCATAAAAAGAATTTTCAACTGACTTCTATGATTTTTAAGGAGAAGTATCTTGGTTGCTTATAGCAGTGAATGATGTCCTCTTAGTTTCAAAATTCATCAGCCCTTTGCTTATAATTTCTTGTATTTATAATTTTAAACAGCTTTCTGGAACCTTCATGCAGGGAACGCTATGAGGACCTACTCAAGCAATGCCAAATGATGCATTCAAGTGTAGGCACTGGCTCACTTGCCTATGTGGTGGGATCCAAAGTTATGGATATGAGAACATTTTCCAAAGATGATAAGAGAAGGGAAGCTGAAGTGAAAAGTGAACAGGCTTCCAGTGATAATACTAACAAATTAGACAATTACTATGATTGGAATAATAATTGTACAGATATGTCATTTGCATGCCAAAGGGAAAGCTCTAGTGATTCTGTTGACCTTGTCAGTGTGAGGGCAAGCACAGATAGTGCAGCATATGACTCTTCTTATCTTATACCTACTTCTGGTCCATACAACTGCAATTCCCCAAAACCAGGGAGTGAAGAGCATGGATCACAATATGTAACTGGAACTTATTTTGACTTTCCAGCAATACCTGTCATAGATTTGTTTGAGAAGAGTGCAGATGAAAAGAAAGAATTTGGGATGTTCGATGATAGACCATCTACACAACATAAATCGAGATTTGAAGATGACAGTATGCACAGTTTCCAAATTAATAACAATGTAGATTTAATTATGGAATCAAATGGTTCACCATCTAACAATATCTCACATCATATCAACTCTGAAATTGAAATGGTTCATTCTGATGCCAATGAACCAGTAATGCGGTCCAAGGATCCAGGGTACAAAAAGGAAATGGTAAACAGACTCAGAATATCTGATGTACCTGAAACACCGAAGTTAAATGCAACTACATCTCAAGGAGGGGCTGTGAGTGAAGACAGAGTGTCAGAATGGCTTTGGACACTGCACCGTATAGGTAAATCAGTTTCCCATGGGTATTTTATTAGGATAAAACCTAGTGAATCTTGCTTATGCCATTATGGGATTACCTACTTAAGCTACTCTTTGGAGCTGACAATCCTGTTTCCTTTCAGTTGTTGATGTGGTAAGAACAGATAGTCATCTTGAATTTTATGAGGATACAAAAAATTTAGCTAGGATGTCAGACATTCTTGCTGTTTATGCATGGGTTGATCCTGCAACAGGATACTGCCAAGGTTGTTCCTTTGTCTTTTTGGTTGAACCTTTTCCAGTTGTACAATGATTATTTTCTTCATGGAAATCCATAGATGGTTAATTGTAATATCAGCTACAATTACTTATAATTTGGAATCTTCTCTTAGGTATGAGTGACTTGCTGTCTCCTTTTGTCGTTCTATTTGAGGACAATGCTGATGCATTTTGGTGCTTTGAGATGCTTCTGAGAAGAATGGTATATCTAAATTTGGCTAATATGTTTGGAGAAACATATATTTTTTTTCTTTCACTAATGTATATATATATATTTCACACTTCTCCAGCGTGAAAATTTTCAGATGGAAGGGCCAACTGGAGTGATCAAGCAGTTGCAAGCATTATGGCATATTTTGGAACTCACTGACAGGGAAATGTTTGGACACTTGTCACGTATAGGTGCAGAAAGCCTTCATTTTGCCTTCCGAATGCTGCTGGTTCTTTTCCGCCGTGAATTGTCTTTCAGTGACGCTCTTTGTATGTGGGAGGTTTGTACTCTTAGTCATCTTTATAATCAGATATTAGTAAAACACAGTACATATAGATATGTAACGCTATAAAATATTTAAGAAACACTGTTATGAAATTCTTGGACTGTTTTTACAGATGCAAATATTTATTAGATTGGTACAAACAGCTGAGTATCTTTCAATGTGGTAGAGTTGAAAACTGCAACTAATTTTTGGATCATAGTCTTGGTATAGTGAACATGAAGATGTCCCTCCACTTTGATGGAAGAATGCAGACATATACAATTATCAATTTGGCATTAGTGGAGGGGAAAACGCATTGTAATTGATATTAGATATTGGGGTTGGGATATATATCTACTTGATTCAATTTCTTTTGTTTTTTTTTTTGCCTTGTGTAGTTGACTTTGAGTGGGTTGTGGTCTGAGAGACAAATTGCTAGAAGCAAGCATGGTTTATTTGAAGAAGCATTAGGGCTATGAAGTTGCCAATATCATCAGAATTTTTTAGGCTAAGGGGTCTCCAAATAAATTATAACTTGATTACTTTTTAAATTCTCCATGAAAAGAGCTCTAATGCCATGCTGCACAACTTCTATTTTACAAAACTTTAAATTTTTATATTATCGTCATTGCAGATGATGTGGGCTGCTGATTTTGATGAATCTGTGGCTTTCAAATTTGAGAACTGTCTGGAACCATTGGAGGTACAGCTTCCAAGAGATTCTGGTGCGGAATCAGGAGAAGAGAGCATAGAGAATGGTGATGGTGGTTCAAAGGGTGGCTTGCAATCAAAACATGGAAATATAGAAAACTCCGATTCAGATGAAGTTGGAATGAAATCAGCATCAAATTCTCCCTTCTGTGGCTTGACAAGGAATTTTTGGTCAAAGAATGATAACATGCAAATTTGCACTGTGGACTCAACAAGGAGTGGGGAATATGACTTACCTGTTTTTTGCGTAGCAGCAATTCTCATCATGAACCGTCACAAAATTATTAGAGAAACCCGTTCAATTGATGATCTCATAAAGGTAGGTGCTCTATAGTGAGTTTTTAGTTTTATACTCTTCCTTCTATTTAGTATATGCAAATAAACTTTCGTAATTCATCCTTTCTCATGTTTGTCATTTACTAAGCATTGTGTCACAGGCTAGTCGGTTTGTGACAATTGGCTGGCTTGGAAAATATTTAAGTCAGCTAATCTGAATTGGTTGTTGACAAGAGATTTCTTACTTTGTATATTTTAGAGTGTCTGATATACATTATGGGCCCAAATTCTACAAGTTCAAGCTTTTTGGAAAATCGATTATCTAACATGGTATTAGAACTTCGTTTGGTGGCAGGTCATGTGTTCAAACCTTAGTATTGTGTGTTTATATCCCCAATTTATTCAGTAAGCCCAGAAGAGGCTGATCATGGTTTTTTGGCCTACAGGCTTGTGTGTCTCTTCATGTGTGGGAATTGGGTTGTACATGAGAGAGGGTGTTAGAGTATATGATATACATTGTGGTCTCAAATCTTACAAGCTTAAACTTTTAGGAAAATTGGTTGTCTAATAACATATATTGTCACATTATTTAGTAAACAGAATACGTTGTTCCAAACATGTATTTAAAAAAATAAACTTGTCCTACCATATGATCAATTACCTAGTAGAACATAAATTGCGGATGATTTCATGCTCAGTAATAAACTAACGAATGGGTAGGATGTGCTCGATGTGCAAACTTTGACCTACTAACTCATAAAGAAGTGTCCAAGTCCATTTTCTTAAAGATTTATGCATGAATTGTGTGTATGTGTATTTATTATGTCCAAGAGTAATTCACTTTCTCCTTCATGCTTTGATTCATTTGAGTTTTAAATGCTCTTGCCCCTGTTCAAGGTTCATGTTTATCTAGTCTCTTCCTGTTGGTCCCACATCTGCAACAACTTTCATAGCTTGAAAATGAATATCCTACTTCTTAGGGTTTCTCTCTCTCTCTCTCTCTCTCCTTGTTGTTCTTGCTGTGTTGTAGGCAATTGGCTTACTCTTCATATGGAATCTTTTTCAAGTTGTGAGTTATATCCAACATTTTGCAGATATTCAATGATAATATGCTCAAGATCCGTGTCAAAAGATGCATACGCACGGCTATCAAACTTCGGAAGAAATACTTCTTCAAGGTTTGATGCTTATTTAGTCACTTTTACTCCTATTAAATTATATCTATCTATCTATACACACACACACACACACACTTACAGACATATATGTATGTGTATATACACACATTCATACATGTATGTATGTATATGCATTTTGTATATGAATTTTTTTTCTTTTAATTTACATATCCCATTTTTGTTGACCTGCTTTTAAGAATCTTTGCACTTTGGCTTCCTACCTTTTCATTGTGATGCTATTTTTACTACACTGGTGGTGCTTGAATCTTCAGACTATGATTCTAAAAAGTCCCATTTGTTGTTTTCTCTCTGCATTGGTGATAAGGATTGAGCAAAGTGACATTTCTTTGGTCAGGCACCATCACATGTAGTGCCCATCACCTTTTTATATCTCCTTTCATAGATAATCTTTTGAAACTTCTGTCTTGTTTGAACCAGCTAATCAAGAACAAAAGCCCAGGAGCTCACAATGGTGATTAGGGTTTCTCAATTTCCTGTATACTTCCACAACAAAAGCTCAGCCATGGCTCCCTGTGTTTGTGTGAATAAAATGAGATTCCAAAGTTTGAGTATGGCAGAAGTTTTGTTGTATAATCCTTTTATGTTGGAGAAGTAACAGTTGCACTTTGGCCTTTGGAAGATTCATCCAGTTGTTCGTACCTCCTATATCTCATTCACCTCTACTGCAAGGTATTACTATCTAGTTTTGCTTTCGGTACCACATCACAATGTTATAACTTAGTGTGAGAGAATATACGAATACGTTGAACCATCTTGCTATTTGGCTGAACTGGAAGTGTTTTGGGTTGATTGTTTCAGTGCATTGTAAATATCAAATGAACTGATAAAACATGATTTAAAAAAAATTGTATGACATCAAAGTAACTACACATGTCTACATGTTGCCGGTAAAACCGGTGCAACTGGACAGAGTTTTATATTGAACAGACCAGAGACTCGAACCACCTTGATGATCATGTCTAGACTCTCTTGTGTTGGGCAATGGTTTTAGATTGTTTTCAAACCTGAAGCACTTCTCAGTCAAGGTGCACCCGTTCATGGGCCACTACTGGGATATGCCAGTTCAATGAGAGGTAGATAAGAAGAGATGTCTTGATTAAAAGGCTCAAATGATATTCTGTAATTGATTGGAAGAAAAATAATTATGATGAAAGTGTATTATGATACTACATGCCTGAGTAAATAATTAGGATAGATGAAATATGTTGTAAACATTATTATTATTAGTTTTATAATTTTTTTTTCTTTTGTAAATTGGTTTTGGTGTATACAATATTATATCTACCAACTCAAAAATGATACTCCCAATGGGAACAATTAACTGCTGATCTAGGTTCATGGTTCTCGCCTGCCCTTTGTTTGATAGGCTTCTAAATAAAACATTGCATGAATACTTAAAATCCTCACTTAATATTTGGTCAAAAAATTTGTTTTAATATACAAAAAAAAGGAATGTGTCTGCTTTTATAGTTTCTTTATAAATCAAAGGGAAACCTTTTTGGGGGGATAAGCCCGTGTTAAACATGCAAACCATGTTAAATTTCAAAACGCCAAATAATCTTGAATTTGTTTGAAACAGATGAACTCCTTGTTTGTTTTCTCTAATCTCATGTTACATTTGTTTTGTTCCTCAAATGTTGAAGTATTCTTGAGAGGATTTCAAATTGATTTTATTTTGCTCTCATTCTCTGCAGATTGGCATTGGATACTTTATTATTAATAAATGCAATTCTGTATTTAGAGATTACCTTAGTTATAAGGGTTTGGAATTGTAAACTAGCTTCTCTGTCTGTGCTTTACTTATATGGCGCTCGAAAATCATGTGGAAATTAATTCATTTTCATTGTATTTCCTGACAATTTTAAGGAGTCCATTTTGTTTTTCATGCCAATTTGAAGTGAAGCTGTAGCTCACAGTGGTTTTTTTTTTTTGGCCTTTTTTTCCTTGAAGCCAGCAATAGGACTGTGAGAGGTGAAAAGAAGTTCGATTCAGTTTATTACGGAGCAATGATGGAAATCTCTTGCAGGTTAGCTGAACACGATTTTTCTCTTTTGTTACCATGTCATATGTTATATTTGGAGAGCTACTTATGCATCAACAGTTTTGACATTTCCCCCCTTTTGTATATGGACTTCAAAGTACTCTCAATATCAAAGTTATTGAACAGTTACCAGAACTTCATCGTATCTGCTATATAATGTCTTAATATAAGGACTTGCTATATAATCTTATTCATGAATTGGAAAACATATTTTTCTTGTACTTATTGTTAGGTTATTCCTCACTCCCAAACGTGAAGCAATTCCATCCACTGACCATGCTGCCCTTTAGCTTTGCAATCTCAAACATGCCCTCATCAGCAACATACTGAATCCCTTCAGCTTCCCATTGAGATTCTAGTTGTTTCTGACTCGGCAATTCTTACGTATCTCTCCCTGGCTTCCAGTCAAAACTTGTAGATTTCCCATCCTACCCATTGACAGAGCAAATGACCTCCGGAAATCTTCAAAACCAGCAGCAAATTCTTCAGTAATTTGCTCGGTGTCATCGCCAAAAAGTAGCTGCTGATCAACTCCAAGGACTGCTTTGTGGGATAGAATTCTAGAGTAGTAGGAATTGGTGAAATTGTTACTGGACCCAGATTCTGGGTTTAAAAACACAAGTGGGTCAGGTTGCCCCTTCTTCACTCTTTGGGGACATTTCTTTTTCATTTCGGCTAGGAATGATGTGTCCATACTTGGGTCTGGTTTACTGGTTCCATTGAAATTGTAAAGCCGGTCCTCAATGTAGCTACAGTGTGTCCTGCCCAATGTGTGAGCTCCTGATGAAAAAAAATGATGATTTTCGTTAGAAGAGAGCAGGAGGTAGGCCTCTAGGAGATCTCACTGTCTGATAATCCAGGAGTTGAATAATCTTCTTATGTCTATTGGTTAAGAACATTTATTTTGGGGACTGTAGCACCTTACCTAGGAGTGTTCCCAAGTCTAACACATCTAAGCCTTTCGATTTGAAGTATGCCAGAGCCGATTCCCATGAGATGGATGGTGATGGGAGGTCCACTGATGCAGCATTTGATTCCAAACCGTCCCTTCTTCCTGTAAGAACAGGATAAGATGGTGCCCCTGCCTGTTTTTACATCCACATTACATTAGAAAATGGTAAGTTTGCTGAAATGTCACCCTAAACTACTTGCTTGGTAGACGACATATTTAGAAAATTAAGGGTATTGATGTATTTAGTTTGATTCGGTTTTAGGTGGTCAAATTTTACCAAATGAACAGCATCCCTGGTAGCGAGGTTGAGGATGTCAGCACAGGAGACAACTCCTTTGCACTCTTTCCGGCTTTCAAGAACAGTCTTGATCTTGTCGATTAGGTCAAACCCTCCAAGCCCCCGATTCTGTGAGGCAGTTTTCTCCGAGTTTGGTCCATCCAGGAGGATCGATGCATCACAACCCTAGATTGTAGGCACAGTATAACCCCCATGAGCATCATAGATGATCCAAAATACTACATACAGAAGTATAGATACAGTTTTCTCTATAGAATTGAAACTTGGCCGCCCAAAGAAACGAGTCTTTTTGAGTCCTCAAAAATAGATTCAGGTCCTAAACCTACCATCACTCCAACTACAGGATATTGTCATATAAGAAAAACCAAAAAGTAGGAGGAACACATACGTTTACAAAGCAATCCGAGTAGAGCAACCTTAGGAGCTTAGGGGCAATGCTCCCATCCTTGAGCTTGTTCCAGTAAAACTCCACTTGGCTCCTAACATACGCCTCTGCATATCTACAAGTAGTATTAAGCTTGTAGTAGTGCCATTCCAGCTTCGTCTTTTGCAACGTCTCGGCAGCCTCCACCGACACCAAGCTTGCGACAAGAGCCGTCAGAGCAAGGAGCGAAAAAAGGATGCATCGTTCTCGTCTCATTTCTCTCCCCCTCTGAGCTCTTATCAATCGAGCTTGTATAAACTGTGTATACTCTCTTGTCACTGGGATCATATTACTATGGACTTTGTTAAATAGGTTCTAAGCGTCATCGACGTGGTCGATAATGACAGGTTGGATAAATTCAAAAATAATATTTATTTAACGTGGCTTTATTATTTTTCATTATTTATTTTAAATTTGTGGTCTTCCTTGTCATACGGCACGTGAGGAGGAGGGTGTGTTGCATAGGCTGTTCACGTGATCCTAGGGCTTGAACATTCTTCCAAGCCATGTTAAGGATGCTTCATTAGCAAGGAAAGTGCATGTGATTTCTACATTGGCTAGGGTTATCAATGGTTTAATCTCGATTGAGAAATAAAATTAGGGTTTGTAAAATTTAGGCATTCAAATATTATTCTGAAAATCGACTGATGATACATTTTGTTATAGTTCTTAATTTTGAAATGGTCTAATAAAATGTTTTGATATATTAATTTTTTTTTAAATGTTTTCATTTTTCTTAAAATACAAAATTTCAAATTTGATTTTTGTTTTTTTAGAAAATAAAAATATAAAATAGTTTAATAATAAATAAACAAAAATTTAGGGTCTGATAATTGTTTTCGAGAACAGTTTTTTATTTTATTTTTTAAAATAATTGAAAAACACCTTGGATAATAAAAAAATTATTTTATATTTTAGTTTTCAAGAACAGAAAACTAGGTGTTTTTAAAATAATATTTTTTAATTGTTTTCAATTATTTTTTGAGAATCGTTTTAAAAAATAATTATATAAATATATATAATGATTAAAAAAAAAGTTTTACATATAAAATTATTTTTAAA
The DNA here is from genome assembly GCA_030254885.1 of Vitis rotundifolia. Taxonomy (NCBI): domain Eukaryota; kingdom Viridiplantae; phylum Streptophyta; class Magnoliopsida; order Vitales; family Vitaceae; genus Vitis; species Vitis rotundifolia. The sequence continues at coordinate 21,096,213 of CM058155.1, forward strand.
ATATTAAAAATAGTTTAAAAAATATTAAAAAAAATAGTTTTTAAAAATTATTTTTTAGAATTATTTTAAAAAATAGTTATCAAACAAGAAACGCTCGAATTTTTCTAAATTAAGGATTTCTAAAATTAAGGAATCCAAGGATTATTCTATGGGCATTTGATGGCTATTGTATCTAATGATTATTATGAAAAAAATAATATTTAGTTAATACGCCATAATTAATAAATTAATAAATTATAGCATCAAATTATTGGTTAATAGAGTAATTTAATTGACATTATTAAATCTAATGATTATTATGAAAAAGAAAAATCCCCTGTCTTTCAACTCCTGAGTGTTTGACCAGGAAAAAAAATTGATTTTTAAATGTTAAATAAATCTGCTACTTTATTTATATATATAATTTTATTAAACCCAATGTGAAAGGACATAAAATAATTCAAAATTAATTATTATTTTTTTGGGAAGAGTTAGCGTTGGAAGCCCGTTGTCATCCTTTGAGTATAATTTAATGTAAAATAAAATATTATATAATTTTAATAATACCAATACTTTAATAGAAAATAATTATTTTTTAACTTTTAAATTAAGTTTAACCATTGAATGATTAACCAAATTCTCCAATTTATTCTTATTTTCATAATATTTTTTTTAAAAAATAGTTTTCATCTTAATTTAGTAAATTTTTCACACTATTTTCATCAACTAAAAAAATTTATAAAAAAATTTTTCATTTCCAAGGTGATCAACACCTGAGATTTGAGTTCTCATAAAAAGTCTTAATGGTTTGGTCACAAAAGATTCCTCGGTTATTAAAAATAAAAATAAAATAAAAGTATTTTGCTAGTTTTTATCATATTCCATTTTAATTTATTTAATTTTCTTTATAATAAAATAATAAAAATCTATAGTTCCTTGTTTTTCAAATTACTTTCAATTCAAAAAGGCTAAGAAATATAATTTAATTAGTATAGTCAAATCTTAGTTGGCAAGTACTCACTTTCTATTAAAAAATTAATAAAAAATATTTTATAATAATAAAATTAATAATTTTTAAATAAATCATAGGGCATTGTAAATAGGACATATGCACTACACTTCACCCATTAATATTGGAACTTGAATTGCCAAAATTTTATATTGGATAAAAATATTATTTATAATAATATAATTTTTTTAAAAATAATTTCTCTAGTTGCAAGCAACAAGTACCAATAGCCCACTTGCCCAATTGGCATTGCCTTCAGCCCCAAAAAAACTTTTATCATAGTACTCAAAATCTAAGAGTGTGTTTGACCTCCTCATTTAAAAACAATTTTTTGTTTTTTCTAAATTTTTTAATACTATTTCATCGTTGTTGTTTGGAAACAATTTTTAAAAATAAAATGAAATAAAAAACAATTTTTAAAAAACAAGTAAGAGTTGTTTTCACCGGTTTTAAAAACAAAATGAAAATATGAATCGGTTTGGTTATGTTTTTTATCATAATATAATTTTTTTAAAAATAATTTCTCTAGTTGCAAGCAACAAGTACCAATAGCCCACTTGCCCAATTGGCATTGCCTTCAACCCCAAAAAAACTTTTATCATATTACTTAAAATCTAAGAGTGTGTTTGACCTCCTCATTTAAAAACAATTTTTTGTTTTTTAAAACTTTTTAATACTATTTCATCGTTGTTGTTTGGAAACGATTTTTAAAAATAAAGTGAAATAAAAAATAATTTTTAAAAAACAAATAAAAGTTATTTTCACCAATTTTAAAAATAAAATGAAAATATTGATCTATTTGGTTATGTTTTTTAAAATTTATTTTTAAGTTAAAAAATAAAAATTAATTTTTAAAAATAAGTTTAAGAAAACATGACCAAACGGGTCTTAAGATTGCTTAATTATGGTTCTACTATAAAATATGAAAAATATGAAAAATTGGTTTTTAAATAATATAATGATTTATTTAACTATAGGTTAAATTTTCTATCAAAATAAAAAATTATTTAAAATTTTAATATTCTTATTCTAGTTGATATGTTACAATGATAAATATTTAGATATATATATTTCAAACTTATGGTAATTTTAAGTCATAATTTACCAAATTCCTTAAACTACTTTCTAATTAATTTTCCCTTTAACTAATTAAAAGCGATTTTCTAAAAAAATGTCAGTAATATTTATTTATTCTAATATTGAAATTTCTATTTATAGAAGTTTATAGTAAAATATGAACAATTTATTTAGGAGGCGTTTGGATATACTTCTCAAAGAAAACAATTTTTTTTTTTCTTTTGGGTTCTTGGGCTGTTTAGGATGAGGTAAAAAAAATAATTGGAGGGCCCAACTAAAAATTCAAGCCCATTGGGTCCTTTCATTCCAACAAACAAAATACTGAAAATGCCCAACTAAAATGCAAGCCCATTGGGTATTTTCATTCCCTTGGTTGGATGCCTATTATGAGGAATTTAATTCTTAGCCCAACCCGACTCAGGTATTTTTAAGGGGTTCAGGTTCGAGCTTCGCTTTTATTTGAGGTGAGGTCAAAATTCAAGGTGGGCAAGCTAATGGGCCGAATTCAGGTTAAAAATAAATTTGGCCCAACCCAATCTTTGGGTACATGGTGCTTAATTTTGTTAGCTTAAATATCAATTACAATACTTTAACTTAAACAAATTGAAGGAAACAAAAAAAAAAAAAAAAAAATCAATTTGTGTCTCATATTAAAGTTTTCAAAAAATTATTTATATTTTAAATTATTATTTAATATAAAAAATAATTAAAAACACCTAAGATTTGTTCTAAAAATAATAATTTATTTTTAAAACAAAATTTCAAAAATTGATTTTTGTCAAAAGTTTGTTAAACCTGTTTTTCAAGTTCGAATTTTTTTTTTAAATTTTAATAATTGAAAACTATTTTTTTTTTTTTTTTTTTTTTGTAAATAATAACAAAAAAAAAAAACCATTTTAAAAAATATTTTCAAGTACGTCTCTTAGTTTCAAAATTTATATATTGTAATAGATTTTAACACTTAATAATATTTTTTTAAAGAGAATGTATTTGACAATAATTTTAGAAAGTATTTTTAATCTAAAAAATTTATATATTTTTTAAAAATGAGATGCTTAATAAAATTTAAAAATATTTTAAAAATTTTGAAAAATTATTATTATAATATTTATTGAAGAAAAATTTAATTCATAATTCTCTTAAAAATACTTTAAAAAATGCTTTGACTGAAAACACTTTGAGTAAAAATACGACCTTAAAAACACTTCAAATAAAAATATCCTAAAAATGATATAATTGAAAAAATCCATATATTACTAGAAAAGAAATAATAATAATAATACAAAAATGCATTTGAGAGTGAAAATAAAATTATTATATTTACTTAAAATTTCATAAATTTTGTTCAAAGAAAGGAGTAATTAATTTAGTTCGGTAAATTAATAGGTGAGTGAAAGGAGAGAGAAGGGCTAATAGACTATTGTACCCCCAATGTGGTTAGCATTGCATATGGCGTGAGGGGTAAAGGTGTAATTTCGTATATACCGAAGCTCTCCATTTGCAAAGGAACTTTGTCATGGACGGAAAGCATAAAATCCAATTCAATCCAATTCTCCTAGTTGCAGTGAAAAATTAAAAAAAAAAAAAAAAAAAGAAAAAAGAAGAGAAAAAAAAAACTAACATCCTTTTGTACAAATCTTTCTCTATTTCTCAATTCTGAGATTGGCTTCTCACAGAGCTCCCTTCAGTCTCACACACCCAAAAAGGTTCGAAATTTTCTCGGTGAGTTTTCTCGGGAAAAAATCGGAATTGGCGGGAAAAGACTGTTGATTCTGAGTTTTCAGAGGATTCGGTGAAGTGGGTCGTGATTATTTTGGAATAGTATATTAGAATTTTGAGTGAATTTTGAAGCTTTGTGATGGCAAACCCATCTGGGACCCATCAAGAACCGGGTCACGCCTCGTCTTCATTCAACGGCGGGGGCAACCCGAGCAACGGAAGTGTTGCTCCGGCGTCGGAGAATTCTGGTCCTCCGGCGGGGGCGGTTGCGACGGCCACGGCGATGAAACACAACCCGGGTATTGCAATGGATTGGACACCCGAGGAGCAATCGGTTCTTGAAGAAGGGCTCAACGCGTGAGTTTTGATTTGCGTTTTTTGTAGTTTGAATTCAGTTTTGGGTTTTTGTAGTTTGAATTCAGTACTGGGTTCTGAAAACTCTGGTAGAATTGTGAGTACTTGATGAAAACTCTGGGTATTTGTTTGGGAATTTGGTTGAATCGGCAGTTCTTTCTGGTAGTTTACTGTGAAGTTAATGTTTTGTGTTTTGTGAATAGTTTCTTGTCATAGTTCCAATTGTGTTCAGTATGCGCTGTTTCGTTCTTCTTCAATGATATTTTCTATTGGATATTTTCTTCTTGATACTAGTCTACATGGTTGGTTCCAATTGTGTTCGAATTCTTATCTATGCATGTATTTTGATGGGCTGGAAATTTGAATTGATTCCAAGTTCCTACATATGCATGTATGCATTTTCTTATGATAATATGCATGATCTTGTTAGAGATAGTTTGGAAATTTATTTTAAGAAAACCCGAACAGAACCAAACCCAATACATGGGGGGGTATATAAGAAACACTCTTTTCTTAGTTTTCTTTTTGGTTTCTTTTTCTTATTTTGTTCTCCCTCTCTGTTTTGCTGAGAGGGAGTGGTGGTGGTGGTGGTTGTAGTAGTTGAATTTTCGAGAAGCATGATGTTGAAGGAAATCCTTGCAGGAGATCATGGGAAACTTTGGTTCTCCTCTGAACTATGAGCAGAAGGATTTCAAATTTTCTTGTCTATCATGTAGGTAAGAAAATAGGACCTCTACTTTGAGATTGGTTCCTTGTGCTATCTCTCTTTATTGAGAATTTAAGTGCACAAAATCTGAAAACTCTATGCGCATTCTGTTGGGGATGGAATCTAATGTTCTTTTGCCCTGCGTTTTGAGATGGATTTGCCTATTACACTAAGTTGTTTGAGCTTTCAGTGTAGGAAAAAAGTTCCTATGATGTCAAAATTTTCATTTTGATTTGTAGCTTTAAAACTCTTGTCATTTTATAATTTGTGTGATTTCTTATATGCAAAGTTTGTTTGGTTCAATCTTGAAATTTTGGTGCTTTGGGAGTTGGTACTTTGATTACAATGTCGACAATGATAATTCTCAAAGCCTGGTTCAACACTATGTAAGTTGCGGAGGGTCACTACTTTTACATGGTTATTATTTGTTCTATACTACTTTTCTATTATGCTTAAACACATTGTCCTTGTTCCTAGCTTTATTTCCATGCTCATTTTGGTTGGTGCTTGACTAGTCTATTTTACTAGTATGGTTTTGTTGATTGCCCACAGATATAGCTCAGATTCTAACATAATTCGGTATGCAAAGATTGCTATGCAATTACAAAATAAGACAGTTCGGGATGTGGCATTGCGGTGCAGATGGATGAGTGTATGTCCTACTATTTTCATTTCTTTGCAATGTACACTTTTTCCTTTTTGATATAATTGTTTGATTACTCTATTAGAGTTGCTGAAACCTTTAAATACGTTGACTCGAATATTTATTCTTGAGTTGTAGTACTTGTGGTCCACAAGTGACTTGCAGGTGGAGATTCAGTTAAAAACTTGTTCCATCAGAAGTTCAATTGATGTTGAATCACCTTAGCTTGTTGGAAACCTGGTCTTTTTTATGTGGCATCATCTTGCTTGAAGACATTTTACTTGAATTCTAAGAAGCAAAGCAAGTGAAGTTTTTTTAGTTTCTTTTACTGTAATGCTTGAAAACATTTCTTGGAAAAATGAATAGCTAAAAATGGAAAGGAAGGTCTGTACTTACTGACCTTTAAAAGGAAGATGCCTACATTTGCATGAAATTAGGTGTAAGTTGAAGTTATTTTTAATTTTTAATAAGTTTAGTAATAAACTTAATGTGGCAAGTTGTTGGTTAACGACTGATGTTTGCTAACTAGGCTATTCTATTTTGCTTTCTCTTAATGAAGAGTTCAATGTCCATGCTTCACCAATGATTGTTTTGTCCATGGATCATGGATTTCAAATGATAAAATGATAGATTTAAGTACTCCAAATGGAAATAAAGAAGCAGTGCCCCGTAGAAATGATTGAAAAGGAGTTTGAAATTATACTGAAGCTCCAAAGGGCACATATATATTGGAGGCTGCTTGAATTGATGTTGTTTATTGAGATATCACTTAATGTTTCATGTGGTTGAATCAAGAAATGTTTTTATGACTACTCATCCCTCTTCCACATGCAACACTTAGTATCCTTTTCCAAACTGCACTGCAAGTTCAAAATCCACATTTTCTGGAGCTAAGATCATTATATGTTTCAGATGGCATTATTTTTTGCATGCCTAAAAGGATTCGTTTATGGGCTGATGCAGCCTATTAACGAAGTAAACTTATGATAATGTATTCTACATGTTGAATAGGCAGCTTTCTTCAATTAGAGATGCTTAACTGAGGCTCCTTAGTGTACACTGTCATAGTTCAAATTTCACTTTCTGATCCGGTTGGTTCAACCACCATTTTGACCAAAAGAGACCGAATTGGTCATTGTTCCAAATTAGTGATCAGTTACGATCTTGTAATATGAGTTCTAACTGATTTGCTTCTCTCTCCAGAAAAAGGAAAATAGCAAGAGAAGGAAAGAAGACCATAATTTGTCAAGGAAAAGCAAAGATAAAAAGGTATGCTATGTTATTATGTCTATCTTTGATACAGTTTCATATTTTCTATTTCAGGTTAAGAATCTGTTTCTCTTCCATGGTTGTGCAAATGTGTGTCTGTTTCATTTGATATTACATTCTAGAATCATAACAAATGTTGAAATGAGCAGGGGAAATAAATTACTCTTCTGATCTATCCGTAGCATTTATTGTTTTAGTGTTTTCATGTACTAATTCAAATTGCAACGTTCTAACACTTCACATACAAAATGTGGTCTAATGGCTAGTTTAGTTGTGGATGAATGATGCTGTAACATCTATATGAAACTGATTGTGGCGAGTTTAGTTCTTTCATGGTTTAGAGTTTCAGTCGTTTGAAACACCTGGAAGGAAAAATGTAGTAAGAGGCATTACAAGCCCAAGTAATGATGAATACATATATGAAACTGATCCTGTAGGACATAAAACAATATGGATGAATGGCTCCAACATTGTGAATTTTTTTAACCAAAGCATCTGTGGACACGTGTAAATTGCTTCAAAGATATACTGGAATGCCATAAAAAAAATCTTTCTTATATTTTTTTCTTAGAAATGAAAAAACATTTATTGTTTTTATCATTTTCCCCTTTTTTGATGGATATCATTTACTTTGTGTTACACAGAGTTGAACCAGGAACCTCCCTCATCCATTTTTTGATGTATAAAGTTCTAGTAACCCTTTATTAGTTTTTATCCTAGTGATAATGCATCTGAAAGTTTAATGCTATGTTTGGTTCCTAGAAAGTTTGAGGGAAAATGCGAGGAAAAAAAAAATTAGAGAGGAAAAGTAGAGGAAAAAAAAAGTGAAGGAAAATAAGAAATAGATTTAAAGTTAATAAATTATTTTTATATATTACTTCAAACTCATTTTACTTATTTAACTCTTCTATATAAAGATAAAATAATTTAAAATATATAAGTTTCTTACTGCTTTTAATTATATTTGACTTTTTTTTTTCGTACTTTTCATGGTAAACCAAACATGAGAAATTAATTTTCCTTTGCATTGTTTTTCTTTCCTTAGTGTTTTCAGGAGCCAACCATAGCTTAAGGCATATGGTGAAAATGTACATGGTTTTTTCATGAACAACGGATATGTTTGTTGTCATGTTGTTTCCAATCATTGAAGTGTTTGTACTTTTTTTAAACTGCAAAAATAATCTGACTCTTTTTCCCCCCCTAAATGTGACTAATTTTCAGGTAGCATTTTTGAAAAAATTAGTCATTTTTCCCCATTCTCTCTACCAAACAGGCTCTTAATGTACCTATTGTGTGGTGGTTAAAATGCTTGTATTTTGTTGATTTTCAATTTTGAAAGTGCTCATATGTTTTAAAAAGTGATTGATATTCAAGTAATCTTTTTGAAAATTGTTATAGAAACCATGTCACCAAACATGTTTTCTATGTCATTTGTTTTTTCTGTTTGAGGAAACAGAGGACAATTCTTGTTCCTACTCCCAAAGAGCCTCATGGTGTCATAGAATGCAGTGGTTAAAATGCTGTATTTTGTATCATTTCCTTATGGTTGAAGTGCTTGTATTTTTTTAAGTAACCTTTTTGGAAACTTTATTTTTGATTGGCTAAAAAAATAGTCTTTGAAACTATATTGCCAAACATGTTTTTCAATTATTTTTTCCTTCATTTTCAGAAACAGAAAACAATTCTTATTCTCATCAATTATTTTTTCCTTCATTTGACTGTTACTTACATGGGAACCTGTAATGCATGTCTATTTCTAGCACATGTAAATGTCTAACAGGTTGGAAATTGTGATTGTTTAGCAGATAGAAAAGACATGAATCCTCAACACTGACAATATTCAAGGGATGGTTAGATTTAATGAATATGGTTATGATTTTGCCAAACTATGATTGTGAATTCCTTTCAATATGTAATTTTTTTCTCTGTTTAGTGTCGTGAAACTGGTCTGAGATATATCATGCTATTATCTCAGTTCTCCTGCATTTGTTTTAGATCTATTTCTTAGAACCAGAAGTTCATGTAGAATCTCTCTCACTTGTTTCTCAGGAAAAAGTCACTGAACCTTCGGCAAAGTCATCTCATTTAGCATCCCGAACCAATGTTCCGCCATATGCTATGCCCATGATTCCTATGGACAATGATGATGGCATATCATACAAAGGTTTGGCCATAATCCTCTCTATGGTGTTTTTGAATAGTTATGAAAACTGAACAGATAACAACATAGGGGACAAGTTTTCCCCTGTCGAAAAGGGTGGTTTCACGTATTGCCAGGTCCTTTATGATATGTGGCTTTTTTGCCTTCAAAAGATGAAGTCCAATATCTGATGACATTGTATCAGACACAAATTTTACAAAAATAACATGATTCAATAAGTTTTAACCATATAATTTTCATACTTTTGGTCCAAAAATAGAAAGCCTTTTTCACCATCCAAATCATTTGTCTCTCTCTCTCTCTCTCTCTCTCTCTCTCTCTCTCACTCCCTTGCTCTTCTTAAAATTAGAGTATATTGGATGGTGGTGACCAATCGTGTAAAAAGGATGGCAGTACATGATTGTACACTTTGTGACAGGAGAAGTACCAAATGCAAAAGCATGCTCTTGGTTTCTTTTTCGCATATCTTTTCACCTACTTAAGTTTGTTCTGTTGTTTATCTATGTTTTCTTTTTTTTTTTTTCCTTTTTTCTCTCTAAATTGTATGTAGTGGGTGGCTTCCATAATCCATCACTACAGTTTCCTCATTAGATTTCAGAATTTAAAATACCAGTACTGAGTAATTCAAAAATCTCAACTCTGTCAGTGGGGTGATTGTGTGATCATAAAAAAGCTCAGAAAAGTCTGTAACTTTTATTTGTGTTCCACTTAATGTGTTTTTGTGTATTCACAAGTTGAGCAGGGATTTTGTTGGCTTGTAGAAATTTTATCATTGAAATAATAGGTTATGACTTTCTAATAAAATTGTTCAAAATTACTCAAAAAGAATTGTATTTGAGAAAAAACTGGTTTTCACGGTCAATTTGTTTTTATATTTTCTGTCCAAACCTATTTCCATAATATAGCAAAATTATAGATTATATACTCATTAGATCATTAACCTATTTCTAATATTTTGTTTGCCTACTTTCCTTTATCCTAATTGAGATGGGGAAACTCTAGTGTTGAGTACTTAGGGCCTCAATGAGACTGGAATGAAATATTAGATAATTCCTTTTTTCTGATAGGCAAACAAAAATGTAGTAAACAGTGTCTTCTAAGCAAGGGGAGATACCTTATGTATAGAGGGGGTATACAAGAGGCACCATCAGAATGGAAAATAAAATGGCTAACACCTAGACAAACAGCAAAAAGCTCCACTATTCACTGTTTAGGATATTGATGAAATCCGACAAAGAAAAATTCTCCCTCCCAAGCAGGGCTTTAGATCACCCGAAAAGATACTTAATAATGATATCCTTCAACTTTTGGTGATGAAACTGTTCCTCACTGAAGATCCTTCTCTTTCACTAACACCACAAACACCAAAACAAGCAGAGGGAAGCCATGGTTCAGACCTTCCTCTGCTGTCTATCCAAGCCCTTCTTCTTCCATCCCAAAAGGAGCTCTTCCACAGAATCTGAAAACACTTAATGAATGGCTAATAATGTCCCACAACTTTCTAACTCTATCACAATGGATAAGGATGTGATTTGTGGGGACCTTGCCGACTTTACAGAGACAATATCTATTAACTATCGACCATTCCCTCTTTTGACTGCCAAAATCATTAGATTGAAGTGAACTTGTGCCATCTGGTCTTGATTTATTTATTTGGAAGTACATTTTTTCCTTAAAGGGAAGATGGGTAATAAACATATTTATGATTTAACGTCAGTTTTGGATCTGTTTTTATATATAGTTTTTTAAGCAGCATATTATGGATCGGTTAGCCTGCTGGCATGGGACTATAATTTAAAATCATCATACTCCATCTAAGGAGTGTCTTTGTGTGTGTCTAGTTTCAAGAACCTAAGCATAACCCTTAAGCTATGCTTTCCTTCACACTCCTTATATTTGATGGGAGTGTGTATGTCTCTTCATTGGCAAAAATTATATATTCAACTGGTTGAAGATTAGTGGGACTGATATGATTCTCCAGCTTCTATTCTAGGAAATAAGGAGTTGGATATAATTGTCCTGAGCATTTTACCTTTTTGTAAATGGGTTTTGCTAGTAGAAGATGAAAACTGTGGTTATTACATTTTTTTTCAAATTACAACATTATATGGAAAGTGATAGATAGCCTTCAACCATCAAATTATGGTGATCTTACAGAAAAAGGTCTCATTGGAGGGATTCATCATGTGCTCAGCATGTATTAACCAGGCTAACTAGGATGTCAAATTACAGAGTGGCCTGTCAAATATCTTGTTCTCTTTCCTTTGGTGGTAATCTACAAGCTCTTGATTTTTGGGAGCTAGTTGTTTAGGAAGCACACAAGGGTTTGAGTGACTGGAAAAATGCTTATTTGTCCTTCAATAGTAGTTTTACACCTATTCGATCCTCCTTAGCCCACATACCTCTGTGTTTCATAGCTATGTTTAGGATCACAGTAAGGGTAGCTGTAAGTTAGAAAGGGTTAACCTCCCATTCCTAAAAAAGGCTGGATAAAGCCTAGGCAACTTGACCTTTAGGACCAAAGTCTTTTGGTAAATGGTTGTGGAAATTCCCTACGGAGTAACATGCATCATGGAATTCAGTAGTCAAGAGAAAGATTGGGTTTCTGGAAAATGGGTGAGACGTCAATTTACCTAGTAGGGAGGCCCATTCATTGCTTTGGGAAGTCTTCTCTCATGGGTGCCTGAGTTCTACTCTTATGTTATACCTTGTTAGTGATGATTTTGAAATTCAATTCTGGGATTTGTGGTGAGGAGACCATTTAAAAACTCTTTCCCTTAGATTTCATTCTCATCTACTTGACAGAGGCTTCTATTGCTAATCTGGTTAATCAATCTAATTATCTGGTTTCATGGAACCTTGATTGCTAATCTTGCTAATGCTAAAAAACTGAAGGTTAGGTTCTGTTACTAGTAAGCGAATTATTAAAGGATGTGGTAATTTGTAAATTATTTTATATGAATTTGCATGTATCATATTCAGTTCTTGAAAGTTGCAGAAGGAGACACCTAAAGGGACCTCAAAAAAAGGGAACCTTAGAAGACTATTGGTTGTTACATGAAAGATTAGGGCACCCCAATTTCCATTACATGAGGAAATTGTATCCAAATCTAGGTGATAGTCTAGATTTTTCCTAACTCAAGTGTGAAATTTGTGAGTTGGCTAAAAATCAAAAGGTGTCATATCTCATTAGTGGCAAAAGAAGTGAAATTCCTTTCTTGGTTATACATGTTGATGTTTGGGTGCTCTCAAGGGTGACTTATATTTCTGGTGCTAGATGGATCCTTAGTCTTATTGATGACGTCAATAGGACTATGCGGACCTACTTACTAAAGGATAAATCTGAAAATTATTGCCACAATTCATAATTTTTTCTTAATGGTCTAAACACAATTTGACACCAAGACACCAAGATACGAATTGTTAGATTTGATAATGGTGGGGAATACTTCAATGAAAGACTTTGAAATTTTTTCTTGGAAAAGGATGTTATTCATCAATCGAGTTGTGCAGGCACTCCCTAACAACGTGGTGGCAGGATGTAAAAACAAACATCTTCTTGAGGTAGTCGAACCTTAATGTTTGCCAAAAATGTTCTAAAACATCTTTGGGGAGATGCAGTTTTGATAACAACCTATCTTATAAATATGATGCCTTCAAAGGTACTCAATTTTCAAACTCCCATTGGAACATTGAAAGAATGTTATCCTCGCCTATCCGTATTCGGTTCTTTACCATTGGAAGTCTTTGGAAGTAGTGTCTTTGTTGATGTCCCTAACAAAGATAGATCTAAGCTTGACCCAAGGCCATTAAGTGCATTTTCCTTGGATATTCTCCAACCCAAAAGGGGTACAAGTGTTACCATTGACCAACCAAAAGGAAATTTGTTACAATAAATGAGTTTTTTTGAACATCAACCGTACTGTACAAAGACTGACCTTAAGGGGGAGCAAAAGATCAGTCATAGAATTGGTTAGTCTCATTACCAACATTAGTTTTTAATATTCAAGAAAATGGGAAGAACTTAGAGAATTCCTTGAAGACCACCATTGACAATGATAGAAGGACATTGGAGATACAAGTGTATACTAGAAGTCCTTGAGATCAATTTAGGTTGGTGGAAGGCCCTAATTCTTCAAAGGATAACCAATCATCAACTTCAGATGAAGATATGGTTTCTATACCTCCTAAATCTATTTGTAATCCTTCCAATCTTGCTTCAATTTCTACTCCTTTCTTCGATACTAATCTTGATATTCCTATAGCAATCCGTAAGGGTGTTATGAGTTGCACCAAACACCCTTTGTCAAATTTCATGTCTTATCATAGGATTGTAGGGACTTATAAAGCATTTACCTCTCATATAAATTTGGATTCAATTCTAAGGAATGTTGAAGAAACCCTTGCTGACTTGAAGTGGAAGAAAGCTATAGAGGAGATGAATGCTCTAAAGAAGAATGGGACTTGGGATATTGTTGATTTACCTAAAGGAAAATGGCTAGTGGGATGCAAATGGGTTTTTTGAATCCAATACAAGGCGGATGGTTCTATGGAAAGATATAAGGCACAACTTGTGGCCAAAGGGTACACACATACCTATGGTATGGACTACCAAGAAACCTTTGCCCTTGTGGCAAAGATGAACTTTATAAGAATTTTACTCTCTCCTGCATCTAATTCCAATTGGCCACTACAACAATTTAACATTAAGAATGCTTTCTTACATGAAAATCTAGAAGAGGAGATCTACATGGACCTTCCACCCGGTTTTAGAGAGAATAATGGAAGGAAATGCAATCTGAAAAAATCCTTATACGGCCTAAAACAATCACCTAGAGCATGGTTTGAAAGATTTGCTCAATCACTCTTCAAGTTTAGTTTTCATCAAAGTCAGGTAGATCATAATCTTTTCTTTAGAAGATCATCCACAGGGAAGTTGACTATACTGATTGTCTATCTAGACAATATCATTATGATGGGTGATGATAGTGAGGAACTTTAGAAACTGAAGGTTAAGTTGGCTAAAGAATTCAAAATTAAGGATCTAGATACTCTTCATTATTTTTTGGGAGTCGAAGTGGCCAAGTCAAAAGAAGAGATTTAAATATCCCAATGGAAATATGTCTCGATCTTCTCAAGGAAGCTGGAATGCTTGGGTGCAAGCCTATAGAAAATCCTATTGATTTGAACCACAAGCTTGGTGTAGTTATAGATGGTGCTCCAGTAGATAAAGGAAGGTATTAGAGACTCGTGGGAAGATTAATCTATCTTTGTCACATTAGACTTGATATTGCCTACCTTGTAAGTGTGGTTGATTAGTTTATGCACTCTCCTTTAGAACCTTACATGGAAGCACTCAAAAGAATATTGCTGCACCTAAAGGCTATTCTAGGAAAAGGATTGCTATTTTCTCAAAATGGTCATATGGATATGGAAGCATATATGAATGTTGATTGGGGCGGATCCACGACTAATAAAAGATCCACCTTTGGCTATTGTACTCTTGTTGAAGGTAACTTAGTAACCTAGAGGAGTTAGAGGCCAAAAGTGGTAGCCAGGTGAAGTGCGGAAGTTGAATGTAGGGCCATGACACTTGGAATATGTGAGTTGATATGGATAAAGAACTTATTAAGGGAGTTGCAGATAGAATCAAAGGGTCCTATGAAGCTATATTGTGATAACAAGGCAAACTATAAGCATTGGACACAACCTAGTGTAGCATGATAGAACAAAACATACTGAGATAAATAGACACTTCATCAAAGAGAAAATTGCTAGTGGAATGATTTGTACTTGTGGAGAAAAATTGTATTTCTCATTCATATTTTAAAAGTATACAACCCTAGAAATATATATGACAACAGAAAAGAAAGAATAAGGAAAGAATTGGAAAGTACCTTATTAAAGATCCCTACAAATTAAGAATTATATACACAAATATACATAAATCTACACAATCGGATATTCACATAATTGTACACACCCAACTATATATTACAACTGTATATCTTCCACAGCTGTATATTATAGCTGTAATAATCTTCAACACTCCTTCTCAAGTTGGTGAATAAATGTTGTCTATTACTAGCTTGATAACGATTTCTTAAAACTGAGCACTAGCTAATCCTTTTATTAAGACATCGACTAATTGACCTCCAATGGACACATATGGTGTGCAGATTAAGCCATTGTCCAATTTTTCCTTAGTAAAATGTTTGTCTACTTTCACATGCTTGGTTCTGTCATGTTGTACTGGGTTGTGTGCAATGTTGATGACCAACTTATTGTCGCAACAAAGTCGAATAGTGTTTCCCACTTAATCTTCAAGTCCTCCAAGATAATCTTGAGCCAAAACAACTGATAGATTCCTTGGGTCATTGCATGATACTCTACTTCTGCACTAGATCTTGCAACAACGTTCTGTTTCTTACTTTTCCAAGTTACCAAATTCTCTCCAAGAAAAGTGCAATATCTTGTAGTAAACTTTTGATCAACAATTGATCCTGCATAATCTGCATCAGTATAGGCCTCTGATGATAGCTCAGTTATGTTTCCTTGAAGTTGCTTACGGGTAGTGTATGATTCTGTATACAACTTGTAGATGAATTTCCTTCGGGTTATGCATAAATTGACTCATTAGGTTGACCACATAGGCTATGTTTGGAATGCGAGAGGTAGATTAGCCTGCCAACCAATCTCTGATACATACCCTTGTCTACAGTTACATTTTCATTTTCTTCTCTAAGCTTGTGATTCAGATCAATAGGTGTGTCAATCGATTTACATCTTATTTTTCTTGTCTCCTATAATAAGTCAAGAACATATTTTTGTTGGGAGACAAAAATTCCATTTTTTGAGTGAGCCATTTCAATTTTCAAGAAATACTCTAGTTTTCCAAGCTCCTTTATTTCAAACTCTTTTGCTAAGCACCACTTCAATGCTTCTCTTTCTTCAAGATCATTTCCAATCACTATTACATCATCCACATAAACCAATAAGGCAATTACTCTTCTTGAGACCGAGTGTTTAATAAATAAGGTGTGGTCACTA
This sequence comes from Vitis rotundifolia, assembly GCA_030254885.1. Taxonomy (NCBI): domain Eukaryota; kingdom Viridiplantae; phylum Streptophyta; class Magnoliopsida; order Vitales; family Vitaceae; genus Vitis; species Vitis rotundifolia. The sequence goes on from CM058155.1 coordinate 21,112,180, forward strand.
TGGCTTTGTTTGTAGCCAACGGTTATCATGACTTTGACAAATCTTTCAAACTAAGCTTGTGGAGATTGTTTTAGCCATTACAAAGCTTTCTTCAATTTACATGCCTTTTTTTCCTTTCAAGTGCATATTAAAACCAGATGGAAGATCCATATAAATTTCCTCATTGAGCTCTCCATGTAGGAATGCATTTTTCACATCAAACTATTGTAAGTCCCAATCAAATTAGGGAGCATAGTGTTCATCTTGGCTATTGGTGTGAAAATCTCTTGGTAATCTACTCCATATGTTTGAGTATAGCTTTTGATAACGAGTCTAGCTTTGTGTCTCTCAAGTGAACCATTTGCTTTGTACTTTACTATGAACACCCACTTGCATCCTATTGGACTCTGCTCTCTTGGTAACTCAACCACATTCCGAGTCTTATTCTTTTCAAGTGCTTCTATCTCGGCCCTCATGACTTGTTTCCACTCCTTACTATTTAGTGCCTCGGATAAGGTCTTAGTTATGGTTGTGGTGTTTAGGCCGGTGAGAAAATTTCTATGTGATGAAGACAATCTGTCATAGGACACAAAATGGGAAAGTGGATATAAAGGATGCTGAGTAAATGTTCTTGTTCTTTTTCTAATTGTAATAGGTAGATTTAGATCACTAATATCAACAAAATTAGGAGAAATCTTTGGAGAAGAGGGATCATTTTCCTCATAGGAAGTGGTCGATTATGACTCTTTAACCTACATAGGTTTAGTGATGGTTGCTTTCTTCTTTGAGTAAACCAAAGTTGGCCTTATAGAACTGAGAGCTTGTTTCCTTGAAGGTGGATTTCTAGGGTTAGGACTTGTAGGTTCAGCAATTTGTGAGTGCTCAAATACAGGCTCAAACATGTATGGTTGTGATTGTGAGGATTTAGACACAGATAGGGGGCAAGTCAAGTAAGATCAAATCTCCGGTATCTATATCTTCCATGAATGATGTCTTCCCCTGAAGATAAGGAGGATTGAAGTAGCTTTTATGTTCAATAAAGGATACATCAAAAGAGACATAAATTGTTGAGTGGGTGGATGATAACATTTATAATCTTTTTGAGTAGACGAATCCCTCACAAAAATGCATTTAATTGCTCTTGGATTTAGTTTCCCTCTATTATGAGTGTGGACATGGACAAAAAAACACAACCAAAAACTCTTGGAACAAGACTGGTAGATTTTGTAAAGTTTGGGAAGTATTTTAAAAATATTTCCATTGGACTTTTGAACCCCAAAACTCTAGATGACAATTGATTTATGAGATGATTAGCAATAAGTACTACTTTCCCTTAGTATGATTTAGGAACATTTTTTTGGAACAAAAAATCTCTTGTATCAACAAGAAGATGACTATATTTTTTCTTTTAGCAATCCCATTTTGTTAGGGAGTACTAATGTAAGAGGATTCATGGATAATATCTTCTTTTTGGAACTAAGGAGACGGGATTTGATTGAAGTAATCCTTTGCATTATTAGACCTAAACTTCTTGATTCCCACTCCAAATTGAGTTTTGACCATTTTGTGATAATTGAGAAATACAATACTCACATTTGATTTTTGTTTGAGAAAAAAGATTCAAGATACTCAAGTGCAATGATTTATAAATGAGACAAACTGTCTAGAGTTTCAAATATTAGGAATTGCAGAAAGACCCCAAATATCACTGTGAACTAATGCAAAAGGATTTGAAACTCTTTTATTATTGGAAAAGAAACAAGACGGTGCTTTGCAAGTTCACAAACATCACAATGTAATTTTTCTACATCAATTCCTTTGAACAATAAAGGAAACATAATTTTAAGAACGTCAAATGATGGATGTCCAAGACGACGATGATGAAGCCAATCTTATCTTTTATTGTGGATAGGATTTTGGAAAGGAATGATAAGGGTACCTTAGGTACATGTAGCACATTTTTCAAAATTATGGATTTATTCAAGTGAACTTCCCCTTGGCTAACTATGGTGGCTAGAGAGCCTACAACAATGGCTATTTTCTTGTTACCAGGACATGGGCTATAGGTACAAAAACTTTGTGAGGAATGAGTCATATGATCTGTAGCTACCGAGTCGATGACCTAAGAGCTTAGGAAAGGCATATCTGAGATACTAAAAGCAAGAGAAGGACAATACTTACTTGACTGAGTGAGAGAACAAGCACCATTAAGAGTCTCAAAGGTTCCTAGGAGATTCTTCAATTTCTCAATCTCTTCCTTGTTAAGCTTAGTATGTTCATTGCCCCCAGAATTCACCCTCTCTTGTAAAGGGTTTTCATTGATTTGAGAGTTGGTGAAGTGTGTCTGAGTTCCTTGTTACCCACCTTTGAAACATTGCTGTCCACCCTTGAAGTTTCCAGCACCGGTACACAAAATAGTGTCCTTGTTCGTTGTTTTGGACAAATCAGCTGTTGATGTAGTATTCACGCTATCAGTCACTTGAGTTTGGGCGGTGTTGGTGTCATCAACAATCTTGGACTTGGTGGGTAGAATTCAGATATAATTTTAGAGAAAAATATAACAAAGTGCCTTTGAAATGAAAATGAAGGCCGTTAAACTAGGGTTCAAAAAATAGAGGAAAAAGGGTACTATAACTCAGCAATGAAGGCTAAAAAGAAAAAATCCCAAGGAGCCTAATTCGGCTTTGATACCATGTAGAGAAAAATTGTATTTCTCATTCATACTTTAAAAGTATACAACCCTAGAAATATACACAGCAATAGAAAAGAAAGAATAAAGAAAGAATTGGAAACTACCCTATTAAAGATCCCTGCAAATCAGGAATTATAGACACAAATATACACAAATCTACACAGCTGGATATTCACATAACTGTACACACACACAACCATATATTACAGCTGTACTGTATATCTTCCATAGTTATATATTACATCTGTAATAATCTTCAATAGTACTCTATTCATATCTTCCAAGTTGCAACTAGCAAATGTCTTCACTAAACGAGTTCTTAAATCCAAGGTTAAACTCAATGATCAACAAGCTGGGAATAGAGGATATTTTCGAACCAGTTTGAGGGGGAGTGTTGGAAATCAGTCACTGATCTAAAGGAAATCAGCTACTGATCTCAAGGAAATTAGTGATTGATCTCACCCTTGACTGATGGAAACCATATGTTGATTTCACCCTTGATTCCAAGGGTTAATTAGCTATCTTGACTAGTCTAAGACCATTTTAGGAAGTTCTTTTATATAGTCAACTTTGTTATTAGGTTGACAAATATTTGTAGCACTGATTTAGGAAGTTTATATTTTTTTTCTTTTCTTACATTATTTCTTCTATAAAAATATGTATACTATGAATAATTTAACAATTTTCAATTGGATTCGAAACCAATATATCCCTTAAACATGTTTGGCCTTTTGGTGCCTTGTATATACCATGTATGCTTTTGCACATCATTTTGTTAGCCGTTGTTAATATAATTGATCTCTGCCAATCAAAACTAAATAAATAAAATGACTACATTGCTAACAAAAAAATACCCTAACCCTAACCCTAATAAATTATAGTTAAAATCCGTAATACGATGATAAAATTATATATCTTATTATACAATAAAGCTATACTGTTGTTAAGAGAAGATAAAAAGAAAAGAAAAAGGACAAAGAAGAAGAAAAAATCTAACCATTTGAAAGAAATTGCACTGTTGATCAGGAGAAATTTTCTCCTACTAAGGAAAGAGTGATTTCCACCCATGTCATCCAGAAAAAAGAGATAGATGCATCATGCATGATTCTTACTGTTTGAAACCACACTTTTTTTGTTCCTTACCTATGACTAGGAGACTAGTACCATTTTAATTAACAGAACATGTGGTTATCAATTTTTTGAGTATTTGTTTTTTTGTTTAGCATTAAGTTCTAATGATATGATTGTACCTCACATTGTTATGGTAATGCTATATTAAAAATTTTGCATTGTGTCATGTGCAGCCATTGGTGGTTCTACTGGACAGCTTCTTGAGCAAAATGCACAAGCTTTCAATCAAATTTCTGCAAATCTTGCCTCTCTACAGGTGAATTTTCTGGCATATGAATTCCAGATCCACATTATTGTAGCTTCGAATATAAATCCTTGAATTGCAGCCTCACTCTTTCTTCAATGCATGACGAATGTCAGCATCTGTCTTTCAAAGATATTTGTGAGACTGTTACCTACTGCTAATAAAGATACATAGTTTTGGTGTACCTCCTTACCTTAAATGCCATTTATTGGATTACAACCTAACTATCATGCTGATTCAATGGTACATCTACTTTATTGACCGAGTTAGAGAATTATCACATACTCTTTTCACTATAGAGTGGCAAATTGGATTAGAAAGAAAGTTTGACAGGTATAGATTGGTCATCCCATAAGTAAAACCATTGGTGAGTTGGTTAATAATGGAGGTTGGATCATCATTAGACTGTAATTCCTTCACTTCAATATCATCGGCCCTTCTTATAATCATTTCAACTTCTCTTAACATTTTTTTTTTTGTTACCACAACTGGTAGTTCATAAAATTTTACCTGTGTTTTTGTAATCTAAACTATACTGAACATAAGATATCCTAAAAATAATATATTTGTAGAAATGAATACTTTAAGAAATGTAACGGCATTATTGACATATCATTATTCTGTGGAATGCCCTTATTCTTCTCACAAATGCATCCTTGGTGGCTTTCACGCTTAATAACCTTCTTTCCCATTCTCTTTCTGCAGATACAAGACAACATCAGTCTTTTCTGCCAAGCTCGTGACAATATCCAGGCCATCTTGAATGAGTATGTTGTCAACTGTGCTTAATGCTTTCTTTACTTGCTACCATGTGGATTCGTGTTTGTGATGTATGTGTGATGTAGGGGTATATGTTAATGGCAACAACAAAGTCCTGTATCAGACTGTTTATTGTCAGCTACATGAATCCTTGTCTGCAATTCAGTCTTGTCTAGAAAAATGTCCTCTATCAAATTAGAGGCCATCTGCCTTACCGTTGATGATATCTATTATTGTAACCTATGGGCCTTTTTTCTGATCCACTAAAAAGTGCATTTTGTTGCTTCCCTTTTGGATGCTTGCCTGAAAATATTGAAATTCGAGAAAAATTTTTAAGAGTCAAATTTGTTATGAGTCGTCGTAATTTTTTTTTTGTTTAGCACTTTAGTTACAACTTGAGAGAGGGGCTCAAGAAATTTGCACAAATATCAATTCCTAGCTAGAGAAAAGAAATCTGGCCAGAAACCACAACTCAGAAATCATGTTGGCCAATCCACATAGCCACATCTGAGGTACAATATAGCAAAGTACTTAAACCTTTTGTTTTCCATACTATATTGTGTTTAAATTTTATACATCAATCTCAAAAAATGTGTAATTCAGTTGTTTAAAAATAACTTGGCCATGAAAGTTATAATAGAAAAGTTTGGCAAGCCAATGGATGAATCAACCAACGTATAAAATTTCATATTTATCAATCTTGCCTTAAAGAGGCAGGGCTCCCCTTAGAATGAAGAGGAGGTAGCAATTTTTGTTGGAAATTTTAGGATGGTGTCATTCATTAAGGCTGAAAAACAAGTAGTGCACAGAGTTGGGGCCTCCACCCACAATTGGTCTGACTTGAATTCTTTGTCTAGCTTTCTACCCGAAATTTTCTCCTCCATTAGGCTAGTCATTTGCATTTTCTGTGTTGGGGGCTACCAGTCCCATGGTTAACATGCAGATACATTCATTTTTTATTTTTCCTTTTATTGTTTTGCCACTCATCCATCTCCATATCCTCATTTTAAGTACTCGCATTCTTACATGTCTTTTGATTGTGCAACACATTAACCTGAACGGCAAGGCAGATTTTCTACCTGTCTTCTCTTTATTATCCTATACTAACTTAATGTGCAATATCCTCTCAATCTCCCTTGAAAGACAAACAATCAATCCGAGATAAAGTGAATGGTTAATTTTAGGTATCACTTGATCACAAATTTGAGTCATTCCCTCATTTATTTGCTTAATTTTACTTAATGAATACTTGCTATATTTTTGTTTTAATCCTAGGTTATATAAAACCTTATAGGTTTTGAGGTTGTCCTCCATATGCCTAATGAAATTGTGTCGGTATAATATGTCTATACTAGCTGTATTTTTTCCATGTGAATTCATCTGGTTAAAAACAAGAACACCAATGTCTAGCAAATTCCGTAGTTTGTCAATCACCAAGTTATTACTTGTATATCTTGGAATGTAGCATGGTGCAAATGGCCAGGTGCCATAGGTGCTGAATTTGCCAACAATATTGAGCTATTAAACTACCCAAGAGATGAAAAAGATAATATAACATGAACAAAGTATGTGTTAAGACATCTATTTTCTTAAAATAACACTGAACTATTGGCATATCTGTTTCTGCCTTATTCATCAGTAGGAAGTGGTAAACCATGTTGCTCAATTTAGCTTGGGGTGTGCCATCTTTATAACTACAAGTAGTTTTCATGGCTTGTGTTCACACCTTTTCACTCTTTAGATCTTTATTGTATCGATTCTTGTTACTAAGGTGAGATTGTTAGGATCATTTCTACAAAATCCAAAATGAATCCATTTAGTATTTCTGTTGGATGAACCTCGCTTCTTGGCTTTTTCCATTAGAACCACTGGATCTTGATATATGTTTGAATTCTTTATTCATGTATGCAGAAACACTCACCCATTTATTTGATTTGCTACCCATCTGCAGCTTGAACGACATGCCAGAAGTAATGCGGCAGATGCCGCCTCTTCCTGTGAAGATAAACGAAGATCTGGTCAACTCCATCCTTCCCCGCGCAGCCCACCCGGCCCTCCCAAGGCAGCCATGAGCTTAGGAAGAGTAGTAACCATGATCCCCACCTCAAGGGCCTCCCTCATACATTTTGCTGCTCTGCTTCTGTTGGGATTTTATTGAATCAAATCCCTTTTCTCTCCATGCTAGGGAAAAACTGTGGACTCAAGATGATCATCAGCCACTTCCCAACTGATAATTATAGTGATCCATTTATGGGAAAGTGGCATGGTCATTTTTTTTTTTTCTCACTTCCTTGATATTTTCTTGGTGTTTTTCATTGGATCAGTCTCTGTAGTGTATGGTACAGGGTGGTTTATAGACTGTGCAGAGATTGTGGGGGATGAAGGGTAATAATGAATGTTTTGATGTTACCAATTTACTTCTCTGTATTGATGTAATTAGGGCTTTTGATCTCCATTGGCTTCATATTTTCCGGGATTGGCACTGATTGGTTACCAGGAAAATGTGACCAGTTTGGCTTGCAGGTGAAACTTGGATGATGGAGTTGAAACAATTGATGGGTATTTGATTTGAACTACAAGACTTCTCTCTTGATTGGGGCCTGGGAAAATATTGAAATGAGATGATTCATAGCATCCATGAATCTGATTGGACTATTTATTGCTGAATTTGGTTTGATTTTTCATTTCTTTTCTGCAATGTTTCTCAAGTTTATCATGTAATTACAATTAAAATTCCAGAAATTTCAAACAAGAACCTTGTTGATAATTCTGATAATAATGGAATACTAATGACCCTTGATTTGTATGATACTGCAGCCAATGCAAATTATGAGCTTTACTTCATTAATAATGAACTCTGATTCACTCAGTACTTAAAATTTTTCCCCATCATTTCCCAAAAAAATATTATAGAGTAAAAGAGAAAAAAAAAAAAAACTATAGAATGAATAATACAATCAAAGTATGAAAATATAGAGGAAAAAAATGTGATCACAGGAAAAAAACATGTGATCATTCATATAATATAGGAAAATTTTAGGGTATTGAATTGTTACTAATTGTAGATATAATCCAAAATGTAGAAATGCAAATCGAAAGTGTATAATGAAATTTAGATTATTGGAGGATGGTATATATTTTTGAAGTAGAAACAAATAGGATTAGCTAGAAACAAATCATATAAGGTACAAAAGAATAAAATTAAGGTATAAAACAACGAGACCAGATTTAGATACAAAGTAATGAAACCTAAAATGCGTATAAGGTATGATTTGATTGACATTGTTTTTTGTATCTAATCGGTATTATAATAGTAGACGATAGAGATAACAATTTATATTGATGGGTTGTGTTCGTGTAGTGTCAAAGTTTAGAAATTTTATTAGACAAGTCAACTTAAATCTAACATGAATAATGATTGAGTTAACAACATTAATCCAAATATTATCTAATTATTAAATAAGTAACACATCGTGTAACCCATTTAATAATCAAGTTTACCTATTTAATAATTAGATTGAGTTAGATCTTATATTAGTGGATATAATTAATGTCTCAATTAAACATATTTATCATTGAATTGGATGGTTTACTAGTCAAATATGAGTTAAATATTTAGAATTATAATTGTTTAATCAATATGATTATTAAATGAGTCAATTCAACTCAAATTCGTATTATGCAAGTTGATTTCAAAACTACTTATTTATTAAATAAGTTATGTACGTCCACATAAATTTGTTCAAAATCCAATTATACTTAACTCAAACTTGTGAAAAGCATGCTGAGTTTGAATTATGTTGCCGACTCATGTTAAACTTTGTCATCCCTACTAAATAGTGTTTGATGTTGCAATAAAATGTTTTTAATGAAAGTTAAGGTTTGGATGAGAGAATTTGAAAGTTAAAGAGACGATAAATTCAATATTTTATATTTATAATTTATTTACAAGAAATTTTAAATGCATCCATTAAAACCCTTTTTTATTACATCCATCAATTTTTTAAATAAAATATTTGTATACAATACCTAAAATATCATTTTCTTCAACCTCACCCTATCCCATTTTCAAAAACTCTAATCCTATTCTTCTTTTTTCCACTTTTCTTCCATTTCCTTCCTCTTCTTCCTTCATTTTCTTGCCTTTTCCCTTCACCATCTTATCTTTCCTTCTTTCCTTTTTCTTTGTTAACATTGAAAGAAAGGGAAATGTAAAAATATATTCGAGGATGAAGAAGAAAGGGAAGAGAAGGACAAAAAATGGAAGGAAATGGAGGATAAGAGGAGAAGAATGAGATTAAGATTTAAGATGGGTGATGGTTGGAGGTTGAAGAAAAGGGTATTTTGGTCCTTTATGTGAATATACATCAAGATGAGGTGGGTGTCTTTGATAGTACTTTCTATTTACTTATTTCTAAAAGTGGATGTAGGAAGGGTTCCCTCCATGTGTTTTTATACTTCTTTTGTTTTTATTACTTTATTAATCAAGACTCTACTTATTTGGAAAGCATGGAAGAATAAAAAACTAAATATTAAGGAAAATAATCTTATCTAGAAATTATGAAATAAAATATTAAAGAAAAAAATAAATATTGGAAAATTCATCTCTTTTATTTTCCTTCAAAAAAAGGAGGAAAAATTAAAATTGGAGAAAATGTATTCTTCCATTTCAGAGCTCAAACAGTGGTGGACATTATCATAGAGACAGCGAATGGGGCATCAGGAACCATCCATAACATAACAGGGGCAATGAGAAACATAAGACGTACATGATTTAGAAGCAGCTGACGTAGGTACTGAAGCTTCCAACTTCCTCTCCTCCACTTCTCATAAGCTTGATGCTGGAGCTGCAAATATACAAAGAGAAGCTAGGAAGCGCAGGCAGTTGATCGACAAGGTTCTGAACATAGTTTTACATAATAGCCACTGTGATCATTTCTTTGAACCTGGTTGCTGTCATTGCCCTTTCTGGTTTGTACATTACCCCTCATCAATCTGCATTCATCATATGTTTCCAGTATTAGTTCGGGATCAGTCTCAAATTTTCTCATTCTGCAGTTTCTGGGCTTTTGAAGTTCTGGAGGGCACTTCACTGGCAAGTAAAACTCGACCGTTCAAATGCTTTATATATATTACTCATTTTAATTTTGTAGATGCGTTTTAAAGTTATGAAAACCTACTAAAGTCAAAGTAACAATATTTACCTGATTGAGAGCACGTAATTATAAATTGTATTAGAGTTGCTCCTCAACCCAATGTGAGGCTTTATTTGGCGCTATAAGGGATAATTGTTTATTTGACTCCATATTTCTATGGGACATGATGAGAAAGTCATATCTGTATGGATAATTATGATATCTCACATTAGATAGAACCAATCCTTGACCTGATGTGGGACCAATATTTGGTCCAACAAGGGGTACTGTTGTCTATTTGATTTTATAATCCTATGAAACAGGCCAAGAAACTTATGACGTATATGAGGTGATATATATATATATATGTCGTGAGAACGTTTTAGACGTACTTTGTACGCCTATTTTAATTTAGGGTCTATTGGATTGAGAACAGAAAATATCTACATGGTTGAGAGTGGGTTGTCACATAAACTTTCCTTGTGATTTTCCTTTTGCTTGTCATAGGCAGGCTTATTGGACTGTGCTGGGTCATGACAGTTCTGTACTGGTTATTTGGGGTATATTTTTGCCTGGGAAAGTAAGCATCTGTCCCTCTTCTCTACTAGCCTTTTTGTTCTGAAAACCATGAAAAACATGCAGGGAAATTCATTACTTTCAGGTTCACGGGCGATTCATGCACAGCCCTTGAAGACTTCGAACAAAATCCATACAACAGCAGTCTGAGCGCCATCATTCCGTGCGATGAATTGCTTTCTGCAAAACCAGTCCTCTCAGATGTTAGTTCAGGGATCTACAACCTTGTAGACGAGGTAAATGCATGTATTGGGAACTCATTTGCATGTGAAACGCTTACTGATTCAGTCTTTCTTTCTGGCTTGGGAAAATTACAGGTGAATAGTAACACATCGTCCCTAGAGAGAAGCATTTCTCTGAAGCTGCCTCGTGTCTGCAATCCTTCTCTACCGGAGCACCAATTCCAACCCGAAAACTGCCCTGCTGGTACAATTCCAATATCAAAGATTCCTGAGGTATGCCTACTCAACTTATTCTTCCAAAGTTTCCATGAAACCTCAACAATTGTGAAGTTCTTGTCTCGTGTTTCTTGAAGGTATTGGAGGTATTTACTTGCTCTGATGTCTGCAAAGATGGACAATTCATCCCAGCTAGTAACTTCAAAATAGTGGAAATTTACACAACTTCAATTCAGAGCCTACTGAATGTCTACTCGGGTAATCTGGTTGAATGTCAGATGGTTAAGGATGCTTTTTCTGAGATCATTATCAAACACTGTAAACCATTGAAGAGATACGTTCGGATTGTCTGGGCTTCAATGATTTTTCTTTCACTGGTTATGGTAGTTTTGGTTCTGGTATGGATAATAAAAGCTTGTCATGAGCAAGCCTCTCATTTTGCAGATGGGTAGGTGAGACCGGACGGTTTAATAGCAAATATGGTGGAATGACAGTAGCTCAGATCATAGTTCAGTCTGATAAATAGTAATCAGTTGATTACGGGAGGAAGACATACTCCCAAGTTGTAGAAACCCTGAAATATCAGAATATACAGGAGAATAATGTGAAGATTAATATCTCTATAGAGGGGATGAGATTTGTACTGGAGTGAGAAATTCTTTGAACAAGAAGAAACATATACAATATTTTTTTTCCTTCTTCGTTGGTCTGGGGACCAACCCCATGAAGGAAAGTTAGCAGATTTGTCAAGCAATAAGGTGTTGGGTTCAATCAATTTCACATCAGCTATATGTTGCACCCAATATGAGAGAAGCTAATTTTTTATCCACATGCCTTCCAAATTATACAGTTTGTTTGATAATCCAGTAGAAGAAGAGAAGTCATCAAATTGTGACTCATTGATGATGATCAAAGCAGAGAATTGTATAAACCGCATAACAAGCTCTGCCCACAGCCCATCCTCCCCTGTTTGGGTGCTCACAAGCTTTGCCCATTATTCAAACGGTTACTCCATTCAGTCCAGATGCAATCATTAAACAAACCACTAGATATCACACGCAGAAATTCATTGAATACACGACAATCCAATAATAAAAAACCATAGAGCATTTAGAAGGTGAAGAATACAAGAAAATTAGCATGAATCGTAAGAACAATAGAGCAAGCAGAAGGGATGCGGGGAACTCCATTATTGTAGGTTATGAATCACCTCCCAGAATTGCTGGGTATTACCTCCAATAGCAAAGCACTGCAACACAAAGCATAACCGTGTATCAGGTGGCCAGTTGTGCTGAGAAATCATCTCATTTATAGGCAAAAGCAAAGGAACACACTTACCAAAGCTGGAGGTCTGCTAAGCAAAATCACTGGGCATATCTGTTAACTTCACTTTCAAAAGAGCTCTGTGATGCAATGCTTCAGGAAGCACCTTCAACCTCAAGCAACCCCTAATATCTAGAGCTCGGAGAGCTTGCAGCGCTCCTTCCTCTACATTCCATTCCTCCAGTTGCTCTAGTATCCATAGTTTCAGAACTCGAAGCTGAGAAAAGCCTCCTAAAGAGCAACGCATGTTGTTTCCTGTATAAGATTTGGCCAACAAGCTAAGAATTTTTAGGTTGGGAAGCTTGTCTAACGTTTCCATTGGGTCTTCTTTAAGCTCTGACCCTGATAAGGTAAGGTCTATGAGGCCGTGTGGGAACTCAGACACAATAGATGGATTCTTTAACCTCCCAAGCAAATAAAGACAAGAGAGACTGACATGGCCTGTCAAGGGCTTCAAGTCTAGATCCCCAACTTGATTCTGTTCATCAATGGACTTGAGGCTTAAAGACCGAAGATGCTTAGACTTCAGAACCCATTCAGCCATTGCCTCCTGTTGAGATGACAATAAGCGACATTTTAAACCCAATTTTTGAAGATTGACGAACCGGTCTAGGCCATCCTTCACTGGAGCCTCTTCATCTACAAATAGTCCAACAAGGACCTGGAGGGTTGAAAAAGATCCAACCCTAGGTTGAGGCACAGACTGACAATGGCATCTCTCATTCAAGTACAATCTTCGAAGCCGTTGCATGCTCCAGATTGGACTAGGAAGATTGATAATGTTGGTATGCTTCAGATCCAGTACTTGGAGATTCTCCAACTTCTTTATAAAAGATGGAAGCATATCTAAGAAGGTTGATCTCAAGCCAAGGTACCTCAATCGAGTTAGATTACCTAGTGCCCCTGGTAAGTTAGGTTTGAATACATTTTCAAGATCAAGCACCCGCAATAGTAGCAAGCAATTGCTGGAAATGCATCGACGAAGAAAGTTTCCTATGTCTTCTCCTGGTTTGTTTCCTTCTCGAGTATCAAATGATAAAAGAGAGACAACTCCTCGATAGAGAGGTTGCAAAGAGGAAGAATCTATGTTGTGATTACCATGGATATGATCAAAGGTGATGTCTTCTTTGTCAAGGTGATCGATAAGGCGACGAATCATACCGGTGCTTGGGGATAAATGAGATGTTGTTTTTGTATGAATTTGAAGAAATGTGGCGTTCAGAGCTTTTGATAACCAGCATTGTTGGAGGGCACCAGGGAGGCAACAAGTTTTGATGTTCCCGTTGCGCTTCTTCTTTGTCACTCGAACCATTCCCTCGGCTATTAACTGTATTAAGCACCTCTCTGCAACATCTTCTGGAGCTTCATCCTCACCCTTTGCTTGCACCAAACCCTCTGCAACCCACAATGCGGTCAATCTTCTTGCTGGGATTTCAAAATCTTGAGGAAATAGACCAAAGTAAAAGAGACACTGCAGCTTGTACAAGGGTAAATCCTTATTGATCCTGGACAAGGGGTAAGACCAAAACTGTGCTTGGTCATGATTGAGTTGTTGAAGTGCATTGGACCACTCCTCGATGGTTAGACCCTTCTGTGACAACATATTTGCTAATTTTACAATTAGCATTGGCAACCCTCCACATGTTCTCACAATTTCCTCTCTAAGCGTTTGCAGTTGTTGGGGTATGTTAACCTTCAAAGCATGAGTGAACAATGTCCAGCTCTCATCGTTTCCTCGTAATCGAACTGCATGATGAACACTCCTCCTTTCGAGTTCTGAAGGTAGACTCCTCGAGCGACTGATCAAGATCATTCTACTTCCATTTGATGCATCTGGAAAAGCTTTCACCATTTGATTCAAGAAATTAGTGCTGGATGCATCATCAAGAACTATGAGGTACCTCTTGCCTGTTAAGAAAGCATTGAGTTTATGTGCCATTTCTGCATCATCAGGAACTATGAAGCACCTCTTGCCTCCACGTGTCATTTCTCTGTAGTTAGTATGCTCTCCCATTATGTCACTGAAAAATTTATGCTTACGGGTTGCGGACGTCCAAGCACGAAATGGGAAATGATCCACAACAGCTTTATTGTTATAGATCGACTTTGCTAGTGTTGTCTTACCAATGCCTGGCATACCCACAATTGAAATCACAGAAAAACTCGTATCATCTGAGAGCAACCATGTCATGATTGCATGAACATCATCATCAAAGTTAATAACATCAAGTTCTTGTGTCTGTTGTGGTTCTTGTGTTGGGGGTGCATACCTTGGCACTGTACTTGGACTATGGCCACGGGCTCGTTCTGGCCTCCTAATGGAGAGGTCTAGGATCTGAGCAGATATCTGGTCCATCTTCATGACGAGCTTATGCTGAGCTATCAAATGGCCAAAACCCAAAATACCTCTCCTCAGAGCTCCCAACCAACTACTTCCTATCTGTTCTCTGCTGTTGAGGAATTGGTCAATGACATCCTCTGTGGAATGGCATACTTGGCACAGTTCATCAATCCAAACCCTCCCTCTATTATCTAATTCTACTGATTCTAAATCTCTCAGGAAATCATTCATCAACCTGAACTTGTCTTGGACCTGTCTGGCCGACTTCTTCACTCTGGGAGGAAGTGCCCCCTGATCTAGCAGAGCTGTAACTTCCTTTATAACAGGTGAAACAACTGTGTTTGATATTTCCTGATCAAATGCTGAGCTCCTCTGTGACCAGTCTATTTCTTCAATGTCTTGCAGAGGGGCCAAAGAAAGTTGGCGAAGTCTAAATGGGGGGCGGAGAGCATTGATTTTACGTTTGATTGATTCCAGCTTCTTATGAAGTTGATCATCATCATCATCATCAGTGGCAATCACATTCTCCAATGTTCCTCTGCTCACTCCTTGTGCTACTGATTTAAGTATAAGGTCGTCAATGACATCCTCCACATCATAGGCAACGTCTATTAATTCCTCGGTGAGTTTATAATGTGCCCCAGCACGCTTCAATTCCCTTTCCACCCATTGGAGTTGGTCTTCAACTCCAACCACAGCCCATGGATCTCGAACGAGCAGAACAGATAGTTTCTCTATAACCCTGGATACAACTCTCTCCGCCATGCATCCGATATAACCCCGCTTCCTTAACCTAGTACTAATCTCTTCCCTTTCTTCTTCAGTCATGCCTACGAACCGTACCTGTGGCTGGATTGGCAATGCATTTGCTGCAGGCACTGTACTTTGACTATTTCCCGGGACTTCTTCTCGCTTTCTGGTGGAGATATTGAGGATCTTGCTATATATCTTGTCAATCTCTATAGCAAGCTTATGTTGAGACTTGAAATTGTGAAAATCGAAAACAACTCTCCCTAAAGGTTCCACCCAGCTCCTTCTAAGCTGCTCCCTTTTGTTGATGAGCTCCTCCATGACATCCACTGCAGAGCTGGAAACAGTCAAAAGTTCCTCCATCCTAACCATTCCATTGTGGTCTACTGCACCCGATCGATCAAAATCTTTTAGAAAATCATTCATCGACCTGAATTTGTCCTGTATCCGTCTGGCGGCCTTCTTCATTTTGGGATGAAGTGCCTTCTGAGCAAGCAGAGCTGTAACTCCCTCTGTGATGGGACAAACAACCGTGTTTACCATGCTCTGATTGTGTGCTGAGTTCATGTCTGGCGAGGCTGTTTCTTCAGTGTCTTGAGGAGGATCCAAAGGGCAGAACTCTTTATGGTCGGGAGCAGGAAGATCGGAGAGCTGCTTGAGAAGTGGGTTATCATCAGTGGCAATGACATGCTCCAAACTTCCTCTTCCACTTGTTTCTGCTGCTGATTTGAGTTGAAGGCTGTCAATGGCATCCTCCACATCATAGGCAACATCTACTAATTCCTCTGTGAATTCAAAGCCCCCTCCATCCCCAGTTCCCCTCAGTTCTCTTTCAATCCATTCTACTGCTTCTTCAACTCCAAGCAAAGCAGTTGGTTGGTGATGGAGCAGAGCAAGGAGTTTGTCTACAACCCTCGATGCAACACTTTTAAACAAATCTTCCGAAGATCGCTTGGTCATGCTGCTTAACTCCACGAGCTCATTGTCCACCATCTTCTCGCATCTGGATAAGGTGTTTGCGATGATGTCTTCTATTTCATGTATCTGCTTGATCAGCATCACCTCATTGTCCATCTCCTTGTCTTCTTTCTGTGTTGTATGAATGGGAATCAAGGATCAACACAAATGAAATCTTTGGTTCTGAGACCACGAAGTCTGCTTGGTTTTGATTTATTCCAGATGGCTACAATCTTCCTCCACCTGTATTATCATTCGTAGGAAAACTGAGTCAGTGGTTTAAGATATTTTCTAAGTAGGAAACTAAGGGGAGATAGCGTATTAATTCATGAAATTTGACCAAGAAAGTTCCAAGAACGACTATGGAGATGCATGAATCTGATAATCTCCACGAAACTTCCAAGAAATGTCAGTGCAGGCAGATGTGGACCGAGCCCACCCCTTACAATTCAAAACCATAGACTATCTTGTGAGTATATGTTAGACAATTTCTGAAATTCCCATCAACTATCACTATTATTCTTTTGATCCTTAATTGCATTTTTACCATTCCCACAGTGGATTCTCATTTCCACCGTTGATGCCCTTCCCTTTCATTTGTTCTTGTTTGGCTATGTCATGTGTGGTATCTAGAATCTAGAGATAATTAAGCTCCCGTGCGTCATATTACATTAAAATAAATATATTTTATAAATGATTAAAACCTTATAATTTTTTATAACTTATTTTAAGCGTATTTTATTATATATAATTTAAAATAGGAAAAAAAATTAAATTTAATTTTATATATAATCAGGGATGGGCGGGAGGTGACAAAACAATACCCGAACCAGTTTCAAACCCATCTCTTATTTTTACAAAAATCTCAAATCTATTCCAAATTCGTTTATTTAAATTTCAAATTCGCCGCATCAGAAGTGAGGTGGGGTGAGTACCTAAAAAAATCTGCCCTATTGCCATCTCTATTTAAGCTTATGTGGGCTTTGACTCTTGTTCATTTTTTATATTGAGATGATGAGAGGTTCAAAATATGCAAAAGAATGCATAGAGGCGTAGCAACAAGAGATTCTTGTACATGGATACATGATTTTTTTTTCCTTCTTTTACTTGTTTTTACTTGTCATTGATTTAAATACCTGAATATATTCCATTGAGTAAGAACATAAAGAAATGAGATTAATGTACACATCAAAATACGATACGTAAGGTATCATTATGAAAAGAGGAAAAAGGCAAATTAGAAGAAAAATTCCTGCTGCCACCATAGTTGCAGTATGTATAAGAGCTGAAAGACGAATAGGCTCCTCCATTGCATTGGCTAACCATACATGAAGGGGAAATTGGACCAATTTAGCAACCCCATCAACAAATAAAAATAAAACACACAAAGAAACAAATAACAAATTTGTCCCATTATTATAAACTAAGTTATTAAATATTTCGAACAAATCCTGAAATTTGAAAGTATCTGTTATCCAATAAAGATCCAAAATTCCTAATAATAAACCAAAATCCCTTATGATTAGTTACAAATGCTTCTACCATTTTTCATTTAGATTTGTTTTTTAGTTGATTGTCCATAAAAAAGTTGAAAAAAATTAAAGAGTTGAAGAATACATTTTTCCCATTTTTTAAGAAAGGTAAGATGTGTAAGAGGAAAATTGTATAAATGTGAAGAAAAATTATTTGTTCACACTTGATTTATTAAAGAAGGGAAACTTGGGCAGGTCGGATCGGGTTGATAGTCAACCCAAGCTCAACTTGAGAATAAATCACATCTGCCCAAACCGCAAATCAACCCAATTTGTACTCCGAGTCGCCCAATCTGAGCTTGGCTCAAACCTTTTTCCCTAAGCTTGGGTTGAAATCGGTTAGGCTCTTCATAGAATCTGGTTAAGCGGGTTAGTAAATTCAAAAGCCTACTGAATGGGGAAATCTGATATTGAAGTAGCAGAAATGCTGAAATCTGGAACAGCTAAAGCAGATCATAGTTCAATCTAACAAATGGCAAACAGTTGATTAGAACAGGAAGACATACTGATACACACAAGCAAGTTATAGAAACTTTGGAATGAGATAAAGAAACAAGTTTTTTTACAGAATTCTGCAATTGCACTTGACTGACAAATCTTTGTACAGGAGAAAACACATACACATAACCTGAATGGCAAGGCAGATTTTCTACCTGTCTTCTCTTTATTATCCTATACTAACTCAATGTGCAATATCCTCTCAATCTCCCTTGAAAGACAAACAATCAATCCGAGATAAAGTAAATGGTTAATTTTAGGTATCACTTGATCACAAATTTGAGTCATTCCCTCATTTATTTGCTTAATTTTACTTAATGAATACTTGCTATATTTTTGTTTTAATCCTAGGTTATATAAAACCTTATAGGTTTTGAGGTTGTTCTCCATACGCCTAATGAAATTGTGTCGGTATAATACGTCTATACTAGCTGTATTTTTTCCATGTGAATTCATCTGGTTAAAAAAGAAGAACACCAACGTCTAGCAAATTCCGTAGTTTGTCAATCACCAAGTTATTACTTGTACATCTTGGAATGTAGCATGGTGCAAATGCCCAGGTGCCATAGGTGCTGAATTTGCCAACAATATTGAACTATTGGCATATCTGTTTCTGCCTTATTCATCAGTAGGAAGTGGTAAACCATGTTGCTCAATTTAGCTTGGGGTGTGCCATCTTTATAACTACAAGTAGTTTTCATGGCTTGTGTTCACACCTTTTCACTCTTTAGATCTTTATTGTATCGATTCTTGTTACTAAGGTGAGATTGTTAGGATCATTTCTACAAAATCCAAAATGAATCCATTTAGTATTTCTGTTGGATGAACCTCGCTTCTTGGCTTTTTCCATTAGAACCACTGGATCTTGATATATGTTTGAATTATTTACTCATGTATGCAGAAACACTCACCCATTTATTTGATTTGCTACCCATCTGCAGCTTGAACGACATGCCAGAAGTAATGCGGCAGATGCCGCCTCTTCCTGTGAAGATAAACGAAGATCTGGTCAACTCCATCCTTCCCCGCGCAGTACCCCTTCCTCCACATTCCATTACTCCAGTTGCTCTAGCTTCCATAGTTTCAGAACTCGAAGCTGAGAAAAGCCTCCCAAAGAGCAGTGCATGTTCTTTCCTGTATAGGAATTGGCCAACAACCTAAGAATTTTTAGGTTGGGAAGCTTATCTAATGTTTGCATTGGGTCGTCTTTAAGTTCTGAGCCTGATAAGGTAATGTCAATGAGGCTGTGTGGCAATGCAGGCACAATAGAGGGATTCACTAACCTCCCAAGCAAATAAAGACGAGAGATTGACATGGCCTGTCAAGGGCTTCAAGTCTAGATCCCCAACTTGATTTTGTTCATCAATGGACTCGAGCCTTAAAGACCGAAGACGGTTCATCTTTAGAACCCATTCAACCATTGCCTCCTGTTGAGATGACAGTAAACGACACGTTAATCCCAATTTTCGAAGATTGACAAACCGGTCTAGACCATCCTTCACTGGAGTCTCTTCATCTACAAGAAGTCCAACAAGGACCTGGAGGGTTGAAAAAGATCCAGCCTGGGGTTGAGGCATAAGCTTACTATGACATCTCTCATTCAAGTACAGAATTCATAGTTGTTGCAGGTTCCAGACTGGATTAGGAAGGGTGGTAATGTTGGTATGCTTCACATCTAGTACTTGGAGACTATGCAACTTCTTTATAAAAGATGGAAGCATATCTAAGAAGGTCGATCTCAAGCCAAGATACCTCAGTTGGTTTAGTTTACCTAGTGCCTCTGGTAACTTGGGTTTGAATACATTTTCAAGATCAAGCACTCGCAGTTGTAACAAGCAACGTCCAGAAATGCACCGATGAAGAAAGTTTCCCATGTCTTCTCCTGGTTTGCTTCCTTCTCGAGTGTCAAATGATAAAAAAGAGACCACTTGTTGGTAGAGAGGTTGCAAATGGGAAGAAGCCATGTGGTCATGACAACCATGGATATGATCAAAGGTGACGTCTTCTTTGTCAAGGTGATCAGCAAGACGACTAATCATACCAGTGCTTGGGAATAAATGAGATGTTGTTTCCTTGTGAATTTGAAGAAATGTGGTCTCCTGAGCTTTTGATAACCAGTACTGCCGGAGGGCACTAGGGAGGCAACATGTTTTGATGTTCCCATTGCGCTTCTTCTTTGAAACTTGAACCATTCCCTCGGCTATTAGCTTTATTAAACACCTCTCTGCAACATCTTCCGGAGCTTCATCCTCACCCTTTGCTTGCACCAAACCCTCTGCAACCCACAATGCGATCGATCTTCTTGCTGGGATTTCAAAATCTCGAGGAAGTAAACCAAAGTAAAAGAGACATTGCCGCATTTACAAGGGTAAATCCTTATTGATCCTGGACAAGTGGTAGGACCAAAGTTGTTCCTGGTCATGATTGAGCTGTTGAAGTGCAGTGCACCACTCCTCAATGGTTAGACCCTTCTGTGACAACAAATTTGCTAATTTTATGATTGCCAGTGGCAACCCTCCACATGTTCTCTCAATTTCCCTTCTAAGCGTGAGTAGTTGTTGGGGCATGTTAACCTTCAAAGCATGAGTGAACAATGCCCAGCTCTCATCGTTTCCTCGTAATCGAACTGCATGATGAACACTCCTTTGGACTTGTGAAGGTAGGCTCATGGAGCGAGTGGTCAAAATCAGTCTACTCCCATTTGATGCATCTGAAAATGTTGTAACCAGTAGATTGAAGAAACAAGCATTAGATGCATCATCAAAAACTATGAGACACCTCTTACCTGCCAACAAAGAAATGAATTTATGTCTCATTTCTTCTAGTGTCATGAGGCATATTTCTTGTCTCATTATGTGTGCCAAAAATTCCCAAGTTACAGATGTCCAAGCTCGAAATGGGAAATGATCCACAACAGCTTTATTGTTATAGATCGACTTTGCTAGTGTTGTCTTACCGATACCTGGCACACCCACAATTGAAATCACAGAAAAACTTGTATCATCTGAGAGCAACCGTGTCATGATTGCATGCACATCGTCATCAAAGCCAATAGCATCAAGTTCTTGTGTCTGTTGTGGTTCTTGTGTTGGCGGTTGTGGGATTGAGGATGCATACCTTGGCACTGTACTTGGACTTTGGACATGGGCTCCTTCCTGTCTCCTAATGGAGAGGTTTTGGATCTGTTTTTGGATCTGAGCAGATATTTGGTCCATCTTCATGATAAGCTTATGCTGAGATATCAAATGGCCAAAAGCCAAAACACCTTTCCCCAGAGCTCCCAAACAACTTCTTATTTGTTCTCTGCTGTTGAGGAACTGGTCAATGACATCTTCTGTGGATCGGGATACTTGGCACAGTTCATCAATCCAAAGTTTCGAAACAGTCCCACTATCATCAAATTCTACTGATTCTAAATCTCTCAAGAGATCATTGATCAACCTGAACTTGTCTTGGACCCGTCTGGCCTTAATCTCCACTCTGGGAGGAAGTGCCTCCTGTGCTAGCAGAGCTGCAACTTTCTCTATAACAGGTGAAACAACTGCGTTTGCTATGGTCTGATGGAGTACTAAGCTGTCGTGAGACCAGTCTATTTCTTCAATGTCTTGCGGACGCTGTATGGTACATATACGAAGAACTGGTTTCTTTTTAAACAAAACTCTCTTCCCCATGTGTGTCATATCTGTCTGCTGCATTATCCAATTACCAATCTCATACCAAATCTCCTCCATTGTCTCATCTGCCCTTCTGTTGGAGATATCCACGATCTTGATATATATCTTGCAAATCTCCAGAGCTAGTTTATTCTGAGACTTAAAATTGTAAAAATCGAAAACAACTCTCCCTAGAGGTTCCATCCAACTCCTTCTAAGCTGCTCCCTTTTGTTGATGAGCTCCTCCATGACATCCACCGCAGAGCAGGAAACAGTCAAAAGTTCCTCCATCCAAACCGTTCCTCCTCTGTTGTCTAGTTCACCCGATTCAAAAACTTTTAGAAAATCAATCATCAACCTGAATTTGTCTTGTACCCGTCTGGCCACCTTCATTTCGGGATGAAGTGCCTTCTGAGCAAGCAGAGCTGTAACTCCCTCAGTCACCGGAGAAACAACCGTGTTTGCCATGCTCTGACTGTGTGCTGATTCATATCCGGAGAGGCTGTTTCTTCAGTGTCTTGAGCAGGATCCAAAAGGCAGAACTCTGTGGGCCCTGAAGCAGGAAGATCAGAGAGGTTGTTGTGAAGTGGGTCATCATCAGTTGCAGTGACATCCTCCAAACTTCCTCTTCCACTTGCTTCTGCTTCTGATTTGAGCAGAAGGTTGTCAATGACATCCTCCAAATCATAGGCAACATCTACTAGTTCCTCTGTGAATTGGAAACCCCCGCCATCCCCGGTACCCCTCAGTTCTCTTTCAATCCAATCTACCTCTTCTTCAACTCCAAGCAAAGCAGTTGGTTGGTGATGGAGCAGAGCAAGGAGTTTGTCTACAACCCTCGATTCAACGCTCTTGAACATGTCTTCTGTGGATCCCTTGGTCATGCTGCTCAACACCTTCAGCTCATTGTCCACCATATTCTCGCATCTGGACAAGATGTTTACGATCATGCATCCCCTGGTCTTCTACCTGTCTGGTATGCATGGAAGTCTTTGGTTCTGAGACCACAAAGTCTGCTTGGTTTTGGTTTATCTCATCCACCTATATCATCATTCATGGGAAAACTGATTCGGTAGTCTATTAAAGACATTTTCTAAGTTGGAAACTCAGGGGAAATAGTGTATTGATTTCCCTTAATTCCAAGAAACTACGTACACCCATAGACCAAGAAAGCTCAGTGCCTACATACCCAGGAAAAAAGGACTGTAGTTCTAGCTTGAGAAAACAGTGCTTTCGATCTTATCCGTTTCACCCTTGGTTGCATTTTTACCCCTCTCGGATTGGATTCTCATTTCTGCCCTTGATTCCTTTCCCTTGCATTTGTTGTCGTTTCTCTGCCTTGTCGGTCCTTGGATTTCGAGGTTAGAATCACCTTTACTGATTCTCATAATAAACACTGAGATTGTGTTTGTTGTAGCGTTTTTACGAGAAACATCTAACAAATATTTTTTCAGAAATTATTATAAATAATTTTTTAGATTTTTAAAGTATTTATTTAATTTTGTCAATATTTAATTTTTTTTAAAAATATATTTTTTAGGTCAAAAGTACTACTTAAAATCATTGTCAAAATAACTCTAAACACTTATAATAAAAATACTTTAACTAGAAACACTTTGACTTAAAATACCGACAAAAGGCAATTACTTTTAGAAAATATTTTTAATTTTTGAAAAAATAAGACATTTGATAAAATTAGAAAGTATTTTTTTAGAAGTTGAAAAATTATTAATAATGTTTCTTAAAAGAACACTTGATAGTTAATACCTAAGGCATCTTTAAAGAAAACACTTTTACCTGAACTACTTTAATAGAAACACTTTTAAACTATAGTTTTCTAATTTTAAAAAACATATTAAATAATTTTTTTTTTTTTTTTTTGAGAATTTGTTCTGAAGATGAGTTTTTAAGCATTTTGTAGTTATTTTTTCTTTGATGTTATATAGTAACAATTGAAAACATAGATAATATTTTGAAAACTTTTGCATGATTTATATTGTATGGTACTTTCCGTTGAAACAAGTCAAGAAAACTGTTATTCATATTTGAGTTATCAAATAGAATTTTGTTAATAAAAATAATTAAAAAGTATTAAATTTTTTTTTTTTAAGAATTGGTTTTAAAAACATTTCCAAACAAACTTAAATCTAACTATTAAATAAAGTACAAAGAAACGAGACTATAATATAAATTAAAATACAAATAAATGAAATTTAAATATACGTTAATAGGAATATTTTTATGATGGAAATATGTATTCCATCATTGAGATTAATTTATTAATTTTTGAACTTTTATTTTTCAAAATCAATTTGGATTGCTAGTGCATGTTTATGTAAGACTTTGGAGTCCTAACTAAAAAAATTAATTAGAAATTAATCATAAGTAACATTTTTTGGTTCGTTTTGAAAATATGCAAATTCATTTTTAATCCAAATTTTATAATTTTAATAATGTTTATTTTTTTAATAAGGAATTTATAAAACTTTATGAAATTTATTAATTTCTTTAGGAATTGGATGAAGTATGAGGCAATTTTTATTTTGGTTTCATAATTTTGTAGATTTATTTTAGATTAGTTTTTATGTTATTGGTTTTGTGGTAAAACTTCATGAAAAATAAAAATTAAATGATTTTCTCATATTTAATTTATCATGAAAAATACAAAAAAAAAAAATCAATTATAATTAAAATTAATTAGAGATTAGCATATTTTTAAATTATTTAATCTTTATATAAAAAATTAAATAAAATAAATTTTAAAAATAAATAAAAATAATTTATTAACTTTAATTTTTTTTTTATCTGTGCATTTTCTCTTTATTTTCTTCCTTTAAATTTTTTAAGGACTAAAGATAGGGTTAACAAGAAGTGTCGGAGTGACTACCAGATGAAATGGTGCCAACACCCTCTTCATCCTCATACACCTTTTCAAAAAAAGAAAAAGAAAAAAAGGAAAAAAGTCCATTTAATTGGAGATAAAATTTATCATCTTTCCATGAAGGTTTTCCCATGAAGTATGAAAAATGGTTGCTCCATTCAATCCAGATGCAATCAACTCAGTGCAGAACAGTTTGCATTTAGAAGGTGATGAATACAAGAAAATTAGCATGAATAGTAACAATAATATAGAAAGCAAAAGAGATGAGGGGAACTCCATTGTTGCAGAGCTGTAACTTTCCCTATAACAGGCAGCACGACTGCGTTTGCCATGTTCTGATCATGGGGTAATGATGATGATGAGCTCGTGGGGAAGCAGTGTTGGAAGACTGTGTATTGAGTGAGAGTGTTTTTAAAGTGTTGAAGCTTGTCGCAAGTCGGAAAATGGGGAAGACCTTTTAGTGGTTATATATAACAACCCACTTTGTTTTGCCTCATGGACTTATCGAGAGGTGTGGGGGCTTCGCATGCCCAAGAGGCCCGAGCCTTGCACGTCCAATTCTAAGAAGGGCGGATCTACTTTATGGACAATGTCTTGTCACCTAAACAATATCATACCTCTAAGATGCCCAAGCCCATCTTAGCATTGAGTTCATAACTCTTACAAGGATGGATTGTGACTTTAGTTATTTATCATGGTTCATACATTTTTTCCTATATAATGCTTTTTATCGTGGTTTATCTATAAATCATTTCTTTTAGGCTATAGAATTTGCATGATATATAAAATCATTATGAGAGTATTATAAGGCTTATATAATTATTATTTTATTACAAAATTATCAAAATGAGGGGATTGTTAGCAACCTAAACTAGTTAGTTTAGGTTGACAATTTTATTTTAAATATTTTTAGATTTGACTTTATATGCTTATTAGATTTTACATTGGTATTGAAAACACAAGATCATCCCAAACTCAAACATAAGATGATACATATAAGTATAGTCGGGAATGTTTAGTGAATAACGTTATGCATTTGGTTGAAAAATATAAGAATTTTAATAGGAGCACTCTAGTGACTTTTAAGGGTTCTTAAGAGTTCGTAATGACTTTTACATAATTTACTTATTTTGTTAGAGTTCTTGTCCAACCCACTAAAACTTTTACAATACACTTTTTAATTGTGATCTTGGCACATGAACACTCTAGAGTTTATTGCCGTTATTCTCTATGTATTCCCAATTAGCCCATGCTTGGGTCAAGATTATTCAAAATGGTTGACCCCATTCCTTCAAATGGTTGAATTCACCAAGGGCTACAGGGGTATACATCCTAAACTTGAATACGAGTGTTTTTCAGTTTTTCTTTATTTAAGGTTTGTAATAAAGACTTGGGTTTATTTTCAATTTTAATATTTAAAATTCACTCAATAGTTTTAATTTTTCTAATATTTTATTTTATTAGTTTTTAAAACTTATTTATTCATTTAATAATTTTGATACTTTTTAAATTTTATTTATTTTATTTTGTGTATAATCTCATATTGAATCAAAACATTAAGACTAATTTACCTTGGGATCCTTTGAGTCAATGAACCTGATTATGACTTTGAATCATGAGAGAGAGAAATAAATTATCAAACATAATGATCCCATAATAATAATCAAATTTTAGTTTTATTTATATATTAGTGATAACATTTCTCCATTTATTTTTGATATGGTAGATACACCTTCTAATTACAAGTCCATGCAGCATAGATTACTCAGGGCTTCAGTTATGGAGCACAGCACACTATGCAGGAAGGCTTCGGATCATACAAACACAGGCAGCAAGCACTACATGTGTCACCACAGCCTACATTTAGGAAAAAAAATGGAATCAAATTAAGATATACATGTATATATATTAGAACTAGAAACTTTGGTTAATTGGAGATGATATATATGTGATCAAACCTGCTACAATTCCAGTAGCAGATGAATATGCCTTGATGACATATGGAAGGCGAGGGTTGGCTTCAGCCTTGAGCATTGAGGAAGCGAAGAACACCAGGAGCAACAAGAACACCATTCTAGTAGTTGCACCCATTTTCAGTTTGCAGGATATGCATAGGTGTTTGGGGGAACCCCACATTTATAAAGAGCAGAGGTATGCAAATGTGGTAAACTGTACAGTTGGGTACATGTCATGATTTGTCTTTGGAATATTAATATTGGGTGAGTTTTAAAATTTTCTATAGACTGAAGAGAAAGAATCAATTATACTAATGTTGCTGGATTCAAGTGGGTAGAATCCTCAAATCATAGTCTGTTTGAATGGAGGCTAAAAGGTTTTTATATAGAAAAAAAAAGTCATAAACAATGATTTTTAAGTTACAAAGTTCAAATTTTGCTTGCCACTTGAAATATTAACACAAGGACTTAAGGCAAATTACAATGGGATTAGACTATATTCATGTTTTAAGGATTACAAAATTTTTTAGAATCAATATTTTAATAATAGAAAGTTTTCTTATTTTCGGTCTTAATTTTTTTTTCCTTTTATATTTTAATCAATTCAATTAAGGTGGTATTTGTTTTTTGGCTGAATAGAAAAAGTCAAATATTTTGACTTTTTTCTATTCAGTTAAAATTCACCTGTTGACATCATCCAACATAACTAAACTGAACCTATTAATAACAAATTTACTTTAATTATATTGGATGATGTCAATAGGTTACTTTTAGTTGAATAGAAAAAACTAAATATTTTGGCTATTTCTATTTAGCTAAAAAACAAATACCACGTGAGACTTCTCCTTTTAATGAAATATATTATCTAAGAAGAACAAATGTTTAATGATAAAAAAATAAATTATATTGATAGAAATATAAATATTTAGAAGGTATAATGAAGAATATAAATTTCATGGTAACTATTCCCAATAAGATAGAGTCAAAAAAATTTAACAAACTTATGAATTAGTATTTCTTTATAATGATTTCTTTTATTAAAGGATTTAACTAATTAGAAAATTATTAACGTAAGAAAGTGAAGAAGAATATGGAAAATGAAAAGGATTTTTGAAAGTTTTCTTTATTATGAAATTTGATTATTTTTTACTTTAAATATTCAATTAAAATACGAAGGTCATATTTAGTTTACTAAAAACAACATAAAATAGGATAAAAGAAATGATAACATATTTCATTCCATATTTGATTGACATGATATATGATCAGTGATATATATATATATTATATGAGTTATTTTAAAAATAACAAATTTTATTAAAAAATTTAATTTGTAGTTATAAAAGAAACTAAGAAAATATATTGTAAAATAATATTAATGTATATATTATTTAGTACATATAAAAAAAATTAAGTAAAAGGAATTTGAAAAATATAAGTAAAAATAATTTATTAACTTTAAATTTAATTTTTAATTTTTCTTTGTCTCTATTTTTTTTTTCATTTTTTTTCTACCTCCAAAATTTTCAAGTACTAAACATAGAGTAAACATTTCCCATCCATTTTCTTAGAAATTTTTTCTTTACCTAAGAAAATTATTCTTCACTTTTTGTTTCCATGTTACTGTCGGAAATCAAATATAATATATAGTGCAAAAGTTTTAGAGACTAATTATGCATAAACAGTGGGTTAACATTTTCTCATCTAATTTCTTAGAATTTTTTTCTTTCCATCAAACCAAATATAAGTATATATCCCATTCAAATCTGAGCATACTGACTGGAATCTGAATCGGCTAAAGCAGATAAACACTAGCCCAGATCACAGTTCAGTCTAATTTAAAAATAGCAAACAGTTGACTAGCCCAGATCAAGAGACAAGTTTCTCACAGAATTAATTGCTTTTTGATCTCTTTTGCTTTTGAGGACAACATAAGAGTTCTGAAATGACCAATGTCACATACAAGCTCTGCCCACAGCTCATCCTCCCCGGTTTGGGTGCTTACAAGCTTTGCCCATTATTCAAATGGCTACTCCATTCAAACCAGATGCGATCATTAGCAAAACAACCAGTAGATATCACACCCAGAACTTCATTGACTACATGACAATCCAGCAATAAAGAACACACAACTGCTCTTTCTGACTTCAACGTAATTAGTTCCACAACAATTTACATTTGGAAGGTAATGACTACAAGAAAATTAGCTTGAATAGTAACAACAATATAGAAAGCAGAAGGGATGGAGGCCTGCTAAGCAAAATGACTGGGCATGTCTGTTAACTTTACTTTCAAAAGAGCTCTGTGATGCAATGCTTCAGGAAGCATCTTCAGCCTCATGCAGCCCCTAACCTCTAGATCTCGGAGAGCCTGCAGTGCCCCTTCCTCTAGATTCCATTCCTCCAGTTGCTCTAGCTTCCATAGATTCAGAACTCGAAGCTGAGAAAAGCCTCCAGAAGAGCAATGCATGTTCTTTCCTGTATAGGAATTGGCCAACAACCTAAGAATTTTTAGGTTGGGAAGCTTATCTAATGCTTGCATTGGGTCTTCTTTAAGTTCTGAACCTGATAAGGTAATGTCAATGAGGCTGTGTGGCAATTCAGGCACAATAGAGGGATTCACTAACCTCCCAAGCAAATAAAGACAACAGAGACTGACATGGGCTGTCAAGGGCTTTAAGTCTAGATCCCCAACTTGATTTTGTTCATCAATGGACTTGAGCCTTAAAGACCGAAGACGGTTCATCTTATGAACCCATTCAACCATTGCCTCCTGTTGAGATGACAATAAACGACATGTTAATCCCAATTTTCGAAGATTGACAAACCGGTCTAGACCATCCTTCACTGGAGTCTCTTCATCTACAAGAAGTCCAACAAGTACCTGGAGGGTTGAGAAAGATCCAGCCTGAGGTTGAGGCATAAACTTACTATGACATCTCTCATTCAAGTACAAAATTCGAAGTTGTTGCATGTTCCAGACTGCACTAGGAAGGGTGGTAATGTTGGAATGCTTCACATCTAGTACTTGGAGACTATGCAGCTTCTTTATAAAAGATGGAAGCATATCTAAGAAGGTTGATCTCAATCCAAGATACCTCAGTCGATTTAGTTTACCTAGTGCCTCTGGTAACTTGGGTTTGAATACATTTTCAAGATCAAGCACTCGCAGTTGTAACAAGCAACTTCTAGAAATGCACCGATGAAGAAAGTTTCCCATGTCTTCTCCTGGTTTGCTTCCTTCTCGGGTGTCGAATGATAAAAAGGAGATCACTTCTTGGTAGAGAGGTTGCAAATGGGAAGAAGCCATATGGTCATGACAACCATGGATATGATCAAAGGTGAAGTCTTCTTTGTCAAGGTGAACAGCAAGACGACGAATCATACCAGTGCTTGGGGATAAATGAGATGTTGTTTCCTTGTGAATTTGAAGAAATGTGGCTTTCTGAGCTTTTGATAACCAGTACTGCTGGAGGCCACTGGGGAGGCAACATGTTTTGATGTTCCCATTGCGCTTCTTCTTTGAAACTTGAACCATTCCCTCGGCTATTAACTTTATTAGGCACCTCTCTGCATCATCTTCTGGAGCTTCATCCTCACCCTTTGCTTGCACCAAACCCTCTGCAACCCACAATGCGATCAATCTTCTTGCTGGGATTTCAAAATCTCGAGGAAATAAACCAAAGTACAAGAGACATTGCCGCATGTACAAGGGTAAATCCTTATTGATCCTGGACAAGTGGTAGGACCAAAGTTGTTCCTGGTCATGATTGAGCTGTTGAAGTGCATTGGACCACTCCTCAATGGTTAGACCCTTCTGCGACAACAGATTTGCTAATTTTATGATTGCCAGTGGCAACCCTCCACATGTTCTCTCAATTTCCCTTCTTAGCGTCAATAGTTGTTGGGGTATGTTAACCTTCAAAGCATGAGTGAACAATGCCCAGCTCTCATCGTTTCCTCGTAATCGAACTGCATGATGAACAGTCCTTTGGAGTACTTCTGAAGGTAGACTCATGATGCGCGTGGTCAAAATCAGTCTACTCCCATTTGATACATCTGAAAATGTTGTAACCAGCAGATTGAAGAAACATGCATTAGACGCATCATCAAAAACTAAGAGACACCTCCTACCTGCCAACAAAGAAATGAATTTCTGTCTCATTTCTTCTGGTGTCATGCGGCATATTTCTTGTCTCATTATGCGTTTCAAAAATTCCCAAGTTTCAGATGTCCAAGCTCGAAATGGGAAATGATTCACAGCAGCTTTATTGTTATAGATCAACTTTGCTAGTGTTGTCTTACCAATGCCTGGCATACCCACAATTGAAATCACAGAAAAACTTGTATCATCTGAGAGCAACCGTGTCATGATTGCAGCCACTTCATCATCAAAGCAAGTAACGTCAAGTTCTTGTGTTTGCTGTGGTTCTTGTGTTGGCGGTTGTGGGATTGGGGATGCATACCTTTGCACTGTACGTGGACTTTCGCCATGGGCTTTTTTCGGCCTCCTGATGAAGACGTCCAGGATCTGATCAGATATTTGGTCCATCTTCATGACATACTTATGTTGAGATATGGAATGGGCAAAAGCCAAAACAACTCTCCCCAGAGCTCCCAACCAACTTCTTCTTATTTGTTCTCTGCTGTTGAGGAACTGGTCAATGACATCCTCCGTGGATCGGTATACTTGGCACAGTTCATCAATCCAAACAGTCCCTTTATCATCTAATTCTACTGATTCCAAATCTCTCAAGAAACCATTCATCAACCTGACATTGACTTGGACCCGTCTTGCCGACATCTTCACTCCGGGAGGAAGTGACTCCTGTGCTAGCAGAGCTGTAACTTTCTCTATAACAGGTGAAACAACTGCGTTTGCTATGTTCTGATGGAGTGCTGAGCTGCTGTGAGACCAGTCTATTTCTTCAATGTCTTGCGGACGAGATATAGTCATGATTCTCTTAACTCTCTCCTCCATAGTCTCAGCTGCCCTTCTGGCCTCCATAGTCTCAGCTGCCCTTCTGGTGGAGATATCCTCGATCTTGCCATATATGTTGCAAATCTCCAGAGCTAGTTTAATCTGAGACTCAAAAATATTGTAAAAATCGAAAACAACTCTCCCTAGAGGTTCCATCCAACTCCTTCTAAGCTGCTCCCTTATGTTGATGAGCTCCTCCATGACATCCACTGCAGAGCAGGAAACAGTCAAAAGTTCCTCCATCCAAACCGTTCCTCCTCTGTTGTCTAGTTCACCCGATTCAAAAACTTTTAGAAAATCAATCATCAACCTGAATTTGTCTTGTACCCGTCTGGCCACCTTCTTCATTTCGGGATGAAGTGCCTTCTGAGCAAGCAGAGCTGTAACTCCCTCAGTCACCGGAGAAACAGCCGTGTTTCCCATGCTCTGACTATGTGCTGAGTTCATATCCGGAGAGGCTGTTTCTTCAGTGTCTTGAGCAGGATCCAAAAGGCAGAACTCTGTAGGCCCTGAAGCAGGAAGATCAGAGAGGTTGTTGTGAAGTGGGTCATCATCAGTTGCAGTGACATCCTCCAAACTTCCTCTTCCACTTGCTTCTGCTTCTGATTTGAGCAGAAGGTTGTCAATGACATCCTCCAAATCATAGGCAACATCTACTAGTTCCTCTGTGAATTGGAAACCCCCGCCATCCCCGGTACCCCTCAGTTCTCTTTCAATCCAATCTACCTCTTCTTCAACTCCAAGCAAAGCAGTTGGTTGGTGATGGAGCAGAGCAAGGAGTTTGTCTACAACCCTCGATACAACGCTCTTGAACATGTCTTCTGTGGATCCCTTGGTCATGCTGCTCAACACCTTCAGCTCATTGTCCACCATATTCTCGCATCTGGACAAGATGTTTACAATCATGTCATCGTCCATCCCCTGGTCTTCTACCTGTCTGGTATGCATGGAAATCTTTGGTTCTGAGACCACAAAGTCTGCTTGGTTTTCGTTTATCTCATCCACCTATATCATCATTCAGGGGAAAACTGATTCGGAGTCTATTAGAGACATTTTCTAAGTTGGAAACTCAGGGGAAATAGTGCATTGATTTCCCTTAATTCCAAGAAACTACGTACACCCATAGACCAAGAAAGCTCAGTGCCTACATACCCAGGAAAAAAGGACTGAAGTTCTAGCCTGAGAAAACAGTGCTTTCGATCTTATCCGTTTCACCCTTGGTTGCTTTTTTACCCCTCTGGATTCTCATTTCTACCATTGATTCCTTTACCTTGCATTTGTTGTTGTTTATCTGTCACGTAGGTCCTTGGACTTCCAGGTTGGAATCACCTTTACTGATTCTCATAATAAACACTGAGATTGTGTTTTTGGCGTTTTCATCCAAACATTTTTAGTGAAAGTGTTGAAGTGTTTTTAGGAGAATCACGTAATAAATATTTTTTTAAAAAATATTATAAATAATTTTTGAATATTATAAGTAATTTTTTAAAATTTAAAAATATTTGCTTAATTCTACTAAATACTTAATAATTTTTTAAAATATGTTTTTTTTAGATTAAAAGTGTTTTTTAAAATTATTATAAAAATAATTCTAAACACTTATAATAAAAATACTTCAACTGAAAACACTTTGACTTAAAATATTGTCAAATGTCAATTACTTTTAAAAAATATTTTTAATTTTTGAAATAAATAAGACATTTGACAAAATTAGAAAATATTTTTAAAAGATTAAAAAATCATTAATAATGTTTCTTAAAAAAAAAACTGGATAGTTGATACCCAAATCATCTTTAAAGAAAACACTTTTACTTGAATTACTTTAAATAAAAACACTTTTAAACTATTGTTTTCTAATTTTAAAAAACATATTAAATATTTTTATTTTTTTAGAATTTGTTTTGAAGATGAGTTTTTAAGCATTTTGTAGTTATTTTTTCTTTGATGTTATATAGAAACAATTGAAAACATAGATAATATTTTGAAAACTTTTGCATCATATGGTGCTTTCCATGGAAACAAGTCAAGAAAACTGTTGTTTAGATTTGAGTTCTGAAATAAAATTTTGTTAATGAAAAAAATTAAAAAGTATTTAAAAAAAATTCTAAAAATTGTTTTTAAAAATATTTTCAAACAAACTTGAATCTAACTATTAAATAAAGTATAAAAAAATGAGACTACAACATAAATTAAAATACAAATAAATGAGATTTAAATATATAATATTTTTACGATGGAAATATGTATTCCATCATTGAGATAAATTTATTTATTTTTAAAATTTTGATTTAGAAAAGAGTATTGAATCAGAACTTTTATTTTTCAAAATCAATTTGGATTAATAGTGCATGTTTATGTAAGACTTCGGAGTCCTAACTAAAAAAATTAATTAGAATTAATCATAAGTAGCTTTTTTTGGTTCGTTTTGATAATATGCAAATTTATTTTTAATCCAAATTTTATAATTTTAATAATGTTTATTTTTTTAATAAGAAATTTATAAAATTTTATGAAATTTATTAATTTCTTTAGGAATTGGATGAAGTATGAGGCAAATTTTATTTTGGTTTCGGAATTTTGTAGATTTATTTTAGATTAGTTTTTATGTTAATGGTTTTGTGGTAAAACTTCATGAAAAATAAAAATTAAATAATTTTCTCATATTTAATTTATCATAAAAAATACAAAAAAAAAATCAATTATAATTAAAATTAGTTAGAGATTTACACATTTTAAAATTATTTAATCTTTATATAAAAAATTAAGTAAAATGGATTTAAAAAATAAATAAAAATAATTTATTAACTTTAATTTTTATTTTTCTCAAAATTTTCTCTTCATTTTCTTTCTTCAAAATTTTTAAGGACTAAAGATAGGGTTAACAAGAAGTGTCGGAGAGACCACCATATGAAATGGTGCCAACACCTTTTCAAAAAAAGAAAAAGAAAAAAAGAAAAGAAAAAAAAAAAGGAAAAAAATCCATTTAATTGGAGATAAAATTTATCATCTTTCCATGATGGTTTTCCCATGAAGTATGAAAAATGGTTGCTCCATTCTATATTAAGACTGAATCATGTCATCAACTCTCACTTTTTTTACTATTATTTTACAAGATCATAAAATGATGTATGACTAAACAACTCCTATATATTGCATTCAAAAAGCCATTTATATGAGATACCACCAATAAGATGATACTGCGCATATATTTTTAAGTTTCATTATTTGTTACACAATAGCAAGAATAGACAATAAAAAAAAAAAAAAAAAAAAAAAAAAAAAAAAAAAAAAGCAGACAAATTTATATGGAAAATCTTAAATAAGAAAAACCACGAGGAAAGAAAAAGAAAATTCATCATGTTAAAAGATTGATATAAGAGGAGAGAGTTATGAACTATTATAATAGAAGCATAATCATCATAAATCTAATACTATACATCAACACACACACACACACACACACAAAACAAGTCTATATTGCAAGGCAAACCTAATCCCCTTACTACCACTATGGACCCTCCAAAAAATCTCAAAAATTATAGTTACACCACATATGTCGTACCGCGAGCTTTTCGAATAAGATTAAATAGAATTTAGGTCATCAAATTCTTAACATTATTTATATTATAATTTCATTTGTTCATACCATAATCCTATTTATTTGTATTATCTGGATCTCATTTATTTGTACTCTTACTCAATGACCTAGATCTCATTGTACATATTCATTATAAAATCCGTCAAGATTGCTATATAAGGACAATTATTAAATGTACAATTTTTCATTTGGGCCTTTGACCCTTTTTAATCACATTTTTTTTATTAAGAATTTGTTTAAATATAATTCATTTATTTAAATATTAATTTTTATATATTTAACATTTTAAAATATTTTATACATATATAAATAGATAAATTTCGAAAATTGCAAAGAATAATGAAAATATAAATTAGGAAAAATAACTTTTATTTTTTAAAATATTAAATATAAATTTTTTAGATAAAATTATTTAATAATGTATTTTTAATATCTACCTCAAATGAAATACTTTTTGGATACAATGTTTAAGAGTAAAAATATCATTATAAAAAAAGTTTTAAGGGTAAAAATGTGGTAACAAGGCTACATGAGTAATTTTCAATATTGAGGAACATACTTATTTTTAAGAGAATTTATATTTTCATGAATGAATTCGCTCTGCACATTCACTATATTTATACATCTAATTTAGAATATTAATCTTGTCAAGGCATTTACTTAAAAAAATTTAATATACCTAAACTACCCTTTTATTATTCTTTTCTCAACAAGAAACCCTAAGACAAAATCCTTTATTAAAAATATAGTTGTGAAATATTGAAATGTACAATGTCCAATAAAACTTACTTTTAAGGGTATTTTGGTTACTTTTAAACGTTTCTAGTAACCATTTTTACGACAAATTTTTATCAAAATTTATATAAATTCTAAGCCCTAAAAACTTATGTGGTACAAATTTAATATTTGTGCGTAAATTAAAAAAATATATGAAAAATGGTTGGAATTACAAAGTATTTGGTAAAATTTAATATTTATTATTTAATAATTTAAGTTAAATTATACTTAAATTATTGATTTAAAATTTATTATTTAATTTTTTACTTTAAGTATTAAGGTTGTTTAATAAAATTAATTTAAAAATTATTCTAAATTATTAAATTTACATATTTATCCACGTAAATTATAAATAAAATAAAGAAAATAGAATAATAATGAAAGCCGTGAAGTAGCAAAGGAGATCGTGAGGGTAACTAAAGTAAATGGAGGTAAATAGGTAAAATAAATACTATTAAATTATTTTATCAAATATATTTAATTTACATAATAACTTAAATTAAGTTATTAAGTCATTTTTAAGTTATCAAGTTGGTTTACCGAACACCTGATAAGTTTTAAACTTATCTTAAATAGTTTAACAAGTTTGAAAAAAATATAAAGAACAAGGAAGAAAAAAGTAGATGCGGAAGAAAATATCGAGGACAGTATTATAGGTATATATATAATAAAATTAAATTTTAAAGTGGTACATAAATAAGGCGGATGTAAATATAAATTATTATTATTTAAAATATTCCATTAATAATTTTTTTAAAATAAATTAAATAAATGTATAATTCAAAAACATCATACGTGATTTATGAAATGGTATTGGTTGAGGGATAGAGAGAACAAGAAAAAAGAGATGAAGTTCATTTTATTTGTATTTTATGGTTTTTTTTTTTTTTTTTTTAATTACTAGGTTGGTTACACGTGCAAGGCACGTGGACATAACTTCTATTTGCACTCCATGAACCGTTTTCTATTTTATTATATTTAAAAAAATTATTCTAAAAAAGAAATGGTCAACTGCAGGAAATATGGAAACGAAGAAAGTGGAAGGGCCACCGTCTCCGGCACTGCCGCCGGTGGACCTCGCAAACTGTGTAGAAGAGCTGGTGAAGTACACGCTTTCTTCTTCTGTCAACGGAACCCTTGAAATCGATCTAGGGTTGTCCAAGGACTACTGCTCTGCCCTCCTCAAGGACGATCACCTCACCGATCCTACTTCAATTTCAACCGGTAAATTATATATTCGAACCTTCAGTTCCAAAATTTTCTTGTTTCTGTTTGGTTGCTCAGAAAACGTGGAATGGAAAAACAAAGAAATGAAATTTTGGGGGTTAGATAAGACATTGTTTGGATTTCCAACTGCTTTGGTTAGTTTGAGGCGAGTTATTATTATTTTTGTCACATTTTCCTTTTCGTTTCTTCGAGGAAAACCAAAACAGGATAAGAATATGATTAAGAAATTTACGGTCTGTTTGGAAACTTTGTTGTAAACACAAAATGGTTTTCTATGTGGTGTTTTAGCAGTGTTCTGAAAAACAACTGGATAGATGGAGAATAGGTTAAGAATTTGAAAATATGCCGCCAAACAGAACCTTAGTTTGTTTTAGCATCTGATGTTGCCTCATTTTCTCAAGAGAAACCAAAAAGCCGGTTTCTCAGCAACCAAAAGGATCATTGTGCCTTTAAGCTTAATAAATTTTGAACCTTATATTGTTTATTGTCAAGTTATGTAGCTTAGTTGAGGTGAGGTTTTTTCATTTTTTTTCTCAAGACAGTCCAAATGAGCATAAAAATGTGATGCAGAGAATTAATTGCTTTTTGTTTGCCTTGATTTTCATCCCCCAAAACGAGCATTAGTTTTTAACCTTAATAAATTTTTTAAATTATGCCATTTTCTAGCTATGTCCACCCACCCTCATTTTGATTTTCATTGGGGCAACCTTCATTTGAATCAAATAACTCCTTACTAGAACATCTTTTGAATTCAAGTTAAATCTTTGTACCCAACCTGCAAAATGAGGCTTATCTGTGACTTTAAATGTAACTCATGGGATTCTGGGTATTGATAACCTTCCTATACCTGGATATGGTAATGTAGCTTTGTTGGTTGTTTGACGATTTTATGAAGTTTGATTGCATGAATGCATCATGTACTTAGCTCTCCTTGTTTGCAGATACTGGATGCATGTTTTTGTGCTTTCATGCAACTTGACAGTATAGGCAACTGCACATGTAGTACGTACACGAATACACACACACATATGATAGCTACACATATAAACAGATATGTTATGTATGCTTGCGTATATGCTACTTGAAGGTGTGGACAGAAATACATATTATGCATATATTACATCTTAGTACAGTCCAGGGCATGTGGCTTGCATGTTACTGTTTGGAGAGTGCAAACACACATGTATGCATTTCTGGAATCTGGTTGTCTCAAATAGTGATCTTGTGGAGCATATGGCTCCTGTTAATCTGGTTAAATGGAACTGTTTGTTCGTGATTCATGGTAATAAGTTTATTTCATTATGTTTGAGGATGATATCATTCTCCTTATACAAATTGTGCAGATTCTTTTGAGGGTGTTCCTCCATACCCTTTGTACAAGCGCTTATCGGCTGCTTTGTATCAATCTATAATTTCCGGAGCCTTTTGGGAGATATATAGCACAATGGCATTGATCCATGAAGAAAGCTCCTTGAAGCAGAAAGAAGGGTGGAATAAGTTGGTTGTGGATAAGGGCTTGGAATTAGTAAATGTAAAATTTTAACGAATGTTGTTATTCTATTTGGATTTGATTTTGTAGGTGGAGTCTTCTAGTGTGACAACAAAATAACCATTTTACATCATCAGATTTTGAAGACTATAGATTTTGAACTTCATGTTCAGGAGCCTTTCTTTTCGCAACTGAAAGGTATTGTTGTGCTTATGCTATGAATATCCATACCTTCCTAGAGTTTGATTTTATGTCTTTATTATAAGTACAACATTTTAAGTTTATTTATTGATCGCTTCTTAGTTATCTTCTATTCAGTTGAAGCTTATTCTTTCTTTTAATTTGACATATTTGTAGATGGTCTAAAGATAATTGAAGGAAGGTGTGCTGTTGGGGATTACAATCGGTATGACATATTGTCATTTACTTTGTATAGATGGAATGTTACATGTTTATTTTTTTTTTACTTGTTTTTCCTTATTTTGAGTTTGGGGGGACTACATGTGTTTGTATCAAGTGCTAGTGTCTTTGTTTTTTTTTTTTTAATTAGAAACAAAAGATGTATTAATTGTGATAAAAAGTACATGAGAAGGATGAGGGGGTCATCCCCACGAAATACAAGACATTGATCAAAGGTTTAGTCCATTTTAGGATATACATAGGTGATATCTCCTCAATTCCGGACTAATCTCCTGCATTGTTGTCCAACCTTTTTGATTTACAAACCAAATGCCAACTGAGCTAAATAACATTGAGTGGAATGCCTTTAAAAGCATCGGTACAAGAGACCCAACCTCCTCTCATAATTATAACTTTATTCTTCAACACCTCTGCTATTTTTGAATATAGTAAATATAATCTAGTCACCTATAAAAATGAATTAAAAAAAGTAAACCTTGTAGTTTTGTTAGCTTCCTGTTTCCTTTGAATAGCATTAGAGCTAACCTAAATGTGCTTGATGTACAGTGTGGACCTACTACCTAACAATTTAAACTTCTAGGAAAATAGGTTGTTCAATTTGGTATCAAAGCCTTAGTTTAGTGGGAGGAGATGAGTTCAAATCTCACCATATGTTAATTTCCCTTAATTTATTAAGCCTGCCTGTAACCCCAAATGTGCAAGCCCAAAAAGGACCACCCTAAATGTGCAAACCCAAAAAAGACTACCCTAAATGTGCTTGATATACATTGTTGTTGGCCTATTGTTAGGGCTACTACTTAAAACAATTTAAGCTTTTAGGAAAATTGATTGCTCAAAAGACACAATATGGGGTAATTTGGTATGGGCTTGACTATACCATAACAGTCAACTTGGACTTGATCATGTGACATCATGCTTGCTGTCGAGGACCAACCAGGTCTGCTGTGGGCTTGAGAATATTTTGAATTATTCTCCTGGTGGGCTGATTTTGCTAGTCAATCCTGTCCAAAGGGTGCCAAATTTGAACCTTCTGTTTCAAATTCTTAATTTTTTCCAAATGCAGCATTTGTTGGAGTTTCTTTCTATTTTTCTGACTCTCTCTCATCATTTTGGCTGCAGAATTGGATCAGGAGCTTTGATTCTCTTCAACAAATGTTTGGTGCTTGAAGTTCAGGTGATAGCAAGCTTCACAATTTATCTATAGATGCTTTCTTTCCTTGGACTTGGTTCTGTAATTCATTAATTGCAGGATGTTCGTCGGTATGCTTCATTTTCTCAGTTGTTGGAATCTGAGGGTCTTGCAGAAGTCCTTCTTGGAGTAAAAACCATCGAGGAAGGTATTGAGCTTAAGTTTTGACCGTTCCTTATGTTATTACTTTTTGGAAATTGAAATGATCACAGAGAGCAAAGTAAATGCCTCTGTCGTATTGCTAGAAATATGTTTGTTTGTTTATGGTGACATGCACAAACACACACATTAGTGGAACAGAACCAATTCAGAAAAATAGTCAAGGATGTTTGAGAAATAGCACAAGCCTTGCAACTGAAGAATAGACATACACACACATATGAACTAATGTAACTTAAAGTAAATTGACAAGGAGTTGAGGATGGCTAAGAAATAGCACAAGTACTTGTGGCATAAGAGCCTATCATAATTGTCGAGCTGCAAATAGGTTGTAATTGAGTTGTAAATAGAATAGGAGAATTATTTTCCTATTATGTTAGTTTCCTATTTTTGTAAATAGATAGTTTTATGATTTAGGAATATGTTAGTTTAGGAATAAGTTAGTTTCCTATTATGTCTCTTGTTTCTTATTTCTTCTCTTATAATCTCCTATATAAACTGTGTGTATAGTCAATCTAATATACAGAACTTATTATTTTTCATCCCATATTTCGTATCATGCTATCAGAGCAGTAGATTTTTAAGACCTGGGCATCATTCTGGCCTTTATCGCCATTTTTCTGGCCTTCATAGTTGGATTTTTTTTATTCACATGTTCTTTTACTAGCCTTCATTGCTATTGGTTTTTTTGTTTCGCAATCTGCCTTAATTCCCAAAAAAATCAGGTTTTTTTTCATGAAAGATGTCGAAAAATTCAGGTAACAAGAAAATTGCCTCACACAGGGTTTATGATGACTCTTGGATAATAGACTCCGGTGCCACAGACCATATGACCTCCAAATCTCAACTTTTCCACACCTATACCCCAAACCCAAGTAACAAGAAAATTGCAGTGCCAAATGACTTTTTAGCTACCGTTGCAGGTTTCGGAGGCATATACATCACACTTACCCTTATTCTTAAAAACGTCCTCCATGTACCAAAATTGTCGGCCAACTTAGCTTACCCATGATCTTAAATGTTATGCTATTTTTTTCCCTTCTTATTGTGTTTTTCAGGAACAAGGCTCGGGGAGGAGGATTGGACTTGCTAAGGAAAGGAGTGGTCTTTAACACCTTGAATCATCTTAGAAAACTAGTAATAATTTGTCGTTATCTTTTCTCAGTTCCTCAAATAAAGATACCATTTGGTTGTATCACCTGTCTAGGTCATCCATCTTTTAGGGTTTTAAAGGTCATGTTTTCTCATTTGTTCCAAGGATTAGATATTTCTGAATTTCATTGCGAAACTTGTGAATTGGCAAAACATACTCGTGTATCTTTTCCTATTAGCAATAAAAGAAGTTCTCATTTTTTTCATTTGATTCATAGTGACATATGGGGTCCTTCGACTATACCTAATGTTTCTGGGGCTCGTTGGTTTGTATCCTTAATTGATGACTGCACTCGAGTTACATGGATCTTTCTTCTTAAACAAAAATCTGATGTTAGCATTGTTATACCTAATTTCCACTCAATGGTTCAAAACCAATTTGAGGTTAAAATAAAAAGCTTTAGGACAGACAATGCTAGAGATTACTTCAACCAGACTTTGTCACCCTATTTTCAATCACATGGCATTCTTTATGACTTATCGTGTGTTAACACACCCCAACAAAATGGGGTAGTCAAGAGGAAAAATGGGCATTTACTCAACACAACTCGAGCCTTACTCTTTCAAGGGAATGCTCCTAAGTCCTATTGGGGGAAAGCTGTTCTTACTGCCACATACATGATAAATAGAATTCTCTCACGAGTGTTAGACAACAAAAGCCCCGTAGAGATACTTAAGAGTTTCTATCCACACTTTAGAACCTCAAATGGGCTCACTTCTAGGGTATTTGGATACACTGCATTTGTTCATGTCCATAGCCAACATAGAGACAAGCTAGACCCCCGAGCCATAAAATGTGTCTTCCTTGGTTACTCATCCACTCAAAAAAGATACAAGTGTTACAATCCCTCAGTTTGAAAATTTTTCATCTCTGCAGATGTCATCTTCATAAAAAATAAACATTTTTTCCCCAAGTCCTCTCTTCAGGGGGAGATTTCAATGATGGAAGATAGTCCTTGTGAGTCCTTTGAACCTCTTGACCTTCCTCATGTCTCAACCCATGGTGATGAAGAACGTGAGTCATTTGAGCCAATCACACCTGAGTCACCCAATTTTACCATTGAACCTGTGTCATCCCCTGTTCCAGTCAGTGTCACTCGCAATTTTCCACAGT
The DNA here is from genome assembly GCA_030254885.1 of Vitis rotundifolia. Lineage (NCBI taxonomy): Eukaryota > Viridiplantae > Streptophyta > Magnoliopsida > Vitales > Vitaceae > Vitis > Vitis rotundifolia. Next base: position 21,155,089 of record CM058155.1, read on the forward strand.
TTCTTAAGGTATATTCAAAGGAAAAGACCATTCCAGAACAAAAGCAGGTCCAAGAATCCAACTTAAACCCTGGGAATGAAATCACGGTAATATTAGACCCACCTTTACATATACAACTTGGTGAAACTTCCACCGACTCAACGGACAACCTAGACCTAGACCTTCCCATTGCTGTTAGAAAAAGCACCAGAGAATGCACTCATCTCCTTTCTCATAGCATCCTTCCATTCTTTTTTTGTTAATACCTCAGAAACAGTGTTAGGGATGATAGTGGTGTTTAGACTTACAATGAAATTCTTGTCACCTTCACATAAAATTAACCTTTTTTCCCCAAATCCTCTCTTCAGGGGGAGATTTCAATGATGGAAGATAGTCCTTGTGAGTCCTTTGAACCTCTTGACCTACCTCATGTCTCAACCCATGGTGATGAAGAACCTGAGTCATCCGAGCCAATCACACCTGAGTCACCCAATTTTACCACTAAACTCATGTCATCCCCTGTTCCAGTAAGTGTCACTTGCAATTTTCCACAGTTTCCTAAGGTGTATTCAAGGGAAAAGGCCATTCTAGAACAAAAGCATGTCCAAGAATCCAACTCAGACCCTGAAAATGAAATCACGGTAAGATCAGACCCACCTTTACATACACAACTTGGTGAAAGTTCCACTGACTCAACAGACAACCTAGACCTAGACCTTCCCATTACTATCAGAAAAGACACCAGAGAATGGACTAACTGACCACTCTATCCACTATCACACTATGTGTCTCTTAAGTACCCATCACCAGCCCACAAGAATTTCATTGTGAGTCTAAACACCACTATCATCCCTGATATTGTTTCTGAGGCATTGAAAAAAAGGAATGGAAGGATGCTATGAGAGAGGAGATGAGTGCATTAGAAAAGAATAAAACATGAGAGATTGTTGAAAGACTGAAAGGGAAAAACATTGTTGATTGCAAATGGATTTTCACATTGAAATATAAGGCTGATGGATCTCTTGAGAGACATAAAGCAAGATTGGTAGCCAAAGGGTACACTCAAACTTATGGAGTTGATTATCAAGAGACTTTTGCTCCAGTTGCAAAAATGAATACTGTAAGAATCCTACTATCACTGACTGCCCACTACAATTGGCAACTCCTACAATATGATGTTAAGAATGCATTTCTTCATAGTGATTTAGATGAAGAGATTTACATAAACATTCCATCAGGATTTGAGGGAAACACATGTAACAAGGTGTGCAAGCTGAAAAAGGCCCTTTATGGGCTAAAACAATCTCCTGGGACTTGGTTTGGGAGATTGCAAAAGTCTTGAAAGAGTCTGGGTACAAACGGAGGCAAGGTGACCACACTCTCTTCATTAAGCATTCGGCTGCAGGGGGAGTAACTGCTCTTCTAGTCTATGTTGACGACATCATAGTGATTGGAAATGATGAGAGAGAAAAGTATGAAGTGAAGCAGAGATTAGCAACAGAGTTTGAGATAAAGGAACTAGGAAAATTGAAGTACTTCCTTGGTATTAAGGTGACATATTCCACATAAGAGATCTTCATCTCTCAACAAAAGTATGTGATTGATTTATTGGCAGAAATAGGGAAGATTGAGTGTAAACCAGTCTCTACCCCAATGGATCCAAACCACAAGTTGGGAGAAGCTAAAGAAGAACTAGTGGTGGATAAAAGAATGTACCAAAGGCTAGTTGGTAGGCTCATATACCTTGCTCACACTCAGCCAAACATCGCCTACTCGATGAGCGTGATCAGTCAATTCATGCATGATCTAAAAAAACCTCATTTTCAAGCTGCTTACAGGGTGCTGCATTTCTTGAAAGGCAACCCCGGGAAAGGAATTTTGTTCAAGAAGAACAATACTCTTGCTCTAGAAGCATACACCGACGCTGAATATGCAGGTTCCCCAGTGGATCGAAGATCAACTATAGGGTATTGTTCTCTTTTGGGAGGTAATCTGGTAACATGGAGAAGTAAAAAGCAGAATGTGGTAGCAAGGTCGTCTGCAGAATCAGAGTTTAGGCCCATTGCTCAACGGTTGTGTGAACTACTTTGGCTGAAGATTATTCTAGATGATTTAAGAATCAAGTAGGATGGTCCTATGAAGCTCTATTGTGACAACAAGTCAGCTATCAATATTGCTCATAACCCTATACAACACGATAGGACAAAACATATTGAGATTAACAGACATTTCATCAAAGAAAAATTGGAGGAAGGAATAGTGTGTATGTCCTATGTTCCATCAGAACATCAATTAGCTGATATCCTAACAAAATGGTTAAACAGTTCAATGTTTCACGATCTTGTATTCAAGCTGGGAATGGAAGACATCTATTCCTCAGCTTGAGGGGGAGTGTCGAGCTGTAAATAGGTTGTAATTGAGCTGTAAATAGAATAAGAGAATTATTTTCCTATTATGTTAGTTTCTATTTCTGTAAATAGATAGTTTTATGATTTAGGAATAAGCTACTTTCTGTTACGTCTCTTGTTTCCTATTTCTTATCTTGTAATCGCCTATATAAATTGTGTGTATAGTCAATCTAATATACAGAAATTATTATTTTTCATCCCATATTTTGTTCAATAATGAAAACAACCATTACTTAAAAACAAGGTTTGGAATGTTGTGATTTTTCGTCGAAATATCGATGAAATTTCGTTTATTGGACAAAGCCGATATAATATTTCATACTGATTATTGATTGGTCGAAAAATCGGCGATTTTTTAGGAATTTCGCCTAAATATTGACATTTTTACCGATTTTTTAGGAGATTTCCCAAGATTTCGGGAAGTCAAACACCACTCGCCTCCAGGTCAACGCGCACCTGGCTAGTCCGTCCTCCAATCAACGAGCCGCTCCATCTCAATTTTTTACTTGCGCCCAACCGCCACAAAGCTCAAATTTCAATTGTTTTTAGCCTGCTTGCTAATGCCAAGATTCAAACCTAGGTCAAAAGGCTTGGGTTCAAGCTTAGTTACCATTGGGCTTCTTTTGTTAATATATATACATAATAAATATGTTAAAGTTCATTATTAAAAAAAAAAAAAAAAATTCTAATTATGTTATTTTAAAATTTATTTATTTAATTAATAAACATATAAAACCACCATTATAATTTTCTTAACAAGTATTTTTTTAATATCATTTATATGATAATTAAATAATAAAAATTCATATATGCATCACCATTTATTTTACATTATTGAATGCATTTGAATTAAATAAATTATAGTTTTAATATTAAATGTATTATCATTATCTCATTAATCTATTTTAAAAAATTACTATCACTTTGCTTTTAAATTTTTATATTTATCCTTTTAATTTTATTTAATTTTGAATGTTTTTATTTTAAAATATTAAAAATATAAATTTATTCAAAAAATACTAAAATATACAAAAAAATAATTAAGTTTAAATATTTTATAAATTAAAATTAATGTGATTAGATAAATAATAAATTATTAATACTGACATATCCTTGCCTACCGATATTTTTCTCTTTAACCATACTTATGTCGATTACACTTAAAAAATAATTTTAACATGTGTATTTTTATTTATTTTATCATTTTTTGGAGTTTCTTCAAATATTTCCATGAATTTTAAATAATTTTTGTTTTACCGATATTTTTGTTATAATATCCACCAATATTTCTCCGATATTTCTGATATATTTGTAAAATTCAATTACCGATATATTCGTATTTACCGATATTTCAAACCTTGCTTAAAAAATAGAAAAAATCATTTTTTTTTCTTTTATGAAATGAGTGTAGTCTCATGCCTAATCTTTGTTCTGAACATGCTTGTTTTAAAGCAGGGAAGTTTGCTTGAACCATATTTATTTTAGTTATGACTTCCTGTAGAGTTGATTTTTTCAGTCGTCTGCTTCAAGTCAAATGAGATGATTCTTGAAGAAAAAAATGTTGATGACTAGTGATTTCTTGACTTGTCGTGATTCAGTCTAAAAATTGTGGGCATGCAAAATTTTCAGGTGTGCAAATCTATAGGAAGTTTTACACGAAAGAGAAGGAAATGTCCAATGGTGTCCTTGCAATATGTGTTGCAAAACCAACTGCTCAGCCCTACATTTTTTTAGCCTACATATTATCTGTGAGTGTGTTTATTTCCTTGCTTGTGTTGTAGATGTGATTAATCTCTTGAATAAATTCATTTTTTTTTCTTTTAAAAGGAAATGGTTCCCTGACTCCATGGTTACAAATATGACTTTGTTCTGCAATATTTTGAAATAGTGTGGAGAAGGATGGGTAATTTTGCATATTTACGCAATAATGATTAGGAGGAACAAAATGCATAATATAATATAATGTAACATCTACTTTTTACATTTGCTTTTTTCCCTCTTTGGGGCGTCTTGGGTTCTCTCTTGCTTAGTGAAGGAAACTCTTCTTGGGTGGTAAGAGTCTTTTGTGGGTAAAGCTCGTAAAAAGGTTTGGCAAGTGGCCCCTTTATGTCTATTTTGGATAGTGTGGAAGGAAATGAACTTGTTAGCTTTTGACAATGAGGAGTTATTGATCCAAAGATTGAAAAATTCTTTTGTATGTAATTTGTGGTCTTGGTTTAGGGTGTTTGTAGATATGAACCCTAATTCTCTTGTTAGCTTCATTGATTGGTTAGGCTCAAAATAAGGGCAGGTGATGTTTTTTTGCTTTTTTCTTTTTCCCTCTGGGATGAACCTTTAGGCTTTTACTATACACTTCTTGTATACTTTGAGGGCGCTGTTTTTGACGTCTCCTCTTTTTTATATATACTACTTCTCTTTACCTATCAAAAAAAAATATATATACATATAATATAATGTAACATTGTACTGCAATGCGAGACTAGAGCAAGCAAAAACATAATGCAATAGGCCTGCTGATGTTCAAATTAAGAGATGCAATTCTTAATCTGTATAACTACTAACATATGGTCTGCAGGCAAAAGCCCAAAAAATGGATGATGTGAATATGAAAGTGAACTTGCATCTTTAATTACTGAAACTGGCATTTGTAGTTATCAGTTGTTGCCCATTTCAGCATACTTTATTCTAGCAAGATGACAGCCTAGCTAACAGTCCTTTAGAACCAGGCAACATTACCTCAACTCTTCAAATGCGTTTAACAAAATAAATAGCATCTCTATTGTAGGGGTATGGATCATGTCTACACTCATGTTCCACAACATGGATATGGATTTGGAGCTGCATTACTTCCTCTCATGCCCAAATCAGAAACCAAGTTCTGAAATTTGATCAAAATCTTCATAACGAGGTCAGGAATTGATTAGTAATAATCCAGAATGGCTACAAACTCAACCAAGCTGAATCTCAAAGGTCCTTTAAAAGGTTTTTGTCAAGGTGAATTGTGTACCTACTTGTATTATGATTTATAACAAACCATCCCATTAGACCTTATTTTGTATCCTTGGGTCAATTTGGTAAATTACTCAATATACAGTTCATGATAACCCTTGTAACATTCAGTTAATGAACTTCAGTGTCATGCAAATTTTATCCAACACTGGATATAATTGAGCAAACTACCTTTTGAACTGGTATAAGGAGTATACTTTAGCAGCTGGATCTGTCGATTTGAATTTAATCACATATGAGGATACATGCTAATGTTGATAGAAAAAGGTTAAAAAGTTCTGGAAATGATGGACTCTAATGCAAATTTGAACTGAAACTTCTTATGTCAAGCTATGCTAAATTTTATAAAAGAAAAAAAAAATGCACCATTTTAATCGTCAATCTCATACACACACACACACACACACACTTGGATATGATGTATATGATATTGTGTTCTTGCTGAACAACATCTATATTGGTGTGGCAGTTCTGTGGCCTACTGTACTTGTACTGGGTGCTCTTTGTTCTGTCATAGAGTGAGCTGTTTTGTTCAATATTCAATGCTATTTCTGCTTTTGTTATAAGCTTGTAGTGTTTTGTCAATATTTCCCAACTGTTTTAATGTTTCAGGGATTGAGTTATGGGGGAGTTCAAAGGCTTCTAGGTTTTATGCATACTGTAGGAACAATCCAGAGGCTCTTCCTCCACCAAGATCCACTCTTCTCTCATCATTTATGTCACCTCATAAGCCAAATGTAAGACAATGACATGATGAATGACTTGTTTGTTTGCTCTATGTAAATAGTTCTGCATTGTAATTAGAAATCCCTTCACTTTGTCAATTATATACACTTGAACAGGTTAATATAGTTTTTAAAATAATAAAAAGAAAACAAAATAGGAATGATTATGAAGCTATACCTTTATGCTGGTTATCAATAGGAGAACTATTCTTGTTCAGATAGAAAGATGTGAAGCTATTCTTCCATTTCTTCCCCACATTCATAACACATGCTGGAAAATCTGGGTTAGCCAGATGTCTCTTGTGTAGCATATTTCAATTGAAAACCAACCAAATCAGATTTTTTTTCTAGTAGGCAAAAGAGTAATACAGTAATAAATGCCCAAAAATGGCAGCACAAAGTACATAGGGAGTATACAAGTGCGCAACAAAGCAAAGAACAAGAAAACAGTAAACAAAAAATACTCCGTCCCCATACTTGCAGCCTAACCAATCAACAAAATCAAACATGGATGTGGACCTAATCTCTAAGCTCCCTTTGGTCCACTATCAATAGTTATAGATAAAAGAGGATTTAAGCTCTTGATTTGATTACTCAACATTTTCAAATACCCTTCTATTTCTCTCTTTTCAAACGTCTAAAACAAACAACCATAAAGGAGCAACTTTCCATGCCTTCTTCTCATCTTTCTGATGAAACGACCCTACCAACTTAATAATGTTGCTTTAACTGAGGATTGCAACACCAATATGACTCCTAATGAGGAGACGACCAGCTGCCATAATAATCTTGCCTTGGAGTAGTGGAGGAGGATGTGCTCACTAGATTCCTCCTCACCTTTACACTTAAAACATCTATTCACCACCTCTTCATATTGTCCATAGGTAAGATCCCTTTCCAAGTTGCTTCCCAAACAAAAAAACTTGCCTTTCTTAGAGCCCATGAATTCCAAATAACATCCGCCCTCTAATCTTCCTTGACACATCTTAAAATAAAAAGATTTAACTAAAAAGTTGTCTCCCTTCACGGCCATCCACGCTATTCTATCATCTACATTCCTTTTCATTGATTTTCCTTATAATCTCAAAAAGAATGCTTCAATGTAATCCAACCCCCAATCATGGAGGTTTCTTGAGAAACACGGGTTCTAATGCCCCCCCAGCATCAGCCTACTCCTGTACATATGCTACCCAAGTGTCCTTAGAGGTACCTATAGCAAACACCAAATGTCCCTTTAAAATCTTATCTTACCCTTCTTCTAGTACCCACAATAAAATACAAGTGTCCTTAGAGGTACCTATAGCTAACACCAAATGTCCCTTTAAAATCTTACCCTTCTTCAAGTACCCACAATAAAATAAATCCTACTATAGAAGGCACCCCACAAGGACTTCCTTTCTAACACAAACCTTTGACACCACTTGCCTAGGAGAGCCTTGTTTAAGACAAAAAGATTCTGAAAGTCCAACCCTCCTTCCTTCCTTGGCAAACAAACTTTGGTCCAATTCACCAAGTGAGGGTTATTTTCAAGAGTTCCCCCTCCCCAAAGAAAATCCTTTGAATTTTTTCCAGTTTCCAACTCATTCAGATTTTGTCTTGATCCTATTAGGCATGTCCTTTAAAATGGATGGTGAGAGCTCCAAGAAGGAAGTATATCTAGTATGAATAACCCTTTGTGACTTGGGTATGCTTGATAGGCCCTCCCATTTCTGGTTGCTTTCATTTATGCTACTTTTGAGTTATGTGTCAATATTAATATCTTTTGCTTGTCAGAGTGATCAAGAAAAGCATTTTTGTAGTTCTTTTTTCTTGTTTTCCCCCTCATTATCTTGCTATGGGTGTCACTTCATGTATTTGGTAGATTTCTGGTCTTTATGCTCTTAGCTTCTGTCCTTACATGGCCTTTGTATATACATTACATGAGTTGGCCTTTGGCCCTCATCCTTCACATGTATGTTCAAGTCCTTTGACCCTTTTCTCCTTTATAAATTTTCTTACTTTATTGGAGAAAAGATTTTATTCTGACTATTCTGTTGTGTTTTTTTCATTTCTTTTTGGAAGTTTTTATGTCCATGTCCTTAACTGTTTCAGGAGCACAACAAAATTTTGTGAAATTTTCCTTTCTTGTCTTGAGGTTGAAAGCTGTACTTTGACTGATGGAGCCAGGGCCTTGGCAAAGCATGTCAATAGGAGTAGCCAAAAGTTTTGGGGCAATTTTGATGGAAGTGGTGAGCACCTGTTTGAATTTAAATCTTCATTATGCTCAATCTGTTTTTGATTTATTTATTTGTTAATTAATTTTTCTCATGATGTGACAGTGCATTTGTGTTCATCGGTATTCTATTAGTTTGCTCAGCAACCATGCTTCGTGAAGAGAAAGGAATTTGATGGCATTCACATGCAGTTGTTTCTTCTCTCCTGTGTTTGCAGAAAACAAAATTTCCTTTTTACAATATTTATGTTTGAATATCGCTTTCATGAGGTTTTCAAATAAAAAATAAAAACAAATAAATAAAATAAAATTTTGGCCTTTGTGTTTGTGACACAGCATCCGTGCAAGGAGATAGATGAGTAGTGATGAAAGCCGTCATCTTTTAGAACTTGCTAATTTTCTTAAAGAAAATACCAAGAACTAGGCATTTATGTTCTTCTTAAGTCCAATTAATGAATACCAAGACCCCCTAAGCCTTAACTAAAACAATGTATTTATAAACCTAATTCCTAAAAGAAATAGGAAAAGAATCATGAATATAATTGACTTAATCATCTAATGACAATACGAAAATGAATAAGAAACTTATAGAGTAGGAAATCTAAAAAAAATAGAACAAGAAAATTAAAAATTATTTAAAAGAAATTATCTTCATGCACCAGGACTCCATAAGTTTATGATTCCAATCCTAGAGTTGGTGGACTAAGTATTTTGTGCCACACAAAGGTGGAAAATCTGTGTTGAAGTTTAGCCCTTGTGACATTAACCACAATCACATTGAGTACTTTAAAAAAGTTCTGTGATTTTTTTATGCCAAATATTAACTTGGAGATGTTATTTTCTAATTTGGAGGGGCTGCATATTTTCATTAGTAGCAAGAGTGAATGCAGTGATTTTTGGTAATTTGGGAAGGCAGTTGGTACCTACAGAGGTGTGTCCATTTTATATTCTAAATAAGAGGGAACTGCTCTGGAAGTTTTGTGTTGTAGCATATGCCATGGTATATTCTAGGGGCTGGAGGGCAATGAGATTCTAGATTGCTTAGTGAGGACTCCAGCCTGTACATTAGAAAGCTGGTGCATCTGCCTTTGATCTGGATGCCATGTAGATAGGAATATAAAAATATTATATTTGAGAATTACCTCTTATAGGTAACCTGTCAATTTGTTTGATCTTTTTCTGTAATAAATTGTTGTAGCCAATTGATTAAAATGGTTAGAATATGTAAATTTGTTAAATGTAGTAATGTGGTAGGTCCTTTGGAGATAAGGAAAATGAGTTCTTATCATGGAAAAAATTAGGTCACTTCATATAGAATCTTGATTTTATTCATGTTTATCGTATTCTTATAACAAAGATTTTATGTGAGATCCTTGTGTTATAATGTCATTGACTGATCATCATGTTCCTTTTCTTTGCTCTATTCAGATTATAATAAAAATCAACTTGCAATGGATGCCATCACTCGTGTTATTGCTAATTGTTGCTGGTTGAATATGCATATTGTTCCACCACATGGGGCTGTCTTTGAGATAAGGGTTGCTGATGGTTATGGAGCACGTTGGTCTCAAGATGGAACTAAGGTATTTATACTGTCATATGTGTTTATATTTGTAAACAAGGATGGTATATATGTGACTGAAATATGTATGTTTGAAAATGGGTCTGTTGTGGACTCAAGAATTGTTGAATTTTGACGGATTCTTGTATTTTGTGGGGTCCCTCATCCTTTTCTTACTATTTTTATCAATATACACTATTTTATTGTTTCTGATAAAAAATAAGATGTTCTTTTTTTGTTGATTCGAAGCACACTCTTTATTTCCTAGAAAGTGAATGATATGTTATAAAAGGAAGGATGAGCTATCCTTCAAAGAGGAGTCGTAGACTGGAACAGAAAAAATGAAAAAGAAAGTATGAGAAAACCTAATAACACTAGTCATGGTAGTAGAAAATCCCTTGCAAATAATGCTAAATGAGATGCCCCTTGCTTAGCCAAACTATCTGCACTGTGATTAGCTGATTGGGAGATCCAAGAACCCTTTTTTTTTTTTTTTTGATAGATTGGGAGATTCAAGAACCCTTAGTGCCCTCAAAGTCCCTCCATAATGTTTGCAGCCACATGTTCCTGTTGCATTTAAAGTGACATAGGTGCAGGACCATCTTCTTCACAATCACTGTGTCACCCTCATTCTTGACTTTTATTGTCTGGAGAATGTCACCATTTCCCATTGTTAGGATAACTGAATATTTCATCCATGAGATACTCGTTCATCTAAATTATATGTCAACTGTCTACATGGGAGCACTCAAAGCTCCTGAAAGCTCTTGCCCAGTCTAGCTTTACACACCAAAGAATGTAAATTTGATATTAGTCTCTTTTTTCATAGGCAAACAATGATATATAAAAAGCGCCAATCAAAAAGCGAGGGGTGCACAAATTACATGGAAGGTATGCAAATGATACCAAGTTTGATATGCCTCTCTTTCCTTAAGAAACTCAAACTTATCCATGTTGTGGAGACTTTCCTCAACCTAAATGTTGTTGTGGCTGTTGAACTCACAAGGGTTAGGTCTCCAAAATTCCCGTGATCAGTCCCAACAGATTTGTAAAAAGCTTCATCCAAAACACCCCATTGGTCTTTATCCAAACAAATCAGGCTCATTGAAATTCCATAAAACACTGGAGATGCTGCAGCAAAAAAAGAGAGGAGAGAGAGAGAGAGAGAGAAAAAAAAAAGACTGAGTTCCATTAGGAGTCTCAGGCTTTGCATCTGTCCTTAGAAATCCTGAAATTTCTCTCTAGCCATATCACCCTTAGAATAAAAGTATGACCATTAACCATAGGACCCTACTCCTGACACTACCTCCAAAACCAGGAAAGATGATAATCATCAAATCTTCTACAGTCCTAGGGGGTCCCAAACAGGCTCTGCCAATTGAAATAACCTATGCCAAAGGGTCAAAACCACTGGCAATGGAGAAATAGGCGATCAATTGTTTTTTCACAACACATACACATAATGAAACAGTCTAGTTGTTGGGTTTTGAAAGGCTTCCACGACTGATCTGGTTGGAATGATATGACCTTACTGAAAGATGGGCCTGCTGTGATCCCAATTTACACCCAGTCTTCACTTTACAAGACATGGCTTGGTTCTGCATTGCATGCCTTCAGGCCCGTTGCACCCACCCATTTGATTTGAATGATTCATTTGTACTTGAGTTGGAAATTCCAAGGTGGCCTTATCTTGGGCTGGCCTTGAGTCGAGGCTTTCAATAATGCAACCAAACCTGGTCCCATTATAGTGTTTTATGTTATCTTTAATATTACTTGTTTGGTACAACACAATTAGTATTTATCATAGCTTACAACTATTTTTTTAACCAATTTGCTTTTTTATTCACTATAAGATTCTCCCAAATAATGTAAGATAAAGGCATGACATCTTGGTTTCAAATGAGTTGCCATTGTACAACTATAGATAGACAAACGGAACAACTATAGATGGACTAGTCTTATGTCAAACCATTTGATTGAATGCAAACTCTAATGTCCTAGAGGGTAGTCCCCTTGTGCTTGTTTTGGACTTTTTGAAAGGAAAGGAACAAGAAGTCTTTTAATGATGTTGAGCAGTCCGACCAAGAAATCAATTTTCATTTTTTTGTGCACTTTTGTGAATTGAGCTAGGTGTACATAATAGGCCACAAAGTAATTATGATAGATTTTGTAGATTGGCTAAACTTGAGGGAAGGAGAGGGTTTTTTTTTTTTTTTTTTGGTCCTTCTCACCTACACAGGGTGTTTATTGTATGCTTCATGTGTACTAGGTTCCTTCTCCTCTTAGGTGCTTTTAATATATTTTCTCATTTGCCTAAAGAAAAAAGGATGATTATTTTGAGTACATACTTCAATGGTCCCAATGGAATTTATCATGACTTCTAACTTGTGCTTGGGTTGCTCACCTCGAGCTTAGGTTAGGAATGGAGTCTTTTGGAGCACCCTTGAAGAATGTCTCAAGGTTAATGTGGTTGCAAGTTGTCATTCAACATGATCCAATGGCCCATTTTGTAGCTTTATTTGTGTTGATGGAGGTTTCTTAGTATGATAGGAGGTGAACCAAAAGGACGGAGAGTTGTCAAGGTTTGAGGGTGAGTGGAGCAAACTAAGAGGAGAGTGGGGGGAGTGAGTGACAGTAGGTCCTAATTGGGGACCAAGCATCAAAGAACACTTTAGAGGGACCCTTGGAGGGGGTTTTAGGGATCTTAAACCAAGAGTGGTCTTAGTCCTCTTCTTCTTGTTCTTTTTTACAAATGAACCTTTGAACGCTTTATATAGAAGCCTGAGGTTGAACCCCATTGGTTGGTGAGGCCTGACCAATGAGAGGCCTCCACATACTTGTATCAACTAGCTCTTGTGCCAACATCTTTATGCTCATGATGCCATTTGACATTGGATGGTAATAGGTCCTTGGTGGAGACATGCCTTTGCAAATTAATCAAAATAGGTTCAATGCATGCACGATCTATCCCACCTTGACGTGCCTCTAACTCTATCCACTAAACCAAGGCCTTCAACTTGTCCTAAGAACTCAATGGTGGGAGGGCTAAACCTACTCCAAGATGGACCGAGTTCATATAGGACGTTATGAACTTTACTCCCAACTTCGGCAAATGTATAGCATCAAGGTGCCATGCCCTAAGTGGGATGTCTTCGAGGGAGTGTGGAGAGACCAATTGACTTATTGAAGAGGTCATGGGTGATGCTTGTTTCCCCCCACCCCTAACCCCTTGGTCTTTCATGAAATGAGAGGTGTGTGTTGACAACACTCATATGAAGGGTGAGAAGGTGAGGTTGACACCACCTTGCATGGGAGCAAGCTATGTCAACCTTACATGTGAGGTTTGGTTGACATTACCTTGTGAGGATGTAAGTCATCCAACCTTGTGAGATCACTTTCATAAGTTTAAAGGGGTTAATCCTTCCCTCTTCATGCAAGTAAAAGAGTGACATCTCACTTAGCAAGTATTTTCTCAATTGGAAAGTGATCGTGCAATCCCTTGGCATCTGTCACAGGCAAGCATCCACTAAGGTGGGGGTTGGCACTCATGCTAAGCTTGCCTTCCAACCTGACATGGGGCTTAGTATACGCATGCAGCAATGGAAGGCACGTGTAATGTGTGAGTGGAGAGTCTTTTGATACACATGGCAGCATATTACTGGTGATCCAACATTTCATATTGGAATATGTGGAGGAGTTGTATATATAGAGCACGCAAATGGGTATCAACAATTTGTTGTATTGGAAATCATTTCATTGGAGAACAGAATACAACAGCTGCATTAGATAAGAACAAGCATGCTGGTTTTTTGCTTTAGGCTTGGAAAAGTGTTGTAAACTATTTAACCAACTTTTATCAGAAAATTTTCCTTTTGATTGATGTGCAACATTATATGATTTGAAATGATTCTCTGTGAAACAAGTTTTGGCTGTCATCAGTTAGGCATAAAACGGGCAACCAACTAAAATATGAGTTTTCTGTTGGGATTGAGCTTCCTTTTGAACAAATGGAGCCTAGCATTTAATATGGTTAGTGGTCACCGATAAAACTTTCATTTTGACTATGTGCTTCTTTGTCGTGTTGCAGTTCATTGGATTTCTCGAGCCATACATGGAAGATGGTCACTCAAGGGGCTGGAAGCATTGAATTTGCTCAACAATTTGACTGTACTGGCTTCATTGACTTACAGGGGTATGATTCACAAGGAATTTTACCTCTTCTGCTCTGTTTCCTCCACTATTCATGATGAAGAACATATTATAAGCACGAAATGTGCCTTTCCATTTTTTCAACACATCACTTTTACATCCTTTGTCCTTTTTCTTAATGTTTTCATGATTGAGAACATATCATAAGTAGGAAATCTACCTTTTTATCTTCCTGATGCTGCACTTTTGCCCTCTTCTTTTGATATCAACTTGGAAATTATGATGGATTTGATGATTTATATGTTACCCAGGTTTATAACATTTGCAATATACTTGCAATGGAATGCTACTGTCCTTGACCCATTATAAACTATTCCTTTGTGCCGTACCAGTCATGGGGTCAGCAACATGAATCCCGCTTGTATGTTTTGTCATTGTCTCCTTTTCAGTCCTTTAACTTGGATAAATTCAACTCTTGTTGTGCACACTATCATTGGTCCTAATGCCATTCCCAGTTTTGTTTCTTTGATTCCTGATGCATGCTAACTCTACTTCTTCATTGGTCTGCTTTTATCCTTTTCCTTTTGTCTTTCTGGTTAAGACGATATCTTCATTCATTGTCATCTCATTGTGCTATGTTAATTTAGGATATGTTTCTTTTATAGGCACGCTGCTTTTAATTCTAGCACATGGCTGGAATCAAAGTGCTTTGAGGCTCCATCATCACCACAACCACTAATCTGTACCTTCTCGTGCATATTTGGAAAGAATGCTTGTTCAACACTCCATCAATCCCACATCCACCAACTAGTCATTTCTGTGCCACCAGCACCCTCACCCCCATCCCCACCATCCTTCATATCACCCAGCAGAAGCAGCAGCAGCAGCAGCAGCAGCAGCAGCAGCAGCAGCACCACCACCACCACCACCACCACCACCACCACTAGCTTCCACATCTAACCACTTACCACCACACCCTCTGCAAACAAGTACTAGCACTCACACCTCTGACGACAAATCAGCACCGCCTGCTGGGTTGTTGCCACCACCATTTCCCATTAGTCTATGATAGTCTTGATTTGTTCATGATTTTGGAAAATGGACTTCTTGCTAAGTGAATTAGTGATATCTCACTTAGCAAGTATCTTCCCAATTGGAAGGTGAAGGTGCAATACCTCAGAATCCATCACAGGCTGGCACCCATGCCAAGTATGCCTTCCAGCCTAACATGGGACTTGTCAATGTCAGTGTGTGCATGCAGAGATGCAAGACATGTGTAACGTGAGTCAAGAGTCCTCTGATACACATGGCTGCATATTACTGACGATCCAACATGTCACATTGGAATATGTGGCAGAGGTGTATGGGTCCACATAGGGAGTGCAAATTGGGTATCAACAATTTTCTGTCTTGGAAATCATTTCATTGGAGAATACAATACAACTGCTGCAGTCGATAGGAACAAGCATGCTGGTTTTTTGCTTCAGGCTTGGAAAAATTGTTGTATACCATTTGATCAAATTTTATCAGAAAATTTTCCTTTTGACTGACATGCAACATTATATAATTTTGAAATGATTCTATGAAACAAGTTTTAGCTGCCAGGACCTAGGCGTAAAACCAACTTATTTGAGATGGGCAACCAACTAGAATATGAGTTTCCTGTTGGGATTGAACTTCCTCTTGAACAAATGGAGCTTAGCATTTGATGTGGTTAGTGGTCATGGATAAAGCTTTCATTTTTTACTATGTGCTTCTTTGTCATGTTGCAGTTTATTGGATTTCTCGAGCTGTACATGGAGGATGGTCACTTAAGGGGCTGGAAGCATGGAATTTGCTCAACAATCTGACTCTACTGGCTTCATCCACTTATAGGGTATGATTCACAAGGAATTTTACAACCTCTTCTGCTCTGTTTCCTCCACTATTTATGATGATGAATATATTATAAGCAGGAAATCTATCTGTTATCCTCTCAATGCTGCACTTTTTGCTATGGTCTTGTGGGATCAACTTGGAAATAATGAATGGTTTGATGATTTATATGTTACCTATGTTTATAACGTGTGGAATATACTTCCAATGCAATGTAATGTAATGCTACTGTCCCTGACCCATTATAAGCTGTTCCTTTGTGTGCTGTACCAGTCATGGGGTCAGCGACATGAACACCCCATCCCCCAGCTTGTATGTTTTCTGCCATTGTCTCCTTTTCAATGCCTTTAACTAGCATTAATTCAACTCTTGTTGCGCACGTTCTCATTGGTCCTAATGCCATTCCCAGTGTTGTTTCTTTGATCCCTGATGAACACCAACTCTACATTGTCTTCCTTGGTCTTCTTTTACCATTTTCCTTTTGTCTTTCTGGTTAAGACTAGATTCTTCATTCAGTGTCATCTAATTCTGTTTTGTTTATTTAGGCTATGTTGCTTTTATAGGAATGCTGCTTTTAATTGTAGGCTTTCTAGCACAGCTGGAATCAGAGTGCTTTTGAGGCTCTCCATCATCACCACAGCCACTATAATCTGTACCTTCTGCATATTTGGTTAGTATGCATGTTCAACACTGCAATCCCACATTCACCAACTAGTCATTTCAGTGCCACCACCACCTCTTACCCCACCATTCTTCATATCACTCAGCAGCAGCAGCAGCAAGGCTGCCTCGCCGCCGCCGCCAGGACCACCACACTCAGCTTCCACCTCTAACTACCAAACACCACCTCTCTCTGCAAATAGGTACTAGCACTCATGCCTCTGACAATGAATCACCACCACCTGCTGGGTTGCCACCACAACCACCACCATTTCCAGTTAGTCTATGATAGTCTTGATTTTTTCATGATGGAAAACTGGACCTCCTCCTGAATCTGGTTGCATTTGCCTTGTTTTATTTGCAGAGCAGGCTGCCCAAATGCTATGTGGGTGCCACACTGATGAAAAAGCAATTTTCTCTCCTTGAGGTCAGGAAACATTTTTTCTAATTTAGAAAACATGTTTAACAAACTTTTAACAGAAAACAATGTTTTTATGAAAATAGGTTGTTCTAAGCAGCAATTGAAATTATGGAAAAGATTTTGAGAATTTTTGTATTGTACATAAGTGTATGATATTTTCATGGAAAAAATAAGTCAGAGAAAACCATTTTTCATCTTTCCTAAATAGGATTTTTTTTTTCTTTCCCCAAAACAACTGATAAGTATTTTTAAGAATTATTTTTAAATTTTGATTTTTGAGAACAGGTTTTGAAAATGTCATCAGATAGGCCTTAAAGATAAGCCGTTTTGTTATATTAATATGGAGAATAAATTGAGGTTGGAATTGGTAATTGGTTTTTGAAAGTAGGTTTTCTTCCGGAAAAAAATAGGTTTGAAAATCAGAAAATATAAAATAATATTTCTTTTTCTTTAAAGTAAAAAGCATATTCATGTTTTTAAAAACAAAAAATATTTTTTAATTATTTTCACTTTGTTTTTTGAGGACTATTTTAAAAATAAATATATTAATATGGAGAATGATTTAAAATAAAAATATTATATATAAAAGTTATTTTTAAAATATATTTAATAATACGAAAAATAATTAATAATATTTTAGGTTTTCAAATAGGTTTTTGTTTTACAAAATATGAAGATAAATTTTTTTTGAAAATACTTTCCAAATAGAGCTTAAGATGTAATTTGAAAATTGTTTTCGCCATTTTCTAATTTAATTTATTTAGTTTCCTTTTTACATCAACGGCCAAGAATTTCACGTGTAGATTATTGTAGGCAAATTTTATTAAAATTTGTCACTTAAAATTTATTATTTAATTTTATTTAAATTTTGATTATGTTGAATGAGCTTAACATAAAAGATTTAAAAAAATATGAAATTCAATCGTATGCATATATATATATATATATATATAAAGAGGAAAGGGTCAATGATTACGATTTAATGAGAACTTAGACTAAAGTTAAAATAAAAGTAAAAGAAAAAAAAAGTTGATAGTTATAATAAAGAAATATATAAAGATTTAATGAGAAGTCAAAAGTTGCATACAATCGTCTGTCCCAAGCCATCCCTAGTTATGCAAAATCAACCTTGGGTTCAATCTTTTCAAAAGCTATCTGGTTAGATCCAAGAAAAAGTGGAAAGAACAAGTGATGGTATTGTAATTAGGAATTTAGGATACACAAGAATGGAAAGGTCATGCAGTAGTGTTGAGGGTGATATTGTGCAGATTCAAGAAAAGCATTATCTTATGTTAATTTAATATGACTTAATAACTTAATTTAGTTAAGTCATTACTTATTATGTGTGTTTAGTAAATTAATTTAATATCATAATTTAAAATTAAAATTAATCTTAAGTATTAAGTTTAAATAACTCATTTTTCTCTATTTTTCTACACTTAATAAGAGTCTTTCTTACTTTCTAGACTCCATATTTACTACTTATTTTTTATTATAAATATTTTAAAAATTATTTTATGTGTCAATAATAATTAACATTGATATTTAATAAGCATGTTTATTGTTGAAAATTAATCATTGTAAATATTAATGAAGTAATTATTAGTTAAAATCAATTAGAGTAAACAAATAACTTGGATAATTTTTATTTTTATTTTTAAAAAACCCAACTAATCTTTCAATCAATCAAATTATAAGAAAATTAAGAGGAATCCTAATTTAAATCATTTAAATGTGTTGGATTCTTTGAATAAAAAAAAAAAAAAAAAAAAAAAAAACCCTTTTGAAAGTGAATCTTAAAAAAAAATTACCACAAATTATAAAACTAATCCAAAATAGATGCATCATGCATGACCTCATTCCCTTCATCTCCTAAATCATATTCTTGGTTACATACCAAACATATTCCTTTTTTCATTATATATATATAAAAAAAAAACATTTTTTTATTTATTCAAAGAATCTTTCCTTAGAGGGTTTTGTACTTTTCCCTAAATTATTCGTACAATATTTTATCTTATGTTATTTTGTTGCTATCCATTAGCCCACCTTTTCCATTTGGCATGCCATTTTTTTCATTTGACAAAAATGCCCTCACTTATTTCTAAGAAAAAAAATATTTTTCTTTTAAAATTAAATATAAATATTTGAAATAATAAATAACATTATATTAAAAAAAAAACTTATTTTTTAAGTAAAAATATAGTAATTATTAAATTCATAAATATGAGGAGTATTTAATTTTTTTAACAAATTAATTCTAATAAATATCCTTATCTTCGATAAAAAAAAGTATTTTTTAAGTATAGTTCCTGCAACTTAAAAATTAAACCCATAAATAAATCATACTAATAAGTACATGATTTATATTTAAAATTTTTATTTCAATATTCTTGAAAGTTACATATGAAATAAAAAGCCAAAAAAAAGAAGCTAAAAATTATTTGTACTTTGTACTAATATAATATATTTTAAATATAATATAATTAAAGTGTGGAGTATTAGGTTGGCCATATGTGGTGGTATTTTAGTCACCTATATTTGTAGTTTATAACAACAAAGATAAACCTGCCAAAGAAAAAGGAACAATATAACAACTTTATTCCATGATGTGTGAAAATTTTTATGTGCAAAAATTTCAATGGGGGCATGTAACATCACTCCTCTTCCTAAAGTCCCACTTTTTCTTTTTCTACTTTAATTTTTCTTTGGGGGAACATGTCATGTTTCTCTTTAGTTTTCCATCCATTCATTATTTGAGGGATGATCTTGTTTGGTAAGTGGTAAAGTTGGATCTGACTCTTCAACCTAAAAAAAGGAAAAAGGAAAAGAGAAAAAAGAAATCAAATCTCAAAATTATATATATATATATATATATATATTCATGGAAATTATAAGACTTCTTGGATAGTTTCAAGAAAATAAAAAAGAAACAAAAAGTAAGAAAATTAGAAGATGGGTTTACACTCAATTACTATTTTTGTTGTATTTATCGAATGGAATTCTTCTTTGGTAATTTTGATTATATTTTAATTTTTTATTTGAGAAAAAAAAATTAGAAATTAGAAATAGTGAGCATAATCAGTTTTGAATTATTAAAGCTATAAAATATGTTAGAAAGATTGCAAGATTTGAATTCAGACCTTTTGTGGCACAATTAATTTACTTATAAAGTATATCAAGTTTATTAATAAATAAAAATTTAATTCTAAAAAAAAACTCCTACAAATGAAATGATTGAATCTGGAACCCTTTTTTCAAAAGCAAGTTTGAGTTGATTTTCAGGGAAAAAATTCAAAAAAATAAAAAGTGAAAGTGGATTGACATGGACCACATAATGGATTTTTCAAACAACCTTTGCCTTCAAATCT
This sequence comes from Vitis rotundifolia, assembly GCA_030254885.1. Lineage (NCBI taxonomy): Eukaryota > Viridiplantae > Streptophyta > Magnoliopsida > Vitales > Vitaceae > Vitis > Vitis rotundifolia. Next base: position 21,175,459 of record CM058155.1, read on the forward strand.
AAGGTACCTATATCTATATGTATAGATTTTTAATTTCTTTGATGTTTCAATGCTTTAATAATAAAAAGTTGAGCAACTTTATAGACTTGGACATGATATTAATTGGATGAAAGGGGAGGCCATCTGAACCCAACCCATCTTTGGGTGAGGACCCATTTCTAAAGTTTCCTCATTCTTAGCTTTAGGTGACATGTGGGAAGAGGAGAAACACTGTATTTTTCTTCTATTATGGGTTGCCCCCTTTTTTCTTTTTCTTTTTTTTTTTTTTTAAATTTTTTTTTTTTGGAGAGGGCCCCTTCTCTGATCCCAATACTTAGTTCCAATAATGGCATAAGGAGAATGTAACTATTTTTAAGAAATCATAGGGGAGAGCAAAAGAAAAATGGAGAAATGAATTAAAAATATAAAATTTGGGTTTAATGGGTTTTTTATTTTATTATTTATTTATTTTTTTAAATCTAGTTTCAATTTTTTTTTTTTTTTTTTTTTGTATTTCATAAATCAATGTTTTTTTTGTTTTTAATTCCCTTTCTGTTGTGAGACCCTAGGTACCTATGTGGAGTCTTAAGATTACTATATACAAAACTAAAAATGCTAATAATTTATTTAACACAATTATAACCTTGTTTGAAAACTATTTTTTAAAACAGTTTTATATCGCTTAAAAAAACATGTTGGACAAACAAAAAAAAAAAAATTAAACAATTTTTTTTGTTTTCAAAAATAGAAAATAATGTGTTTTCAAATAACATATTTTAATTGTTTTCTAATGAATATTTTTAAAAATAATTATATAAATATAAAAAGTAATTAAAAATAAAACACTATATGCACAAATAATTTTTAAAAATATAAAAAATATGTTAAGAATGGTTCAAGATTCCAAAGAGAATTTTATTCTACATTATAGAATAGTTTGTTAAAATTTTTCTCAAAATTTGTTTTCAAAATTCTCAAACAAACTCTTAAATTTTCAACATTTTGCCATGCACTTTAGTTTTATAAAAAAGGTTAATTTAAAAACTAAAATATGTTGTTTAGTGCATGCAAAAGAGCTTTTGACCATCTCAAAACTCAAAAAAGCTTTTAGGTCACTCTAGGTCATTAATCATGAGCTCCTTCCCTTAATAATGAGCCATTTCATATCTCATGACTTACCATATTAGCTGCCTTCAAATTTAGGCAAAAACATGGTTTACTATTCCTCCAAACTTAGTTCATTTTGATCATCATGCACGCTTGATAATAATTATAACCCTAAAAGTATGTTCATTTATTTATTTTTGTGAAAGAAGAACCACATGAAGACAAGGTAGCTAGGGTTCAATAGCATTGACCACATGAATGGAATCACCATTATATATATAAGACTTATAGATCTTTCACAAAGTAATGTGGAAAAGTAGAGGAAGGGCTTGATGCAAAGACATTTCCCTAATGATTGGATGGATGGAAAATTAAAAAAAGGAGTTTCAACCTTGTCTTCTTGTCTAATCCTTTAGTGAGGAATAAGCTTGACTTAGATGCCCTTTAATTTGGTTTATTCACCTACCTAGCTCCTCTATATAACCTTCCTCTTAATGCATATGGTCCTAGATCGATGTTTTGCAAGAAGTAATATTCGTTTTGATCGATCCTAAGTAGATAAATTATTTGCGAAGTTGCTTGGCTTAACGTGATACTAAATTCAAATTAGGGTTTTATGTGTATTGAAGTACTAGCAAATTGTTGATGTAACCGAAAATATTCTCTATATGTATGCATATGTTATGATTAAGTACGTAAATGTGTTTACTTTCTTTCAAATTGGTGTTTGATTTATGATCTAAAGCTCGGAAAATAAGCATATTTTTGTACACCAAAATGAAAAGGAGGACAAAATTTAACAAAAACATGATCCTTCTCGATGGTGTTGATATATGTTCCACATGTAAATCATGCCCTATATTCAATAATACCCGGACATGAATATATATGACATATTCTATGCAAATTAACAAGAAAATTAATAACCCTAGTGACACTTAGGCAAAATCTTAAAGCAAACCCTAATTCAATAACAAGTCAAGCCAATTTCTTAGAAAACAATTATCCAAATCACCACACGAGAGCGATTCAACTGTTTATTTGGATGCTTGGCAGGTCAATGACGAGTTGCCATTCACTCGAAACTCATAATTAAATGTTCATATATAATCTCTAATTAAGGATTAAGCTTAATTAATCTACTAAGGTTTTGGATTACGCCAAGAAGATTAAGACTCTGAGAATGACTGAATTGACATTGAAGTGGCATGAGGTAAGCGCATATAGCTAAAGACACCCTTCCATGTTGAAAATTTGAGTATACAGGCGGCGAAGTGATCGATTATTGTATAATAAAACTGAGTTAATGATGCTTTCCGAGTCATTAATTAATTTAAAGGAAACATCGAGACATAGACTCCATTGGAAGTACTTAAGCTCAAGTATTAATTAATTAACATCCATGTCGTCTATGATGCGACCTTCAGGTTTTTATTAATTGTATAATTAATTTAATTAATGCAGTAAGCATACACAACTTCAAGCTGCAGCAGTAATTTAGCTAGTGGTGGCAGCAGTGGTTGAAGTAGCAAACACTCTTTACTACTATGGAACTAGGAGCATATTCCTAGATGTTGGAAACTCATTTAACTATAAATTTTCCTAGGAAACAAACAAAATTGCTGAACATAGCAATTAACACAATAATTTCGATTAAATTCTCGTCAGCTTCTAGCTCACACCGCGCTTGTGACAACATCTAGATACCTTCTAGTCAGCATGACAAAAAAATTCGATAGAGATCATCACTCAGTATATGCAGTACTAATAAATTGAGTAGGGTTGCATTCAACTTCTCTTTTCCTTCTGTAATTAGGTGATGCGAAGAAAAATATGTTGTTTGTTATTTTGTGCTTGCAGGACTCTTTTGTATCATGTGTGTCTCTGGGAATATATGTTTTATTCCTCTGATCCACACTACCCCAAATTTTCTAAGCTTTAAATTCTTTGATCAATGGCTTCCAACATGAATTGAACTGCAAGAATAGCCGGCGGCGCAAAAGGAAAAGTGTACATTTTAGCGTATATATAGTTTATATACGGTAGGGTATACATCTATATATGAACAATTAATAAAGATTATTATGATCATATGACAATGACCCTTAACTATAATAGTGAGGTTGCTTCAAAAATCATAATTGTTTTGTATTTGGCCATATGCTGACACTGCTTTCTTGAAGCTTTGCAAAGGTATAGTCTAGCAAGTCATGCCCTCAGAGTCAAATTGAGGGGCTCCATCACTCATGGACAGAACTCTCTTCACTCCAAAGGGGACATACTTCTTCCACCACCCTACCCAGCAAAGCAATGGTACTCAGCCAGACATGCAAAGCAGCAACAATCAACCCCAGACCAGTCACACGTCTACTAGCCGGTCTTCTGACTCCGGTGAGCCTTGCGTCACAGGGAAATGGGCGTCGAGCCTTCTGAAGGAGTGTGCCCGGGCCATATCGGACAAGGACTCTAGCAGGATTCATCATCTGCTATGGATGCTTAACGAGCTGGCTTCCCCTTATGGTGATTGTGATCAGAAGTTGGCTTCCTATTTCTTGCAAGCGCTGTTTTGTAAGGCGACGGAGTCCGGCCATCGCTGCTACAAAACCCTAAGTACAGTGGCGGAGAAGAGCCATTCGTTTGATTCTGCCAGGAAGTTGATACTCAAGTTCCAAGAGGTGAGTCCATGGACAACTTTTGGGCATGTAGCTTCAAATGGGGCTATCTTGGAGGCCTTAGAAGGGGAGACCAAGCTTCATATAATTGATATAAGCAACACCCTATGCACTCAATGGCCTACTTTGCTAGAAGCCTTGGCTACCAGAAACGATGAGACGCCGCGCCTAAAGCTCACTGTCGTGGTAACGGCGAGCCTTGTGAGGTCGGTGATGAAGGAGATAGGGCAAAGAATGGAGAAATTTGCTAGGTTAATGGGAGTACCGTTCGAGTTTCAAGTGATAAGTGGGGTGAATCATTTAGGAGAGCTTACAAAGGAGGGGCTAGGCATTCGAGACGATGAGGCGGTGGCTGTGAATTGCATCGGAGCCTTGAGGAGGGTTGAGGTGGAGGAAAGGAGAAGAGTAATTCAGACGCTGCAGTCTCTTGGGCCTAGGGTTGTGACAGTGGTTGAGGAAGAAGCTGATTTTTCAAGCTCAAGAAATGACTTTGTCAAGTGCTTTGAAGAGTGCCTTAGATTTTACACATTATATTTTGAGATGCTGGAGGAGAGCTTTGTGCCAACTAGTAATGAGAGGTTGATGCTGGAGAGGGAGTGCTCAAGGAGCATAGTTAGGGTTTTGGCCTGTGACGACATCGAAGATGACACCGGAGAAGACTGCGAGAGAAGGGAAAAAGGCATCCAGTGGTCTGAGAGGCTCAAGGAGGCATTTTCACCATTAGGGTTTAGCGAGGATGTGGTGGACGACGTCAAGGCACTGCTCAAGCGGTATCGGTCCGGTTGGGCACTTGTGCCACCTCAACAAGGAGAAGATCATCAGCTGGGAATCTACTTGACATGGAAGGATGAACCAGTAGTATGGGCTTCAGCTTGGAAACCCTAATTTTGTTCTTCTCAAAGGAAAATGGCCCTTAAAGCTAAGGGGACAGAACAGTACACCACTTCAACAGTACTAGCCATCAAGCACTGATAAAGCTAATTAGGCTTTATGGCTTTCTTTAGCTTTGGTGGGGGTGGGGGTGCAGCCATGAAAATATATTGAGTTTGATCCATGATCCCATCATCATCTTCTTCCACCTTTGATCATCATATCAGTCATGCATACTTTGTATTTTATTTTGTGTCCAACTTTTCTTTCTTTATGTGCTTTATGCTTGGGAGTTTGTGTTTCTTCCTTTTTCCCTTTCTTTCAGTGTTCTTGTTTGAAGGTGTTTGCACTTGTGCTTTCGTTTACAAATTCCATTTCCCATTTCCCATTTGGACTGCTTCCTCTTGTTTCCCTTTTCCCTCTCATATCCCTTATATATAGTCTCCTTTTCTAAGTGGGTGACTACTCATCCTTGTATGATCTAAAGTGAAACATAGATAAAGTAATGCATGAAATTCCTCTCTTTAATTGCCTCATTATATATCATCAATTTGTGATATTTGATTTGGTTCAATTTAATTACCAAGGGAAAATTGATAAATAAATCAATAACCCACCTAATTAATATGACATATATAATATAGAAGTTGGTTGCATAAGTTTAATTTATGGTTACCTAGCTACACTGATTCATTAGTTCAATTATTATGAAATCTAATCTTAAAGTAATATCATGCTTGTCTCATTCACACTTAACCAGTTTGAAAAGGGGAAATGACAAGGGAATGGAAGCATACATAGCTCCAAATCTAATATAGGAAAATCAATTTGGATATATATCACTTAGCTCTCATAACATTTGGATTTTTTTTTTTCTTTTAGGTCTAGTATTTCGAATTGATACGCTAGATCTAGCCGATAGGTCATGTCTCATAAGTGATCCTTTTTTCTTTTGTTTTGTCAAATGACATTTTCCTTGTATCCCCTTTTTTAATTGTCATATCACAATATATTAATTCAAAATTTGATTAAAAATAGAATTAATTACATGTTAGTGGAAATAATTAATGGTAAGAAGAATATGGGAGAAGGGAGGAAGTACAAAAGAAAAATTGACAAAAAGGAGTGGGGTATGGAAGAGAGCTTGGTGGCAAGCAGGAGGCTACCAACTAAATCCCTCGTTTGCCTTTTTGTCTAGTGATATGAGAAGCATATTTGCCTTTAATTACCACACATATGCATTGCCTTTAAGCCAACATTATATAGTGGAAAACAACTTTGCCTTCAAGCCAACATTATATAGTGGAAAACAACTTTTCTAGATTTATAGATAAGACTCTTGCTTTACTCACGTTACTTTCCTACCTCTTTATCCTATTCTATATGTATATATGTATATATTGATAGCTAGCTAGCTAGAAATTTAACACAAAATAGAAAAGAAAAATAAAATTGTCCATGGCTATTTGGAACTTTCTTGTACGATTTATACTCATCCACATGCACATGTACACACGTACATATGAAAAAAATATATTAATTTTAGTATTTTAACACTCATTTTTTGTATGTAGTTCAAATCACCTTATTAGTATAAATAAAAATTTACATTTATGATTCAGTGTTATTATAAGTGTAAATGGATCTTATCATTGTTATGATATCGTCATAGAAGAGACGGAAGGGCTGATTGATTTGATCGTTACCAAAGTTTGATTAAAAAAGGTGATTTGATTAAGGGAAAAATAGAGTATATAGAAAGCAAATTTGGAAATTAGGTGAATCATATGGATAATTTATACACTTAACGTGCAGCTTAATCATAAATGATAAAAAAAAATTAAAAAGTAGAATTGCATATAAAGACTCATAAAGAAATTATGTCATAAATAAAAAAGAGAAAAAAAAGTAAAAACTTAGAAGATGTATGATATACAAATCTTTATCACCTCAATCATGTGGATAAAAAGTTTTTAAAATAAAATTAAAATTTTTACCAAAACTATTTTAAGAAAAATAATAACAAAAATGATAGAAAATACTCAATTAAAAAAATTATTGTCTACATAATCTAAAAAAGATGAAAAATTATGAAAATTGTCAAATCATAGGATTTGGAATCCAAATTTTAAGTCACATGTCAAGTCTCAAGACAATTGCTTCCAAAGTGTAGGACACAACCTTGTACTGATGGGTACTTGATGGCACTTCCTCTAGGTCCCATGCCCTAACGCAAACCTAACAAACAATAATGGGCTTTAAATCCCAATTGGGTCTTCAGAACTCAACACCTTTTCCCATCGTAATCAACAATTGGGCCTTTTTGGGCCTAACATCTCTACCCACTTAACCAAAAGGCCAACCCATATGTCAAATTGCAACAGCTTGTTTTTATCGAAGAGTATCAGTACTTAATTTTGATATTTATTGTCTGATTTTTTATAAAAGTGATTTTTAAAACTTTGCTAAACATTAAATTTTTGTGATGAAAAATACTTTAAATTATTAAAAAATATTTCTAACCTTCCCAAAATCACTCTCAAACTACTCATAATATTTTATGACATTGCCCTCCTTTCTTGCCTCTAACCTTCTAGACAATTTTTGTGCCTATTTGAGAACTGTTTGACAAAAGCTTGACAAAATTTTGATTGAAAACAAAATTGTTTTTTTTTTTAGGACAAATTGTTTATAGGTGTTTTTTTCTTTTTTTCTAGTATTTTAACAAATAATTAAAAATACGAAGAATATTTTTAGAACTTTTACATTATATATAAGTGCATATTTTCCCGAAGAATAAGGGAAAAAAGAAATTGTTTTTCATATTTAAATTATCAAACATAATTTTGTTCCTGAAAAATGTTTTTAAGGACTGTTTTTTAAGAATTGTTTTGGAAAACATTGATCAAAAGCTTTTAACTTCAGTTTTGCTGGGTTGGGGTAAACTATATAAAATGGGGTTTGGTGATAGTTGTTCCTTATTTTGTCTAATTGATTTGCATGGACCAAAGACCAAATCTCTATTGAGTTGCATAGCTGTGGGCTCTATTCATGATTGAGATTGATCAAATATACTATTATGGGCTTGACATCATCGTGTTTCTCTAGAAAATACTATAAATGAATTTTCAACACTAATGAGTATTTATCTGAAATCTAATTGGTGAGGAGATGAAATGGGAAATTCCCCAGGGTAAGGCTGAAACTGGCATGTTTTCTTTCAGGTTTGGATGGCCAAAGTGAAGAAGGAGGACAATTCTGAGCTGGGTCTTATACTTATACGAAGCAGTTAGGCATCAATGGTGGCAATGAGAATCCACTTTGAGAATTAATGGTGAAAATGCAGTCATGGGTGAAAAGAATGATAGTGATAGTTGATGATCTGAAGTGCTGGAAACTACTGTGTTCTCCAGCCTTGTCTAATATGCTCAGGATGGTATATGGTTTTGACTTTCAAGGGGTAGACTTGGTCTGCAATCTGCATACACCTGCCTGAACTAGAGATTTTTCTGGGTTAGGTGGGCACTGAGGTTTCTTGGAGTCTACAACTGGGCAGTCTTTATCAGGCTCATGAATCTCCAATGCCATAATTTCTTGGAGGGTTAGAGAAGCTCTCATGACTGGTAACCATGGAAATTAATATGCTCAAGAATTCACGCCAAGGATTATAGAATTCCAGAGGGGCCTGAGAGACCATTGACTTAGTTTTCCTCTGGTAAAAGTCCTCTATTTCCCCTGGGTTTTCAACTTGGAAAGGGTCTTGGAGAGACCACTGACTTAGTTTTCCTATGAATGATGATTTAGATGGAGGAAGGTTGTGGCAATCTGGATGAGATATATCAAAACAAAGCAGACTTTGTGGTAGAAGAACCAAAGACTTCATTTGTGTGAAAGTTGTGTTGATCGTTAATTTCCATGCATACCATACAGGAAGAAGAAAGGGAGATGGACGATGAGCTGATGCTGATCAAGCAGATACAGGAAACAGAAGGTGCGATCGCAAGCACGCTGTCCAGATGCGAGAAGATGGTGGATAATGAGCTGATGGACTTGATGAGTAGGATGACCAAGAGGCCTACTGAAGGTATGCCCATGAGTGTTGTATCAAGGGTTATAGAGAAACTCCTTGCTCTGCTCCATCACGAACCGGCAGCTTTGGTTGGAGTTGAGGAAGAGGTAGAATGGATTGAAAGAGAACTAAGGGGTGCTGGGTATGGAGGCGGTCACGAATTCGCGGTGGAATTAGTAGATGTTGCCTATGATGTGGAGGATGCCATTGACAACCTGCTATTCAAATCAGCAGCACAACAAAGAAGAGGAGGAAATCTGGAGGATGTCATTGCCAGAGATGATGACCCACTTCACAAGAAGCTGGAATTGATTAAGGGTAAGTGCTCTGCTCTTCCTGCTCCTGGCCCTACAGAGTTCTTTCCTTTGGATCGTCCTCAAGACATTGAAGAAATCACAGAGGGAGGTACAGTTCTGCTGGCACAGAAGGCACTTCATCCCAAAATGAAGAAGAAGGCCAGACGGATTCAAGATAAATTCAGGTTGATGAATGATTTTCTAAAAGACTTTGATTCTGGTGAACCGGGCAACAGAGGAATGGTTTGGATGATGAAGGAACTTCTCACCATTTCCAGTTCTGCAGTGGATGTCATGGAGGAGCTCATCAGCAGAAGAGAGCAGCTTAGAAGGAGTTTGAAGGAGCGGATTGTTTTTGATATGGACAATTTGAAATCTCAGCATAAGCTTGCTATGGGGATGGACCAGATATGTAGCAAGACCCTGGATATCTCTACCAGAAAGAAAGAAGTTGGTGGGCACAGTCAAAGGACATTGTCACCATATGCATTCCCAAACCTGCCACGGCCATGGTGTGTACACTTACCTGAAGATGAAGAAGAAAATATAGAGATCAAAAAGATGTCTGTGACTGGGAGGGTCATGCGGTGGGGGGATGTGGGGGCAATGACCAAGAGTGTTGCATCAAGGGCTATGGAGAAACTGTCCGCTCTGCTTGTTCAAGAACCAGTGGCTTTGATTGGAGTTGAAGAACAAGTCCATTGGATCCAAAGGGAGCTGAGGGGTATTGTGATTCGCCATTGCTTCACAGAAGAAGCAATAGATGTTGCCTACGATGTAGAAGAATTTATTGACTACCTCATACTAACATCAGCATCACACGCAAGGAGTGGGAGAAGTTTGGAGGATGTAATCTCCTCTGATGATGATCAACTTCACAAGAAGCTGGAATGGATTATGTCTAAAATCCGGGCTCTTCCTCCTCCTGGAGTGCAGTATTCTATGAGTGCTCGTGCACCCATTACAGAAATAGACTGGTTGCGGCTGAGCTCAGCACTTGATCAGAACATGGCAAACACAGTTGTTTCTCCTGTTATAGAGAAAGTTACAGCTCTACTAGCTCAGGGGGCACTTCCTCCCAGAGTGAAGAAGTCAGCCAGCCGGGTCCAAGACAAGTTCAGATTGATGAATGGTTTTCTAAAAGACTTAGAATCAGTAGAATTAAATGATAGAGGAATGGCTTGGATGGAAGAACTCTGTCATGTTTCCCTTTCCACAGTGGATGTCATTGACCAGTTCATGAAAAGTAGACAGCAAGTAAAGGGAAGTTGGGTTGGACCCCTGGGGAGACATGTTTTGGATTTTGGCCATTTGATATCTCAGCATAAGCTTGCCAAGAAGTTGGACCACATATATGCTAAGATCCTAGGCCTCTCCATCAGGAGGCCGGAAGAAGCCCATGGCCATAGTACTCAAAGAACAGTGCCCAGGAACACATCTCCAATCCCACCAGACCCAACACAAGAACCTGATATTATCAGCTTTGGTGATGATGTACATGCAATCATGACACGGTTACTCTCAGATGATACAAGCTTTTCTATGATCTCAATTGTGGGTATGCCAGGTATTGGAAAGACAACACTAGCAAAGCTGATCTATAACAATGAAGCTGTTGTGGATCATTTCCCATTTCGGGCTTGGACATCTGCAACTGATTGGGATGAGCTCTTCAAAGACCTAATGGGACAACATATTGACTACAAAGCCCCAAGGTCATGGAAGACAGAAGAAAGAATGAGACAGAAGCTCAATGCATTCTTGAAAGGTAAGCGGTATCTCATAGTTCTGGAAGATGCATCCATAGTAAATTTCTTGAATGAACTAGTAAGAACACTTCCAGATGCATCAAATGGGAGTAAAATGATTTTGACCACTCGCTCAATGAGACTACCTTCAAAACTCCAGAGGGGGAGTGTTCATCATTCGGTTCAATTACGAGGAGACGATGAGAGTTGGGCATTGTTTACTCATTCTTTGAAGGTAAACATATCCCAGGAACTGGTAAAGCTTAGAAGGGAAATTGTAAGAAGATGTGGGGGGTTGCCAGTGGCAATTGTAAAATTGGCTGATGTGTTGTCACAGAAAGATGCAACCATTGAAGAGTGGTCCAGTGCACTGCAGCAGCTCAATCAAGGCCAACAACTTTGGTCCTATACCCTCTCCAGAATCAATGAGGATTTACCCTTGTACATGCAGCGATGTCTGTTTTATTTCAGTTTATTTCCTCAAGATTTTGAAATCCCAGCAAGAAGATTGACAGTGTTATGGGTTGCAGAGGGCTTGGTTCAGGCAGAGGGCGAGAATGAAGCTCCAGAAGATGTTGCAGACAGGTACTTAATAACATTGATAGGCAAGGGAATGGTTCGAGTGACAAAGAATAAGCTCAATGGGAACGTTAAAACTTGTCTCCTGCCCGATGCCCTTCGACGGTACTGGTCATCAAAAGCTCTACAGGCCACATTTCTTCAAGCTGGTACTAATACAAAGTCAGAGTCATCCCTAGGCACTGGCATGATCCGTCGTCTTACTGATCATCTTGATAAAGGAGATGTCAGCTTTGATCATATCCATGGTGACCACAAAACAACTTCTGCTTCTGTGCAACCTCTCTATCGAGAAGTGGTCTCCTTTTTGTCCTTTGATACTCAAGAAGGAAGCAAACCAGGAGAAGACATAGGGAACTTTCTACATCGATGCATTTCCAGCAGTTGTTTGCTACTACTACGGGTGCTTGATCTTGAAAATGTATTCAAACCTAAGTTTCCTGAGGCACTTGGTAAATTAACTCGAATGAGGTACCTGGGCTTGAGATCAACCTTCTTAGATGTGCTTCCATCTTTTGTAAACAAGTTGCAGAGTCTCCAAGCACTTGATGTGAAGCATACTAACATCACCACTCTTCCTAGTCCGATCTGGAATATGCAACAACTTCGACAGTTGTATTTGAATGAGAGATGCCATAGCAAGGTTATGCCTCAACCCAGTGTTGGATCTTCTTCAACCCTTCGGGTCCTCGTGGGGCTTCTTGTAGATGAAGAGATTCCTGTGAAGGATGGCCTAGACCGGTTCTTCAATCTCAGAAAATTGGGATTAACATGTCGTTTACCGTCATCTCAACAGGAGGCAGTGATTGAGTGGGTTCAAAAGTTGAACAATCTCGAGTCTTTAAGGCTGAAATCCATTGATGAAGAGAATCAACTTTGGGATCTAGACTTGAAGCCCTTGACACACCACGTGAATCTCTCTTGCCTTTGTTTGCTTGGAAGGCTAAAGAATCCATCTATAGTGTCTGAGTTCCCACACAGCCTCATTGAGCTTACCTTATCGGGGTCAGAACTTGAAGAAGACCCAATGCAAACACTAGATAAGCTTCCCAACCTAAAAGTTCTTAGGTTGTTGGCTAAATCTTATACAGGGAAGACCATGGTTTGCTCTTTAGGAGGCTTTCCTCACCTTCAAGTTCTTAAACTATGGAAGCTAGAGCAACTAGAGGAATGGAATATTGAGGAAAGAGCATTGCGAGCTCTGTGGGATTTAGATATAAGGTCTTGCAAGAGGTTGAAGATGCTTCCTGAAGTATTGCACCACAGAGCTCTTCTGGAGTTGAAGTTAACAGACATGCCTAGTCAGTTTGCTACATTGAATGAAGACCACTGATAACCAGGGCCAAGGTTGCTTGGCTGACCTCCAGCTTTTGTGGGTGAGCTCCTTTGCTGTGGGCAGGGCAGAGCTCGTATGTGTTACGAGTTATCGCTAAATTCTCATGTACTCACGCCATCCTTAAAAGCAAATAATTTTACTTCCCTCCTTTTGGTTTGTGCTATTCGTTGGACCCTGGTCTAATGTTTTAAAAAACAATTTTGTTTTTATTTTAAAAAAATTTATTTCAAAAATCATTTATCGAAAAATCTGAAAAATCACTTATCATATTTAAAAATCATTTATAATAATTTTTAAAGTGTGTTTGACAATAATTCTAAAAAAAATTTATCTTTAAAGTACTAAAAAAACTAAAAATATTTTTGAAAGTTACTGTTAAATGCATCATTAGAGTGTTTGATAGTGATTTTAAAAAGTGTTTCTATTTTTTTTTAATTATACTTAAAAGATAAAAAAATTTTAAGTATTAAAAAAATTAAAAACACTTTTTAAAATCCAATCAAACGCATTCTTAGAAAAATAGTTCAGACCACCACTAGACGGGTACAATTAGCCTTTTGAGTCGAGTTTGAGTCAAACTAGGAACTTAACTTTAATAACTAATTTGATCCTAAGCTCCACCCTTTAATATATGTAATGGTGTTATAACTGGTATATCAAATTCTCAAAATAAAAACTCATCATATTAATTTGATTTTCAATAGTATATAGGTCGGTTTAATTTGAGAATTTTAAAAATTAATTTTTTTGATTTAGTTTTTAATTTTTTGTCTCCTAATCGATAAAAATCAAACCAGAGTCCATTTGAAATGACGAGTTCAATGTAAAAAAAATAAATTTACTTTTTATATTAAATAATAAATTTATTTTTTATACTAGAAAAAAGTTCAATATTTTAATATTGAATTCATATTTTAAAAATGCAAGTTTAATATTTTTATATTAAACTCATCTTTTAAAAAAAAAATTTATACGAAGTGAAAAATTTTACAACATGAATCTCAGTATTTTACAAGCTACCATATTTTAATAATTTAAAAAAAAAATAATATTTGAAAAAAAAAAATCCGAAGCATGGCCCTGTTCATGGGCTGGGCTTTGGCTGAAAAATAGAGTCTAAGAAAGAGAAAATCCAGGGTTAGGGTTTTACAGGAGAGGATTCAGCATCAGCCCTGAAAAATGATGAGAAAACGACTGTTTTGGTTCACGGCGGGCTTCGCTACAGCCGGAGCTACGATCACCCACTTCTTCCTCAGGGATCTGTGGACCGATTTCGCTTCCCTCTCCTATGATGTGAGTCTCTTTTTCTCCTCCCTTTGCTTCCCCGGAATCCTCTGAAAAAATCAAAAGGAAAATTCCAGAGCTCACACTTTATCCTGCTCAAAATAGTGAAAATTCGATGTCAAAATATTAATTTAATTTTGATTAATTTCGCTTTTCTTTGTCTTATGTGTTGCATTGCACTTAGAGCACAAGTTTTGTGTTCTACATTTTCTTTCTTCGTTTGCTTGCTAAGAAAGTTCAGGGAAAGAAAAAGGAAATTTTGAATTTTGGGTTTTTTTTTTTTCTTTTTTCTTTTTGCAAAAAGAGAGAGAGAGAGAGAGAGAGAGAGAGAGAGAGAGAGAGAGAGAGAGAGAGAGAGAGAGAGAGAGAGAGAGAGAGAGAGAGAGAGAGAGAGAGGGTGGGGGGTTGGGAATTCTACCCTACTAAATCAAATAGATGTAGATGGAATTTGCATTGGTATTTCTTGCTCAAAGTGTTAGAGGAAAATGAATGTGGAAAATGAATTCCATTATAATTTGGTTACTTTTGGCAAATTCAAGCATATGCTAAAATCTCTCTGTTCCTTCCCTGCAAATTATGTTCATTCGAAAATTGGAATTTTCTGAATTTTTTTATTCAGCCCCTTTTGTTTTACTGTGGTTCTTGCATTCCAATCAGTGTTAGCTTATTTCCTGACACTTTCTTATCTACCAAACAGAATATTTGTAATTTAATGGTTCTTCAGTCTTATTCCTTTGTTTCATTGCAGTTGGAGCAGAAGTTTAATAATCTTGAGACGAGAGTTTCAAACCTTGAAGGAGCAGTTGGAAATAATTCAACTTCTCTAAAGGTACCTTATATATAATTTTAATCTTCTGCAAATGTTTAAGTATGCGTTTTAGGATTAGCAATTTTTGGTTTGATTGTTTCTGTGTTTCTCCCCTTTGTCCCACACCTTCTTAATAACCAAATGCAGCATAAATGAACTTGTTTAGTAACCATTGTTAGTGGCTTCTGTAGATTTTGATCCTTTTAGGAACTACTTTAACTATTCAAAAGTAAACTGAAAGTTCACTTGGTAGTTTGAATAGCTAGATGGGTGAAATATTACAGCTCTTATTGAAAAACAAAAATTGCAAAAAAAAAAAAAAAAAAAAAAAAAAAAACAAGGTGGAGTAAATATTTCCAATACTGTAGTTTTGGCCACATCTGAATCTTCAATTTATTAATTTATTAACCTATCTGCTGTAAAAGAAGTTTCTCTGATTTTTAAATTATTTTGAATTTCTTTCTATTTTAGTTTTGAATGATAAATATATTTGTTATCGGATAACATAAAAAAAAATGAGGAAATAACAAAGATGAAGGACAGGATAACTTTAAAAATAAACATGAGTAAACAAAAAAGATGAGAGGTATGATGGGAACAAAGATTTCTAGTCAATTGAAGAAGATAAGATACATTCAATGAAAATCCAGATATTTTTGCTATTTTTATTCAGTTGTGTTTTAAATTAAGATACAGCAAGTTGGATTTTTCTGCATTTAGCAGAGATAAATTTGTATTTAATGGATGTTGACCCTTTCAGGAAGATTATAGACACAAATCATGGACATTTTCTTTTTAATTTGAAAAGTACCTTCCTTTGGATTTTAATTGTGCACATGTGTGGGCACCAGATGGTTTATGTGCAACTTGTCCCTTCTAGAGATGGCTTCATCCGCCTGCACAGCATTTGAGTGTCACCTAGATGGCATAGCTCCTGAATTATTTTGGCACCTTCCATTTTTCATGATATTTTTTTTAATTGTTGTCTTTGGTTTTAAAAAAGGATTTTTTTTTTCCATAATTTTTATAAATTTGATTGTCCTTTTTGTGTAGTGAAAATTTTTGGGTGTTTTGGTGCAATGATGATAAATGTTAATCCCAGCTCATTATGAGACCTTGGAAGGTCTGGGAATAGATTTTGTTGACATATATCTGAGCCCGTGCATCCACTTCCTTTCATGCATGGTGCTTGATGGGCCCCACTCCAACAGGTTGTGCTATGTCAAATTTGCATTACAGACTGATCCTTATGCCATGTCTAGTTTTCCATCTTATGATGTTTCACTTTGCCATTGCTATGAGTGACTTGATCATTGCCACCCATCACCATAGGAAGAGATGAACTATTAGGTTGTGCATTGCATTATCTTTGCCTATCAACATTTGTCCCATGCTTGGCTTGACTTTTACTAAGTTTGGTGCATGCATTACTTACTTTCCAGCTTGAGGGAATGGCCCTTTTATCATACTTGTAAACCCCACAGGCAGTTACTTGGGATAGAACTATAAGCTTCTCATTCCTTAGAAGTTGAGATTGAGCCCTATTACCCATAAAAGGATGCCTCAGATGTACAGGATTTTTTTAGGTCAGACTTATGTAAAGGATTTTACTCACTCATCAATCTCTCCTATTATGCCATACAACAAAAATCTAGAGAATATTAACTCCATAGACACAAGTAAGTTCCCAATTCTTATTTATTCATTCATTATTGGAAGACACCCTCCTTCCTTTTTTAATATTAAAAAAAAAAAAAAAAAAATCCTTTTTTGTTTTTATTATTTTTCAAGGGGAAGACTTTCCTTGATCCATTGTTGATACTTGTGGTAGTTTGACATATGTATGTTGGTGAATGATTTTTAATAAATGTTTTATTTTGTTTGTTCTTATGGCATATATGTGTTGTGCATGCTTATGTGTGTGTGTGTGTGTGTGTGTGTGTGTATCTTTCTCAATGTATTAAGTTGACAATTGTTTTGCTTGCTTTTCAAGACAATCAGAGCTTGGACGGTGAATGAAATTGGAAATTTACTCATGTTTAAAATTTCATTCATTACCTTTGGATTTATTTGTCTAACAAGGACAAGTTAAAAGCATGCAATTATGTAAATTTCTGAACACCCACGCTTTTAGGTCCATTGCTCATGATGCTTTTATCATGATATCTTTACATTTGCTAGCCCCTTGGAAATATCGAGTGGGATTCTAGAGAGTCTGTTATTTATTATTTTGTTAAGCATTTTTCCTCTTACTTAGTAGTTAATTTTTATGTTTTTACAACTGCATTGCAATTTTTCACAGGATGAAGGCAATTTGAATTGAAGATATAATCTTTCGCTCAACATGTCAGTTTGGGTTTGACTTCTTCAGTCCTGGTGGTCTGGAATAGTACAATGCTTCATGTGGAAGATGACATCCTTACATTCTAAAAAATGTGTTGCTTCTTTATGTAGCATCTTTTTTTCTTCCTTTTTTCTTTTAATCTTGTGGAAGCCATGTAGCTTTATCCCCTATTTTGTGAAACCTTGAAGAAATTACATCTTTTGTTAGCATGCACTGTGACATCATTTCAGTAATTTTATATGGTTTTATAATAATAAAAAAATACGTTTCCCTTATAGCCCCTCTATATTTTAATGAAATGCATTCTATAATGTCATCCTGGCAATTTTACCTTTATATACATACAGAGGTTTGAGGCAGTTATTTACTACTTGAGGTTTTAGGCAATTGTTTGCTACTTTTGTTTAGCTGCTGTCTTGTCAGATTTGAAGGAACTGTTCATGGTTTTCAATGGCCTTGTGGCATCCTTGATGCTACCCTTTCTGGGAGGTTTGAAGATCAAGATCCGCCAAGTTCTTTCACTCCTATTGATGGTTTACAGCTGGTGCCATTTACAGCTTTCTATTTTCAGTGGGCAAGTTTGTGTTGCACCGTTATCTTTTGAGTTGATGAATAAGTTACAAACGGTCTGTACTTTTCTCACCAGAACAAAGGAATACACTTAACCGATGTCCACGAGTAATGATATACACCTGATGCAAAGTTCTAGTTGGCAATTTCCACCTCCTAAGATTTCATGGAAAGTTTTTGCGTCTTGGCTTTAGTCTTCGTGATAATCTTAAGGAGCCAAAGCCTGTATACTTGCACTGAGGTTTGAGCCTTAGACTGATCAGTGGTGCAATCATTTCAGACTTGGCCAGCTGAGATGACAGGTATGCTGTTATCCTACTTCAAACTTAGGTATTTGATAATTTGTCTTCTAGTGGATTATCAAATAAGTTCTGTAATTGAGAAGGTATGAGGACAAAGCATAAGCTGCTTTTATGGATATATCATGTTGCTAATTTGAAATTGATTTAACCAAATATATTATTGCTTGACCAATCTCCTTACATTCCTTTATGGGGTTGGTCGCAGACAAAAAAAAAAAATAAAGAAAAAAAGAAGGAAAAAATTGTGTATCTGTTTCTCTTGTTCAAAGAATTTGTCACTCAGTACGAATCTCATCTTCTCTATGGAGATATTATCATCTCTTTATTCTTCTATATATTTTGATCTTTTTGTGTATTGCCTGTGCAAACTTGTACCTTGCATCAAATTTGCAGAATTTGTTTGACAAACTTGTATTTTGATCTGATTCCAGAATTTCTATAACTTGCTTGTGTGTGTCTTCCTTCTATTATCTGACTGCTATTTATTAGACTGAAGTATTTTCTGAGCTACTGTTACTTGCTTTAGCTGATCCAGAGTCCAGCATATTTGCTACTGCAATGTGGGGTTTCACTGATCCATCTGAAGAATGATAGTTTTGCTCATGATGAGCTTGTGTCGTCCAGACCAGAACCAAAACTCCCATAATTACTGACAGAAAAACCATTGCGACCCAAACCATCCGAATGTATCTCTTCAATGGTTTACAGTGTTTAATAAGGATCTCTGAAAAAGCATCCTTAACTATCTGACATTCTACCAGATCTTCCATACCTGGGTATGCATTCAGTAAGCTCTGGATTGAAGTTGTGTAAGCTTCCACTGTTTTAAAGTTGCTAGTGGAGATGAATTCTCCATTGTTGCATGTCCCATTGTTGGTGTCAGAACAAGTAAATACCTTCAATACCTTTAACAACATAAGAAGAAAACAGAACATTATTAAGGATCAAAATGTTGGAAATCACTGGGGAATATATACACTGCAAAACTTTACAATTGTTGAGTTTCCATGTAAACTTTTGAAGATTGTGTTGTAGTCTCAACTGTAATTATCCATTTTAGGCATACCTGAGGAATTTTGCCAATTGGAATTGTATTAGCTGGACAGTTTCCAGCCTGGTATTGGTACTCTGGTGGAGCCGAGAAAGGATTGCAGACATGAGCGAGGTTTAGAGACGATGTTTGCTGTAGGGACGATATGTTTGTATTCACCTGTAGTTTTCAATTTTCACAGAGTAGAAAGCAAGTTGAGTGAACAAGTATTTTATGTACATGGTAACTGAGCTCACAATTGAAACTGAAGAGATGGAATGTATGTATTGTGTTAAAAGTTCTACTCAGAATTAATCAATTTTACCTTATTTACAAGATCGTATATTCCTGCGCTAACGTTTGACAGGACTGATTTTGCAGAAAGCAATTCATCACATGGAAGGATCGAGCTCAGACTGTTGTTGTATGGATTTTGTTGGAAATCTTCAAGAGCTGTGCATGTGTCACTTGAGAAACTGAAAGTAAACAATTTCCTTTTGATTGTTACACTTAAACTTGTCTTTCCACCAGTTTCTTAGTTTTCAGAACACAAAATCTAGTAGAGAAAAGAGGACAAAGGCTTACTTTTCCAGGAAAAAATATATCCCAAAGGACAACCAGCACAGCAATGTTAGGAACCAGCAGAACACAATGAGCCTGTGAACATGAAAAAAGGAATTGCATCAGAATTATATCCCCAAATACTTGGAGCATTTGAATGGTCTGAAATGGTTCAGTTTACTTACCAGTAGAGTGCCCTCCTGAACTTCAGAAACCCAGAAACTGCAGTATGAGAAAATTTTGGGTTTTGATTAGATTTTAATGTTGATATTGAATTCAACACCTATTAATGCAGACTGATTAGGAGGCAATGCACAAACCTGAGAGGGCAATGACAGCAACCAGGTTCAAGGAAATGGTCACAGTAGTTATTATATACACTATCTTCAGGCCCTTGTCAATCAACCGCCTATTCTTCCTAGCTTGTCTCTCTATATCTGCAGCTTCAACATCGAGTTTATCTGATGTGGAGGTGAGGAAGTTAGAAGCTTCAGCACCTACATCAGTTGTTTCTAAATTCTGTCTTATGTTTCTCATTGCCCCTGTTGTGTTATAGATGGTTCCCGATGCCTTATTCGCTGTTTCCATGACGATATCCACCACCGTTCGAGCTCTGGAATGGAATTTCGCATTCCCTCCAAGAACCAATCCGGACGCCACTCTGCAAACAAATCAGGATCATAGATCATAAGCAGCCAATGATTTGTTCCTAATCAACATTCTAATGTATATCTCCATCCCCATATGTAATGACAAAGAATTATACTTTGGTATTTACTTACATTGCCAGAATTGTGAAGAATGAAGCCAGGAGGATATGCCATAGATAACACTGCTTGTAGCAAGGTGATCTCTTCTTCTTCAGCTTTCTCTTGTCCCTTTTACACCAGATGGTGGTTGCCAGCAGAAATCCTCCATATCCAACACCACACAGAAGCCACGCAACTCCAATGGCATACCCCGGAACGCCCGTAAATATGGTTGACTGTACAAAATACCGAATCAGTGAACACTTCTCATGCAATTGAATTCAGTGTTTGTAATACAAATGATGTCAGTTAACTTTTACACCAAAGACATTAGAACTAAAAATTTTCTCGGGTTAGGGTGTTACACTCCAGTAATGCTTGTTTGTGATGTCGTAGCCTCCTCTGTACTTGTTGAAATGGTCTAAAGGGTCCACCCTTACTGTGTCATCTGAGTGTCTAATGGGATCTGAGACATTCTCTGTTTGAAGCAATTGTCTTCCTGATAAACCTGAAAAAGATTTTCATAGATGTTCACTGATTCAACTCATCAAGGACCGGTGTTAGAAACTGGGCGAGTCAACTCAGGTTGAGGCAACTCAGTTAGGTTGACCTGGGCCTGGTTTAGCTTTCAGCCCAACACATTTGTGTTCAATAAATTAGTGGGAAAAGAGATTGAATTGAGGAAATAAAAGAAATTTGAAGAGCTCTCACCTGAAATTTGTGTGAAGTTTAAGACTAAAAGTGTGAGAATGGAGAATAGGGACACAAGCAATTTCGTCCGATGTGGGAAGTCCATCTTTATGTATACCTGTCAAATGAGGGTGGGTGAGTTTGACATTTGCTTTGCAAATTTTCCAAAATCCAAATTAAGCCATCATGCTTTTCTAGCTAACCCATTATACCAAAGATAATATATAAAAGAAAACTCCCTAGGAATCAACGGAGAAAGAGAGAGGATTGCAGTCAATGAAAAGAAAATACAATTGGAGACAAGGGTATGATTATAAAGCTCCCAAAAGAAAGCATATGGGGTTTGAGATGAAATGATAAGAAAGGTTTTTCTTTGTATTAGAAAACAATCAATCAATGGCTGCAAAGCCTTTTCTTAGAAGACTGAATTGTGTGAAACAGACGATCATCCTAGCTAACATAACCAAAATTTACTCATTAGGGGGGAGAGAGAGAGAGAGAGAATGATAGAGAGAGAGAGGCAACTGTGCATATTGATTTATGAACTCACCAGAGGAGAGAAGGAGAGGGAGAAGGAGAGGAGAGGAGAGGGGAGAGAGAGATAGAGAAGCAACTGTGTATATTGATTTATGAACTCACCAGAGGAGAGGAAGGAGAGGGAGAAGGAGAGGAGAGGAGAGGATAGAGAGAGACAGAGAGAGAGAAGCAACTGTGTATATTGATTTATGAACTCACCAGAGGAGAGGAAGGAGAGGGAGAAGGAGAGGAGAGGAGAGGATAGAGAGAGAGAGAGAAGCAACTGTGTATATTGATTTATGATCTCACCAGAGGAGAGGAAGGAGAGAGAGAGAGAGAGAGAGAGAGAGAGAGAGAGAGGGAGAGAGAGAAGCAACTGTGTATATTGATTTATGAACTCACCAGAAGAGAGGAGATGATGAAGAGCTTCCTCAAACTGCAAAATGGTTCTTACAATGAATCAACTTAAACATGATGAAACAGTATTTGTCTGAACAATCAAGCTGAAATTAATCTTCATAACTCCTAAATGAACAGCGGCACCCATTTCAACACCTCTCTTCTCTTCTCTCTGTCAACTCCCAAAAACTAATGCAGAAACCCAAATTTGAACCCAAAGAAACCCAAGAATAATCTTCAAATCCAAAAGCCACACATACATATATATTATTAATCAAACCCAAAACAGCAGTCAACATCCTCAACTGCAACACCACCTCCCCAATTCCAATTTCCCCACAAACCCATCTCAGAAAACCTCCAAAAAAACAAAAAAAGCCAAGATATATGGTTGAAGTACTTAATCCACTTCCTAAAAGACAACAACTCCAAAGCTATAAATAACCATAAATATGAAATGGGGTTGTGAGAAATGCATCAGTTTCCAACCAAAACACCATCTTTTGGGAGTCAAAAGAACCATACATGAACTTTCATGGTCAATTTTAACGACCCTTGGGTCATCGGTGCAGTCTTCTACTAGTTTTTTTCTGCCTTTCCCTGTGGGATTTGGCCAAGTGCAGGTGAACCTGACGCATGCAATGAGAGAGAAAAAGCTTCAATGCGAAGAAAATGGGTGAAACTTAAGAGGCTGCTTCCTATTTTTCTGTTTTTTTCAACTAAAGCAATTGTCACTCTCTTTTTGTAATATTACACATGCTTTGTTTTGATATGTGGCATGGCATGTTTGCATGGGTTTTTTCTTTTTTTTTTTAAATGTGTTCTAATTGTAAAAGTGTTTTTTTTAAAGTATTTTTAAGAAATCGACTTCTTTAAAAAAACAATATAAATAATTTTCTAATAATATGAATTACTTTTTTATATTTTTAAAAGTATTTTCTAAAATTTATCAATATCTATTTTTTTTTTTTCAAAAACACTATCCTTCGAATTTTTGTTAGATAGGCTTTTTATGCACCATTAAAAGGATAATTTAAAATAATTATTTGATTTTGAGGAATTTTTTTCAAAAAATATTTTTTAAATAAGTATTATGATAATGTTTTTTTTTTGTTAATCTTATTCAAATATTATATAATTTTCTATATAAACATTTATCATACGAGGCAAATAATATAGACTAAAAACATTTTTATCAAAATTACTCTCAAATACCAGCAAGTATATGAGAGAAATATGAAACATCCTAGAATGACCATCCATGTTGGGTTGCCAGATTTAGCTTCTTAGTTAAGTAAAGTTGTAAATACTACACGTTGGGTTTTTAAAAAGATGAATAAAGTTCCTTTGGTGATTAAACAATCCAAGATGAATCTTTTAAGTTTCATATTTAGTTGCTTGAAAAGTCTAGCTTAAACAATCTCCTTTTTTCTTTTTTTTTCTTTTCTTTTCTTTTTTTTTAACTTTTTATCAACCAAAGCAACAGTCAAAAAGGTGCAATCCTAAATATTCTTTCTAATATTTTGTATGTATTTCATCTTCTTGTGTCTAGACACGTGGAGTTGGGGGGTACCCATGAAATGCCACATGGCGCATGTTTGCATGTTTTTTTTTTAATAAACAAATAATAATAATAATAATAATAATAATAATAACCATAATATGTTTTTTTAAAAGAAATTCTATATTTAAAAGTATTAATAAATCCTCCATACTTGATTTTTTTTCTATATTTTTGTGTGATTTTAATATTTTCTTTAATTATGAGTCTATTTGGAAGCAATATATATATATATACATTTTGCTAGAATACTAAAAAAAAAATCCCTAATTAAGTGCTTGATAGATTATCCTTATAAATCATTATTATTAAAAAATAAATCATGAAATTAATATTAATAGCCCTCAAAGATTAAAAAAATGCAATAAATAATCAATAATACCCATAGAAATATGGAGGACCCTAGAATGGCCATGCATGTTGGATTCCCCAATTTGGCTTCTTAGTTAAGGTGAAATGCTTCACATTGGGCTCATAAAAGAGACCATTGAAGTTCCTTTGGTGATAAAACAATCCAAAATGAAAATTTATGAGCTTCATAACTAATAATTGCTTGAAAATTCAAATTTAAAACAATGTTAGACTCCTAAAAAAAAAAATCCAAATATGTGTTATATACTTGTGACAACACAAACCCATAAGGGAAATTAATCCCAAAAAAAAAAAAAAAAAAAAAATGCCAATGAAAATAGAAATCCCCGTCTCATGGGAAAGCTCAGTGTTTGGTTTATTCGTTCCAAGTAAATGCAAGAAAATGACATGAAATTTGACTAGTAATTTTCAAGTGGGTAGGTCCTAGTCTTTGTTTGGGGGTTCCTTAGAAATTAACTATGAATATATCATATAAAATTGAAATGAAGGCTTTTGATCTTGGAATTTGACTTTATAATAAAATGATAAATGAAGGTTCCATGAAGGTGGTCCAAAATCAAGTATTTATGATGATTCTAAATTCATTTCTAAATGTGGACTCTACTAATTTCATTTAATATTTTGCTTGCCTTGATGTGATTGGTGATTAATCAATGGAGATATGACAATTCAATCAATTATTATAATAAAGTTAAATTCTATGATGTCTTATTAATTATAATTATTTCATCCTTTTTTTCATTTCCTTGTGATTTTATTTGTAGTTGATGAAAACATATATCACATTAAATAAAAAAATAAAAAATTATCAAAACCCTAATGAAATTCAACCTTTACATGTCAAGAAAATATAAGAAAATTTTAGGAAATTATAGCAAAGATAATGTGCTTAACCCTCCCTAAATCTACTATTTTTTTCCTTCTTTGTAAAGAAATTAAGAAGAAAAAAAAAGCGAGTTTTTTTCCCAAATTTTTAAAATTAGTATTATCTTCACCTATTTAAAAATAATTTGAATTCCAAGTAAATATTTTCCTTCTTTTAGATTTATTATTATTATCATTATTATTTTATTATTTGATTTTTTTTTTCCTAAGAGGTGTTTGTTTTTAGAGGAAAAAAAAATCTCAAATAATAATAAAGGAAACGTTTATCCGGAGGCTAGATTCATTGATAGTAATAACATGACAAGTAAAAGGATATTTTAGGTAATAATTATATGACACATTAAAAAGTGCATATATTTTAAATGTGAAATTATTTTTAAATAGAGGAAGATAATACTGATTTAAAAAATTTAATTACTTTTTTCATATATTTTTTATATTAGTGAATCAAAATTTACTTTTCCTAAAAAAAAAAAAAAAAAAGGGGTAATTTTATTATTTTATACCTATATTTATTTTTTAAAAAAAATAAAAAAGAAAAATTGGTCACATGTGCTTATGATTTTAAAAACTGAACCCGGATCGTCCGTCTGCCACCATCCAGGTCCGGTCCACATCTTTGAGCCAACCTGTCTTTGAACCGCCCTTGAACCATTGAACCATTGAACCGGCAGTTTGACCAATGAATCGATTGACCCGCCCGATTTTGGATGAACCGAACGGTTCAGAAGATTTTTTTATTTTGTTTCCTCCCTTTAAAACGACATCGTTTTGATGCATTTTGCGTTGAAACGAAGTTGTTTTGACCCTTAAACCCATCCTCTCCCCTAATGTTCGCTGCTTTGCGCCACTGTCACCCTCTTCCAACTCTAGTCTGCGACGTTACCGGCCCGACGATGATGCCGCCTCTATCCCGACGATGTCGCCACATCCGACGATGACGCCATTGTCACTCCCTTTCGACTTCAATCCTGCGACGTCACCGGCCCAACAACGATGCTGCTGCCATCCGACGATGACGCCACTGTCACTCCCTTTCGGCTCCAATCCTGCAACATCGCCGACCCGACGATGATGCCGCTGCCATCCCGATATGCCGCCGCCATCCTGACGACGGCCATAACACGTAATATTGGAAGTTGTCATAAACAATAATTTAATAAATAAACTGTAACATTCAAACTTTCAGAAGCAATAATTTAGACTCTTGAAACTTTCAAAGTTTTAATGTAGAAATGTTTATGACTGAACTTTTTGCTATAATTTCATGAATTTTAAATTTGGTCATTAAATGTGTCAAAAAAATCTTGATTTTCCATAGCTTTAAAATAAAAAAATTTAAAATATCAATTATATACATATGAGCATGCTATTGATTGAGAATACCAATTATATATACATAGAAAAGTTATTTTTTTAGTATCATATTAATACAAAGAAATAATATTTAAATATAAAAACACAATATTATGAGTCTTTCATTCAAAATTTTAGATTTTTTTTATATTTTATATTTTTATTTATTTTATTAGTTTATTTTCATTATTATTTATTTTAATTTTACAATTGTAATATTTTAAATTTTATGATTTTTAAAATTTATAATTTAAATTTAAATTAATCAAAACATTATGATTTTTTTAAAAAAAAATATGAAAACATTGTGTCTCTCATAATTTACTATCTTTAATTTTCAAAATTATTTTTAATTTATTTAATATAAAAATATATATATTTATGATATCACTTGTTAGTCAGTGGTTCAATCGTCAATCCGACCAGTGAGCTGATAACTTTTTCAGTTCAATGAAGGGTTCGATTCAAAAATATTGCATGTACTTAATTAGGTAACCCTATTCCATATATAAAATAAGAATGAAATTTACCAATTAACCCTACAATAAAATGAAAGTTAATAGTTTTATTAATGGTCCAAAATCAAGCATTTATGATGGTGGCACATAATGTTGGACTTTGCCAATTTCATGTAAGACTTTACTTTCTTATGCTTTAATTAATGATGAGATATTAGTTGATTTGTACTTTGTCCTTTTTTTTATTTTCAAAATTAAAATTTTTTATAAGAAAAATATATAGATTTCATTCTATATCTTTAAAGTTCAATTCAAAATTTAAAATTTAAGATAATAAAAAAATCATTACTTTTTTTTTTTAATATAATTCTTATATCTTATATAAAAAGTCTTATTTTAAAAATGAAAAATAAAAAATTACCAAAAAAAATAATTCAATTTTTTTTTTCTATACCCACCCACCTACTAAAATAATCAAACCTTTGTTTAAGACTTTTCTATTTCCGCTGCCGTGAGACCTCAAGTTCAAACCCAACACGGGAATTGACTTTCGGTGCTCTCTTTTTCAATGCATCTTGATTCCACATTATGCCGCTATTTGCGCTACACCTAATTTTTCAATAAAAATTTCAAGCTTCAATTTCATTTTATTTTATTTTCTATACTACAAATTATTTCTTTTCAATAAAAAAAAATTGTATTAAATGTATATTGAGCGCACAAACATATATATTTGACCAAAACAAAAGAAAATAAGTACAATATATTAATGAAGAGGATAAAGGGATAAAGAATAAGTCAAAATATAAATGAATAAGATGAAACTATGATAAAATGGGATCAATTGAAACAAACGAGAGTCAAGCATAATGAAATGATGAGTCAAATCAATTTTCAATAAAATTATTGAAGATATGAAAGAACAAGTTGAAGGTATATAAATAAAAAAGATTCGTTAATTTGTTAGGAAATGCATTGATAAATGACATAATTAAATGAAAAAAAAAAACACATTATGAATAAAGTTTTCATAACAAGTACAAAGAAGTGAAATCTAAGAGATAATTCGTATTAAAGTATTAGAAATTGATATGAGTAATTTTTTAAATAATTAAGTTGGTTGGAATGGAAGGAAATGAAAATGAACCAATAAGTTTAAAAATTTGAACAAATAAGGATATATGTACGAAAAAATGAAAAAAATATAGTGTTTTCAGATAACATTTTTTAATTGTTTTACTTTGATTTGTAATAACTATTTTTAAAAATAATTATATAAATATGGATAATTATTAAAAATAAAGTACTAGATATAAAAATTATTTTTAAAATATATTTTAAAACCTAAAAAATTTATTAAAAATATTTAGGTTCTCAAACAAACATTTCAGTTTTTAAAACTATTTTCGAAAATAGTTACCAAACATGTTGTAAGAGTTAAATTTTACTCATTTATGTTTTACTTCCAAGGTTCGAACAATGCTTTTTGAGCGATTTTGTTATGCTCTTGTTTGTTTGCTTAATACAACTTCCCAATCCACTTTGACTAAAAAAATATATGTATCAAAAAAGTCTTATGACTTCAAAAAAAATATATATATTGAATAATATATACTATTAATAGATCCATGTATGTTTTCAATAATGCTATGCTTTACAAAATAAGAGTAAAATAGTTAGGGAGCAACCTCTTTTGTGGAAGAAGATGCTTGTAAGTGCATTATAATAGTAGTGATATCCATGTGTACTAGATTTATAATATCCTACTTATATTTTGTGAGTTATAAATTTAATATTCATTTATATTAGATGTTAACTTTTTGAAAGTCTATGTAAACAATTATAACATGTGAGCTAATTCACAGTTGATGCTGGTTTGACTCTTAATATTTTCATAAAAGAAAGATATGCCCTCATGCAGATATAGCTTTTGATAAATAAATAAATGATTCAAATAGTTGTGAACAATGATGAGAGAATGAAAAACAATTAAAGCTTACCTGAGTTATACTATGTTCTAGATATGACATCTATTGTGTCCACGTATATATCTACATTTGAAGACCCATCCATAAGATGATATAGCTCTTTAATTTTTGTATTTAATATCTTTGGACATTTTCGAAATGTGCGACTTGTAGTCTTATATTTACCACATATTCTTGGTTTATGGAGTTTGGTCTTTAAGTCATCTAATTTTTTGTTAATCTTTATAATATATATTCGATCCAAAACAAGGTTATGTTGTAGATGTTAGGATAGAGCCTTAAAAAGAGGAGATGATATAATAAGCATGTAGATTTTTATTATTTATTTAATAAAGTTTCAGTTTATTTTTATCTATCCTATTTCCATGCATTATACCTGATAAGCACTCTTGTTTGCATCTTTTACGGTGTACGTGATTTGGGTGCATAGAAGATTCAAATCATAGGTTTCTTGCAAAATGATAACTTGTTTACAATCAATTCATAGAATTACGTAATTCATTAAGATTCTGTAGTGTTCTACCTTTGAATTGAAGAAATGAATTGTCTTGATGATCATCATGATAGTTTTCTCATGCTAAGTGTATTAGTGTATATGGTTACATATTGGACAATTAATTATTGAGTGGTCATGATTTACCAAGCTACTATATTGCATGAACTCTCAACCTTAAGAGAATATTAAGCTAGTATTTAAGTTTTTGATAGCTTTTGATTTATGGGTGAGACTGTAAGGTAGTCATACATTTCCAACAGATTAGACAATAGTTGATTAAGGCAAGTGACAACAAATGTTCTCAAGATGGGAATTGTGATATTTCATAGGATTGAGATTGTATTCCCTTAGGTGATTCTAAGGACATGTGATCCAAGAAATCTATAATTACAATATTTCCTTATGTAAAAAAATTTGACATGTATTCTGATAGAGATAGAGTATGTCAATTGATTACATAATAAGAGGTTATGAAACTCAAGGATTAGAAATGTGATCTTGGGAGGTTGATAACATTTACCTCGTTAGATTACATAAGATACTTCATAAGGAGTCTACATGTAATGGATAGTAGGTTGTGGACTCGAGAAATTAATTAAATTGAATTTAATCAATTTACTTGTTGATGTAATTGTATAGGATACTAGAGTGCAATTGACTCTCTTTAGTGGAAAGTTCAGTCAACTTTAAAATTAGATCATAGGGGAGGCCACTATTTTACTATGGGTCTCAATGGTTCCTACTTGAGCTCCTTAGGATTGTTAAAGAGCATGCACCTATGATTCATAGGTTATCCCAACAAAAAATATCCGCTTAAATATGTCCTAGCCCATCTAGACTGCTTACCATATATTTCCATTACCTATTGATTATCATGGACCTCATACTTGTTTGCTATTTCAAACCATCCACGTCCAAATTGTTCAAGTGTGCATTTTATAAGCGTACAACATACAAAGTGATTACAAAAGTTTGATAGATGAATATTTGTGAAGGCATTTCATTGAAGAAGTCATGCACATAATGTTAAGCCAAGGTTTGGTTAATATCATATTTTGATGATAACAAAAGAAAATGATTTGATTTAATGTTTTGTTTTTAAGTGTGATAGATAAAAAGATTTTCTTAAGGCCATCAAGAAGAAGGTATATGACATCAAAGAGGAAATCCAAACAAAGAAGAATATCAAAGTGAAGGTTTATCAAGGTTAATTTTTAGGATATTTATTGTAAGATTGTGGGTATCTAAGTTAGGATTGCATACATATGTTCATTAAATCACCTAACACTCCAAAACTCATCTAATTGATATCAAACTTCTATTACATTTTTAAAAAGTTTGATGAAGTACATTTTGTAAAAATCACCTTTGATTTATGGATGTCATGCTTAAAAAGGTTTTAAAAAAATGTATGGAATCAAAGAGCTTTAAGTATCTATTAAAAGGTAATCTAATTGATCTCAAACTCGTAATTTTGTTTCGAAAGTTAGATGAAGCATATTTCATAAAAGCCACCTTTGATTTATGGATGTCATGCTTAAAAAGGTTTAAAAATAAAACGTATACAATCTAAAAACTTTAAGCATCTACCAAAAGATAAACCAATAGTGTCCCATTGAGTGCTTCCCAAGTTAGGCCATGGTAGTGAGTTGTGGAAACTTATTGATTTAAGAGTGGTTCTGTCTTCCAATTCATATATAAAGGCTCCTCAATCCTCATTTATGATCTTGGAACAACCATGTATTGACTATCATTCATTTTGAGAGTTTATTCGAGTACATATTTGTTCAAAATTTTACATATCCATTTAATATACTTCAATCTTAATTTCATTTATATTCCTTAAGTATGTAAATTAGGAACTGGTTTTGACAAAATTTATTTATTATATCCTTGTGAAGGAAGAATCCAAGTGAGATATCCCTTAAGGATTCTCATGTACATGGGTATCACTTGACAAGTTATTCAAAAGTGAGACATCTCTCGAAAAATTGTTGAATTTCTCTTATACCCAAAATCCAAATGCATAATTTGAAGGCTTTGGTTTATAAGCCTTAGTATAATAGAACCATGAGTTTGGGATTCAAAAGAGAAAATGATGTACATATGTTAGGATAGGGTTGAACCCCTGTAGATCGTTGTTTGCAATTGATCTTCCCTTTTCATATTATAATTCATTGTATTATTGTTATTTATATTTGTCTCTTCCATTCATCTAAGTTAAAATATGTTAAAATCTTTCTTATTTTTTGTTTTACTATGAAAAATATAAAGAAAATAAAATATAATTAAAATTTATTAAAAATTTATATATTTTTAAATCATTTAATCTTTATATGATATAAGGAAACGAGGGAAATATCAAATAAGTTTGAAAAAATAAATAAAAATAATATATAAATGTTAAACTCATTTTTTATTTTTTATTTTTTTTCTTTTTTTTTTTTTTTTTTGTATTTTCTTTTCCTTGTATTTTCTTTCAAATTTTTCGATAACCAAACATAACAAAAAAATATATATATTTCTATTTTTAAAAATTAAAATGAATATTATATAAAAATGACCCACAAGGATTAAAAAATTAGCAGAAATATTCTAATATTTTCCACTATTTTGATCGAGTCCGGATGGGCCATTCCTTAGACTTTCTTCCCTCTATGATTTTCCAAGAAAATCAACTTGCTATTTTCTATACCCAGAGACTTTCCGGGCTTCGGTTTTCCACGTTGAATCCCAATTCTACCGCTACATATGAGACACTCAATTTTTCAACGAAATTAAGACAAGAAAGACATTTAGGCAAAAATAAAATTTAATTATTTCAAGCTTTGATCCCCTCCATTTACGTTCGTTTGAGTATGTGCTTGACTTTTAAGGATATGTTTGACAATGTTTTTGAAAACAGTGCAGACTTATTTACAAAATTTTCTCAGGGCCCAATCAAGAGAAAAGTCCCAGCACTAAAAATAGCTAGTTTAGTTCAAAGCCTCATCCCAATTCCAGTCCTCACAACCTTTACTAGATTCCCATCAAAGGTTTCAACTCCATCATCCATGTTTCACCTGCAAGCCAAACTATTCACATTTTCCTGGCAACCAATCAGTGCCCAACCCTAAAACATGGAGCCAATGTAGATTAAAAACACTAATGACATCAACGCAGAGAAGTTAATAGCATCAAAATACCCACTTATTATTGGCCTTGATACTCCCTCAATCTCTGCACAAGTTATACAATGAACAGAAAAGGCACGAAAATGTAAAGGAAAAGGGGAAAAAATGACCATGCCAATTTCCCATGTATGGATCACTAGAATTTTCAATTGGGAAATGGTTGATGATCATCTTGAGTTCACAGTTTGTTTCCTAGCACAGAGAATTCGATAAAAGACCAACAGAAGCAGAGAAGCAAAATGTATTGAGGGAGGTCCATCAGGTGCACATCATGGTCATACTCTCATGGCTGCCTTGGGGCGGGGCGAGCAGGGGGGTGAAGGATGGAGTTAATCATCTCCTCGTTCAACTTGTCAGGGAGAGGTGGCATCTTCTTCATGGCTTCTGGCTCATCCTTCAAGCTGCAGGTAGGCAGTAGATCAAACAAACCAGTGAGTGTTTCTGTAGACATGAATAAGGAACTCTATACATATCAAGATTCAAAACAAGAGCCATAGTTGCCAAAACAGAAGATTAAATGGATTCATTTGAGATTTTGTAGAAATAGATGGCATTAACGATCTTACCCTTTCATTTGTCTGGATGGGCTTAGAATACAAATCAATAAATTAAGGATCTGACAATGACATATCCCCTAGTAGTGTAAAGATGGAACAAAGCCAAAGCCAGCAATATGGTCTACTGCTATGATGAACACAACAAGAACAGAGATTCCAATAATTCAGTGTTATTTTTTTCAAGAAAAAAAAAATTCTATCCTGAATTTTGT
This sequence comes from Vitis rotundifolia, assembly GCA_030254885.1. Lineage (NCBI taxonomy): Eukaryota > Viridiplantae > Streptophyta > Magnoliopsida > Vitales > Vitaceae > Vitis > Vitis rotundifolia. Next base: position 21,208,426 of record CM058155.1, read on the forward strand.
TAAGGACAACGTTAGCCTACCGTTTAATTTTTTAGGTAGTCTAATAGCTCAACATGGTTGTCTGCCCTTGTGATTTTCAAAAGTTGATATCTTCGAAACCTTTGGCCACTGGGCACTAGCACCATGCTACATACCAAGATAATACAAATTTGGGTGCAGCAGGTGAAAACATAGAAGTTATAACAAAACTACAGAATTTGCTAGGCATTAGTGCTATTGTTTTTAAACAAATGATGCTCATATAGGAAACTCTATAAGTTTAGACTCCACAAGTCCAGACATCTTATACCAAGACAACATCTTACAATGAAGTCTTAGCATGACCCCTAAGGTTCCATGATCAAACTCATTTTAACACAGGTAACTTTCACAAAAAGGGTGGGGGTAATCAAACTTTAGGTACACCAAGATCTAGGCCAATCATTTATGAGATTAGTGGGGTCAAGGCATGCCAAGACTAAAGCCAGACACACACCTTAAGCTACTGGTTGCATAATACTAATGCTGATCACTGAAGGAAGAAGATCCACAAATGAATATCAATTACAAGCATAGTAATATTAGCCTGAGAAAAAGAAGAGTTGCGATGGTAGAAATGAACAGCATGAGCATGAGCATGAGCATGAGCATAAGCAAAGTAGATGCGGGTGCCCATGAACCCAGACGGTAGAAGTTAAGAGGAAAATAGTGCTATTTAAGGAGAAAATGGTAAAAGAAATAAAAAGGAATATAGTCAAGGAAATAAATGGGGGAGAGACAAGTCGATCCAATCATGACAGGTTTATGATAGACTTACCTCAAGGGCCAGTGTTGGGTCCTTGCCAGTTTGCATCACCCATACATGAAGTGATGAACTTATTTGGGTTATCAAGATGAGGTACCATGGTGAGCATTATTTGACAAGAACACTGTTCTATTTGATTGGAGTAAGTATGGAATAACTATTTGTCAGGAATATAGAGAACAACTTCAGAACCTATCAGGTCTTACCAGAACCAAGGCCAATGAAATATATACAGTATTCATTGAGTGAAATTAAGCAACTAAACAAGGGAATAGAGGAAATTGGTGATCAGGAGATACCTAAAAGCGACCATTTACTTTATCTCAGATAGATTACAGCAGATTAATTTAGCAGAGATGTTTAAAGTGGAGAATTGCTTCCATAGTGTTGTATGATTGTTGAAGCCCTTCAAAATAAAAGAAATAAGCAAGGCAGGTAGAGAATTGGCCTTGCTGTATGGGTCAAAATGTTGCTCAATCATGTGTAAAAATCACTATTTGAAATGAGGATGCAAAGATGAATAGTGGCAAAACAGAAAGAAAAGAAAAATATACGTCTCTTCTAGAAGCTAAAAGCAGCTCTGACTGAAAGCAGGATGAAGGAGAATTACCTTAGATGGTGTAGAGACATGCACCAGAGACCAACAAAGTGGCCAATAGGAAAAAGTATGTTAACATGTGAGTGGAGGCACCCAACACAGGAAATACAAGTAATTAGCCCAAGGGAAGGGAAATTTTCAGGTAGAAAGCTTGTCAAGAGTTGAAGAGAGACCAATTATGGGTGGAGGTCTACCCCCTATGCAGCTATGCTATTTATTTATCATGCTTGATAACCAAGCATGATGGTCTATTAAAATTTCTCAATGAAAATTGTTACTTCATCTGCATCCTTACTGTGGGCACTGCCCCTTAAGGTGAGTTCCATAAATGTTAAACTTTATACAGTGCTTGATACTATAACTTCCATGGCCAAGTTATTGTTAAACAGCTGAATTACACATCTCAATATTGATTTATAAATTGCAAACACGCTCTAGAATGTAAAAACAAAAATTCTAAGTCCTTTACTATATCGTACCCTGGGGTATGACAAGTAGAGGGCAAATAAGGTTTCTGGTCGACTTTTTGGATTTTTATTAATTTAGGAAGTTCAATTTTTAGTTGACATTTGTCCATATTTCTTGAGCTTCTTTGTCAAATTATAACCTTTTTTACGTAGGACTACATAAAATTTTTATTGAACTTAGTACATTTTCAGCAAAGATTTGGAGTCAGAAGCCAATAAAATGCACTTTTCTTTCTAATCAAAATTCAAGTACTAACAGGTTGGAGCAAAAAGCTAAATCACAAATAGCAATAAATTAGAAAATTTCATATTGTATCTGAGGACAAGGCAGATTCTCTAGTTTAATAGACGATATTTTGTTAAATAAGATTGAATGGCAGACAACAATTCGTCTAGCAACATCAAACAATTGGGATAAAAGGCTTTGTTATTTCCATTATCATATGCATCTACATCACTCATATACATAACAAACACATGCACATGGAAACAAGTGAAGAAAGCATTAAACACAGTTTGCGACATGCCTGTTCAGAAGGACCTGAAGGTTATCACGAGCCTGGCAGAAAAGACTGATGTTGTCTTCTATCTGTAGAAAGAGAATGTGAAAAACAGTCAAATTCAGTGATTTTGATGATCAGGATTTACAGTGTAATGATGATGTAACCTCTATTGTTAACCGAATAACCAATCATTTTACTTATAGGGCAATCAATCCATAGCTGTTATTCTTAATAATCCAGTCCACCACTGTGAGGTGGAAGTAGTATGTAAAGACCTGGCTAATCAAATGAATGTGCCATCCAAGTGACATCATAGCTAGGTTGTGATCCAATAAATGACATTTAAGGTATGGGGATACACCAAAAGCATGGAACTTTAATAGTGGCAAGCAAGACGCAAAAAATTCTTGAAAGGGAGTGCTGAAATTCATCACGCATTCATGAAAGTGTGTGGCTAGAATTCTGCTCTCTGATTTTTAATTTCCAAAAGATATTCAAAGCTAAAATGAGGTGGATTTGGAATTTATATGCTCTAGGACAATCACCTGCAGAGAGGAAAAATTTGCAGCAATTTGATTGAAAGCCCGTGCATTATTCTCAAGCAGCTTCATAGCAGAAACACCATTGGCTGCAAAAGACACAATGGAATTTTTTATTACAGCATTACAATAACAATGTGGAGTGAAACCATATCACAATAATTTCATACTGAGAAAAAACGAACACTTTACAAATTGATAACATGATGTTTTGTTAGTTGGAATGGGTAACTTCCTAGTCCTAACCTCCTATGTAAAGGACAAAATGCAGTGGTGGTTTCAAACAGTCAGAACTATGGATGATGTCTCTTTTTCTGCTGGACTCATGGGTAGAAACAACTTCTTCCCAACTACTTTCTGCTGATCAACAATAACAATTTCCTCTTTTTGAATTATTTTTGGAAACTCAATTAAGTATACTGGGAACAATCATTTTAGAAGAAAAGAAATTGCACCTTTGAAGTGCATCCCAATCTTGATCAAACTGAGCTACAAAGCAACATGTACACTCAAGAAAACTACATGCTCTCTCTCTCTCTCTCTCTCTCACACACACACACACACATATATATATATTATAATCTAATTTCTTCAAGATTTCATTTGAGTGCTAGTTAATAAAATTGCATATTATCTTTCTATGTTCACTTTTTTTTTTTTTACTATACAACTCCACTCAATAAAGCCTTATTCCTACCACTTGGGATTGTCTACACCAATCCCTGTTCTTCTATCCATCTAGAGCCAAATGTCTTCCCTATGTTGTCATCCTGTTATTGTACAAGCTATTCAAATATGCTGTAGAGAGGATTATGGCCAAACCTTTGGATGATTTGCCATCATCAAAGTCCACAGGAATCATGGGCATAACATGTGGTGGAGCATTGGCCTGCAATGCCAATTGAGATGATTTTGCAGAAGGTTCAGTGCCTTTTTCCTGAAGAACAAATGTAAAAGATATTCCCTTAGCATCTGGGTTTGAGAAATAGCTGTATAAAAGGGAATTGAGATTGTTGCATAATATTTTTCAGAGTAATTTCAGAATAGAAAACAGAGTACAACAAATTGCATATTAGAAGGAATTCACAATCATGATTCTTCAAAATGATAACCATGGTCATTAAAACTACCCAACCCTTGAATATCAACTTATCAAGGATTAGTCTTCTCAAGAGGTAGATCTTCATTAAATCCTCACAGAACATGTATTTCCTATTTGCTAAACCATCACAATTTTCAACCCATCATGATGCTAGAAGTGGACCTTCATTGCAGTTTTCCCTATGTAAAGCTTGGTATCCCATTTAAATAACAGTAAAAATATGTTACCACAATGAAACTAGCTAGAAACGTTATCAATAACCATTGGATGGTATAACATTAAGAAACTGTTTGGTAGTGAGTGAGAATTGTTTTCCCTTTTTGGAAATGGCCATAAATGACATAGGAAACATGTTTAGTGACATGGTTTCAGAAACCATTTTTCAACAATACTAGCTGAAAATTGGTCACTTTCAGAAAAAATAAAAAAGATTTTTTTTTTTATTTAAAAAAATATTAAAGATGAAACAAAGCACTGTTTAATTCATTTTTGGAAAATGAAATGTTTATGAAAAAACCATTTTCTTTCCCACTACCAAACAGGACTAAATTTCCAGATGATGATGGTTAATCATTCAGATAAAAACTAATGAAGATTAACATTAAGATTCGATCTCAAGAGTAAATAAAGCAATAGTAGAACTTTATGCATCAGAAAATCAGATCAAGTGTATGTAGAAATTAACTTAACACAAGAAACTAAAAAGGAACCAACATCAAAGTTAATGGATTTCCATTGAAGAAATGACATCCTAGGAGTTTTCAAAGCGAGCCTTTCTTTCATCATTCCCACTATCTACATAGATCAGGGAGTGATTGGTCCTGGTAATTTGAGAAAACTCCATCCAGTATTCGGTAGATCCATCCTCCCTCTGGAGGGGTCCTGAGCCGAATTTTAACTCGTTGGGAGATCTGGGTTAAATGGCTATTGGGGGGATTTTGGAGATCATAAATAAGCTGATTTACACTTGCTCTAAGCACAACTGGAAATGGGTTGTCAATTGAAGCTGGATTACTACCCTTATTGGAGAGATTGAATGAAGGTCTCAAAACCATCAGAGATAGAAAAAAAAAAAAACAAAGATCCCGAAACCAAGGCTAAAATGAGAGACCTTAGGCCAACCCCCCAACCTATCAATGAAATCTAGAGAACAAACTTCCTTCCCCAAGACAATCCCTCAAGCCATTAACTCTGCAACCTCAATCTGAAGCATTCATGGATTTCAACTCAAGGAATCAGAATAACGAAAAAGTACAGTTTTGCAAGAATGCCACCATCTGCAAAATAAGCATGGTATGATCTGCAAAGTGAGTGATACATTTCAATATGTAGCAATCCCTAAAACCATGAAAAAAACAACCTCAATCTGAAACAAGACATGGCAGTCAACTCAAAAATAAGAACACTAAAAAAGAACATTTCTGCAAGAATGATACCATCAACAAGGTCAGAATGTTACAATCTGCCTGCAAAGAGATAACAAGATGGTCTACTGAGTAAGAACAACGCACACTGCAAATTAAGAATTTATAACCTTCAAAGGAAGGTTCCAGTAACAATTTTGTAATTAAAAATGTCTAGAAACGCTCAGTCATTAAAGAAACTATCCACTAATTAATTTTTAAAAAAAAAATTGAAGGAGATTTTTCCTAAATGGGTTAATATTTTTCATAAATATAATGTTTGCAGTTACTTCATGATAATGGTGTTTATAGAAGGAAAAGGAATAATCACACTTGAGGCCTGCTCTAGTGGCAAGGAGTTAGGGTAGGGATAGGGTAGGCTAGAGGTTCGATTCCATGTAACAAGAGAAAAATGTTATCTATTAAAAAAAGGGGAAAAACAATAAAGATGGTCATTATCCTATCAATAAACAATAATGGTGTTTTTTATTTCCTAATATAAGAAAGATTTTTTACGACATTCACCAACTTTGCAGCCACTTATGCATATGTCTAAAGATATTTTGGAAAAAAAAACACAGATTGGAACTTTACATCAAATAGACATTCATCCATGTTATTTTATGACAATGTGGATCAATGCAATAGCATCCCTTACATTAAATAATCACTTGGACTTGCTAAGCATCTAAACAAATTTTTTTCCTTCTGGGTGTTACCAAAGACTAAAACTCTAAATCGTGGTTCAAAGTCGTGGTATCGGATGTTGACTCGACAAGTCCTGAGGTGCATCAGTATCTCAAATCAATATCAGGTGATATGCACAATCTATTAGATAAAAACTCTAAAAGACTAATGAAAATTTTAGAAAAATAATCATAATCAAATGAACTCAAAAAATTAACATCACATTTAACATGATATAAGTAATTATAAAAGCATATCTTGTAATTAGTTTATGATAATGTTAAGGATTATAAAAATTTAAAACATCATCATATTCATTTTTACACCAAGTACTAATTTTTAATAATGTATATCTTAAAAATAAAAAATAAAAATGATAAAGGGTGATTGGTAAAAATAATTATTTTTAAAAATGAATCGTTTTGAATTTTTTGTTTTATAATTCTGAGTTGTATTGTGAGTTGATCAACTGATTCATGTTTGAATTGAAATTAAGTTATTGTTGAATTAAACGATATCAACTAGGGTATCAGATTCGCTATGCCCATGATTAAGATGGATATGACTCAGCCAATACATATCGGTATTGGCCAATGCTTTGAATCATGCTCTAAACCATGACAGAACATTGATGTCACCACCAAGGGTGTGGCAGTACCACTATTAAAGTTACAGCATAAGGCATCACAATACTTTGTTGGTTTCATAGAAAATTGTTTACACAATAAAATGCTAAATTGTTGTGGTACAACATTCCATTTCCACCAGCGTTGTATATTTCAGAATGTTACAGTTTGGATTAATACACAAAAATAATAAAAATAAAATGCTACAATACTCAGAATTTAAGGGATGGATTACAAAGAGTAATTATTTCTTCTCCTTATTTTCAACATGTACTGAGTGGTTTATTGAATGCAATATCAAATGAATGAATTGATTGAGGGGATTAATGAGAATAAATCAAACACACATTCACACAGCCAAGGAAAATAAATAGTTTATTAACACAATTAATAAAGAAAATGGCATTTAATAAAAAAAAAATAGAACAAAATAACAGTCGCATACCTTTCTATCTTTGGTTTTCCTTGATAAATTGTGGCCTTCTTTCTTTCTCTTGCCATTTTCCTTTCTCTGGACAAAGAAGTGAATCAGTTAGAACTCATGTTATAAGATCCTAACTAAGACACCAATTTGGAGAAGTGACCAATTGGGTCATTTTCTGCCAAACTGATGGTTGAATCAACTGGAGCACCAAGTAAAATTTTATACTGAGTTCATGATGATGTATTTAAAAGATCTTTAGATAAACATATTCAATTAAAGAAAGCTGCCCTATTCAAAGTGTAGGATACATTATGTTAATTTAAATTTGTTACCAGGTTTCATCCATTCCATAAGTTGACGAGCTCTTTAGGCAAGCAAAAAACATATACCATGTCTCACCAACAGGCATGATTATAATGCCAAGTGTCACAAATAAAGATTATTCATTTTTTTATTAAGTAATTTCCAGAAAATTTTGTCAAGTTGGTTCTTATTGAGTCAGTAAAACTGACTTACTCATTTAGTTGAACCTGGTGTATTCCAGAAAAAAGAAACTGAAGATTGTTGGCTCCATCAAAAAGTGGATTTTTGAATTTAGACTGCAGTTTGGGAAAGATACCAATTTTGATCAGCTTAAGCATTGGTGTAGAGCACTTTCAAATAGGTATTGCATGTCTAAGAGGGCCAAGGATTCTTCCAATCATTTCTGTCATTTACTGGATGGTAGAAAAGTATCAATTACAAAGAAATGAGAATGGTAAAACATACACTCATCCATCTGCACCGCAACGCCACATCCCGAACTGTCTTATTTTGTAGTTGCATAGCAATCTTTGCATATCGAATTACATTTGTATCTGAGGCAAATCTGCGACCAAAAAGCCACACTAGTAAAACGGACTAGTCATTCACCAAAAAGATAAGCAAGGAAATAAAGTTTAAGACAAAGAACATTATGGTTAAGCATAAAAGAGTAGCAGTATAGAGCAAATAACTATGTAAAAATAGTGTTCCTTGGCAACTTACACAGTTCTAAACCCAAGTGTCGGAATAATTCTTTATCATGGTTTGTACCAATCATCAAATAGCAAAATTTCAAGACTGAGTCAAACATACTTTCCACAAAAGAAGGTCTAAAACAATCAAATTCTGAAAAAAATCAAAATGATAGTCATTGACATTACAGAATTTCTTTTCCTATGCTTCAAGCTTGATAGTTTCATGCAGTTGGCAAATCCATCTCAAAAAGCAGGGTGAGAAATTATTAGATTCCATCGCTGACAGAAAGCACAGAGTTTTAAGATTTTACCCTGTAAATTCTGAATAAAAAAGAAAGAAGAATGAAAGTAGCTCTGGCAAAAGATTAATATGAAGTCAGTGTAGGATGCCAAATTCATCACATCACCAAAGCACCACTAAAGTTGTAGACAAATAACAAATCTCAATGTAAAAGATGTAATTTCCTTAAAAGGACATAGTGGAGAGAACAACCATTTACAAGGAACCAATCTCAAAGTGGAGATCCTATTTTCTTACCTACATGATGGACAACAAAATTTGAAATTCTACTTCTCATGATTCCATAAAGAACAGAAGTTTGCCATAATCTCCTGCTAGTACTTCTTTCAACATCCGCTTCTTGAAAATCCAACCAGCCCCACCAATCCCTCTCAGCTGGGGGGAGGAAGAGCAAAAATAAGAAAGAAACAGGAAGGAAAACTAAGTAAAAATTCATACTTACGTGTTCTGCAATCTTAATTGGACTGGTAAACAGCTATACTAACCCACATCAGTGCATTAGGTACTACCTTGCACTTTATGGTCTGAAAACCCCAAAAAGATTGTACAACTTAGCAACCTGCTTTCTCCTTCTCTTCTTCATCTGTTGGCTAACACAGTAGAACTGGAGGAAGAAAGTCTTAACATTCTGTGTTCACTAGAATATCCAACTTTAACTTTTTCACCAAAAGGGGGATGCACCACTGAATTTGAAATCATCCAGTCTGAAAGGAATTCATGACATCTAGAGAGCTACAGATGATTTCCTAGTTTAAGACAGCTCTGGAGAATCAAAGAATGAACCATCAAAGATAGGATTCAAACGGCACCATGTGGCACCAATGTGGATGAACTTAATTTGAGACAGCTATAGAAAGCAGGATCCAAGGAACCATGAAATAAGATTCACAGATTTGATGCTACATCATAAATAGCATGAAAGAACAAAACAAGCAACTATTTACTAATTGCAAAGATCTATAGCAACAAGTTAAACTGTGCAACACCAATATGGATGAACTAAATTGGGGATAGCTATGGAGAAGTCAATTCAGTGAATCAAGAAATAAGATTAAGAGATTTGATAACACATCCTAAATAAGATGAAAGAATAAGTAGCCAGCTAAGAATAACGATGACACTTGTATAACACAGCTAGAAGTTAATTAGTCATTATAATGAACATTTACCATAATCTCATAGAAAGAATAAAAAAAGGAATGAAGCATAAGAATATTAGAAATTATCTGTACAATTCAATGGAGCATTTCATGACAATAATCATGTAACCAAGTTGCAATTCATGCATAAAATGAACAAATTGAATCCCATCAGATGAATGCTGTCATTGAACCATATGGCTGTTAGTTTATGTTCTTTATTTTCTTTTTCTTTTTTCTTTTCACCTATCCATAAATCAACAGCTTTAAATTAGTATGGCCATCTAATCATGTAGCAATTAATGTATGAAATTGACCAATGGAGTCCCATAAAATGACTGTTGTTGTCCAAACAAATTGTTTACTATTTAATAAGTTTGTAATCAATCCCCAGATGAACAGCTGTCCATGATTGCAGTGAAAATGACATTCTGAAGATCAAAGAAAATTAATTATAAACAGGGACATGCCACATAGGTCCAGAAATGGGACACATTTTTTACAAGATATAATAATATAACAATAATAATATCAGTATAAAACTCAGGAGAGAGAGAAATAAGTATGTTCCCTTTCTTAAAGAGGAAAAGGCTTGAAAGTGTAGCACCAACTGTTGTGCCAGCGAAAGCTTTTGATGCCAACAATATTAGTTCAAGAACACAAAGATAAAACAATCACACATACGGTACATGAGGTTTTAACGTGGTTCGGCCAACCATGCCTACGTCCACGGATGAGATAGAATGATTCCACTATACAATAAAGAATATTACAAAGGACAGAACCAGATACAACTATTGGGTTCCCGAAACATCCCATGTTTCCCCACTCCTTGTATCCATACCCTACGAGCCTTCTTGCTCCACCGGGTACCTCCCGTTCTTCCTCACATCTCTATCCACCTCGTATAGTCTTTACAAGCCCATCTCCATCTCATAACTTTTTCCCCTCATGACCTAGAATATTTATAGAGATATTTCCAACAACCTTCCTTATTCTATAAGGAAGTCTAATATTACAATAATATATCAACCTAGAAATATTCTATATAATATTCTTTACAAAAAAAGAATCTATACTAATTAGGAATTTGGGACACTTCCTAACACCAACTACAATTTAGCCTTAGTTTTCCCCTTTCACTTTTTGTTCTGAAAAGAAAATAAGAAGAGGAATAAAGGAGAAATCCCAATTTGACCTCCTCATTTCCTACTGATTGCATGTGCAAAGAAGTGCAGAAATGATTTCTTCCTTGAGTATAACATAAGATATAGGAGGATACTAAGCAGACACCTCATTGCATGTCATCATGTTCTTTGGAAGAAGAAAAATAAAGCTTTTGGATTAAACATGTTGGTAAAATGCAGTTCTTGACTGTTGGTCACTTGATAACGTGAAAAATGATGATGGTTAATATTCACCAAGTCATGTCATCTTAAACTTAACAGGAAAGGAGCTCCATGCTCTTCTTACTTTCGAAGAGATGACAAATGTTTTATGGGTTATTCTAGAGTAAATTTTGACAGCAAACATGTTCAATGGAAGCATAATCCAACACCTAAGAATCTGAGTTTACACATTATGTACTAAATGAACACAAACTATACTACTATTAGAGGTCAAGATAGCTGTAAATCATCTGTCACACAAAAACACCTTCATTACAGAAAAGTCAAAGAGATTTCACTCTATGAACATGCAGTTTTTCTAACTTCTGAGGAAATTAATGTGAGAAGAAACTTTTTAACCAAAAACAGCAACAAGCAAGGTTCTTGAGCATGAATAGCTTCCCCAAAACAAACTTGACCATCCAAATTGGAATTCAACAAACTCATTAGTTTCTTGTTCTTTTTTTTTCTTCTTTTTTTCTTTTTCTTTTTTTTTTTTTTTTTTAGTAATTTCATTAGTTTCTTATTCTGGTACCCAAAAAAACAAAGCCTTATGATTTGAAGTGAAGCAAAGGACCAAAAAAAAAAAAATTGAAAAGAAGCCACCATAAGCTCAAACAAGCAAGTTTCAGGGTTTACCTAATCTAAGCTACATCCAATAGCAATTAGGAAAGAAAATTCACAAATAAATGGAGAAAAGCCAACTATACACTAAAATGGAAACACCTTCTTAACCAAGGAACTCTCTCTCTCTCCTAAATCTGATGCCCACATTATTGCGCCTTAGATTACCTACCCAAGTGTCTCTCAACCTTTCATAGACAAATTCTATATAATCCAAGAGAAACAAACATGGCCCTATAGCCAAGAATAAACCTACCAGTAACAAATAATCATGATATAAACATATTTAAGCTATTTAGTATAGCATAATATTTATACTGACTTCTCTCTTTACGGTGTTCCTCATATACCGCTATCTACTAGGTTTGCTCCCTTTTGGCACTTGTTAATCTAATTTTTCTTTCCTATATTTGAGAAGAAATCAACCTTACAAGACCAAATATTATGATATGAAGATGCCTATATGTGAATATATGAATATGTCAATGAATTCAAGCCTCCAGCGCATCAAAATAGAGTTTTAACCTTTTAAGCATTTGAACCTTCAAATCACATATAGAAGCTTGAATAATAAAACTAATCTCCTTTTACTTTTAAAAGTCATTAGCATTCTTCCTTCTTTTAAAAGAACTCCAAGAATTAAGCAATGACAAATAACAGTCCCTACTTCAGTCTCTAGTAGCTTAGATCATCCCTTACACTCTTCTTGGACAGAGTAAGTTGCTTTGACTTCTCTTCTCTTTCTACCATATTAACTAAAAACCGAACAAATAAACTAATATATTTTATACTCTCCAGTAAAAGTGGAACAACGAATCATCCAAGTATATATAACTCCTCGCATACAAACTGGTACAAAGAACCAAATATCTGATGAAGTACTATGGCATGTGATTTAATGAATAGAAAATGTGCTGAATATTGTCATTCCCATTAAAGAGCAACACATAATATGCTGGATAATTAAACCAACAAATTATATCAAGAAACAATCTACTAACCTAAAACATGAGATTCAAAATAAATTACCATAAAGAACTCCCAATGCAACGAAATTCCCATTCAAATAAGAATAATTTTCAACAACATTTCAAAATTCAACCAAAATTCTCAATACTCAGAACTGGAATTGAAATACAAAAACCTAAAAATGAATTCAAACTACAAAAATGCAAATCAAAACTCACGCTCTAAGCCCTTCTTCAAGCACCGATTGTTCCTCTGTAGTCCAATCCATTGCAATACCTGGGTTGTGCTTCATCACCTTTGCAGCCACTGCTGCTGCCGCCGGACCCGAATGATCTGGCGCAAGAGTAATGTTCCTGTTGCTCGGGTTGTCACCTCCATCGAATGAAGATGAAGTATGACCTGGTTCTTGATGGGTCCCTGATGTTTTCTCCATCACAAAGCTTCAAAATTCACCGTAAATTCTAATGTATTATTCCAAAAATAATCAAAACGCACTAAATGGAATACTCAGAAACCTCACAATCAACAGCTTGTGCCGGCAAGTTCCAATTGTTTCCTGATAAAATCCAACATTTGGAACTTTTGCGTGTTTGAGATTGGAGGGAGCTCTTTGAGAAGCCAAACTGAGAATTCAGAATTCAGAGAAAGATGCATACATTTGGACGGAAAATTTCATTTTTGTACTTTTTTTTTTCTTGGCAACTTGAAAGACCAGATTGAATTGGATTTTATGTTTTCAGCTCAATAAAGAGTTCTTTTAGAAATTGAGAGCTTGGGTGGCTGAGAAATGACTCTTCTGTTCCTTTGCCAAATAGGAAATATCATCAAAATGGTAAGGATATTGAGAGGAATTGTTGTCCATTAATATCTCTTTTTATCATTTTTCTTTATTAATAATATTAAAGGGTAAATAGTCCATTACCATTTTTTTCCCGTTTTCTTTTCAATAAAAATGCTATTCATTATTCTACTACCACTCTGTTAATTACTTTCTTATTCTTATTTTCCAATTTTAATGATATTTCTATCAAAATAGTGAATTAATCCTTAATTTTTTTATTCAATTTACATAGAGATTTACATTAGACTGATACATATCACCATAGTTATTTAATATTCAGTGATGGAATTAAACTAAGCCACTAAAATAAATCAACTCGAAATTATTAATTAATTCACATTAGTTGTCAATGGCTTGTAATTAACAATAATATTAAACAATATACAATAATTATAGTAATCTAATACATTTATAACAAAATAAAATTATATAAATAATTAGTCATTATTATCTTTATACAATAGTCAAATTTTACATATAAAATCTATTTAAAATAATTTTTTAAAAAGTAATATTTGTGATAAAGCATTTTCAAATGAAAAATAAAATTTTATAACTATGATAATGATGATAATGACAATAACAAAATTAATTATAATGTATGCTATGTGGTGATTAATGAATTTTTCATACTTATTTTCAAATCTAGAATACATACTATTTGATATGATAATTAATGATTAATCAAAAATCTAACTGTCCATTTTCTAAATAAAAAATAATAACAGGTCACCAAACACAAATAATGTGTGCAAAATGTAAAATTTTAGATAAATAGATAAATTTTATAAACAAATATAGTAAAAAATTTAATGAATGATAATTTACTCAATCAAGTCAAGCCCAAAAGATCTACCTAAATAAGAACATGATAAAAAGGATGAAAAGGAAGCTAAACAAAAGGAAGTGAAAACCAATCATTGGGAGGATATTGGAATCCAATATTTGAGTGAGTTTTGTAAAAATTGTTTAAAAAAGAAAGATTAAAAGAAAAAACAAAGAAATAAAAATAATTGCTAGTAACAAAATGAGTCATGGAGATGGTATTGAAAATTGACCAATGATACAAGGAGGCAAAAAAATGAAAATAGGGGGGAAAAAAAGAACATAGAGCTTGCTAAAACTTACCTTGAGAGGATGTTGGAAATTTTGGAGAAGATGTTGGAAATCAAATTCCAAATGATGTTAGAAACGGTGCTCAAAATTTATAGAGATTTTTTTTCTTGGCAGGTGAACGATAGAGGGTTTTTTAAAAAAAAAATATGTTATTTCAGAAACTAGTCTTGGAAAGATGCTGGAATTCATTATGTGAGTGAAGTTGTAAAAAATTGTTTAAAAAGGAAAGACAACTTAAAAGAAATAATGAAAAAATGATAATGTAACAAAATACGTCATGGAAATGGTGTTGGAAATTTAACAATGATACAAAGAGGCAAAAAAAATTTGAAATAAGGAGGGAAAAAACACAAACCTCACTAAAATTTACCTTGAGAGGATGCTGGAAATTTTGGAGGAGATGTTGGAAATCAAATTCCTAAAGATGTTGGAGAAGATGCTCAAAATTTTATAGAGAAAATTTTTCTTGGCAAGTAAATGATGAAGTTCTTTCTTAAAATAGGTTATTTCATTAATTAACCTTTAATGCAATATAAAAATTTCTGGAATAGTTTATTTCTTTTAAAAGTATTTTAGTAACTTCAATGATTTAACGGGTCCTAAGTAGTAAATGGGTTAACAAAAAGCACATTTTTGTGATACCATATTCATTGTAACAGAAATGTTTTGGGAATGACAATTCTTAAAAAAGGAAAATACACCATTGTTGTATAACTAGGTTATACAATACAATATATAATATGATAAAATACTTAAATATTATCAATTGCATAATAATGATTCTTAAATACAATACAATAATAATTCTTAAATACACACACACACACACATATATAAGAATGAATGTATATGAAAGAATGAATAATTTCTCATTGTCTTATTTCCCAAGTGAGTACAAATTGCATACATACAAGGGTTGACTAGGCTATAACTAATCTCCAGGAACCTAATTGTATACATCAAGGAACCTAATTACTAAGCAGATTTCCAGGGAAGAAATAAGGGAAAGAAATAAAACATACAACAATACAAAATCAATTACAATACTTACAAACCATGAAGGTTTTTAGCTGTCTCTTGAAGAGGGAGGAGAGTGGTGGCTATCTTTCTAGGTGGTGGGTGAGAAGCAGGGGTGGTGCTAGGATTCAAATCTCTCATTTATTATTTGCCGATGATACTCTTGTGTTCTGTGAGGCTTCGTAAGACTAAATAACGTCTCTAAGTTGGCTTTTTATGTGGTTCAAGGCTGGTTCTAGTTTGAGAATCAACTTGGAAAAAAGTGAACTAATTCCTATGGATAAGGTGGACAACATAGATGACTTGATCTTGGAGTTGGGGTGTAAGGTAGGTGGTCTCCCCTCCCGTTACTTAGGTCTTCCTTTTGGGGCTCCTTTCAAATTTGTGGCAGTTTGGGATGGGGTTGAAGAAAGGTTTTGCAAAAGGTTAGCCATATGGAAAAGATAATATATCTCTTCTGCATGCCAAGGCAGGTTGGGTTGACGTTGAATAAGATTCAGAGGGATTTTCTTTGGGGTGGTGGGGCTCTTATGCAAAAGCCCCACCTAGTAAGGTGGAAGACAGTCTATTCGGAGAGAAAGAAGAGGGAGAGGGGGAGGGTTGGGTGTTAGGTGTCTCTCTACGAAGAACAAAGCCCTTCTGTGCAAGTGAAGTTGGCATTTTACCAATGAAAGCGAGGCTCTCTAGAAGCAAGTCATTAGCCAAATGTGTGGAGAAGATGATGGGGGGTGGCGATCCCATGAAGTGAGAGATAGGTATGGTGTTGGGTTGTGGAAAGCCATAAAAAAGGAGTAGGATCTTTTAAGCAACAGATTGTCTTTCCAAGTGGGAAATGGTCAAAGAGTGAGATTTTAGAAGGACAAGTGGTGTGGTGACAAGTCACTTTGTGATTCTTTCCCTTCCTTATTTGTTCTTTCCTTGTCTAAGGAAGCTTGGGCAGCGGATGTTTAGAACCCCGAAGAAGAAAAGGAGTGGATGGACCCCTCAACTCTCTAAGCCCTTTAATGATTGGGAAATGGAAAGTATCAAGCGCTTTTTGATGAAGCTCCATGCAAAGAGGGTACATAGGGATGTGGAAGACAGTCATTTGGACAGCCTCGAGGAGGGGAAACTTTTTGATCAAATCTCTCTATTCTGCTTTGGAGCCCGGTGACCCTCTTTTGTTCCCAAGTAGCATCATTTGGAGTTTTTGTGCGCCACCTAAGACGGCTTTCTTCGCTTGGGAGGCGACTTGGGTAAAAGTCTTAACTTTAGATCAGGTTCAAAGAGGGGGTTTTCTTTGGCAGAGTGAAGCAACCAAGACATGACTATTGAATTTTCTGCATCCCAAACCTAGGGTGTGAAAGTAACACCAACAAAATTAATGTGCATCATAATGCTATATTGTTGTCATAGCAACATATGGAATCATTGTTCCATAATAAACCCCTAAAATTTGTGATACAGCATTCCATTTCCACCAGTGTGTGGATGTAAGTCAGAATGTTACAATCTGAATCAATACATGAAAATAGTACAAACAAGTTCTACGATGCACATAGAAATTAAGGGATAAAACAAAATGAGTACTTATTTCTTCTGTTCATTTTCAACATATATTTTGTGGTTTATTGAATGTGATACCAAATGAACGAATTAATTGAAAGGATTAATGAGAAAAAATCAAACACACATTAGCACAACCATGGAACAGATAGAATGTTATCAAGAATAATAGAAAATAAAACATTTAATAAAGAATAGAACAGAATAACAGTTGCATACCTTTTCATCTTTGTTTCTCCCTGATAAGTTGTGGTCGTCTTTCCTTCTCTCTCTATTTTTATTTCTCTGAACAAAGAAGTGAATGAGTTAGAGAAGACATGAAATAGGATCCCAACTGGTCACCAATTTGGAAAGATGACCAATCAAGTGATTTTCTGTCAAACTGATGGTCGAATCAACTGGAGCAGAAAGTAAAATTTTAAACTGAGTTCATAATCTTGTACACAAAAGAGCTTTAGCAAAGCATATTTAATCAAATAAAGCTGCCATATTCGAAGTGTACAATACATTTTCCAAAGATTAATTTGTTATAAGCTTCATCTAATCCATAATTTGATGAATTATTTATGGATGCACAAAACATATGTCTCACCAGAAGGAATAATTGCAATGCTAAGGGACAATCATGCTGCTGCTGCCTTTACAGCTCTCAGAAACTGATATAGAAGATCAAAGGAAACCCAATCAGCATTAACTTTAAACCGCTACTGATGTTACTCTCTCACAGCAACATCAAGTTTTCACTACTGTCCTCTGGGTTCATCACATTACAGAATGTAGATTCTCTTCCAATAACTCAAAACTATGCTTCAGAAATCAGCAAGGAAAATTTCCTGGGAGAACCTATTGCAGCCTGGAAAGGAAATGGATGATGGATGCACTTGAGGGAGAATGGGAAGACGAGAAAAGAGAATTCTGAGAATAGTTTTCTCATCTTATGATTTCTTCAGAACGAAAAATACGTAACCTATACTCTAATTTATACAGAATCCACCAGACCATATTTTAATTTAAGATCTTACTAATAAAATAAATATTCTGAATATCTTATTAGAATTCAGAATATGTTAGGACTCAAATAAAATCCTAATGGATAAGGATCTCCAAAACTATATCAATTTCCTAAAAGGAAACCAACTGCAACTTCTTTTCTTTTGACAAGTCAAACTAGTGAAATTGGTATCTAGTTTCCAACTGCAACTCTTATGCAATAAACCAAGAATGATTTAATATATGCACAAGTTCAAGGAAAACTGGAATTGAAAATGCTCTCCTCTGGCTCTCCAAGTTCACATACCCTCCATTGGTTTCCATATTGCATACAACATAGTTTGTCATCCATACTTTCTTTGCTGATTTTCTTCCCAATTTAAGTCATGCAACAAACTGAACAGAGTCATTGATGGGATCTAATGACCATTTTAAGTCTTAGCTCCTTATGGAATATCAAAGTTCCAACCATGCCCCATGGTCTAGCTAATACTAGATAAGTCATAGTCACATCCTATTACAATATTATGACTGCAATCCAAATGAAGGAAATTTTAAGCTAAGAAGTTAAAACTTGATAACTGTTAAATCTTTGCAAGTCCATCCATGATAAAAGTTAATGCAAGGAAAGAAGACTATCTACCTTATGAATCAACTATCTATGCTCTTATCAAATTTATGATTCATCCACAGTTGATAACATTTTTGAGCTGAAAATTCATCTAGCAAAGAGCAGCTTATCCTAGTAGGGGAAAGAGGGGTGGTTCCTAATGGGGAAGACTAGGCTTCTTTATTAGGTGCAAAGTGGGAAGCTCCCCACCTCTTATAGTTGGGTCTCCCACTGGGTCCCCCTTTTAAGCCATAGGTAATCTGGGATGTGGTAGAAGAAAGATTTCTTGAGAAGTTGCTCATATGGAAGAGAATATTTACCAAAGAGCAGAAGGTTAATGTTGATTAGAAGTGCTCTGTCTAGTTTGTAAATCTGTTATGCATCCTAATTTGTAATTCCAAGAAAAACAAGCTTGAATCTTAAGAAGATCCCAAGAAATTTCCTTTTGGGACAGAAAACTTGTGAGAAAAAGCCTCATTTGGTGAAATAATCAATTGCATGCTTGCATAAGGAAGTGTGGCTTGGGTATCATAGATTTATCTATTCTAATCAAGACCCTTCTACGCAAGTGGAGTTCGAGGTTTGCTTCAAAAAAGGAGCCCAAATGGAAACAAATCATTATTAAGAAGCATGGGAAAGCTGTGAGGGGCTGGTGCTCTTAATAAGGTAAGGGATGGGTATAAGGCAGGGATGTGGAAGGCAATAAGGAAAGGGTGGGATGATTTAAAAAGTAGAACTCATCTTGAGTTGAGAAATGGAAGGGAGTGAAATTCTGGAAGGATATTTGGTGCATAGATACAACTTTGAGCATATCTTTCCTTTCATTGTTTCCAATAGCCACCTCAAAGGATGCATGAGTCACAAACATATGGGAGGAGTTAGGGGAGGGTGGGCATTGAAGTCCCTGGCTCTCAAGACAGTGACACGATTAGGAGCTGGAAAGTGTTGAGGTCTTTCTCTCAAAGTTGCAAAAGCATTCGTAAAGGGGATGAGAAAGACACATTAGTTTAGAGGAAGTCAAAGGGCGGAAAGTTTTGAGTCAAAGCCTTCTAATCTTATTTAGAGCCAAAGAGTGGAGGGACTTCTATAATAAAAGTAGTGTGAAACTCTTGGGTTTCTAACAGAAGTTGGAATTTTTTCTTGGGAAACAGTTTATGAGAGAATTTTGACTTTCAATCAGTTAAAAAGAAGGGGATGGACCTTAGTGAATGGATACCATCTTTGTAATGTTGAGGAAGAATCAGCTAATCATGTCACTCTTCATTATGCTAAAATGAGGACATTGTGGCCCTTGTTATTTTATTTGTTTGATGAGAGGGTGTTGCCTTCCATAGTTAGAGAGACTCTTTTACATTGGCATGAGACCTTTGTGAGGAAAAACTGCAGGAAGGCATGGAGAGTAGAACATTAGCCAATATGGAACAAGCAGATCAAGTTTTCAAAAACACGTTACTTTTGTTCTCTTTGGCTTTGTGCTAAGAAGTTTTTAGATGGAGTCTCAATTGTCTATATTAGATTTTGTTGATTGGTTAGGCCATTTTTTTATTGGAGCAAGGTGTTTTTTGTTACTCTCTCCTATTCTTTGGACTTTTGGCACACTTTGTAGTGTATTTTGGTGCACCCCTTTTCATTTATACACTGTTGATAATATTCTTATTCACCTATAAAAAAAAACCAAAACTCCCTTCTTGCAAAGTACACAATGCAAGAGCTTTGGACATGCCAACACTTCAAGAATTATAAGTTACTTGCTACCTAACAAACTAGTCATGCTTACACTCCAATAATAGTAATTTAGAGAAGCATCCAGTCCACAATCCCATTCAACACACAAAGTGCCAACACAATAGTTGCAAGTTCAACCACCCTTATGACTAAGAAGTCATCCTACCAAAATAGCAACTTTGGGTTGTAATAGGCCAAATTGTTGGCCCAATTCAATTTGTGATTATAAACAAATGTTTTAGCTGAAAAGAACCAGAAATCATGAACTCCTACACTCCTAATGCTATGTACCAAGATATCTACAATCCAAACTCCGAACACATTAGTTCACCATTTATATACTAAAACAGATACAACTATATCCACTATGTGCATTGAATTTCATAATAAACCACTGTCATTATCAAGATAAAATAGTTCTTGAGTGGCTTTCTGGGCATACAACCTAATAGCTTATTCATAATAGGAGGCTACTTTTAAACAAGTGTTGCATCTGTTAGAGGCCCAAGGATTCTTCAAATCATTTCATGATTCACTGCATAATAGCTCAAGAGCTTTGGTCTACTATGCCTCTTTTAGGAATGGTTGGCATTTAACTAAGTCAATGAAACAACCTTTGTTAAGTTGGCAGGGGAAATTTGTAGGTAAACAAAAAAGGAAAGTGAGAAGAATAGCCACAATTTGTGAAACCTGATGCATCTAGAAAGAATGTAAAGAAAACATTTTCACATGGTAGATCTTTGGCCTGAAAGTAGGGGATATTATGTCCAGGTGATGGTTTTTAGGGTTAAAGGTTGATTAGAACAGAAGATGTTCTTTCCTTAGCTTTCTACATGTCGTGGAGTATTCCAGGGGCTCAGGTGCAATGGAACCCAAATTTTAGCTTCTTTCTTTCCCCTTTAATCTTGTCTTTGTTTCTTTTAACGCCTTTAGTTATGGCTTGTATACTTCCTGTCTATTTGGCTACACTCCTTTCCATAGTTTTAAAAGGTGCACTTAAACTCAAGGCACCACCACTCCCTAGTTATAACGCCTTGCTTACCAAGATATGCACCTTATTGAAAAGGTGTGCCTTGTTGGCTTTACTCTTCCTTTTTAAACACTTTTATTTTTTAAATTTCTAATTATATACTGAAATTTATATAATTCCATTACTTTTTTATTGAATGTTTCTTTTAAATGTTTCAAATCTTAAATTTTTTATTGATCAGATTAGATTTTGAATCATATTTTACAAAATTGATGTATATCCTAGGTCGCATCTCACTTCACTTAGGCACACACCTTGTGTCGTGCCTTGCGCTTAAGCTATAGGAGACTTTTGCTCCTTAGGTGTGCCTTGCGCCTTGCGCCTTTTAAAACTATGCTCTTTTCTGGCATTTCTTTATGTGTATGTGCTAGTCAGCATATCTTGTCGCTTGCTTATCTAGAAAAAACATGTGATATAATAAGTGACATCTCAATAAACATCATTAATTCAAGTGGCCTTCAATATGTTTAGGTTGTTTGGAGCTCCATTATACTTTTAAACTCATTTCCATTTTAAATTTTCTATGAAGCACTGCTTCCTTATTTTATTTTTGTAGCACTAACATGTATAATCCATCAACAAAAAGTAAGAAATCCCAAAGTTAGAAAAACCAGCAGAACCTGAGAAAATATCATTGGAAACATCCAAACTGACCTCTTCATTAAAAGAATGCAAAATAGAAAGTTCTTGTCAGTAAACAATCAGTTTGTTAACTGACAATTATTCGTTTAGGTTATTTTCCTGTAAAATGTAGTTAGCTTCCATTCAAAGGTACTAAATAGAGAGCTTCTTTCATATTTTAGCTATATTTTTCCCAGAAATGTTTTGCTTTACAAAAAAACAAAAAACTTGCATTTGATTCCCCTGGTAGTAAGTAACCTAATAGCCTTGTCTACAATGATGAAAGCTTCATAACTAGACCACAGAATAAACACAAAAAACAAATCAACTTCCAACAAATCAAGGTTATTTAACCACAATAACGCTTTTGATGTGACAATTTTTAAAAGGTAGGAGATTCCAAAGGGAGAGCCATCAAATGATGGAACCCAACTAGGATATATCTCTGCCTACATCTTACTTGAGGACCATGAGTATGGAAAATTAAGAAAAAACTATTTGAGTAAGTGTGTTTAAAGATTTTGCCAACTCTAACAGAATAATAAGTATCTGCTGCAAAAAAATGAAAATAGTGAAACATACACTCATCCTTCTGCACTGCAATGCTGCATCCCATTCCATCTCACTCTGTAGTTGCATGGCAATCTTTGCATACCAAATTATATTTGATTCTGAGGCAAACCTGTGGGAAATCAACAAATCCTACTAGTAAAATGGACTAGTCATGCACCAACCAGAATGAGCACTAAAATAAAGTTAAGACCAAGAACATCATGGTTAAGCATGAGAGAAGAAACTTTTAAGACCACAATCAAAACAAAAGTTGTCACATAATAGAAATTTTTTTTCGTATACTTCAAGTCTGAGAACCTGGTGCAATTGGCAAATCCATCTTAAAAGCAGGGTGAAAAAATATTAGACTCCATTGCTAACAGAAAGCACAAAGTTTAAGATTTTTGCACCTGTAATTTCTGAATAAAGAAAGAGACCAGAATGAAAGTAGTTCTGGCATAAGCTTAATAGGAAGTCTGTGTAGGATGCTAAATTCATCACATCAGTAAAGCCCGAGTAAAATTGCCTCTAAGAAGTCTCAGAGTAAAAGACGTTGAAAGTTTTGGTCCAGTAATTAGAACTTTTCTCCTTTTAAGACTCTTTGTGTACAACTATAAATTAGTTACTAGGAGATTTGAATTAATTTGAATTACTGTGCATATCAGGAATTATCCTTTCCTAGAAAATAGGGAGGAAAGGCTATATATATTCTTGTGCATCTCTTGATTTTTGTGAATAAGAATAATTCAGAATTTCACAGATGTACTTCCCTTTCACAGCACAATTTTTTATTTCCAAATTGCTCTCCAAAATAGAGAATTTCTATTTTAACCAAGAGAAACAACCGTTGGACTATGATATGGGCAATGGCCAAGATCAAAACCCTCTAACAACTAATAATCATGATATAAACATATCTAGGCTATTTATTAGAGTATAATACTTGTACTTACTTTTCTCTTTAGAATATTCCTTGTATACCTCTTCTTGTCAATTGGGTTCTTAATATAATTTTGTTACTTATACTCAAGAAGACAAGAGCCTTAGAAGACCATACATATTATCATGAGAAAATGCATACATGTGCATGTAAGTACATTCAATGAATTCGAGCTTCCAGCCATTTTGTTTAAAGCCAAACATAGCAAATTCATTAAAAGAGTGCCAAAGAAAGGGGGCGCACCCTATGTATACAGAAAGTATACACAAAAAACAAAGAAAGAAAAATGAAGATAAACCAGCTAAAACATCCAAAAAAACCACAGCCACCCAAAACTAAGACTATCTAGGAAATCAAGCATTGATGAAATTCCCAAATCTAGCAGGGTGTTTATCCATTCCAAGAGGGCTCTAATGAGATTCTCCTTTGACCTCTGATCTGGGATCTCTTCACCCCCAAAGGTTCAGAGGTTGCGCTCTTTCCAAATGCACCAAAACAAACACAAGGAGCCATCAGCCAAAGGCATCTCTTTTTATCCAATCTCTTAAACTTCCAGTTAAGAAGCAAATTCTCACTGTTTTTGGAAATACCTATTTCAGACCAAAGATTGCTAAGAGAAACATTCATAACCCCTTTGTCCTTTCCCAATGAATCAAGATATGGTCAGTAGACTCTTCTCTATCTTTGCAAAGACTACATCTATTGACCATCAACCACCCCTACTTCATTAATGTCTCAATAGTTAGAATCTTTCCCCAAGCTGCCTCCCAGTTGACAAAACGAGAACTTAGAGGTGCACAAGAACCCCATATTTCATTGAAGCTTCCAGCCATTACAACCATGAAAAGAAACTTGATAATACTAATTCCCCTTTTTGTTTAACAATCATTAGTAAGAATAAATTTTTCATTCTTTCTTCTCTTAAAAGAACTTCAGAAAGAATTCGAGCAACAATAAAAAAGCAGTCCCTACTTCATTTTCTATTAGCTCAGGTCATCCCTCACACTCCCCTTAAACATTGCATAAGAAAAAAAGACAAAGATAAACCAATATAATTGTATACTCTACACTAAACATGGATCAGAAAGTCATCTAAGTAAACATAACTTCTGTGTACTGTGGCCTTATGAATCAACAAATAGATAATACTTTCGAAAATTGTCGTTCCCATTAAAGAACCTAAAAAACACATACTGAATACAATTGATAATAAACCCCAGAAGAAGATTGTAGCAAGAAACCATCTACAACAACCAAAACATCGAATTCAAAATGACTCAGAATTGAACCAAATTTCTCAAACCCCATAACTGAATTCACACTACAAGAACCCAAAACTGAATTCAAACTACAAAAGACGCAAATCAAAACTCACGCGCTGAGCACTTCTTCCAGAACCGATTGCTCCACCGCAGTCCAATCCGTTGCGATACCCAGATTGTGTTTCTTCGCCGTCTTGTTGCCCCCGCCGCCTCCAGAATCGAATTATCCGGCGCCGGAACAGCGTCCCTGTTACTGGGGTTGCCGCGCCGTGGAGTGAAGACGAAAGGGTGGCCCGGTTCTTGATGGGTCCCAGATGGGCTATCCATCACGAAGCTTCAAAATTCACTGAAAATTCTTATATACTATTCAAAGAAATAACACAGAATCCCCAGAATCAACAGCTTTTCCCGCCAATTCCGATTTTGTTTCCGATAAAATCGAACGAAAAAATTGTTTCTCAACTTCAGAGTGTGAGGAGCTCTGTGAGAAACCAACTCAAGAATTTTTCTTCTCTAGAACTATGGGACTGGTTTTACATGTTCCTGGAAATTTGTTTTTAAATCTGATTTTCAAAGTCGAGCAAAAACATAGAAAAAGCATTTAGATAAATAAGTTTTTGGTTATTTTTAAATTAAATTCAAGTATTATTAAAAATAAATAAAAATAATAATTTCAAATAACACTAAACAAATATAGCTTTAACTTGTGAAGATTTATCCAATTTTGAAAAGATTAAGAGAATATTAGATTAATTTGGATCAATTTTTACTATTAAATAAAATGATATGTAATATCAACAAATATTTCAAACATAAAAAATATTTTTAAAAAAAAGTATGTGGTAAAATTTATGAAATATTTTTAAAAATTAAAAGAAAAAATCTTATAGAATTGAAAATTTAATTTTTGTATTTTTTGAAAAAATATTTGATACATGATTATCTTAAAAACACTTATGTTAAAAATACTTGAAACATAAATACTATCAAACAAAATCTTACCATTTTTAAAGTCAGAAATATTAATTCTAAAATGAACTTTCTTTCAATTTCTTGAATTTTCTCCTTTTTTTTTTCTTTTTTTTTTTTTTTTGTACTTAAAGGCATTGAGATATCAACACTATATTATTTCTTTTTTGTTACTCCAAATGTATTAGACCTTGTTGGAAAGTATCTCAAATTCCTAATAATAATATAAATTCCCTTTTACAAATAAATATTGTAAAGATATTATATTTCCTTAATTTAGGCTGGGAAATATTTTAGGTGAGGAAAAAGTATGAGATGAAGATATGCTTGTATTATATGTAGATAGAGATATGAATGGGAGACACTTGATTGAGTAAGAATCTTATGATTTAGGGTGTGGATATACGAAGTGGAGAAACATAGAATATTTTTTATAACCCAATAGTTGTATTTGCTTCTGTCATTTGTAATATTCTTTATAGTATAATGAAAAGATTATCTCGTATCCATTAATGCAGGCATGGTTGAATGATTGACTTTAATTTTGTTATTCGTAATATCCTCCAACATATTCTCCCTTATTGGTGGATGTAAGCATAGTTAACTGAATCATGTTAAAATAGGCTTTCTTATTCGTGGATATAAGTATGATTGATTGGACCACATTAAAAACCTAATGTACCTTTGTATAGATTGTTTTATGTTTGTGTTCTTCAACTAACTTTATTTGTATTAAAGTTTATGTGACACAACACACTTAAATATAAAATGTTGAATCTAATTTTTGTTTTTGTTATAATTAAAACATGAGATTAACCAAGTTGTGATCCAACAAAAACAACTTTTACTTTTTTATTATTATTTTCATTTTATTTCAAAAATAATTTCAATAAACAACAATTGAATAGTGTCATAAATATTTAAAAATAAATTTTATTTTAAAAAATAGAAAACTCATTTTAAAAATAAAAAATAGGAAGTACTCCCCAACAATGCTTAGCAACTATAACTCATTTTTTTATCCACTTCTTAGATTAGCTACCAAAAGAAACATTGCAATAAATTTTGATAAAATTTAATTTATTGCTCTTTTATTTATTTATTTATAATAATCCAATGCCTACTATAAAAACATTTCAATTTGTTATTTTCTGATATTAAAATTTAATAAAAGTTGGTTAACTACCATCAATAACATAACTTAAAAAAGATTTGAAGCATGTTTTCATGCTATTTAAAAACAATTTTAGAAAGCAAAATTTAAAAACAAGGGAAAAGACAGTTCGACATTTTTCTTATTTTCGAATCTTACAAGTTATAACACAAATTAAAAACTATTATCCAATGTGATTTCACTTACAAGCAAGTTATTCATCAAGTATGTATAAAGTATGTTTGGATCGTGAGAATATAAATGAAAATAGAAAAAAGGTGAATTATAATCTCATATGGAAGAAATATTTTAATAAAAGTAAGATATGATTTTTTACAATAATAGATTTCTTTTATTTTTATTCACATTTTAAAAAATTAACTCAAACATAAATGGATACAAATAGAATTAATTTCACATTCTCATTCTCTAATACAACTTTCCAACATTTCAAAAGATTTTTGCGCTTTTTAATAAGAAGAAAAAAGATGTTGTTTGTGGTATTAAAACTCATTTATCTTATTTTATTCTTTCTATATAAACATTAAAACATTTAAAAATACATAAATTTGTAATTAATTTCAATTATATTTAATTTTCTTTTAGAATTTTTGTAATAAAACCAAACTTGAGAAAATATCCTTTTTATATCCTTAATACTTTTTTGGAGGCAAACATAATAAAAAGAAAGAGAAGAGAAAAGGAGAATTCGGGTTGTTCTTTTGAATGAGTATGATGGTGCTCTATCATTGTTGCGGGATAGTCAACACCCCGAGGTTTGAGTCCTATGAAGAGTCTTAAGAACTTGACCATGGAAGGTTCTTCGATTATCCAAAAAAAAAAAAAAAAATGGTGCTCTATAACCTTTTTTACTTTAAAAAAAGGGTCGTAACAAGTTGCTATATTATGATATTATAACTTTCCAATCATTTTATATCAAAGAGTTCTTTAAAATCCATGTACACGAAAAAAAAAAAAAAAGTTTCAAAATTGTTGGTACATAAGTAGCTGTCCAAATATAACACAGGAGAGAAAATATGTTCAGCATTTACATCATTGTTCCATGATCAATTGAATGCAACTTCTTTCCACATTCCAGTCTTTCCACTGGCTTCAAGGGAGAAAACAAAAAGGAAAGACACCATGAGCTACTGCATTTGTTTGAATTGTCAAAATTTTAATAAATACAATGAAAATGAATTCATGGAAAATGTTTTGAGTTGTTTTTTGACTTAAAGTCAATCTGAGTTTGTCTAAAATTTTAATAGAAATTGATTCGGAAGTGTCATTCAGACTTTAGATTTCACATAAAAGTTGAAATTTTTTACTTTTTGTATTTAGACAAATTCAGAATAATGAGGCTTAACTTTAAAAAACAATGGTATAGAAACATAATTGATTTTCTAGGCATTAAAATACCACCAATTTGCAAAGAATAAGAACAAGCAAACTAGGTTCAAATCTTGATAAATGATTCATCACTATGGTTATGTTTGGTTCCTGAAAAATTTGAGGAAAAAAACATAGAGGAAAAATACAACAAAGGAAAAAGGTAAGGAAAATTTATAAAATTTTTCTATTGTTTGGCTATTTATAGAAAGTTGAGGGAAAGAAAATTAAATTGTTAAGGAATGCATTTTCTTCAAACTTTCCTCATTTTTTTAAAGAAAAATTAAAATGAAGAAGAAAGTTTTTTAGGATTTTCCTTCCTTTTTTCTAAAGTATTTTTTCCCTGAACTTTTTCTATAGTATTAAAGCATACAAAAATAAGTTTTTTTTAGTATTTTATTTCCTTTTCCTTGGTAGTTTATAAGAACCAAACATAGCATTATGCATTATAGAACTTGAGAAAAAGAACAAGGGGCTAATTAGTTTGAAGACTACTATGTTTTGAGATGTAAGACCGATAGATAAATACAACTATGAAAACAAATGTACGAGAGAATAGAGTTTCAACTTAGGTCATGTTTGGCTGACTAGATAGGATAAATGATGGTATATATGATCTAACATTTTTTTAATATCCACACTCCGTGGGCTAAGGTAATCTTAAGTTGAGACAAGTGATATATCTATTGTTAGAGTGCACATGATGTATATTGTGAGCCCGGATCAAGCTTATAGGAAAATTGGTTGTCTAACATGATACTGAAGTCTTATTTGGTGACAGGTCATGTGTTCAAACCTCACCATTTATTAAGCCCACATGTAAGCAAAAAAACAGAGGTTACGAGTGAGGGAGGGTGTTAGAGTGCGCATGATATACATAAATTTATTTTTCTCATCATTTTTCTTTATTTTTTATATTACTCATTTTGCAAAACGATTTTTTTTTTAATTAAAAATGTTTTTATATACTTAACAACATATTATAATATTTTTTATTTATAAATTTTGAATATTTTAATCATGAATATTATTAGCAAAAAATATAATTACTTAATTAATTATAATTATAGAATAATTCCCAAATAATGCTAAATATAAGAGAAGAATTCATATTTTTTTAATAATAAATATTGGTATATAATATATTTTTAATCTAAAAAAAAAAATCAAATATTGAAGTACACTATGTTTTCCATTCCATTTTCTAGTCCTTCTACAAACTAAACATCGGTATGATATAACATATCTATTCGATATAATACCCAAGGATATCAATATTCGATTGAAAATGATATCCTAAGATTCGTATATTCTATCTCATCCTATCCTATTCAGCCAACTGAACATAGCCTTAACTGAAAAGGCTTCTATTTCAACTAAATAAACATATTTTTATCATATTAATACATTTTCTCCTAAAAGTTATATTATTGTGATGCAATAAACAAAGCAAAACTAGATGGTAATACCTTGCAGCAGAAGTGAACTATGGACGACTGTATGAATCTTCAAAAGGCCAAAGCGCTTCTACTTATTTTAATCATAATGAACTCACAGAGCCACGACTGAGCTCTAGTTGAGAAAGTATACAGAAGCCGAGCAACTCTAATCAACATGAGGAGCTCCTGGGTTCTTGGTCTTTATCTGGTTCAAACAAAACAGAAGTTTCAAAAGAACCATTCAAGAAAGCAGATATATTAGGTGGTACCTGATATATCCACAAAAAAAAAAAAAAAAAAAAAAAAAATCCTCTCTGCTGAATGATTATCCATGATGCAGAGTGTAGCCAAGAAATGAGAATTTTAAAGAATCATATTGTGAAGAGTCAGGCACCAGTAATGTCATAAGAAAGCAAAAAACATGCTTCACTCTGAAAATTGAATATGGAAAGCACCACCATGAAATGGTGTGGAGCAAAAGTGCTAGATTCACATAAAAGCAGGTCAACAAGGAGGGAAGTAAAGAAAAAAGAAATAAAAAGGGTACAATTTAGGAGAGATAAAGTGATTAAATTAGAATCAAACCTTGTAGAAGTATTTTTTCCGAAGTTTGATGGCCATACGTATGCATCTTTTTACATTGATCTTTAGCACCTTATCATTGAATATCTGCAACATGTTGGATATAGATGACAAATTAAATAGTATTTCACATGAATAGTAACCCTCCTCCTTCCATGATCGGAGAAAAAAGAAAAAAAATAAAAACCTGAAAGTATAGAAGTTGTTAAGAGATGCGGGACCGATTGGGAAAGACCAGATAAATGATTTTTTCCCTAGGCGTTAAATTGGGATCCTCCTACACCACCACCTCAACCCCTTGCCACTTGAATCAAGCCTTAAAGGCATAAAACATGGAACTCTAACATCGAAGCCTCACACCCCAAAAGGGGAGTTAAATACAACAGCAACAATAACAAATAGAAAAAAAAGAAAAAAGATTGATGTAAATTAATTGAGAAGAGGCATTGATAAAGATTTCCATGGTGACCATGAGATCATCTGCTTGTTGAAAACATCCTAAACGTCAAGCCAGTTTACGACTGTTTAAGTATGAGAAATGACTGGCAATTTATGTTCTATGGAGTAACCAATCATATAATATGACAAGTTCTTGTTTACAACACATAGATGTACAAGACAACATGTTACATTTTTTAACTGATGTGACAAGATATTTTCCAAGTCAGGTGATAGTCAAATGAATGACAAACAAAACCAATGATAAAACACTAAAAGTCTGTTTGGTAGTGATTTTAGAAAACACTTTTAGCCTAACAAGTGTTTTTGAAAAAAAATTAGGTGTTTGACAAAATTTAGGAAACACTTCTAAAAATCTGAAAATTATTTGTAATATTGAAAAATCACTCATAGTATTTTCTGGAAAATATATATAGGTGATTCTTCTAAAAACATTTCCACTAAAAACACTTTGAGTGAAAACAATATCAAATGCACTTTAAATATTATGTGCGAAAAATAAATACAAGGAAAAAGTACAAAAAATAAAAACTCAGACCAAGGCACCTACTTTTATCAGATCATCAACTGAACGGGTTTCTCTGATGATTTTGTGACGGTTCATAATGAGAATTGCAGCTACACAAAAAACGGGCAATTCATCATTCGCATTCCTTGTTGATGAGACTACAGCACAAATCTGCATGTTATCATTCTTTGACCAAAAATTCTTTGTCAAGCCACAAAGGGGATAGGCTGATACTGATCTTATTGCAACTTCATCAGCATCAGAGTGTTCTGTGTTTCCATGTTTTGATTGTAAGCCACCCTTGGAGTGACCATTCCCATTCTCCATGCTTTCTCTTTTTGATTCCGCACCAGAATCCCAGGGAAGCTGTACCACCAGTGGTGCCAGACAGCTTCCAACATTGCTAGCCACAGATTCACCAAAATCAGCAGCCCACATCATCTGCAATGAGAATGACTTAAAAAGTTTAAGTTCTGCAGAATAGAAGTTGTACAGCATGGTGTTAGAAGCCTTTTTTCATGGGAAATGTGAAAATTAGATTCAAGTTTAACTTTTCGTAGAGATCCTTAGAGTCACAATCTCTCATGACAGTTTGCAACAGCATAGGCCCCATGCTTTTTTATAGAAACCATGCTGCTCAACTATAATTCTACCAATTTGTCTCTCAGACCACAGCCCACTCAAAATCAGTCAACCACACAATGTGAAGAAGATAAATCAAGCACATATTTTATCATATCCCAAAGATCTTATAATAAACTCTTAACACATTTTGCCCTCCACTTTGCTCAAATTGATCATTCCAAACATTAGTTTCACATGAAACGTTCATGTTCACTCTAGCAAAGATCATATGATCCAAACATTAGTTTCACTTTTCAATCAGTATATTGCTCTTCCACATTGAAAGTAACTCACCTGTGTACCAATCTACTGAGTTTTGGGATCCTCAAAAACACTTAAGACATTTCTCTTATTGTCTTCTAAGTATAGTATAGCGTCATGTATCTGTACAAAATGTGTTTTATATATCTAGTGATAGTGAGTAACTAGGAGTACAAACCTCCCACATACAAAGGGCATCACTGAAAGACAACTCCCGGCGGAAGAGAACCAGCAGCATCCGGAAGGCAAAAAGAAGGTTTTCAGAACCTACACGCGACAAGTGTGCAAACATTTCTTTGTCAGTGAGCTCCAAAATATGCCTCAATGCTTGCAACTTTTTCATCACTCCAGTTGGTCCTTCCATCTGAAAATTTTCACACTGGAGAGACATGGAATATGAATGTTAGTGAAATAAAATCAAATTAATTTTCTGCACATACTAGACAAATTTAGGGATACCATTCTTCTTAGAAGCATCTCAAAGCTCCAAAATGCATCAGCATCATCCTCAAAGAGAACGACAAAAGGAGACAGCAAGTCACTCATACCTAAGAGCAGATTTCAAGTCACAAGTACTCATTGGTGTTTAAGCTGATATTACAAAACCAAATTACCTAGAGCTTTCCATGAATAAAATAGTTATCATACAACTGGAAGAGGTTCAAACAGAAAGATAAAGGCACCACCTTGGCAGTATCCTGTTGCAGGATCAACCCATGCATAAACAGCAAGAATGTCTGACATCCTAGCCAAATTTTTTGGATCCTCATAGAATTCAAGATGACTATCTGTTCTTACGACATCAATAACTGAAAGGGAACAAGATTTTTCAGATACAAAGAATAGTTCAAAAATAAATCCAATAGTGGCATAAACAAGATTCACTAGGTTTTATCATAATAAAGTAATAAATGACAAACTGATATACCTATTCGATGCAGTGTCCAAAGCCATTCCGACACTCTGTCCTTACTCACAGCCCCTCCTTGAGATCTACTTGCATTTATCTTCGGTGTTTCTGGTACATTAGATATTCTGAGTCTGTTTATTTCTGTTTTGTGTCCCAGATTATTGGACTGCAATACTGGTTCATGGGCATCAGAGTGAACCATTTGAATCTCAGAGTTCATAGCATATGAAATATCGTTAGATGCTGAACCATTTGACTTCTTAATTAAATCTGCATTGTTATTAATTTGAAAACGGTGTATATTCTCATCTTTGAATCTCAATTTCTGTTGTGTAGATAGTCTATCATCAAACACACCATGTTCTTTTTTTTCTTCTCCACTCTTCTCAACTAAATCTATGATGGATAATGAGGGAATATTAGTATAAGTTCCAGTTATGTATTGTGATCCATGCTCTTCACTCCCTGGTTTTGGGGAATTGCAGTCATATGGACCACAACTAGGTGTAAGACTAGAAGAGTTATGTGTTGTGCCATCTGTGCTTCTCCTCATGCTGACAAAGTCAGCAGGATCACTAGAACTTTCCCTTGGGCATACAAATGATGCATCTGTACAATTATTATTCCAATCACTGTAATTGTCTATTTTGTTAGTATTATCATTGGAAACTTGCTGACTTTTTGCTCCAGCTTCCCATTTCTTATCATCTTTGGACAATGTTCTTATATCCATGACCTTGGATCCCACCACATGGGCAAGGGACCCAGTTCCTATGCTCGAATGCATCAATTGGCATTGCTTGATAAGGTCTTGGTACCGTTCCCTGCATGAAGGTTTCATAAAGCTGTTTAAGATTAAAAATCCAAAAACTACAATATAACACAATATGCAACAGGCTGATGGGTTTTGAAATTAAGAACCCCTATAAGTCTTTAAGTTTTATCTTTAAGAATCTTGAAAATCAATGAAATTCCAAGCTCATACATTGGCAATTGTTTCATAATAGAACTCTGATACCATGAATTCCTTACACTTGGGAAAAGCTCCATGCAAAGAATGTAAAGCTTTAGACTCTCTAACAATGTCTTAGGCACAAGCTGATGTACTGAAAATAGAAACGTCAAACCAAATTCCACAAATTAGCCACATATTTTCCTGAAGACATTCTACACTAAGCCCTAATGTTCCTAGAGTATCTTCACTTTTTTATTTAATCAATCTATTGATAACGATCTTTTCGGATAAAAAAATAGAAATATCATTAACAGAAAAGGAATTGATGACAAAAATAACTAACCAAACCGACCAACAATTACTTGTAGGGACTGTATATTTCCTTGGTCACTCAGCTGGTGAAGCTTATCTTCATTTCCATTTAGAGTGTGTGGACTCATTCCTTCATTTTTCAATCAAGTCTTTGTCTTAGGAAGGATATCTCATCCTTCATTTTAGTTACTATTCATTCAATGAAATCATGTTTCTAATTAAAAATAAATAAAATAAAGTAAAAAAAAAAAAAAAAAAAACCACTGACCAAACTAAGGAGGGCACCTTAGGAATAGGGGAACTCCATGCCTTTATTTTGATGGAAGAAGTCCTATACAGAATAAATTGATAACAAAAGGTTGGCTAATTGTATATTGTTGGACTTTAGAGATAGTCTAAATTGAGAATAAAGGGTTATAGGTTTGATGTTGTTTGAAGGGGTTTGTTTTTTGGTGCCTCTTGTGTACCACTGTGTGCATAGAGTAGTACACCCCCTTTTGTTGGGTGCTTTCAATATGAAACTCTGATTTTCTTCTCAAGAGAAAAAAAAAACATAATCTTTTAAAGAAAAGTGTTCAAAATGGTCAAATGTCCATGTTATATGTAGAGTGTCATATATGTGTGTGTGTGTGTGTGTGTGTGTGTGTGTATGTATATATATATGCATATATATATCATGTTGTATGGTGTTAAACTACACTTAAAATGCAATACATATTGGTGATAGATATTGTTTTATGTGAAAAATGTACCGTTCATACCAAACCAGGAGTTCTAAGTTTTCTAGGACCATGGGAGTGCCATTGGATATGAATACTTGCAGTTGACAAAGAGAACTGAAATAGTTCTCTTTGCATGAATCAGTCAAAAAAATCAGACAAAAAAAATCAGGAAAAAAAATTATTATCTGGAAATACATTAGAAAATGAAGAGAGCTCAACCTCCTGGCTGTCCTTAGTTGCCTCCGATGCTCTGCGGTGCTGTCAACTGCATAACAACCAAGAAGAAATTCCCAAACTTCGGCCCTTATAGATGGATCCACACCCTACCATGCAGCAAAAAAATGTGAATTCCGATCAGTAGGAAAACAGGAGTTCTTGCTGGAATCTCCTTAACAAAAGAAGACTCATTGAAGAAGCAGCAACCAAAAAAATCCTTCTTTCACAGGTAAAAGTGTCGAAGTAGATAATGTAACAGGAAAAATTACAGGTAATATCCATTCAAAACCAACATATCGACAATGAAATACAGTTAGAGCAGGAATATCATCTATGCAAATATAATATTAACTAACCTGTTTAAAGACTTAAAGACCAGAGAGAAAATATATATAGTTGATAAGCCATTTGTAGCTTCATTTACTGCCACAGGATGAAAACATAACATTATGTACAAGAAGCTCTTTAAAGGATGGTTTACCTTGGTGTCAATCTGCTGGTTTAATCACAAAGACTTAAACCCTTTGCATATGGTGAATAAATGAGTGCAAATGAGCAAATAAGAAAGATACATTTAGAACTTGCTTAGAACAGCCATATCATCCAAATATTCAGAAAAATTTATCAATATATCTCATGAAACAAGTTGCAAGAGATAGAAGAAGCCTATTTACAGTTAAAAGGAAGGTATATCTATTAGAAGCTCAACACCAAAGGAGGGTTTATCCATTAGGATTCAATAATCTCATGGTCAGGCTCTAGTCTTTTCAACAAGGCAAGCCACTGCTCTACTAAAGCAAGCCATCAACAATAAAAAGTGCACGCACACATGCATGCACACAAACACACGTAAATAGCTAGTTTCAAGATAGACGGGTGGTATAAAATTCAACTACTTAATCAAACGATTATTAATTGGCTTGAAGGCCGTTGCACAAGTGTTCTAGGTTTTTTCAAGTTACACTTTTCTTGTGGTGGGTGACGGGGTGAGAATTCAGTTTTGGGAGGACTTGTGGTGGGGAGATCAACCTTTGCATTCACAATTTCCATATCTTTATAGAGTTGTCATAGTAAAAAACCTTACCATTTCAACTATCCTTGGCCACTCTTCTTCATTTTCTTGGAATTTTAATTTCCACCACAACCTTACAAATTCGGAGATTGAGGATCTTGAAAGACTCATCTCATCTCATACTCGTGTGCACTTGTCTTCATCCACCCCAAATGCGAAAGCATGGTCATTGACTTTTTACAGGATTATGCACCATCAAATCATTCTTCATGGCTTTGTCTAATATACCAACTTTTGTTCTTTTCTCCCTAACCAAACTTATATGGAAATCTAAAGTCCCATCTAAGGTTAAGGCCTTTGCTTGGTTAGTGGCACATAAGAAAGTAAATACCAACAACATACTCTAGGTAAGAAGGCCTTTCAAATCCCTCAGGCATGATTGGTGTGCTTTGTGTAAGGAGAGTGGAGAGTCTATTGATCATCTCTTCTTGCATTGTCTAATAACTTTGGGGCTTTAACATTGTCTATTTAGGCAAGCTAGGATTGTTCAGGTTCCACCAAAGAGTATATGTGATATGATGATTATTTCATATAGGGGTTTAAGGAGATCCAAAAGAGGCAAGACCCTTTGGCAAATAGCTTGTCACACATTACTTTGGATTGTGTGGCAAGAGAGAAATGTTAGGACTTTTTGGGATAAGTGGAGGACAACGAGGGGTTGTGGGATTTACTTCACTTCTATTCCTCTTTTTGGGCCTCATGCCTTGAGGCTTTTAAAGACATTGCTCTTAGTATTATCCAACTCAACTAGCTTTTGATGTTCAAATCAAAAGGGTTTGAACATCCTTGAGAGGAGTTGCATTCGTAGTATGGACCTTTTCTATAAATTCGTTATATAGTAGAGGAGGTCAATCATATTATGATCAGTTTTTTTTTTTTTGTGATAGTGGGAAGGACTCCTCATCCTTCTCATGTTTTCATTAATATAAATATATACTTCTGTTGCTTTTGATAAAAATAAATAAATAAAAGTTCCATGCCATGTATCAGGAGAGATCATAACATAGTTGGAATCAATTCATTAAGCTTGTTGATTATGAATTGTTGCTTGGCTTTCTCGCTTAGAAATTAAGTTGCCACATCGGAACACCCATCATCCTGTTCTAATGCAAAAGCATGCTATGTTAACAAGTGGAAAATGCATACCTTGATAAGATACAGAAAAAGACTGATTAAATAGAATGCAGTTATACCATAAAAATATAGTATGTGATATATGAGAATAGTGCAGTAACATACCCCCAAAAGAATCAATTTCAGTGCTTTCTGAAAACCAAAAACCCTTCCTTCACTATTAAAAGTTGCATGCCACTTGTCTGGTTTAAGCATTTTGCTCATCTACACCATTAAAAATGATGGGATTAGAAACCACATAGGTGAAAAATTAATTGCAGCAATAAGAAATGGGGAGAATTAAAATGAAAATGAATAAAAGCACATCTCTCAATCCAAGTCAAATTTATCCAAATTCGTTACAAACAAGTTTCACAACCCTTTGTCTCTAAATTTCAGAAAGATTGACGGAAATGTTGGCAAATATTTAAGGAATGACTTAGAATTCCAACAATTCTTCTCTACACTCTTCCAGAAACTCTAACAAAAGACAAACCTTAGCTCATAGAATCCAGAGGGCTCCGACCTTTAACCGTCTCAAAATTTATAATAGCCTCATGTGTCATGGTTGCCAAACTCCTGTATGCTTCCCATCCTTGCATTGCTTTATCTCCCTTCTGCTGGAACACCCACTAATATCACCTATTTCCCTACAATTATCAACAATCACACCTCATGGTGAGAGAGAGATATCACAATGCTTGGCACCAGCTCTTTATCTTCAGTTATTACTTGGCACCAGCTCCTCACCTCAAGTGATTGCTTTTGAGGGTAAAACTATCTCTATTAAAGCTATATGTCATTCATGAGGATTATGATTGTAAATCCTACCTCACTTACCACATATGAAGACAATCAAAAGGAATTAGGCAGACATAAATCAACTATAGCCCACTTTGAATTAATCTTTTTGACACAACCAATAAAGCATCCCTGCATGCGCATTGATTACCTCAGAACACTGGTAACAATCTTGGAGTCCAGATTCCCTTGCTTTCTAATGCCTCCCCACCCACTGATAATTTCCTCAAATTCCAAAAATTGGTGGGCATCTCATCAAAGAAGAATCTTCACCTAGTATACTCATCAGAAGTTGAACTTCAGCAAAAGCTATGTTGATACCTTCTGCATAAGGTTTAGTAACTTGACCAACACCAAAAAGGCAATCCATCAAGCCAGCAGTGTGGGGCAAACTTTGTGCTAGTCATCTATTACATTCGAACGTCAATTATCAGTTCTCTCATACAGTTGAAGGACAGAAAATGAAGTTGTCCTTGCAAAGGAGCTTCCACAAACATACAGTTTCCTTTCCGATACCAAATGTGATTGCCACTTATGACATATACAATCCCCATAATGCTTCAGCTACTTCCATAAAGAAAACAATTGTTGACATTTTGAAACAGTATATCAAATGGACCTCCAAAATCTTTTACATCATATCTCCCATTCCACGTGATACTTTCATCGTCAAAGCAGTAACAGAGTCACCACGACCTTAACTGTGTCAAGGAGATTTTAAGGATGTAATGAATGGTCTCATATCTATCATGAAAAGGAAAAAAATCCATTGATCATTGGATTACAGTTACTACTCCACTAGGTTTCATATTAACCCAACAACCTTTTTTTTTATTTGTTGTGCTTCATTTGATTTCTAAAACTCACCAAGGAAGATAATGAGCTCTAAAGTTTCAAACACCATTGGTCACACACATTTCCAAATGACTAGCACAAGAACTAGCAGAAAAATAATCTTCAAAATATACTGACAAGGATCTGCCTCAATTTCTTTAAATATGGGATGCCCAAATGAACAACACTTGACCTAGTAAGAGACAAATTAATAAACAAATTTCGAGTAACTCAATACACAACCCTCAGGCAGAGCTAATAGGAATTAACATCTTATCTCCTTTTAACCAAGGAAAACACAAAATTCCTCTGCAAGTTTTAAACTTGAAATCACTGCCAGTTGCCTCATACAGTTCATATGCATGACTTTGGAGAGATGATCGAAATTACCACTCACTTCCTTGGTTGAGAGTATATTCTATCCAAGATTTCGGTCCTTCTGGTATTTGATACAAGTTGAATTCCCAGGACTACACAAATTGTAGAGAGAGACATTAGAGCTGTCATTGCTATAACAAAAATAAAAGATGCCTAGCACACCAACAGGATCAATGTCTGCCACAAATTTCAATCTTGTGTGCTTAGGTTGTGAAGAAAACTCAAATTTCCTCATTAATTCATTGTGATCTCTTTTGTTGGCACTAGTTCAAACAACCATATTCAATTCAATACCCAAGAATCAAGAACCTTTTTCCTTATACTGCAAACACAGCTTCAGAACAATATTTACAAAACACAATTATATTTTGATTTTCAACCAAATAATTCTGCTTAAAAAATAGCATGCTTTATTCAAGGCAATATTGAAGCACATCTCACAAATCCAAAAGATAACAGTTTTGCATGGTCTTATAGTTATAACAACCTTTATAGGTGAATGATGAAGACAAGGCTCTCCAATGTCCCGCATAATAGAACTCAAACCGGCCTTTCCACAACTCCATTGCTTGTCCTCCTTTTCATAACACATCCTAAGTTCTCTTCTTCTCAACTTCTCACTCCCTGCCAGTATACCACCCAATAAACCCAACTCAGAGATCAAGAAAAAATATTAGAAAATTCTGAAAATTTGTGCAAAAAAAAAAAAAAAAAACTCATTCCTAAAACAAAATTAAAGCCACAACTAAAAATTACAATCTGGTAAAGCCCCACAGCAGAATACTAAAAATTAAATTTTTACTTACATTCATTCTGAATCAAACATCTAGAATACAACAAAAAAAAAAAAAAAAAAAACACCCAGAACAAAATCACCAAAAACAAAATGATTTACATGGATACTGAACCATAAAACTAAATCCAATGAAAACCCAGAAATTATAAAACGAAAATTCATTTACATTGATTCAGAACCAATATGTACATATGTATGTGTATATATATATTATCATACAATCCGATACAAACCCAGAAAAATCACCAAAAATGAAGTTTATTTATGTTAATGCTGAAAAAAAAAAAACCACAAAACAAGAAGCCGACCTCAAAAATATATAACCATAATTAAATCCTCTCTTTGTGCCTACATGTAGTGATTCTAAATGAGAAAACACATTCAAATCCAAAAAAATTGATCATACATTAAAACATTTGATTAGTTTATACTGAACCCAGAAGCGAATCAATAATAAATGAATGCTGATCTCAATATCTCTGTAGCGAAATCTA
The DNA here is from genome assembly GCA_030254885.1 of Vitis rotundifolia. NCBI lineage: Eukaryota > Viridiplantae > Streptophyta > Magnoliopsida > Vitales > Vitaceae > Vitis > Vitis rotundifolia. Next base: position 21,249,214 of record CM058155.1, read on the forward strand.
TGCGTACAGTCTCATCACCATTTCATTTTCATCTAACCGCACATTGAAACAAACGATACATATATAAATACAAATAAATAAATATACGAATTTTCAGAGAACGAAAGACCTGAAATCTGTGTTGGAGAGAGCGAGATCTCTGAAATTCGGAGATGAGTTTAAGAGTTTCTCCGTCGCCATTAACAAAGGCATTTGCCGTTTTCTCTTTCTTCTTCCCCTCGATATTTCCTTTTTTAATTTTATTTATTTCCCATTTCGTTTTTATTTATATATTAATTATGATTGTTACCATAGTTATGTTCACCTGCTCACTATGGCTTGAGCCAATAAGACGTTGCCATGTCAGCATAAAAATAAATTTATTTTAAGCAAAGAAAATAATGAAAAGTTATTAAAAAGTTTTTATTATTTTTACAAGCACCTTTTTTCAAGTACAAAATAATCATTATCAAATTTCCTTTATTCTTATTTTTATTAATAAATAATTAATAAAAATATTTTTTTTCCAAAAAAAAGAAAACCTTTTTTAATAATATGTGGTCACATTTCAAAAAGTTTGTACCTTAAAATAAATAAAAACAACAAAAGAAAAATAAGTTAATCAATATTTTTATATATATATATATAAATAGGACAAAAAGTAACAAAAATCTAGAATTATCCAATTTTCTCAGAGTTTAGTGTTGCTTCTTTTGCTAAACAAATTCAATAATTTTTTAAGTAATTCTCCTCGGGTTTAAAGTTTGTATTACAAACACTATTAAAGAACTGGGTGTTTAATAAATCAATTCAATGACTTAATATGATTTAATAATTTAATTTAAGTTATATATTAAGGTGAAATAACTTCGAGTTTGTTCGATAGTATTTTTTATAAAAAAAATAGCATAAAAAGTATTTTTGAAGAAAAATAAGGTGTTTAGCAGAATTTATTGAATACTTTTAAAATTTTGAAAAATTACTTGTAGTTTTTTCTTGATAGAACTCTTCATGCGTGATTCTCCCACAAATACTTCGAAAAAAAACACTTTTACTAAAAACATATAAAAGAAAAACATTGTTAAATACACTTTTAATATTATATCTATATTTAACTTTAAACATTAAATTAAAATAGTGGGTTTTTGGTAAAACTTAATACTTATTAGTTAATAATTTAAACTAACTTTAAGTTAAATTATATGTAAGTTGTTGACTTAAAATTTATTACTTAATTTTTATTTTAAGTATTAAGTTGTTTGATAAAATTAACTTAAAATTTATTTTAAATCATTAAATTGACATATTTATCCTTATAAATTATAATTAGGGTAAAAGAGGTCAAGTATCAATGGAGATCATGGAGTAGTAAAAGAGATCGGTAATTAGGGCAAATGATGGTAAGAATGTAAAATAAAGATGTAAACTTAAAAATAAGTTAATTATTTTTACTTATTATTTAAAATTGTTTTTTACTTTAAGTTATGTCATTAAATTATTTTATCAAATATATTTAATTTACTTAATAACTTAAATTTAAATTAATTATTAAGTTACTTTAAGTTATTAAGTTGGTTCACCGAACATCTACTTAATTTATTCTTAATCTCAAATCCTTTTTATCCCTTTTGTTCACACTAGTAAGAATATATATTAGAATTATGATTTTATGTTCGTAACTTATTTTTTATAATAAATATTTTATAGTTATATATATTTACAATACTTTTAAATATGAATGTTTTATATATAAGTTTATTGTTTAAAATTAATAAAAATAAATATAAGTTAAAATCAATGAGATAAATATTAATTAGAATTAATGAGTATAAATATATTAATTTAATGATTTAGAATAAATTTCAAGTTAATATTACGAAACAATATTAATATTTAAAGTAAAAAATCAAATAATAAATTTTAAGTTATAAGAAGAATTTAACTTAAATAAACTTAGTAATAAATATTAAATTTTGCCAAACACCAATTATTAACTTTTTAACTAGACTACTTCTTTTTAATCAAATACTTTCTAAGTTGAATTTTAAAAAATAATAATCATTGATATAATTTGTAATAATTACAAGCGATTTACAGTAACCTAACTTTTCACTTTTTCTTGCCTTTCTCTAAACATGAGAATTTTTTTATTTAATTAAAAATTTTAAAATATTAAAATTATATTTAATTTACTATATTTTTAAAAAGGTATAATTAACATTAAGGTTAAAAAAAGAAAAAGAAAAAAAAAAGAGTAAATTGTAAGCAACCATAATTACAAACACTATACATGAAATGAAATTTTCTATCATTATTATGATTGAATTTTTCTCATATGATAATCATTCCAAGTATTCCACTATTTTTTTTTTTCATCATATTTTCACCTTGCTATTAAAGCCACAAATTTAGGATACAATGCTTCCATTTTTAATAAACTAGTTAGTCCTTTGTAGGAATATCGATTGTAGAAAATTTAACTATTTTTTTTATTTAATTTGGAAAATATTGAATCATCAAAGTATGTTTGTCCATTCCTACCACATCTACGGCCATGTGTATTTTTTGTTCGTGTCAAAAACACAATCACCAATTATGGTTTTAACCTTAAAGTTAAAATCACATCATTAACTATGATTTTGATACTAAAAAAAGAAAAGAAAAAAAAAAAAAAAGCACTAATTCGGTGAATATTTTGAAAAGGGGTGTAGCTTTAGAGATTTATTTTTTTTATTTTTTTTATGGCTATGTTTGGTTGTCGGAAAGTAATGGGAAAAAAATGTTAAGGAAAATTATTTTCTCATATTTGGCTTTACCATGAAAAATGTGAAAGAAAGTTAAATATAATTAAAATTATTAAGAAATTTGTATACTTTTAAATAATTTAATTTATATATAGAAGAGCTAAAACTATGAAATTTTTTTGAAGTAATATATAAAAATAATTTATTAATTTTAAATCTTTTTTTTTTCTTCACTTTTTCTTTCATTCTATGTTTTCTCTCTATTTTTTTTCCCCTCATTTTTTCCTTCAAACTTTTTGGGAACCAAACATAGCCTAAATATTTTGATATTAGATTTTTTAAATTATAGAATTTGATTTTATATATTAAATAGAAGAAATGTTTTATTAAAAGTTATAATTGTGTCATATAAATCATAAACATAAAATTGGAAATTAAAAGAACAAAACAATTACTCCTTAATAATTTTTTTACAACCTAAAATTGTTATTAATTAATTATAAATTATAAAAATTACTTTATATTATAATTCATTTTTGGAGGAAAAATGTTATTTAGAAACTGTCTTCATTCAATAAAATAATCTAAAAAAGAGAGTAGTAGAACCAAAAACACAATTTACCTTCCTTAAATTCCGTTCTTTGTTAAAATACATGAAATTTTGTGATTTATAACAAGGTTGAAAATGGAAAATAGGAGAAAACACTTTTAGATTGTTCTATGAAAATAAAGGTTCGAGAACAAAAAGAATATTAAGAAAATGAAGAGCAATGCCAAACATGTTTTTGAGTGTTTTCCATTTTAGAAAATAATAAATAGTTTTCAAAGACACTTTCTAAATAGGCTTTTATTATTATTATTATTATTATTTTTCAAATTTTAGAAAACTTTAAACTAATTTTGGATAGGAAAAGCAACTTTTATCCAATTTTGTTTTTTTTAATAAAATGTGTTCCATTTTTACAAATTGAAACTGGATTAGAATTTAAAAAGTTTATATTAGACTTGAAATCAATAATAAGAATAAAAGTAAAGAGAAACTTAATTTATTATCTTATTTTGTTAATGAAAACTCAAACTCAACACTTTAATGGCTTTAATGAGTCCAACATCATGTGTTAAAGATATTTAGAATTAGCCCAATGCTTTGTCTTGTCGTTAGTACCATGGAAAATTAGTTTTAATGCATTTTGTGAATATTCAATAGGTTTTAAGGCATTTTTGGTACAACAAAACATTCTTGGGAGCTCTTAAAGACAAGTGCCTAAGTAGGGAGTAAACACAAGTTGTGAACTTAAAAGGTGCATAAGAGTCAATTGTGCACTCCTCCCTTAGCATAGAGCCACACAACTCACCTCTCATGCATGAAAAACAAAATGCACATGAACTCTCTAGCGCACCTCCCAAGTGCACTGAACCAAATTGTGCACCTTTTAAGTACCTTAGGCCAAGAAGTGCATCTCTTGGCTCGCATAAGCCAACATCATAGCCAAGTAGCACACCTTCTCAACACTTGAATGCATAGTTCTCCCACCAATGAAAGTGTGTGCCCTTTGATGTCACTTAAACCTACACTATTTCTATCTTTGCAAGAGTTGTGCACTTTAATGATTCTCCCAATAATTGGCGCACCAACCAAAGCAATGCAACCATTCTTGCCTCAAAATTTCCAACTATACCACCAAAAGCAACACCATGCTGGTTACATAGAAAAAAAGTCTAGCCATCAACCCCAAGTTAACACATCAAGAATAATGGTAGTAGTGACACATATCCAGACCCTCAGTATGGGCAATAGATAAATCTAGAGAGAGTGGCATTGGAGTTGTTAGATCAGGGGATGACTTTTTGCCTTTAAAAAGAGGACTATGAGTATACAAGAAAATGAGAGGATGGAGGTAGAAATAGTTAGATTATTTTAGGAGTAAGAGTAACTTAGTTTTAGATTTTTAGCTATAATTTTTGTTTGTGGTAACCTTTCCTTAGTCTTTAGTTTAATGAATTTCCAACCTTTTAAATTAGTCTTATTTTTTAGTCTTCTAGTTCTAGGTTGCAAATTTACCTTGCAATTCTTTTTTTAATTTTCAATATGCTTAGGTAAAGTTTAACCCTCCAACCGATAAGAGGAGTTGAGGTTTCTTATATCTTAGTTCTGCTCATTATTGGTTTATCTGTGCATGGCTTTAAAGAATATGTGAGGATCTAAAGGAATATGTGCATGGTTTAACGATTCTTTGAACTAACCACAAACCTACTAAAATGAAAAGAAACCCATCTAAATCATTTGGTTTGAGGATCCAAAAGAGAGTAATTAGAGGGATATCAACCTTATTGAGGTGGTTCTTGTTCATTTCAAGCAACAATCTTTTGGTATGAACCCTTGACTTGATCCTAAAGCCACAAGTATAGGTTCAAAATTCTGTTGGTGAACAACACTTGGAAGTGGTGACCTTAGTAAATCTCTGCTCTTAGGGTTTGCTTTTGTTTAATTTTTTGTCTTTCAATTTTTTTTTCTCTCTCTCTTGTTTATAAAATTGGTTTTGAGTTTTCAATCAACACTTATACCCTAAAACCTTGTATCTTAATTATTGTTAATCTAAAGTTCTCTGTGGAGTCGACTTAATTGCTATACAACTATTAGTTCTTTTTATTTTTTATTCAAGAGTTGAGAATTTTAACAATTGATTTAGTTTAATTTCTCTTCGTAAAATTTGACCATTAAACATATTTTAGAATTTGGTAAGAAGAAATGAATTAGAGAATGATGAACCATTTGTACATTAGAATCTTACAAATTACATTGAAATATTAAATAATGGTATCATTTATTCCCTTTAACAAAAAATACAAAGTACATATTAAAAATATCCATAAAAACATATATATATATTAAATAAAACATTTAAAATTTTAATCTAAAAATGTTGTGAATGGATTGTGTGTTTGTGTTTAATGTACCAATTGCTACACTTGAATGATATTTTCCACTTAATCTTTATTATTTAATTAGGTGTTTATTTGATATAAAGTAACATAAATCATATTTTGCAAGCCTAAAACAAAGTATTTTTATTTAATTCATATCTTGCCATAGTGGAGAAAAAAAAGTTGTTATTATATCATTTCACTTAATCAAAGAGTTTGACACTATTCTTGCCATGATTCAAATGATTCATCGTTGCCTCCAAACTTTAACATATGGTTTATAGAACACTTTTATCTAAATAGTCATGTTAACCTAGCATTCTCTCTTTGTAATTTCATACCTTTTAAATTAACTATTAATGTTAAACTAACTATTGTTAATGCTTAAACTACTGCTTTATAATAGATTGGATAGTCTGTCATTTCTTATTGAATTACTTTCCCATGACCTTTAAAATGACATAAGAGAATGTGCTAGAATAAATTCTAAAACATTTACTAGAATATGTTGGAACAAATTCTAAGAAAATTAACAACTAAAAGTCTCAATGCCATGATTTTTCCATTTGCAACAACTTGAGCAAATTAACTTTTGAGAATGTCCTAGAATAATATTCACTAGAAGATTGAAGAATCAAAATTTAAATATCTCATAATTTTCCATTCATAACGAACTCATGTAAGGCTTAATTTTGATCATTCTTAAAAATACCATAGTATTAACATTTTCAATTGCCTTGTTTAAATTTCTCATCATTGAAAAAGCATCGCATATATGTTCTTTGCTCTTATGTTTCTGGTTATAAATATAATAGTATAGAAAGTTGAATAATTTTAATTCTTCGATTTACTTTAGTATTTTAATTAATTTAAAAAGTTAGGGTATTGTCAAATTTGGATGTAGTAGAGGTGGTAATACAACTTGGTAACATAACTAGTAAACTATGGAATTCATTCCTTACTAATGAGAGAGGGATTAAATCCTCTTTGTGCAAACTTTTTTTTTAAAAAAAAAATCTATATAATTGAGATTAGTCATAGGTGGTGTTTGTTTTTTGATTGAATAGAAAAAACTAAAATAATTGACTTTTTTCATTCGATTAAAAGTAACATATTGATATCAATCAATATAAGTAGACTAAATTTATTAATAACAAATATTCTTTAGTTGGGCTGGTTGATATCAATAAGTTATTTTTAACATAATAGAAAAAGTTAAACATTTTGATTTTTTCCATTCAGCCAAAGCACAAATACCACTGTAGTCAATCAAAATTTCTTCTCCATTCTAGTGAAATCTTATTTTGTTGGTTATCATTTTTTTTTTGCATTTTTTAATTGAATTCAAAAAAGGCTTGTACTAAATAATAGCAAAATAAGAAGACAATAAGCTACCCTTTTGGATAAGTTTTTATTTTTAGCTTAAATGAAAGTCTGAAGTCAAGTAGAAATCATAATTTTTAAAAGAAAATATTAGTATTATAAAACTTTTGGTATATAAACTTTTATTAAACTTTAAAAAGGAGTTCCAACTTTTAAAACATAGCAAAATGGAAAAAGTTAGATCATCATGAAAGTTAAAAAACTTTTTCAAGACAAAATATATAAACACAATATTCACAATTTATATTCTTACAAGAATGAATTTATATGCAATTTTGGACAAGATTTATGCCTTTTGTGACTTAGAAAGTTGTATTATCTCTCTTGGTATTCATATTTCTCATCACAAGCATGGATATAACGCCTTTAATAAATAGACTGAAACCACATAAATTTTATTAACAACAATTGAAATGACCTTAAGGCTGTTGAATGCTGAATGAATCATTTCAGTTTTGGAATGTGAGAACCAGAAAAAGCAAAAATCACTTAACAAACTTGAACATGTACTATGTTTATAAAAATGAGATATAGAAAACTGTGAATTTAAAGAGCACCAGATCTCCTTGGCTTCAATTGGGATACTTATCATAACTTGCATATGAGAGAATAACCTATAATTAGGTTCTCACGAACTGAATTAGGCAACAAAAGTCCAGATGAGAAATGAATACTAGAAAATAGTTTCAGCAGAACTTAATGTCCAATCAGTTGCTCAGCTAACATCCAAATACTTCCTAGTATCTTTAAATAGAACTTATAGAACATCCCGGAACAAACTTTATAAAAATTGAAGTTCGAGTATCAAATTTCACCATTTGACATTTGACTTGACTTTTGAGAATGTGCGAGAATCAATTTCAAAGAAGATTGTAGAATACAGTGTTTTCTAGCTGTTTTTTAAAACTAAATAAAACCACCAAAAGAACGCTTATAGCACATAATAAGCATCATGATATTAGTGAATTCACAACATTTATCAATTGAAGAAGCTAAAATTCTTCATTAAATATCGAAGATTTTGTTTTATCATTTTCTGGATATAGAGATGAATTTTCTGCAGTTTCTTTTAAAGACGTAAAAAGTGATTTTGTCAAGAAAAAGCTTCTCTTTTTGTTGTTTATGTTCCTTTTATATAACATGAAGGAACATGGAGAGGTCTTTTTTTAGGAATGTGAATTTTATGCACCTTCAAGTTTTGAGGTAGACCATTCTCCTGGTAGTTTGATTTTTGACGGCTCCAACAACTTTGGCAATATAAACATGAAAAAGTGATATAAAGAAGAAGAATATAAAAATAAAATCACAAAAAAATAAATAAAATACTTTTGCATGTATAATTCTTTTTTTTTTTTTTTATGTTTTGTTGTATTTTATTTGGTATGAATGGATTGATGCTCTTTATTTCCTTTTTTTTTTTTTTTTGGATTTTTTCCATTTATTTAATTAACTTAATAAAAAATAGTTTTCTAATATTGAAAGCACATTTGACAAGTGTGGAATTAATGAAAACATTTTTAGAATTTATTCTAAAACTAAAGTGATTTTTTAGAACAAATTTAAAGTAATTTTGGACTTATGTTGTATAGTATTCTAAAAATGAATTATAGATACTGAGAACAAACTAAAAACTTTTTGCATTATATTAAAATGCATAATACATTTATGGCAAATAGATAGAGAAAACTATTTTTCATATTTGAGTTCTCAAATAAAATATTATTCTAAATATAACTGAAATTTGTGATTAATAATTGTTTGAAAAAATTGATTCTTAATGATGGTTTTAGATCAAACTCAAAAAGCCAATATACTTCTATTTCTATTTTTGTTTATATTTGTTACCTTGTTTTGCATACATAGAATAAAATACATTAAAATCTAGTAATAATTGGGTTCCAAAAGCATGGATTTTCTTCACCTTTCATTAGAATTGTCATGTTGTAGTGTAATACAATATGATATGGTAATAAGTATTTTAAAAACATATGGTTGTTGTGTATTAATTCAAATGAAAAAATTGGCGGAGGGTAAAAAGATTACCACCAACAACCATTCCAAGAAGGGTTATGGATTATTATTATTATTTTAATATCACTTGATAAAATTCTATGTTGAAAAAAAAAAAAAATAAATAAAGCATTTTTGCTATAGGATAAAATGCATATCAAAGGGCTTTTCATTAAATCGTATTTTTTCTTAAAATAATTTTTAACATATATTAGCTAATTAAGACTCTATTTGGATCATGAAAAAGTGCTAAAAAAGGTAAAAATTATGAAAGAAATCAAATTCTTTTATTTGGCTTATGTTAGAAAGTACCAAAAAAAAAATCAAATATAATGCAAATTGTTTAAAAATTTATACAATTTTTTATTCCTTTGTTATTGTCCTTGATAAAGCAATTCATCATACTGTGAAAACCAATGTTATAAAGACTATCAATAGCCTTTCATGTTTACTACTCTCAATCCATGAATGTCAATTTCTCCTTGAGCAACAAAGAATTTTACACATTTACCTCCTTCTATGGCTTAGATAGGCTAAGAGGAATGTGCTAGAATTAGAATTAACCTGTGAGAAGATGGTAGAATAAAATTTTCAATATGTCCTCCTCTTGCCATTTGTAACATCATGATTCCAAGTTCTAGAGAACGTGCTAGATTCAATCTTAAGAAGGTTGAAGAACCAAAGTTCCAACTATCTTGAATTTTTGCTATTTGCAAAACTTTGATTGGTTCAATTTTACTTAATTGATTGAAAACCAATTTTTTATTTTTTATTTTTATTTTTATCAATTGAATTACAATAAAAGTTAATTTATAATTGTGAAAAAATGCATTTAATTGGTTTTTTTAATATCTAAATTTAAATATTTTTGAAATTTAAAATTAATTTATTCAAATAATTATTGTGCTTTCACATATGTGTTAATGTTGCCAAAAAACATGTAGATGAGATTATGAAGAATTATTATAATACAATCATTTGTTAATCAAGTGATTATATTTGTTAGTATTTAAGTAAAATTTGATTTGATTATTCTAACTACGAGATTTTTTGACGGTGTTCATTGTTTTCCTAAAGTAATAATAGCATAGTTAAATAATAAAAATCTTATCAAGACGCATAAAAATATATATTATAAAAGTACAACACTGTAATACAATATTTATGTAGAAGCAACACATGCGCTTACAAATATTAAAACTTACATAAAACACATGGAAGGGGATGAGACGAAGAGTATAAAATACAACTGAGCTAAATTGCCATGGCCACTAAGCTTAGTATATATGGATCATACGGCCACCTCCTCCACCTCCACTAAACTTACATAAAATTCTCAATACATCATGGCTAAGCTAGTGCAAAATGTATATTAGAAAATGAAAGATTTATCCAAAAAATTCTTGACCTTATTCGTCATAGCAAGCTACAATTCCCAAGCAACAAAAGATCCCTTGTCCAAAAATATTTTGAACCCATTTCCAAAGGTCTCTATCTTCCAACCCTACAATCCTTTATTAAAAAAATGTGGCGTTTTTTTCTAAAATTTGGCCACATTTCAAGGATACAATATCCATGGTGATCTTCAAAAATTGAAATTGAATTTGAATTTAGGCTCATTTGAGGTGAATTTCATATCATTTATAGTTTGCATTTGGAGGATTGATTGGTGTTTGATGGTTCTTATCTTTTCCTAAGGTTAAGAGTTGTTTGATTCCACGTTGACTAGAATCTAAGGCTTTCTTGCCAGCTATGGAAAATTTTTAATTGAATTTTGTATTTGAATATTAGTATAAACAATCTTTTTTCAAAGTTTATCAATATTTTCATGTAAATCTATAATAATACATGCTCAATGAACAACATGAAGAAAGGGTTGAATGCCACATGGTGCATCCTCAAGCGTCCATGTTAATATTTAATTTTTTTTTTTTTTTTGACAATTTTCAATCATACCCTCTTTATCAATAAAAATTTTTTGGTGCTCTATACAAAGTTCCACTAAGCTCCGATGTGATGGTAATTGGACAAAAAGCTATATGTGATTTTAAATAATTTTCTTTTTTTTTTTTCAAAAAGATGAAAATGATTGATGAATCATACTCAAGAAAGAAGTCTAAGTACATTAGATAATGAAAAATTTTTGCCAAAAGAAAAAATCTCGAACTCCTTTTATGGTAATATCCAAGCATATCCTTTTTTTCCTTTTTTTTCTTTTGTTGTTATCTAATGGTCCTTTCACTCTCAATTTTTTTGGTTTTTAAATACATTTTGTGAAATATGCCTTTTTAAGTAATTCAACTTTTTGTACGTACCAAAAAAAAAAAAAAAAAAAAAAAAACGAATTCCAATGTTCCCATCTTGCAAAACTCATTTCCAATGGTCCCATCTTCCAAGCCTACCATCTCTCTCTCTCCATTTTTGTTTTAATGTTTTTATAAAATTTGGCCTTTAATTTTTTTACAAAATTTGGCCACATTCCAATGATCTTTATACAATGAATTTGAATAAGCTCATTTGAGTTGAATTTCATATTTCTTATATAGTTTGTATTTAGAGAATTGGTTGGTCTTTAGTGGTTATTTCCTTTTCCTATAGTTTCATTTCTTTTTGTTTCAAGTAAATTAGAATCCAAGGCATTTTTTGGCTAATTATAATTCAATTTTAAATGTGAATTTATAAATCTTCTTTTATAAAAGCTTATTAATGTTTTCATCTATATTTATTATAATACATGCTAACCCATTTGTTTTTATTTTTATAATATTTGAGTGAGAATTAATTTTTACTTCCTTTCTAAACTGAAGTAAGAGTAATCATTTTCCACTATCAATGTAAAATTCTAATTCAATTAAAAAAATTTAAAAATTAAAACATAAAAAAAAAATTCTAATTCTAATTTTAAAATATGAATAATTAATGATAATTCTAATTACAATTCTATATGGGAACTCAAACATGAAAAGAATTTTTATAGTGTACTTTTCTTGAAGGCACCATACATGGTACAAAGTTTTCAATTTATTATTTATATTTCCAATTATTTCTCATAAGAGTATGTAAAAAATACCTGCAAATATTTTAAATTTATTATAAAATATTACCTTGTTTTTAAAAAAAATGTTTAGAAAACTATTTAGGAATCTTGAATTTTCTCAAATATTTATCTTGTAGGAATTTTTAAAATTGTGGGAAATAAAAATAAAATATAGTAAGCTTTAGAAAATGATTTTAAAAGGAAAAAAAAAACCTAAATTTAAATATTAGGAATTAATCCAGGACCAAAATTACTATATATGAAAGTAGGAGACATTTTGGGTGTAACATAGTTATGTACTCTGAAAAAACAAAATAAACATATTTGCTAGTAAACATTTTATGTACAAAAGAATAATCCACTTTAGTGTGCATGTAGGAACTAAGGGATTCATTCGTTGTTCACGATAGAGCGATTACATCTTCTTCGAATGTTTTTTTCTCTGTTCTAATGAAATCCTATTTTGTTGGCTATCACTTTTTTATCGAACTTAATATAAATTCAAATATAGTTCAATTTTTTTTTATTTTTTTTTTAACTTTCATATTATGTTTTCTTCAATAATAGGTATTTTAATAAAAAAATTTAGATGTCCACAAAAAGGGGCAAAATCGAAAACAAGAGCATCATGAAAGTTAAAACGCTTTTCCAAGACAAAACATATAAAGAAGGTATTGGCAACTTAAGAAGTAATTTATATAGAATTTTAGACAAGATTTATGCCTTCTTGTGACTTATAAAGTTGTAACATCCTTATACTTTTACCTCTCTTTGTATTTGTGGGCGCCTTATGAGCTACCACGTGGCAGAACGCTTCGTGATCATGTAGCATCTCCACCTACCCGGATGGGCCAAAGTATCCCAGAACCGGACCAATAGTCCGGTTGGTGGGAAGGGCATCCGAGTACCATGAAGATCCGCATCAAGGTGTAGCATTGCTCGGTCAGACTCTTTGACACGCGTGTGGGTGTAATGATGCAGCCTTGAGTGAAAGTTACGCGACAGGACGTCGCCTTGTCACATCGGACAAGCCGCTACATCCCAAGCCATGCCTCCTACAGACTGATGTACTAGGTACACCGCCATGACAGTCCTACATGCCTCCTAAATCAGTTATGATTACTCCAGCATTAATTGCCCTGACACTTTGGCTGTCAAAGTCAAGGAAGTCACCTCAGCCTGGAGGTAGTCCCTCTTTCCTGATACTATATAAACCTCTCGATAACCTAGACGAGAGGTACGCAATAGATAACCTCTCCCCTTGCCACCCAAAGAGGAATAACCTCTCTGGGATATTAGATTTCTCATCTGACTTGATCGTCGGAGAGTGTGCCCGGACGTCCCGTCCGGACATCTTTTACAGGATTGAAGAGGAGAACTACCGCATCAACACCTGAGATCCAGTCCTTTGCCACTGTATCAAGGGGTGACCTCTCTCTTCTGGTTGATACAGAATCAACAGTATTCATATTTCTAATTCCAAGCATGGATGGAACGTCTTTAATGGATCGAAAGCATAGAAATTTTATTAACAACAATTGGAATAACCTTAAGGCTGTTGAATGCTAAATGAATGATATCTATTTAGAACGTAAGAGCTAGAAAAAAGAAAACCCACAATACTAAGGTGGTGTTTGTTTTTTGTTTTTTTTACTTAATTCTAAATAGAACTTTAATACTTAATAATGTTAAATATTAAATTATTTATTTTTGTAATATTTTATTTCTATTAAACATTAAAAAGTAAAAAAAAACTAATTTGTTACTTTTTTTCATTTAGAAAATATTTTTGATTTTTTTATTCAACAAAAATATTTTAATAAGTGATGAAAAGGTAGAAAAACAAACAACCTAAAGTCTGAAAACAAATTTCTTTTAATAAAAAGTTAAAAAAACAAACACCCTTTAAATCTTCATATAAAAAAATAACTTATAATTATGTTTCATGAACTAATTAGGGAACCTAACAAAAGTTCAAATGAGAAATGCATAAATAGTAGGGATGACAATGGGAAGAGTTTTTTCAGGTTTCTGTCTCGTCTCACTCCTAATAGGACAAGTTCGAATTTTAATTAAACGAGTTTGGGACGAGTTTGAATCTTTTTTAAAACCCGGGATGGGTTCAAGGTAAGTTCGGGTGTTGTCTTGTTTTGCCCTACCTCGATTATATATGAAATTAACGTAATTTAATTTTTATTTTACTATTTTTAATATATAGATAATAACAAAATACTTTTTAATAAAATAAGTTATAAAAAAATTATAATAATTTAATTATTTATAAAATATATTTATTTTAATATAATTAAAATTTTAAAAAATTTCAAAAATAAAAATAAAATTTTTTCAAAAAATAGTTAAATAAGGTGGGGCGGGTATGAGAAATTCTCATACCCACCCTACATCGCCCTGTTTAATTTTTTAAATAATAAACAGGGCGACCCGTCCCGAATCTATCCGTTGTCATCTCTAATAAGTAGTAGAGAAAATGGATTACTCTACAAGAATTCAAGCATCCATATAGCAATATCTTGAAGATAAGTACTTTTCAAAATGAAATTTTGCCATAAGGATCATCTACACAGTCAATGATGATTATATATTCACGAGGTTGTTTCTCCTCATCATCAATATGAAAGGGGGTTGATGAGGGATCTATCAGTCATTTTCAATTCATGTCAATGACTTTACCTAAAAGTGTTGCATGATCATTTCAATCCTTTCTCACATATGTTACCAACCATTAATTTCATTTCAACCATTTCTCAAACTTTTCCAATGGATAATATAGAATCATATAGCCTAACTGATTAACTTTAAGTCCACTATAAAATACTTCAGCACAATTTAATGTATATTCAGTTCAGCTAACATCCCAATACTTCCTAGTGTCTTTAAATAGACCATATGGAATGTCCCAGAAGAAACATTAAAGAAATTAAGTTTAAAAGTTTAAGGTATCAAATTTCACCATTTACAACGTCTGAGAATGTGCCAGAATCAATTTCAGAGAACATTGTAGAATACGATGTTTTCTAGCTATTTTTAAAAATAAAAAAAAATACCAAAAATACACTCACAAGACATAATAATTGAATTGATCATGATATTAGTGAGTTCACAACCTTAATGGTTTTTTGCATGGACTGAGGTTGATGCTCTTTCTTCTTTTTCCTTTTTAGAATTTTTCTTTTTATTTTTATTTTTTTAGTAATATATCTTTTCTTGTACAACTCAATTTCATGAGACTTTTGCTTGCTTAAATTTTAATGAATAGGAGAAAAACAATGGAAAGAATATGAAAATTCTTTGATTTAGTTCATTATTAAATCATTTGGAAAGAAATAGAGATAAAATAGATTAAATTTGAAAAAAAAAAACATTTAAATCATTTAAAAAATTTATTCAATTTTATCTCTATTTCGGAATGTCTTTTCCAAAAGAAATCTTAAATCAGCTACCATAGACTCTATTTGGACCATGAAAAAATACTAATAAAAGATAAAAACATGGGAGAAATTAAATTCCCTTAGTTTATGTTAGAAAGTATTTAAAAAAAAATCAAATACAATGCAAATTGTTTAAAAGTTTTTATATTTTCAATCTCTTCCTTCTTCATATAAAAGACAAAAAATAAGAAAGAAGTTTGAATATACAAGAAGGATGAATTTTCTAAGGGTTGAATCTATTATCTTTATATTTTTAAAATTTTCCTGATATTTTCTATTCCTCATATTTACCCTTTAACTTTATATTTTTAATTTTTATTTCTCACATTTTCACTCTAAATTTTCAAAGATCTAAATGAAGCCTATAATGTTTTCATTTATCATCATGATACTCAATTTGGTTTTTCATTGCATGTATTACAAATTATTCCTCACCTATACTCATTTTCTGATAAGAGAAATTATATGATTTGTATTTATGCTTGAATTACATTTGCACTTTGAGTAACATTTGCTTAAGGTAACTCAAGTTACCTAGATTGAGCCAGTGATGAAAAAATCAAAAAATATCTTCGAAATATCCGTGATATTTTGGATATCGGAGAAATCAATAATCGATTGAGGGATTTTTCGGTAAAAAAATTGGAAATATTGGCGAAATATCATCGTAAGTAAAAAACCAAAATTTCGACCGAAAATGGGGAGCACGCATGTGTGGAGAAATTTTTTTCCTCAAAAAATCAGCGATTGTTTCGTGATTTACAGTCATAAGCTGCTTTTTTTTTGTTGTGATGCTATTTTTTTTCCTTTGTTTTTAAAAAATTTTTTAATTATCTATTTTTAATTTATCTTTTATTTTAAATTTATATTATCATTTTATCTTATATTATCATTTTATTTTTAACTACTTTTCATATTTATCTCATTAATCCTATTTTTTAAAATTATTATCACTTCTCTCTTAAATTTTTTATATATTTATCCTTTCAATTTTATTTAATTTTAAATATTTTTTTTAAATATTAAAAATATAATTTTACCCAAAAAATTACTACAATATAAAAAATTAAGGAAGTTATAATATTTTATAAATTAAAATTAATTTGATAATATAAATTACTAATAATTTTAATTATTTAAATAAATTAATGTTAAGAAAAAAAAAGTTGTTACCATATATTTTTAATAAAATTTTATAATTAAATTTCAAATAAAATATTTTATATAATATAATATAATTTTTTATTTAAAATATAATAAAAAATATTTTAATATAAAAAAAATAATGGGAAATGAAGGATATAAACACATTGCGTTTATTCCATCCAAATGGGTTCTATTAATTATATTTGAATGATATGATACAAACACGTTGTGTTGATTACTTTGATAACATGACATGACCTATTTAAGTGGTTATAAGTTAGATTGGATGGTGTATGAATTGACACAAATGGCTCTCTTGGATCCACCATTTTATCAGACAATTTAAAGATGCATAAAATACTTTTATTTAAATATTCATTATTTACACTTTGTCATTTCATTCCGTGCAAATTAACTATTGTAGATGCTCATACTATCTCTTAGTTATTTGAAGCAATGAACTAATCTCAATTGTAAATCTAATCTTCTATATTTTTTTCAACCTAAAAAATACTTATTTTTGATAAAAAAATATCCTCATTTTTATAAAAAAAATAAAAATAAAATTGAAGGGTATTTTTGTTAAAATGGATTGTTCAAATATGGGAGGAGTTAGATTTACAAATTTGGGGTCATTTCATACATTTTAATCAATTAATTCTAATTTCATACTGATTAAGTTAACTATTGCAAATAAGAATAATTTATCACACTATTAAAAAACAAGAAATAGTTAAAATAAAATTTTAATATGTATGAGCAAATAGTTTATCATTTCCTCTAAGATGTCTAATAGATTTAATAAGTAAAAGTCTCAATGTCTCCAATTTTGTTATTTGCAACAACTTTAGGAACTTAACTTTTGAGAATGTCTACAAATCATATTCACAAGAAGACTAAAGAATCAAAATTTGAATATCTCATAATTTTCCTTTCATAATCAACTCCTGTAGGATTTTATTTCAATATATAATTCTTAAAAAGGCCATGGATTAACAATTTCAATAGCCTAATTTGAATTTCTCATCATTTGAAAAGCATTGCATTTACTTATTTGCTCTTATGTTAGTGGTTTATAATCACAATTTCATAGCATAATGGATGGAAAATTGATCAACTAATTTTAAATCTTTGATTTATTTCAAGACTTTGATCAATGAAAAATGGAAGGTACCACCAAATTTGGTAATAACTTGGTTGAGAAGTTCACATTATGTATTGAAGGGACCGAGGTTGCCGCATGGCCTTCAAAGCCACTCATACGAGGGTCGGTTCTTCACTTGCAGTTTTCTCAAGAATTTCAAAAAAAAAAATTAGAGTAAGTCAATTGTATTCTCTATATATACCTAAAAACTTTTCAAACCCTACAACATTTTTTCAATCTCCAACAAAGAATTATCTAGTTCAAATATTGAGACTCCAAAATTGGTTTTACAATATCTAGTTAAGTCTTATTCAATAATCTCCATCTTAGCAAGATTTGAAGCTAACCAAACTATCTTTGATGATCTTGTAGCTATAGACACCCGAGGGTACTCATATCCTCTCAATATGGATCAAGTCCAAACAATGTTTGAACTCCTAGGAAACTCTTTGTCAACATATCAATTGAATTATTTGCAGTAGCAATATTCTAAAGTAAGGTATCACCTTATTTAAGAATCTCTCTAACAAAATTGGAATTCAATTTCAATATGCCTTTTTTTTAGAAACAATGAATTTGATTCTTTGTCAAATGTATGACACTTTGACTATTACAAAATTACAATGTAATCCTATTTGTGTCTTAAATCCTTAACCAAACCATGTAACTAAATAACTTCATTAAAAGTTTTTGTTACTACCATATATTTTGCCTCCGAAGTGGATAAAGCCACAACAAATTGTAATGTTAATCTCCAGCAAATGGGTCAACTATGTAGTCTGAATCCATAAAACCCATAGTTTGAGTTTGACTTGCACGTTGAAATACTACTCCAACATTAAGTATGCTTGGAATATATCTCAAAATCCATTTCAGTGTCTGTCAATGACTTTTTTTTTGGATTATGCTGTACTTGCAACCATATGACAACATATAAAATATCAAGTCTATTATAAACCATGACATACATCAAACTTCCAACGGGTTTAGCATATAACACATTATTCATGTACTCCACTTCTTTGTTTGAGTAAAATTTTATATAAGGTACCAAACGAGTACATACTGCATTTGCTTCAAAAATCTTACCGCAACATTAAAGATTTGCATGCAAATATTGCTTTTATGATAATTCAATAAATTTTTGTCTTCTATCCTTTGTTATTTCCATTCTAAGAATTTTCATGCCTCTGTGAGATCCTAAATTTCCAATTCAGTTCTCAAGTGATTTCTCCACCTCTCAATTGTTGTCATACTCTTACATGCAATCAACAACATCAACATTTATTGGCAAAATAAATAAAGTTTCCATCAAATAATGTGATGCATAAACGCAATGATCAAAGTGGCTTTTGATATAATTCTTCCCCACCATAAATTGATTAAATTACTTGTATCATTATCAAGGCGATTGCTAACAAATTGTTCTTTCTAGATTCTTTATAATCCCTAGGTTGGATTCTAAAATATCACAAAAAAAAGGCAATTTTCATATCTAATTGAGACAATTCTAGATCATACTAACCAACAAGAGCTAGAATTAATATAATAGAAGAATGATTCACAAAAGGAGAGAACACTTCATTATAGTCGAGAAAAGAATAATAAATTATTTTCCAAATCATGGTAAGTTACAATGCCCAAGCAAATAATTAGAAAGCAAAATATTCCTTGCACAAAAAAATTTTGGACCCATTTCTTAAAGTCTCCGTCTTCCAACCCTACCACCATCCTCCTCTCAACTTTTCTTTGGTGTTTTCTATAATAATTTGGCCACATTGCAAGATTCGATAAAGATGTTTACAAGTCCATTTCAATTGAATTTCATATCTTTTATAGGTTGCATTAGGAGGAAATTAAGGTTGGTCTTTGGCGCTTTGTATTTTAAATTGATTGGAATTAAGAACTTTTCTTCTTAGTTATGATAAAACTTTAAGTGAAGTTTAAATGTGAATTGTAGGGTACTATTTTCTCTTGATCTAAAAATATAGTAAATTTGTTCTCGAGAATCTCTATATTTAAAAGCTATTTACAATTTAAAATTTATCAAATATATTTTTGTAGTTGAAAACTTTTTTCTATTCTAAATTAAGATAAAAAAAAAACCATTTTTAGGAACAATTTCTATATGTACACCATTTTTCTTTGTTTTCTAGTTACATCATTATGTTTATAATATATAAAAGCTCCAAATGGGTTCAAAACATTAATCATATTACACTATTTTTGGAAATCAAAATTTATTTTTAAAACAAACACACATGTAGCAAATTTATAATGGTGTAAGATAAAAAAATTAAATATAGTAACCTTTAGAAAATGATTTTACAAAACAAAAAAGTAAAAGAGCATTTTTAGATGACCTAAATCTCAATATTGTGAGTTAATCCATCAAGGAGATGGCATTTTGGGTGTAACTTTATTCCGATAAAATAAATTAAACATGTTTACTAGCAAACATTATGTGTACCAAGGAATAATTCACTCTTTGTATACAAATTTAAATGAGAAAATGATTAGTTGGTGAAGTAGACGTAAACACTCGATTAAATATGGTGGGTTAATCTAGTAAATAGATGGATGCATTTAGCAAAGCTCAAAATAATATTTATCTATGCATTAAATAGTTATTCCCACCCTTTACTCTTTTAAAAAATGAAATATGAAATCTTAAATAAAAATATAATAATAATACAAATTATTAACCTCCTATTCTAAATTCTTTGGGAATCTATACAACTCATATCTCTTAATAAAGGTATTATATTTAAATTAAATTTTAAGTAAGTAAACTTGTTGTTTGTCGATTAGAAATTAATAGATGAGAGTATCCATGATAGATAAGTTACTACTATAATTTGTTAATAACATACATTAACAACCCTGATTTTTACTAATATATTATCAAAGTAGTATTGGTGTACGATTAATATGTATTATTATACAATATAGGCAACATAAGTGTGCCTCGGGAATTAACCAAATATAAAGTCAACTACTATATGAAACATATGGAAGAAAATGAGATCCCACATTTTCTCTTTATTTTTGGCGATTTTTCTTATAGATGGATGACTCCTATTATGATAGGAGTTGCTACTTCTTGCGAGTGCCAGAATTACCACCACTACCACCACTGGAACCACCACCACCACCACCACTGGAACCACCACCACCACCACAAGCGGGATTGTTGTTGCTACCTCCACAGGTGCCAAGTCTTGGGCCCTTCCCACCGGCAGTACCACCCTCGCTACCACCACCTCCTCCGCCCCCATTCACACCACCTCCCCTGCCCTCGTTCCCTCCATCTCCCCCGCCCTTGCTGCCACCGCCACCATCACCACGCCTAACAACTAGTTGCTCTCGCACACGATTAATTTTAGTTGACATTTTCCTGTATTATAAGACCAAAAAAGTAGCATGCATTAGTCAAATTTATAATTATTTCATAATTCATGGTCTTCATTTGTTTTTTTCTTAATAATTTTTTGGACCCTCTTTGAATCATGAAAAGTACAAGTGGAAGAAAAGTATAAATAGGATATCAAATTTTCATTTATTTATTGTGGAAAATAAAACAGAAGATTAATAAACGTTTCCTTTTTTTAAAACAAAAAAAACAAAAAAGAAATAAATTAGGAGAAGCGTATTAGTAAGAATTTATTGAATTTAAAACATGTTTTCATTTTTCTTTTTTTTCTTTCATTTCATTTTTCCTCCATATTTTCCTTGCTTGAAATCTTCACTCAATCATTTTAAGATTTAAACAAAACTTAAATCATCATCCTTACTATTATAAACTATTTCCTAAGAACATTTTTTCCTTTTTTATTTTATTTAGAAAAGAAGAACTTGTTTGGCATTAAAGAAAAAATAGGCGCATATGCTTCATATATATTATGATAAACGAAGAAAAACATAAACCATGGATCAACAAAAATTTTAAATTGAAATGGAAAAATCAAAATATAGAAAGGAATTAAGACTACTACATACCAGGAACTAAAGAATTTTGCAGAGAATTTGAAGATAATGGAAAAGAGAACAGTGTATATATAATACTCCTTAGTTGCCTTGTTGAACGTCAAATTTTCTCTACCTTTCATTTTTCTTTTTTAAAGTGAGATAAAAAGTATAGAGAAAATGATATGAATGGTAACAAAAACAAATGAAAATTCTTTCATATTCTCTAAGATGGTGTAATACTTCTAGAGGTACACAATAAAATTTCCCATTTTTCATGCACATATGGCTTTTTTGTATAGTAAAATATCCATTAATATGTTAATAAAAATAAAATTCAAACTATATCTCCTATATTGAGATTCAATAGGTTGCATGTTGACTAAAATAATTTCCATAAGTTCAATTTATACACATGGAAGCTAGTAAAGGAAAATTAAAAATTTTATGGACGGACACTACACTCTTTTTGAATTAAAAATTTTTTATTTTTGTTTTTTAAGTGAAATAATATCTTTGATATATATTTTTTATGATAGAGTTACCATATAAATCATATAAATTAGAATTTTATTTAATAAAACTCTAACTCTTTTTAATTATAAAATGTAAGTAAATACTTTTAATTTTTTTATGTACAAGCATCTTTCTCAACCCCCCAAAAAAATAATTAGCAAATATATTTGCAAAGAGCTATAGCGATTAAAACAAATCCATAAAAATAAAAATATATATATTTCCATTTCGAAGGGTATTAACCATACTTTTCTAGCCTATCTATGCTCTTGTTTGAAAATTCTTTCAGTTTTACATGGAATTTGATCATTTTATGGAAGGAAGGATTTGTATAAGTGTTTGAAAGTCATTTTTAAAGACATAAGATAAATTAATCAATCCTTTAATTTGTATAAGATGTTGTATTTTTATATTAAAAAATATATTTTTTAAATAAAAAATAATGTATCCAAACAAACACTAACTATTTATTGTTCAAAATAATTTTAAACCCATGATATGGTCTCTAATTATGTTAACATCTCCTACCCTCTCTTTCTCCCATGAGATTAGTTGTATTTCATACAATGTTTTTGTTAAGTTCCTAGGGTTTACACTAATATTTTAATAAAAAGTTTGAACATTTTCAACATTTTTTATCTATTGCAATCTTTGAACCTAGGATATCTTTCTTACTCAAACTTTAGCGGCATTTTATAATTTATATATATAATAAAAAATAGAAAATAAAAATTGCCCTTACCAAGAGTCCATGCTAATGATTTAAAAACTAAAGTTATTACAAAATTAGTAACCTATAAAGCACTTGTAGAAATATTTTAGAAAAGATGTTATTTTAAGTAAATCTATATCTTCTAAAAAAAAATCTCCCGATCATCAATAGCAACATGCAAGCATTCTCTTTTGATGCCTCAAAGTTTTTTGTCGTGTTTATTATTTGTATTGTTATCTTTCAATTTTATATATGTTTTTGCATTGGATTGACCTAAAAAATATTGTCTTGTTTCACTGTGGAAGTATCTCTAGAGAAATCTTGTGAAAGATGCCTTTTTAAGTGATTCTATTTTTTCTTTGAAAAGACAATAAACTCTCTATCATCATGTAAGCTAGATTCCTTCTCCAATAAAATTTCAACACCATCTCCAAATTAGGTCTCTATCTTCCAACCCTACAATCCTTTCTTTATAAAAAATATCTGGTGTTCTTCATAAAATTTGGCCACGTTTCAAGGATCCATGGTGATGTTTAGAAATTAAATGTGAATTTAGGCTCATTTGAGGTAAATTTCATATCATTCATAGTTTTCATTTGGAGGATTAGTTGGTCTTTGGTGGTTATTATTTTTCCTACGAGTTGTTTATTTCCAAGTGACTAAAATCTAAGGTTTTCCTGCTAATTGTCCTAAAATTTTAATTGAATTTTGTATTTTAGAATTGGTATCAATTATCTTTTCTTTCTTTTTTTTTTCAAATTTTATCAATATTTTCATCCATATTTATAGTAATGCATTCTTGATGAACAACATGAAATGTTGAATGCCACATGATACATCCTCAAGCATCCACACTAATATTTAAAAGAAAAGAGTCTATATTTATAGTAGCTTTCAACTATACTTTCTCTTTTAGTCAAAATCTTTCAATACTTTATTCAAAGTTGGATTAGGCATTAAAAGAGATATTTTGTGAAACGTGTGATGTTAAATAATTCTACCTCTTCTTTTAAAAAGGAAAAATATCAATGAATTGTACTAAAGGTACAAGTCTTGGCTACATGATTAGACAACGAAAGATTCTTTGCCAAAACAAAAATGGTTGAATGTTGTTGTAATATTCAAGCATGTTTTTCTTTTTCTTTATCATTTTTTTTTTTTTTGGTTTTTTTATGATGGTCCTTTTACTCTCAAAATTTTTTGGTGTTTTTGTATTAGAGTTTGAGCACATTTTGTGAAATATGCCTTTTAAAAGTAATTTTGTTTAGGACAAACACAATAGATTCTCTATCAATCATAGCAAGCTAAAATTCCCAAGTTGATAATTAGAAAATGAAAGATTCCTTGTCAAAAAAATTTTGAACCCACTTCCAAATGGTCCCATTTTCCAAGGCTGCCTTCTCTTTCTCTCTCTAACTTTTTTTAGTGTTTTTGTAAAATTTGGACACATTCCAATGATATTTAGAGAATGAATTTGAATTGAGGCTCATTTGAGTTGAATTTCATAATTTTTATATAATTTGTATTAGGAGAATTGGTTGGTCTTTGGTGGTTCTTCTCTTTTCTTAAAGTTCCATTTCTTTTATTTTTATGTAGATTAGAATTCAATACATTTTCTTACCAGGCATGATGAAATTATAACTCTATTTTAATAGTGGATTACTAGTATAAATTATCTTTTATAAAGCTTATCAGCATTTCATTTGTATTTATGATACTATAGGCTAACCCATATATTTATCTTTCTAATATTTGAGTGTGACTAATTATAATTTCTATTACACTATGATGAAGCACTATTTTTTTTCTTCATTGTGAAACTTCAAGCAATGTCTTCATAATTTGTCACTATCAATGTAAAATTTTAATTCTAACTCAAAAATATAAACCATCAACAAAAATTCTAATTCAAAAAGTATAAATGATTATTACTATGTCTTTGCCCTTTCGAGTGAAGAATTTTTTTTGTCTATTTGGTAATATTTTTTAAAATGTATTTTTGAAAACATGGTTACAATAAACAAGTTTTAGTTGTTTTTAGGAACAAAATTTTGTTTGATAACTCAAATATTAAAAAATAAAAACAAAAAATTCTCTCAAACTATTCTTTGAGAAAGCAAAGTATGCTCATACAAAAGTAAAGTTCTCTCAACTTATTCTTCGTAAAGGTAAAGTATGTTCATGTACAATGTAAAAGTTTTCATCATATTTTTCGTGTTTTTAATTGTTTCTCAAAATACCATAACAAAAACCCTAAAAATATAGAAAATTTGTTCTCAAGAATATCTCTATTTAAAAGCTATTTATAGTTTAAAATTTATCAAATATATTTTTAAGGTTGGAAAACTTTTTTCATTCTAAATTAAGATAAAAACCCATTTCTAGGAAAAAATTCTAAATCGACGGTTAAATCATTGTGTTTAGTATATAAAAGCTCCAAATGAGTTCAAAACACTAATCAAAACACACTACTTTTGACAATCAAAATTTCTTTTATAAACAAACACCCATATAGCAAATTTAGAATTGTGTACTACAAAAATAAATGCAATAACCTTTAGAATATAATTTTACACAAAAAAAAATGTAAAAGAGAATTTTTTAGATGCGTTAAATTTAAATTGTGAATTAATCCATCACCAAAAAAATACTATATATGAAACTAGGAGATGGCATTTTGGGTGTAACTATATTCCGATAAAATAAATTAAACATATTTATTAGTGAACATCATGTGTACCAAAGAATAATGCACTCTTTCTGTACCAATTAAAATGAGAAAATTGTTAGTTGGTGAAATAGACCTAAACATTTGTTTCATATTTTCTACTAAATAAATTTTTACTTTTGGGTGGCTTGAAAATGAAAGATTCCTTGCCAAAAAAAAATTGGTGGATCTCTCTTTATCATAATATCCTTGCATGTTTTTCTTTTTCTTTTTTTCTTTTTTTTCATGGTCCTCTCACCCGCAATTTTTTTTTTTTTTTTTGGTGTTTTTGTATTAGCTTTGATAGAGTTTCAATACATTTTGTGAAATTTGCTTCTTTTTTTTTTTTTTTTTTTAAAAAAAAGTAATTCTAATTTTTTTATGTAGGAAAAACACAATAGATGCTCTATCAATCATAGCAAGCTACAATTCCTAAGTTGATAATTAGAAAATGAAAGATTCCTTGACAAAAAGCTTTTGAACCCACTTCCAACGTTGCCATCTCTTTCTCTCTCTAACTTTTTTAGTGATTTTGTAAAATTTGGACACATTCCAATGATATTTAGAGAATGAATTCGAATTTAGGCTCATTTGAGTTGAATTTCATAATTTTTATATAATTTGTATTAGGAGAATTGGTTGGTCTTATGTGGTTCTAATCTTCTCTTAAAGTTTCATTTCTTTTATTTTTATGTACATTAGAATTTAATGCATTTTCTTGTTAGGTATGATGAAATTATAACTCTATTTTAACAATGGATTGCTAGGATAAATTATTTTTTATAATGTTTATTGATATTTTCATCTATATTTATGGTACTAAATGCTAACCCATAGATTTATCTTTCTAATATTGGAGAGTGACTAATTTTAATTTCTATTACAATACTATGAAGCGCTATTTTTTTTCTTCATTGTGAAACTTCAAGCAACATCTTCATAATTTGCCACTATCAATGTAAAATTTTAATTCTAGCTCAAAAATATAAACCATCAACAAAAATTCTAATTCTAATTTACAAATATAAATTATTATTAATATGTCTTCGCCCTTTAGAGTGAAGAATTTTTTTGTTTATTTGATAATATTTTTAAAATTGAAAATGGATCTTTGATTTATAAACAAGTTTTAATTATTTTTAGGAATAAAATTTTGTTTGATAACTCAAATATTAAAAAAAAATTAATAAAAAATTCTCTATGCTTATTTTTTGCAAAGACGAAGTATGTTCATGCAAAAGTAAAGTTCTTTCAACATTCTTCATGAAGGCAAAATATATTGATGTATAATCCAAAAGTTCTCAACATATTTTCCATGTTTTCATTTATTTCTCAAAATATAATATAAAAAAGCCTAAAAAAATTGCAAATTTGTTCTCGAGAATCTCTCTATTTAAAAGCTATTTACATTTTAAAATTTATCAAATATATTTTTGAAGTTGCAAAACATTTTTTTTTTTCTAAATTAAGATAAAAAACCATTTCTTTTAACAATTTCTAAATAGGTTATTTTCTATTGTTTTTTGGTTAGATCGTTGTGTTTAATATATAAAAGCTCCAAATGGGTTCAAAACACACTACTTTGAGCAATCAAAATTTCTTTTTATAAACAAACACCCATATAGCGAATTTAGAAGTATGTACTGTATGTTCAAAACACTTCAAAAGGTAAGGTTCAAGTAGAATCCTCTCATTCAATTGCTATGTTCATCCACCTAAAAAAAGTTTACTTATCCAAAATTCCCTTGCATGGTCTTATTCTCCATTCCTTTTTATCATCATATCTCATACACTATAAACCCCATTTTATTTACCTTAGTTGGCGTTATTTTGAGGTTGGCGTGACAATATATTAGAAATTATAGTTAATGGAATCAAATAGGTGTATGAGAGGATCTTTCGAAATAAAATAGTGAAAAATGATGCAAAATGAAGGAGAAGTAAAAATGGATAAGTAAATGATCTAGTTTCTAGCCCTTTAATGATGAATTTATCTCAAAACCTCAACCTCTTACTCATCCATTATATGGATGACAAGAGGACAAAATGAAACACTCACTTAGAGTAAGGGTTCAATCTTAGTGCATTGGATCTCAGTTCATACTAATTGGCCACCCTAAAAGGTGTCTTAGCTAAGCACCTTCAAATGCTATGAACCTTGGCCTCCTTTTGTATATCATTCTTCACCATCCATTGTATCCCTCAAATGATCTCAAATTTGTATTAAATCATATCTCTCAATAAAGTATTATATTTGAATTAAATTTTGGTTAAGTAGACTTTTGGTTTGTTGATCCAAGTATATATAATAGATAAGTTATTAGTATAATTTGTTGATACATACATTAACAACCATGAGTTTTAATAAAATATATTATAAACCAATGTACCATTAATATGTATTATTATACAATATAGGCAATACAAGTGTACCTCGAGAATCAACCAAATATAAAGTCAAAAACCATATGAAACATATAGAAGAAAATGAAATGTCACACTTTATTGTTGATTTTTGGCAATTTTTCTTATAGGTGTCTAACCGCTATTACCACATTACATCGCGACTTTTGTCATAGTCACCACTTTCAGAACCATGATCACCAATGGTGCCGCCGCGGCCACCACCACCACCTCCCCTACCCCCGTGCCCACCACCTTCCTCCCTGCCCCTGTACCCACCACCTTTCCTACCCCTACCACTTTCCTTGCTACCACCGCCGCCATCACCACGCCTAACAACTATTCTTTCTCGTCCATGTGTAATTGTAGTTGACATTTTCCAGTCCTATAAGACCAAAAGAGTAACATGCAGTGAGTCAAATTATAGTTATTTCATAGTGTGTGGTCTTTTTTTTTCTTTTGCTTAATAATTTTTTTAGTTTGAATCATGGCAAGTACAAAAGGAAGACAGGTATAAAAAAATATCAAACTTTTATCTTGAAATTTATAGTGGAAAATATAATAGAAGATTGATGAATATAATATGGAGAATCTTGGATGCTCATAAATTATTTTACTTTATACAAACAAAGAAAGAAAAAGAAATAAAATTGAAGAAACATGTTAGGAAGAATTTATCGAATTTAAATTTATTTGTTATTTTCTTTTTCTTTCAATTCCTTTTTCTTCCTATTTTTCTTTCCTTAAATCTTCACTCAAACATTTTACGATTTAAACAAAACTTAAATCATCAACACTAGAATAATGGAGAAACTATTTAAATCGATATCATTATTATATAGAAAGGAATAAGACTACTACATACCTGGAACTAAAGACTTTTGCAGAGAATTTGGAGATAATGAAGAAGAGAAACAGTGTATATAATGCTCTTAGTTGCCTTGTCCAATCTCAAATGTTCTCTACCTTTCATTTTTCCTTTTCTAAGGCCAGATAAAAAATATTGAGAAAATTACATGAACAAAAACGAAAACAAAGAAAAATACTATCTTATTCTCTATGGTGTGATTTCTCATTTATTTAGTATTATAAGTATATCCATTTTTCGGATTTTTCAAACTAGTTGAAATAAATAATAGTTATTGAAATTTAAAAAGTTAAAATTAATTTCTAAAAAGTTGAGGATTGAGATTTTGAAGGTAGGTACTTCTAGAGGTATACCATAAAATTTTCCCTTTTTTATGCATATATGGATTCTTTTGTATAGTGAAATATCCATTAATCAGCTAATAAAAATAGAATTCAAACTATATCTTTTATATTCAGCTAGCTTCAATCAGTTGCATGTTTGACAAAATAATTTCCCTAAGTTTAATTTATATACATGGAAGCTAGTAGAGGAAGGAGAATTAAAAATTTATGGACTAACTCTACACTATTTTAAATTAAAAGTTTGTTATTCTTGTTTTCTAAGGTTATGTTTGGTTCTCAGAAAATTTGAGAGAAAGTGTAAGGGAAATAAAATAAAGAGAAAAAGTAAAATGAAAGAAAAAATTAAAGAAAATAAAAAATAAATTAAAATTTAAAAAATTGTTTTTAAAAACAATCTTGTTTGAATATTTGTTTACAAATTTTCTTACACATCTCTATAAAAAAAAAAAAAAAAAATCTAATCTTTCATGGGAAAACATTTATAAGGATGTTTCGAGTTAGGAAGGTGTTTTTTCTATTTTTTTTTTCTTTATAGGAGAAAGAAAGAAAAGTTTTCTAGCATAGCCAAGCTACAAATCCCACCTAATTAACCAAAGTAAGTAGTTAGAAAAATAAAATACTCCTCGAAATATATATGTATATATATATATATATATATCTCAAACCTATCTCTTAGGATCTTTGCTTTGACTCCAAAGCTTGTTCTCTTTCTCCCAAATATTTTGTGTTTCATACAAATTTTGGACAAGTCTCAAGAGTCGAAACCAACACTTAGAAAAAGGAAAAAGTTGTATTATAAAATATTTTTTTATTGAAAAAAAATCTCTTCAAATGTACATGATTAGAAAAACAAAAACATTCTTCCTTCAAAAAAATATGAACTTTATTTGGTTAGTCTTTGTTGATAGTACATTTCCACTTTCGTATGTTTTATACTTTGTCCATTTTTATTCAAAATTCAATATTTTGTCTGGAACTTTTTAAAAATTAACATTTTTCCCCCAATCACAAACTCTCCACAAAATTATAGAAGGTGTCGTTCCTTTCATACTCTATTTCAAGCACCGGTTTGAACTTGGATACAATCAATTTTGAATTAGCAACTTTTAAGTAAAATTTCTCAAATGTCTTCAAAATATAATAGTTAACAATTTTGATTTTTGATTTTAGATAAATATTTGCACGACTATTTGTAAGTTTTACATATTACTGTAAAGTTTGATAACTTCAAACTTACACAATAAATGTTTTTCATTGCATTTCAATTTTATTTTTTCACTTAATAACTTATTCTTTGACTTTTAAATAAGTTTTAGGAAAAAATGTTCTATTTAACAAATTTGGGAAGCAAAGTGACTTTCAAATGTGAAGGGGTAAAGTGTAAAAACACAACAAAGATTGAGGATATAAAACATATTTATCCCAAAAAAAATTGTTCGTGCTTTACACAGTTTGAACATTTTGTGCAAAACAAAAAGAAAAACTACTTTTACTAATAATTATACTTTTCTCTAGAGAAAATTGTAAAATGTGTTTTTTTAGAAAATGAATTTCAGTTTGGGTTTATTTTTGCTGAATTTTATTTTTCTTTTATTTAATTTTTTTTTTAACCAAATTTAGGCTCCATAAATTGTACATGGATTATGAATCATACTACTACTAAAATGATCATAAAAAAATTATATTTAAGATAATACAATACTTCAATTCAAACATATAATTTTATTTATACTTCTTAACACTACAAGATTTTTATTTTATCAATACTTCCATTCATATTTATCCTAATTAATCCTAAATACATGATTCTTAAGGATTGAAACCACACGTAAAACCCACATCAATAGAAAGTTGAAATCAGCAACCAATCCAACGAAGAATGGGTTGGGCCAACCATTCAACACAGCCCAAAAAAAAAAAAAGATGGCCTCAGTTCAAACCCCAAAAAATGGGTTGGGCCGTAAACAATTTGGGCTTGGCTAGACTGGAATGGGCTCAACATGGTATATATTTAATTCTAAGTTTTAAAGAAAGACAAGAAATGAAGATTTTTTTTTTTAAAAAAAAAAAAAAAATCTATAGTGAGTGTATTTACAAATCACTTGCAAATGAGACTAAAAAAATAATGTCCAAGATTATTAAATAATATTTTCCTATTTGTCATAAATTTTAATTTATTAAACCCAAAAATAAAATATAAAATAAAATCTCCCTACCAACTTCTATGCCCCTCTACTCCTACCATGAATATAAAATCAAAGAAATGAAATAAAATAAAAATAGACATGTCATATTAGGAGTACAACCATTGGTTCATCCATCAATATTTAGGGTTAAGTACACATCAGTCAACTACATTATTTTACTGCTAATGACCCACTTAAATGCAAATAGATTATAATATAATAATTTTTTTTTTGTTTTTTTTCCAATTATAATATTTATCATATGTCATGATGAATATTTTTTTCTTGGTTTCTAATTGAAGAAAGAAGTACATGCCCAAGTACATTACTTGTTGATTGGAAAGAAAAAGGCAAGTCAAATTTAATAATGCAATTCTATTATAATTAGTGCAACTACCAACAAATACTTTCTATTTTTCATTATTAAAAAAATAAAATTGTATTTTTAAATGAATAAATAAATGCATGGAAATAAATTAGAATATCACATCTAGAAAGTCAACCAATGCTAGCTTATTAGACAATGACTATTTAAAAAGAAACTTAACTTTCTTAAAGTGGGAATTATGTGCTATTTAAATATATTGAGTAAAATAATCATTTTTATATATATGTTTCCATGTGTTCACATGCTCAACTAATTTTCTTAAATATATATATATATATAGCTTTAAAAAAAATGACATAAAAATTTAAAAAGATATATTATTTTTCGTAAAAGCTTTACTTTTAACTGATTTATGTACGATGTTATTTTAAATTTAATAGAACTTTTATAATATAAAATGATAAAGTTTATTCCAACTTTGGTTTTAAGCTAAAATATAAAATAAAAGGTTATTCCAAGCCAAGGTTTGATTATTTAAAATATTGTCCCATAATCTATTATAATAAAAAAAAATCCTCAAAAAATGATAGCTACATGATTTAGGTTTAAGAAAGTATACCTTTTGACTTAATCTATTAAGAAAAATGACTTATTCTATTACAAAAATCCCCAAAAGTTATTTGCTATATCATGGAAAGTGCATTGTTTTGGCTTAATTTTATTAAGTAACATTTGGAAATTTGGAAATTTCCAAATTGGGCAAAAATCTTTTATTTATGGCAAAAATCTCAAAAGTCAATGCCTACACATTTGGAAATTTGGAAAGCATGTTATACTATTTTTTTTTTTTTTTTTTTTTCTAAAAGCAATTTTATACCTCATGCCAAACATGTATGTGGGATTGTACCTACCAAAGAAAGAAATATTACATATAGAAAATGGATCTAAAGCACTAGTGGCCTCCACTACTTTTTCTTTTTCCATGATTCTCTCCTTAATATGATATATCAAGTGTGGGGTCTCATGTTCCTTTCTCTCCTGAATCCCTTCAACAATAAGATTTAATGCTCATAAATATCTTCATTGTGGTATTGAAGACACCATGAATACTCTTCTATTGATCATTTTGTAATTTTGTAATTTTTATGATACATAAATTGACAATCAATTTCAATATATTTCGTTTGCTAATGAAAATTCTAACACTTAGTAATAGGGATAATGGTTTGATTGACATAACAACCGAGTTATTAATGTAGAAAGCCAAGAATATTACAATGATGGGAGCTTAATAATAATTATAGACATGCAACGATATTAAACTTCAACAAAAATGTTTAGATATAGTGTGTTATTTCTTGATTTTTTTGAAAAAATTAGAGATTAATTAAGAGGGTGTTTGGTTTTTAACTTATTGTTGAAAATAATTTATTTTTATATTTTAGATATTTATTTTTAACTTATTATGTATTTGTAAATATTTTTTATTGAATAAAAGAAGTCAAAATATTTAATTTTTTCTAAATAAAAAATAGCTTTTTCTTTATTCTTGTCATCATAATGAATCGTTTTATCCTTATCACCTTCCTCTTCTATCACTTCACCTTCTTAGACCACTAAATTGTCATCATAATTTTTATTTTTTTTATTTTTTAGAAATATGTTAAATATTTTTTTCAAATAAAAATTAATTTAAAAACCAATTTTCTTAATATATTAAAATATTAATTTTTTAACATATAAAAAACAAACAACTTAACTTTATAAATTAGTACGTGCATGAAAAAAAAATGATGTTTTAGGTGTGAATGGTAGTGTATATGTACCTAATAAAATTAGTCAAAATGAATATATATAAAAGAAAAAAAGGTAGTTGACCATACACAAATGAGAGTCACGTGCATAGAAGTGATATAGCTTTAGGTGTGATTGGTATATATTAATTACCCAATTATATATAATAATATTATTTATTTTTCATCAATTATTTAAAATTTTAATAACTTGTATTGTTTACAAATTATCCAAAATTATTTTTAATAAATATATAATTAAGAAGTGTTTGATAAAACTTAATACTTATTATTTATTTATTTAAATTTACATTAAATTAAATTATATTTAACTTAAATTAAGTTATTAAATCGATTTACTAAACACCAGTTAAGATTCTTTTAATGTTAATATATAATTTGTTGGTATTTATATTTGATATTACTCAATTTAAAATTAATATAAGATATAAACCTAATATTATAAATATAATTATAAATAAGTTTACTTGATTTCATTTTTTTTAAAAAAATGAAGAATATGAGGATGACAATGAAAGATGAAATAGATATATAATCTTTATTACCCTTTTAACACAAACTTTTTATATTTACCCCTACATGTTTATATATAAATAATCCCCGGTATGCACCAAATGTGCACGTGTATGCCACCTGCAATCATATCATATATGAAATAGACACGTGTATGCCACCTGTAAATTCCATATGAATGAACAAATATTAATTTTTTCTCTTTAAGTATATTAAAATTTTAATATAGCCATGCTTATCCCTCAGAAGTCAGGCATACACCAAAACAGAACCACTGGGTACAGCCACGTGTGCATGTGAAAGAGCCACGTGTAAACAAACAAGGATGCTTTTTAGTATGACTGGGAGCTTCAAGCTGAGCTGACCCCAACTTAATAAGCACTTTGTAAATGACAGCTTTGATTCGAGGCTGGCGAAAGATTGCAGAGGGATTTGGATTCTGGAATGGAATGTGTGGCACGTGGGTCGTGTTCCAGATCCCAGTCATCATTCAAGATCCTAGTCATCATTGGCACCCCTCTTCTCTTGACACGTGTCACCCACATGTCCAACCCTCGTTCTGCCGTTTCTTCTCCCAATTAAATTCAGATGACACTCCTCTTTTGTTTAATTACCAAATTACCCTCCAGAATGTCCACATCACTCAATTATTTTTTTCATCAACTTGAAAAAGACAAGTGAATAATGTCATTCAAATTAAATTAATTTGTCAAAGGATTTCATAAAATAATCCCCATTTTAAAATTTAAAAAAAAATTATATGACGCACCATTGAATCTATCAACATAACCAATTTAAAAATAAAATAAAAAAATATTTATATCAAAAGACAAAATAATCCCCTATTTGAAAAAATAACCCCATTTTTTTTCAAACTTTAAATCAAATAAAAATAATATTATTAATTGGAGTATTAGAAAAATAATATTTTCTAATAATAATAATAATAATATTTTTCGGATAGAGTAGTACAAAAATGCATGCGAAAATTGGAGTAGCCGCACGGCGAGGATCGCGTTGACATGGGATCAGTTTATGACAGCCGTCCGATTGGCAAGGGCATACCAATACCTCCCTTTCTTTGGTCGAACTGACATAAATCCGTGGGCCATGCCATCACCTTGTCCTAACAGAAGGGTAAAATAGTAATTTTATCTAGGGAGAGGACTTGAAGATCAGGAATCTCAAATGTGCCGGCGCCGTAATTTTAACAAAAGATTATATTTTTGTACTATTTTTAAATACTTAAAAAAAAAAAATTTAAATGAAGAAAAAAATTATATATTCATATTAGTATTTTATTACAATAAAAAAAATAAAAATAATAACTGTAATAATTTTGTTTTACCCAGGCAAATTGCTTCCCTGAAGCTGGGAAGCAGTGGGATTGGCTGAAAAAGGCAAGCTGTCTATTACAAATCTCTGCCGATTAGAGAGTAAATATATATGAAAATTATTTTAAAAAAAATTAGTTGACAGTGTTCTAATTCTGGAAAATAAAGTTTCTGGAAGAGGCAAAAGCTCTGCAAACCGTTACTCCCACCACTCCTAGGGTTTCTGTATATGGTAATCTCACCTCTTTCTCTGCAAATTTTTTGTTGTTTTCTCTTTGTTTAGTGTTTTTGTCCAGAGGCGAGAGAGGCGGTGGGCGGAACTTGGTGGGATGAAGGAGGTGAGGCGGTGGGATGATGGCGGTGAGGCGGCGGTGGTGGAGTTCCGATGCAGCAGAGCTAGGGTTAGGGTTTTGTGTATCTTCGATGAATTGCGGCGGAATCTTTCATGTGGTGTTGCCTTTGTTTGAGTTTGAATAATTGGTCTGATTGTAGGTGGTTTCTTGGCTTTTCTTGAACCTAGGGTTTTGTTGATTGAAATCTCTGGAATTTTGTTGCAGGATTGAGCGTCGGGGAGTGTGTATTCGGTGATAGAGCTCTCTTCCAGGTCGGTGTTTGTTTATTGATTTTCTGTTTCCCTGTTCTGGAGAATTCATTTCTTGATTTGATTTCGAATGGATTGTATTTGGTTGCTGGTTTAGGCGCTGTTTGGTCGCGTCGAATTGGATAATTGTTGAATGTTAACTTAATTTCGAGTTTGAGCTTAATTGGTTGTGATTTAGGCAATGTTTGGTTGGATCGAATTCGACGAGTTCTTGGATTTTGAGTTCGGGTGTTATGCGTGAAAATGCAAAAATTCAAAAATATGTTGATAGATATTGGAATTATGTCAGTTGACGATATGATTTTGTGGAACCAAGCATGGTCTTAATCTTATTTATTTGTCAAATCCTGTATTGCATTTTAGTATAAATTGGAGTGCTAGGGAGTGTCATTGTCATCTGTGGGTAGTAAAGGTTTTCTTGTGAGTTATAGATCAATTAGGACTCTTTGTGTGTTGAAAATAAGGGTTTTAGGTGTGAGGAGTGAGATATTGTTGGAAAAGAGAAAATTGTGTCTTAGTGTTGGTTGAAGGTAAGGTTTTGGGTGTGAGAAGTGAAATATTGTAGCGATAGAGAAAATTGTGTCCAAGTATAGATCAATTAAGACATTTTGGGTTGGAGGAAAGGGTTTTGGGTGTGAAAAGTGAAAGTCTGTTGTAAGTGAGAAAATTGTGTCTAAGTAAAGCTCAATTAGGATTTTCAAGGTTGAGATAAGTTTTTTAGGTGTGAGATAAGGTTGGGAATTATTTTGGGTGAGAGATTGTACATTTAGTTGCAGTTCAGTTTTTTTGAGTCTTTTGAAAATGGAAAATTCTTCTAGTTATTGGGATGGTGCTCAATCAGAGAGTTTGACACTGTTTGATAATGATGCCAGGAATTCAATTTTGGAGCAACCAGTAAACAATATTCCAGAGGATCTTCTTCACGATATTCCAGAGCTAATGAATTTTGACGCATCTACTGGATGGTGCAACAACTCCGCAATGGAGCAGTCGTATGCCTCTTATGAAATGTCACCTCACCAATCAATGCCTTACTCTGATGTATTTAATTTCAGTGATCAAAATGTTGCTACTAACAGTGTTAGTGATGGCAGAGGTACTTTTAATGTTGCTGGGAGTTCTTTTAGCTCTGGAGACAAGATGGCTTTTCAATCCATGGATTCTCAATTTGGTTTTTCATTGAATTCCACAGAAGCAGACAATTCAAATGCTACAAGAAGTAACAGCAGTCCTTTTCAACAGAACTTTGTTTCAGAAATTGGGTCAGATGCTAGTAGAAGTATCAGTTGTTTCCAACAGAATGTTGGTTCTGATATGGAGAATTGTTCTGATATGGGGAATTGTATGATTTCCAGGCCATTAGGACGTCCACTTGCTGAGAAGATGCTCACGGCACTGTCTTTTTTTAAACAGTCATGCGAAGGAGGCATTCTTGCACAAGTTTGGGTTCCAATTAGAACGGGAGATCATTACATGTTAAGCACTTACGAGCAACCATACTTGCTTGACCAAACACTTGCAGGTTATCGTGAAGTCTCAAGGGCATTCACCTTCTCTGCAGAAGACAAATCAGGGCTTTTACCAGGACTTCCTGGCCGAGTATTCATGTCTAAAGTTCCAGAGTGGACTTCAAATGTAGGCTATTACAACTTGGAGGAGTATTTGCGGGTAAAGCATGCTGCTCATCATGACGTTCGTGGATCTATTGCATTCCCTGTTTTTGATCCTTCTGATATGTCATGTTGTGCCGTTTTGGAGCTCGTGACTCTGGAAGAGAAATCTAATTTTGATTCAGAGATGGAAATGGTTTGTCGGGCCCTCGAGGTTAGTTACTTCATCCTTTTATATATTCATGTTTGATTATTCTTTTCATGTTGAAGTCATATCATGCATCTAGAAGACAACATGCTACCTTTTTTACCTCTATGCCTACATATCAACTTATTTTCCCAAGAATTTGTCTGCAATAAAAAAATCTTTTCTTTGTGCCTGCTCAATTACATATTCTATCACATCCCTTAGAATTAGAGTTTATTTTCTTTCGTGTGTTTCTAGTTCCAAACATCATTCATGCTATTTATGAACCATTTAAATTGATTGAAAATGTAATATTATACCAAAAATTTGTGTGAAACTAAATCAAGAACAACCTCAAAAGTTGTTGAATGTTTCGAGATTCAAGCAAACTTTTTAGCTTAGATACCTCCAGTGTTGTGCACTAGTCAAACCACACTAACCTACATAAAGTAAGGCTCAATTGAAGTAGGCATTAAATGTGATTATGAGTTTATTTATATGTTTTTTTCCTTGTTTACAGGCTGTGAACTTAAAGAGCACCACACCACCTCGACTTCAACAACAAGTATTTATCATACCCCTCCATCTCAAGAAGGAAAAGAAAAGATAATTTCTCATGTTTGATGTTTAATAAGGAGGTTGTACTTCTTCTTATACCATTTCTTGTCTTGCAGTACTTCTCAAAGAACCAGAGAGCTGCCTTAGCAGAGATCATTGATGTTTTACGAGCAGTATGTCATGCTCATAGATTGCCATTGGCTTTGACATGGATTCCATGTAATTTCATCAGGGGAGATGCTGATGAAATAATAAGAGTACATATTAAACAGAGTAACACAAGTTCAAGTGGAAAATGCATGCTATGCATAGAGGAGACAGCTTGCTATGTAAATGATAGAGAGATGCAAGGTTTTGTGCATGCATGCATGGAGCATTATATTGAGGAAGGGCAAGGTGTTTCTGGAAAAGCACTCCAATCAAATCACCCCTTCTTCTTTCAGGATGTAAAGAAGTATGACATCAGTGAGTATCCACTTGTTCATCATGCACGCAAGTTTGGCCTGAATGCTGCTGTCGCAATTAGGCTGAGAAGCACCTTCACTGGTAATGATGATTATATATTGGAGTTCTTTCTCCCTGTTAGCATGAAAGGGAGTGCAGAACAGCAACTTTTGTTAAACAACCTTTCAGGCACCATGCAAAAGATGTGTAGGAGCTTGAGGAGAGTTTCAGACACAGAGTTGCTTGGAGTAGAATGTTCTAAATTTGGGATTGAAAGGGGAGCACTTACAAATTTACCCCCAATGCCTGTATCCAGAAGTAACTCTCAATTGGAATTGTCAGAATTTGAATTCAATTCGGACAGGATGGCTTTGGATGCATCTAACCTAGGAATTGAGGGAATGGTGGCAAGTGTTCCCCGTGAAAAGGTATATATTCATCTCAGCGCATATGCCATTTTTGTTTCTTCTCTCTTCTTAAGTGATATTCATTAGCATTTTGAATTATTGTTCATGACTTATTATTATGAGGAACTCATATAATTCCTGTTTCAAGCATCGCAATGATGACATACGTGATTTTCTTGTTTAACATTGTGGATTGTGAGCAGACCACAGTCTAATCATTTGATTTAGGCTTAATATTACATTACATACTATTTGATAAACTCTTTTGCTAAAGAATATATCGATGTGATTCTGATATGTAATGTGTTTGTTTCTTTTCTTTTTCTCTCTTTTCATTTTTCCCCTCAAATATATGATTGAAATGTCATATGCAAATTTCTGTTAATGATCTGCAGCTGTAACTCTTCTGATTAGCATAGAGAATTACTTGGACTGCTTTTGTCCATAAGCAGTTTATGAAGAGAAATCACCGGTCCTTGGAATATGGTTCTGAGAACAAAAATGTATAGGAGACGAGCCTCACACTCTAGGATCTTATTATAATTACTACTCCATCTTAATTTCTTCATTAAACATAGTAATTCGTCTATGTTAATTCAGGGATGAGCATTTCATCCATCATAAAAAGCAAAAAAAATATGTTTAGTCTATAAGATAAAACAGAGGGCATTAAGCCTCCCTATTTTGTTCCTTAATTCCCTGCATTGAGTTGTCTAAATGTCTTACAGAAAACAAGTGGATCAAGAAGACAGCAGGATAAAAGACGGACAGTAGCTGAGAAAAATGTGAGCCTCAGCCTCCTTCAGCAGTACTTTTCTGGGAGTCTCAAGGATGCAGCAAAAAGCATTGGGGGTAAGATTCTGCATAATGCCCTTCTTATGTTAACATTTTTAATTAATAGATTATGGAAAATGAAAATTAAGTCCTTTATTTATTTTATTTATTTTTTGGATTTGCCGACTGGATAAAATGAAAATGGTAAAAAACCCTTCTGGAGGGGTGTAAATGTAGAACAGTTTGGAAACTTCAGGGGACAATCTGGAGTAGTCCCAACAACTAGTATAAATAAGATGTTATTTGGAAGAAGAAGTTGGCAAACTGTGTGGTCTGATATTGATTTTGATTTTGTCTTTGTTTTACAGTTTGCCCCACTACACTCAAAAGAATCTGCAGACAACATGGGATATCGAGATGGCCGTCCCGCAAGATCAACAAGGTGAACAGATCACTGAGGAAGATACAGACTGTCCTCAGTTCTGTTCAGGGGGTCGAAGG
Organism: Vitis rotundifolia; assembly: GCA_030254885.1. Lineage (NCBI taxonomy): Eukaryota > Viridiplantae > Streptophyta > Magnoliopsida > Vitales > Vitaceae > Vitis > Vitis rotundifolia. The sequence continues at coordinate 21,289,804 of CM058155.1, forward strand.
CGGATTGAAGTTCGACCCGGCCACTGGGGGGCTCGTAGCTGCAGGCTCCGTAATCCAAGACTTCGGTGCAGGTCCCAACATCCTTGTCCAGGACCTGCCCGTTCTGCACCCTGGGCCAGCTTCCCAAGCAGCACCCTCAGCACCTCCGGCAATAGGTGTTGATGGTGAGGTGAAGGTGGAGGAAGATGATTGTTACGTGGTCGGAACCCAGAGGTCCTCCAGGAGCTTGCAGCAGAACCTGAACCCACCCAGGCAAGAGCAGAAGACATCCAACATCGCTCTGGTCGACTGTAGCGAAGACTCCAAATCCATGGATTTGGAAAGCGGATCGTTCCGGTCAGCAGCCAGCCTCGACGCCATGCCTTGGGCTCTTGCTGAAAACCCCATGCTCGGTTCCTACTTCGCCCAAGCAAGCAGCACATGGGGGGCCAGGAGCTCAACCACAACCTTCCCGGCTGCTGCTGCCGTTGCCGCCGCCAATGAGATGGACACCGGAGTCGACGGTGATCAACCCACATCTTCGGGCATGACAGCCTCATCCAACAGCTCTGCCTCGATGGTGCATGCGAGTTCCTCAAGCTCGCCAAGTTTCGAGAGGCAGCTGCCGGCGAGGGGGAAGACGAAGGTCGAAGACGGTGGGTCGAAGATCACCGTAAAGGCTTCATACAAAGAAGACACCATCAGATTCAAGTTTGAGCCTTCTGCTGGTTGCTTCCAACTATACGACGAAGTAGCCAGAAGGTTCGGACTTCAGATCGGCACATTCCAGCTCAAGTACCTTGATGATGAAGAAGAGTGGGTGATGCTGGTAAATGACGCCGATCTACAAGAGTGTCTTGACATTCTGGAGGATGTTGGATCCCGGAGCGTCAAGTTTCTCGTCCGGGACACTCCAGCCGCCATGGGTAGCTCCGGAAGCAGCAACTGCTTCCTGATCGGTGGATCTTAGCGGGGGCAGGAAGGCAGGAGGAAGAAGACGGCCATAGGAGGAAAATTTTTGAGGGATCCAGGCCGAATTCCGCGGCAAATAAGGAGTTGGAATTCGGGCATGGAAGGGGCATACCATATCCTGAAAACCCTCCTTCTCTTTGTCCGCTCCGTTCCGACAGATGCCAAGCAGGTCGCAGATGCTTGGCTCTCGCCGGAGCCGAGAACGGGAGAGATGAAAGGGAGAAGGTTGGATGACAAGTTGCGCCCCTGATGAAATCCCATGTTGTGAAATATATAGTGTGAGGAGAGGCGGTGGAAATACTGAGTGTAGTGTTGTAACAAAATCCATGTACAGTGTTTAGTCAAAATAATGAATGAAAATACAAGTTTTCTTATGCAACAATCTCTTCATTTTCTTCCTGCTCTCTCCTCATCCACTTCTGAGTCCAATAGAAAATGATTAAAAAATTAATTAATTAAATTTATTTTCATGTCTTGAAAGCCTCGAAGACTTCGCATCAAATGTTCATTTTATGTTCAAGCATTCCGCTGAAAAGCGCAGAAGGCTTGGAGTTTACTCCTTTATGAAGACAAGTTTGGATTCAAAAAAAGTACATGGAGAGCCGTTTCTTGACGTGAAATTTAAAAAATAAATAAATAAATAAAATAGAGGTTGTTTTTAAATCTAAAACTTTAAGATTAATATTTATATTTTTATATTTAAAAAGGGAATATTATTATTATTTTTTTGTTTTCTAATTTAGTTTAAATAATTTTTAAAGTTAAAGATTCACTCGCTGCTCATTCTATTTATTCTTCATCATCAAATTAATATAAGAAATTCATTGAAAATTATTTTTAAAAAATCCCAAATTAATCAAATGAGGAATCTAACATCAATACATAATTTTAGGACATGCTCCTGCCTTGTTTCAAATATTTAAAATTAAATATTTGACAAATTTTTAAAAATCATTTGAAGTATGTTAAAAACAAACTTTATGTTTAAATTATTATTAAAAAGGAAATGTTTATATTTAAAAATTGTATGTTAAAATTTCTGAAAATGATTAAGTTAGAATCTTGTTTTTATTTATTTATTACTAACAGAATCAAAACCCTTAAGACTCTTCATAAGGACCAGACCAAAACCTCGGATGACATGAGAAAACCTTTATAGCTTATCAAGATTGGATTAATAAAAATTATTGGGCCTAGAGAAGGTTTCATGCTAGCAAAAAAATTAAAGATATATAGAAATATTAAGATAAAAGGGAATTCAAAACCAGTGATCAAGCGTTCATTAAGTGAGAATATTGTTCCTTGGAATATCCATGTACGATCAAAAAAGACTATCTTAGCCGACGCTTCTGGGAATCAAAACGAAGCCCAGAAAGGTTCTCCCTCTGGGTCCAGCACATATGGCTCAGAACTACGTCGCAGAACTGAAGGCTGCACCAAATAGGCCGTATGACATCGCAATGACAAGAATCCAGGGACTAAGAAATAGAAACCCAAAGATGGCATTGTGATGACGGATTTCCAGGGACTAAGAGATAGAAGACCAAGGATGGTGTCAATGATGACGGAAATCCATAGACTAAGAAACAAAAGACCAAGGATGACACTGTTTGGGGAAACGACGCGTGCAGTGGCCGCTACCATAGTTTAGGTAAACATTAACGGTTCCCTCTCTTTGTGTAGAGTGGACACTGCCTGAGCTTGGCTAAACGAGTACAGTTTTTCTCTTTGTTTGCAGAGTGAACACTGCCAGAGTTCAAATACACGTGAGAGAAAAAAATGAAAAACACAGTTATATCCTATTTTGAATGCAGTTTTCAATATAATGTGCAATTGTATAGTTTTTGCAAACTCTATATCATATTTTGCTTTGTGGCTCATAGTGCAGAGTCTGCAGACTAGTCAAGGAAGATACTGAGACATCGGCTTGAGCATGTATTATTGTCTATACTTGCAGATGAAAATTCGTATGTAAATTGCTATATCAAATGCTTATCATAGAAAAGTGTTAGAAAAGAAACCTTGACAGCTTCCACCCATTTGTAGAATTTCATACTGGTATTGAGAGCCTTACCACCTTGCTGAGCAGTCTTGAAGAGAAAAACATGGCTCCATAGCAGGCAGAGAATTTGATCTTGAGCTTTGCTGTTGCTGAAGCTGCTGTTGTTGATGAAAAGATTGAGTACCCAGAAAGGTTTTCAACAATATTTCCTGTAAAACAGAAGACCAGATGCATTTACAGCAAGAGGTAGTCTTAAATCCTGGACATAGTAGGTAGACTCCAACCATCTTGAAGAAGCAAAATGGTTTTGCATGGACAGGTTCTATTTTCTCTGTGAACTGAAGAGTGAATAATATCATTCAAGTTTAATAAGAAACAGAATCTCAAATATCAACCAAACGTAATTACTTCCATTACTTGAATCATAGTAAATAATATCATTCAGATTTGATGTGTGATGTTCTTATGATTTCTATGTACCAAGTACCAGAGATCAAATTTCAAGGAATAAAAGCCTCCAGAACAGATTCACCAGCTAATCCAACATTTTTACAATGTAAGCCTATCAACCAAACCCTAGTTAGGAGCAAATTGGTTCTTTGAAGGGGTTAAGGACTTGAAGAAGGCACCACTCATTACCATTCTCATTTTCTCGCCATCTTTCCACTCTTAATCAAATACCATAAGACCTTTCAGTGCATGCAACACTTCCATCAGCAGGTGTGCGGTTCCTAGTGAGCTTGATCCTTAGAAGTTGGATGTAGAAAAAGACACACATAAAAGCAAATCATGAGGTTATGTACATGCAACACCTCATCAGCAGAGTTGCTTATTCCTAATGAGCTTGATCCTTCGATATCAGATGTGGAGAAACCATAGAAAAAGTCCATCAAGTTCATATGGGCTTTTCTCAATAACCTCTCGCTCATTTCCTCCAGCAACCACATGACAGGGGCCACTTCCAGTCAGCTTGGTGAAGGAAACCTCGGCTGACTTGTGGAAGACCTCCCACAGGTTCACGATACCTAGATTGTTCTATACACAATTGCACATTTGAATGCAAGATGTTTGAACTGCTGAAGACAAGACAATATGTGTTTCTGCTGCCCATTCATAAGATACTTCAATTAGGGCCTCTAGTCATTATAACAAGCCAAGCAGCTGCAAGAGATCAGACCCTGACCTCAGAACAAATGGTCATGCCAACTCCCATGTTGAGGAGGGTGTGTTTGATTTTTGGACACCCAACATGCTGGGCTCCTTGCACGGTATCTCCCACGCATCCTCATCAGAACCAGATTGGAGAGGAAATTATACTTTAATCACTACAATAACAGTTCCAGATACTCCTCTTGGCTACTCAGGTATCACCCAGCAATGCCACGAAAACATGCTAATGATGATCTACTGTAAGCCCATCAACTCCTTCACTTTCTCTATTTTACTGCAAGTATAAACAGACAATGTAAATGATAGTAAATTAACAAAAAGATTTAAAATGGTCACTGTATTTTTGTTTGATGACTTCAAAAAACCATCCATCCTACAAGTCCTGCGAAATGTATTTAACCTTGTCCCATGTTCCAGTTAATATGGTCAGTCGCCCTCTACATTGAACTCAATTAACCACAACTTCAAATCTAGTAAAATAAAAGATAAAAGTATTTGACACCAAAACATACTAATTGAAATATGAAATTAAGACCTTAGGCAATATAAATGGACATATTAGTACGAAAAATCAATACAAGGCATCCGATTGGAAAAGCTTTAATACCTCTTAGGAAGTGAAGGCATTAGCTCTTCAACCACCTGAACCACAGCTGAACCATGCATATTATCCTCAGAGGAAGTTTGCTTTGTCTTTGCATCTGTACAAATTATCAAAATCATTTACATAATTACACAATAAAACAATTTAGACAGACCACTTTCAAAATTACAGAATCAAATAATGGCCACTCTCCTTCCATGACTACTGGTCATACCAGAATCCTGCAATCAAAATTAGCTAGATGGATCATCCTGTAGTCTATATTTTCCCCAGAACTTTGTTATAGTTTTCCAAGTAAATGACCCATACCTCAGGTGCTCAGAACCAAGCTTGGTGCTTGCCTATGTGGGACAGTACTGTTGCACTATAATGACTCTTTGCATAAACTGATGTTACTACAACATGTGAGAAGAAATCCCAACTTTTTTTCACAATTTTCAGTTTGTTGAGTTTCTACTTTTCAGCATGGAAAAAGCATGAATCCGCCATATCCCAACTATTTGGATTTGGCTACACAAAGTCTTTCTTTGCAATTTTAAATAATTTGGAATAAATTAATTAAAATTATGGCAGTTCTCCATCATGGAAAATCTTGCCAGCATTTTATAAACTTAATATGTTGGAGAGATTCACAACTCCTTCACACCATAGTCCTGAAGTTTATTTTAAGCACCACACTCAATGGTTGAACCCTTCTATTTTTTTATTTTTTTTTTTGTTCCCGCAATTCTAGGAAGTTATTATAGGTCTAGTCACCACATTACCAGACTTCTTTGTCTTCCCTCTCAAATGCTGGGATGGTCTTGTCCAGAAAACAGTTTAACTTGCAAAATTGCAAACAAGAACAAAAAAAATTGTTATAATGAGTGGGTCTAGTTCCACTGTACCTTTTAGTTATCCATCCCACATCCTTCATTTTTATGTCGATATGCATCTCACAATATGGAGTGGATAAGCAAATGGAGTAGAAAAGACCCATGGATGAAATAATAGTTGCACAAATCCTTTTCCACAGTAGTTTATTTCCTAGTTTAAGGAGGAGTGCTGAATAAAGAGTACTTTTAATACCTTGAGAATCTTCTGGAATTGACTTGTCACCTTTGAGATACAATTCGTCAATCCTGTCCAAATCTAACCCATCCATCTGTGCAAACTCATATAATAGATGACCAATAAAGTTGTAAGCAACCATACTTGTTTCATCACAAATTTCTTGTACAGCAAGGTATCTGTTTCTTGTCTCGCATTGCATATTATGCATGAATCTTGCCTGCATAAATTTTGCTTCTTCGCTTGAGAAATCCAAAGGGGAAAAATCAAGTGGATTTGCTGAATCAATTTTAGATTCTTCTCCCTCAGCATAAGTTCCAGCACCATTTCCTATAGGGTATAGATGCAAATGAAATGGAATCAAGTGGTTCTACTTTTACCATACTTCTGTGGTACTGAGTTCCATCTTGATTTATTGGGCTATTCAGAAATTTAGATTCCCAACATGGAGAGGAACAGACATTTTCATTAACTACTGAGGTAGGCGACTTGTAATCAACTAGTTGTGCATGCCCTATACTTTCTGCCAGGTACTGAGTTCCATCTTGATTTATTTGGCTGTTCAGAAATTTAGATTCCCAACATGGAGACGAATAGACATTTTCATTAACTACTGAGGTAGGCGACTTGTAATCAACTAGTTGTGTATGCCCTATACTTTCTGCTAGACTATTTGCATTATTGCAATCAAATCTACAACTCTTTGGGAGTCCCATCTGCTCATCGTCACCACCATCAACACCATCATCACTTTCTTCTAAATCTTCCACATATGCATCAGCATAGTCTTCATCAAACTCTTGCTCAGGAAGCAAGTCCCACATAATCTGCTTCATCTGAGCACTCACACCCAGTACACATTCTATCTCTTCTTCCTTTTCCTCTTTCGAAAGAAATCTCAGTGGAGTACCTTGAGAGCTTCTGTTAATAATAGCAATAGCATCTAATAAAGACTTTGGAATGGTGTCCATATCACTGCACTCAAAAAGATATTCAGTCAACAGTTTCTTTATTGCAAATCGCAAAGACCCGCTCGAGATTTCAGCACTTGGATCTAGCAAAAGTTGCAAGTTCTTCAGCATCGGAAATCTTATTTTATTTTCAATTAACCAAATGGCCTTTCTTATATCTTTCTGCAGTTCTTCTATCTCTGGTGAGAACTGAAGAAACTCCGTAGCAGAGGCATTCTGATGGCCAAATTCTAGCTTCAATGATAGATCTCCAATGGCCATTGCTTTGGCCAATGGTTCTTGTAGCTCATCCCTGTTACCAAGATCTGAAAGCATCTTCAAACTAGTTTTCCTCACTTGCTTTATTAAACCTTTCCGAGACCATCCTGATCTGCGAGGTTTAAACTGAGGCATGCCTGGAATGCCTCTAAGCCTCCTGTGCATTGCCATCAGGGCCTGAGAAGGCATGCTCTCAAGTCTTCCCAGTACCTCAGTAACCGCAGGGTGATGAGACTGGAAGGTGATTGTCAAAGGAAATGGACAATTCTCTTGAAAATTATGTGGATCATTCAGCAATTGATATATTTGTTTAGACACACCAATCTGGTGACTATTGGTACTCTGATTTCTAAGTACTTTTCTTAGGTGTTCTTTAATCAACCTTTTCATCTTTCTGCGAGTTTTGTCAAACTTCAATGAGCCTCCTGTAAGTATCTTAGCTAGAAGGTAAAGCCCATTGTTGGTCATATTATCAAGCAGGTTGGAAAGTACCCTTCCAATACTAAACAAATCAAACTGTTGTTCATTATCTTGGACTGCATGATGCTCTGTTTCAGCACTACATGCGCCAAAGCCTTTTTCAACAAAATTTTTAACAGTCTCATAGAATACCTGAAAAGAACAAGAAAAAATTGGCTGACTAAAAGGAGAGCATTAAGATGTGCAACATCATCTGAGTCTGTTTAAATCTAACAAGATATACATGCAGCCAGGCTGGAAAGATGGAGGAAGTTTAAAACTAACAATACCAATATTTTACCAAAGACATACTTTATATCCAATATGATACACTCTTTGGGTGCATTTCATCTGAGTCTGTGGGCAGGACTACTTTCATGAGTACCTTAGGTTACCCAATAAACTTGTCCAATAGAGAAACTTCTTTCTCTGAATGTTGATATTTAACTGTGTACAAATGGATTATGCCCTCTTGTACTTTATAATAAAAGATTACATGTAAAAATATGGTTGGTATGTGTAAGAATTGAAAAAGGAAGCCATTTCTTGATCAAGATTTGATCTACAGGCAAGTTAGAGGCACCTAAAGCGGAGGCAAGGTAGAGGAAAACCAAAAGCAAGGAACCAAAGTCCACAAACTAGAAGCAGTGAAGAGAATGTTAAGATGTTAAGGGATTGAGAGGTTGATTCTTAAGGTTTTACAGGATAACATAATTGTTGTATGAAACCAACAAGTATTTTCAAATTTCACAGGTAATACAAAGTAGAAGATGACTAGGGGTTCTCATCAAATGGGCATGGTATAGAATGAGGAAAAAGAACTCAATGTTATTTTTCAAAATCCTTCACCTCCATTGTACCAATATTTAATATAGACTTATGTCATCACTACAATGCCCAAAATGACCCTGACCAGAAAACTATGATACACAAATCAAGGTCTCTCTTGTGAAATTATTATCAAGATATCACAGCCAGACATGTTATATCTAAACAACAAATGGTAAAATTTTTGCATCTACAACTAAAGCAGGATACAATATATATTGCTATTATCATTTTAAAGTTTAGACAGAATCATCTATATACAGCATAAGCAACCATCCTAGCCTTTTAACCATTCCACTAATATTTTTTATTTTCTTAAAACAAAGGAAATAACTTACATCATCCTCCCTGAGCAATGATTCAGACAATGACCTGCAGGCACCAAAACCAAAACCATCAGTCATAGTTGAATAAGGATAATCCAAAATTTTACGGATAAATCATAATATGTAGTGTTTTCTTTTATAGAATAAATATATTAGGTAGTGTTGGAAAGTCAAGTCAAAAGTTAAATTTAAAAATCAATTCAAATTTAAATTGGACTCAATTCACTTATAATTTTCTTTTTTGATAGGAAACGACAGAGAGATATATTGATAAAAAAAGAAGTACAAGAGAAGGATGAGAAATCCTCCCAATAAAGAAAACTAAGCTATAGAAATACAAATACAAAAGAGTACACAGTAAAACAAGCAAACACTCTAGGTTAGACCAATCCTTAGGGATTACACGCCGCTAACCAGTCAAGTTGTAACACATTAAGGTGAGTCCCCTTAAAAACCTTGGAACATAAAGCCCAAAGAGAAGCAAGGAAAAAAATAAAATCCCATAGATACTCTGAATTCCTTGCTTTTTCCTCAAAAATCCTCGCGTTTCTTTCCCGCCACACAACCTGAATTAAAGCGATGCTCGCAACTTGCCACAAAACTATGTCCCTCTTAGATGAACCAAAACCATTAAACTTGATGGACATCATGTCAAAGATACTCCTTGGGGGGACCCAATCCATCTTGGCTAACTAAAATAATCTATGCCACAACCCCATCATCAAAGAGCAATGTAGGAAAAGATGATCTACTGATTCCCCATATAATGAAGAGCAATTCACTTGTAATGAAGAAAACGAATTTGAATAATGTACAAACTTTGCTGATAAATATTAATATAAAAATATTTCAATAATGGATATTATTAATTATTGTTTCTAAATAGCATGCAAGGGTAAGAATTAAGTCAAAATTAAATTGCACACAACCATCCTCAAGATGAAATTAGGGAACATCTAAATCAACTGTTCAGATATAATTAGAATAATCCACATCAAAAGGGTAGAAAACACAATTCATCCATAATTCTTATATCATACAGACAAATCAAAAATCTTTTTTATCTGCCTTCATGAATGAAGAAGGTAAATCCAAGGTACCAAGAAAATTTTGTGGGGGTTTCGTCAAACACCTGACTTGAATGCATATGGGTCATCATCACTTGTATAGCAGAGGCAAAGGACAAGATTCAGCCAGCCCTCCTTCCCTAGAAAATTATCAGTGGACATTGGGAGGGCATCGACATCATTATTGATGGATTTCTGCAACATCCTTACCAATGAACTCAAGAAGAGTCAGACCTACAATTGAAATTTTGCGAAATCAAAAGATTTTTATGGATTCCTGCAATTTTCAACAAGAGTGGGTTGAAATCCATGAGTTATGCACCTAGGGAACTCAACCATAAAGAAGAAAAAGAAGCGAAACAAAGAAGAAAAACACTAAAATTTGTTCTCTCAAAAAGCTAAGTTCTTCTATATTACAATGTAGTTTGTGTGTGTGTAAACTTTTATACTCTTCACCATTTTTTTTTTTTTCCTACTTTTGATAGGTACCTTCCTTTTTCTGCATGGAATCAAACCTGAAACCACCCTAACTCAATCACATCTAAGCCAGGTCTCAGGGGGCATACTTTTCCTTGGAGTTATTTGTCTTTTATTTAGTGGCTAACAAACCCATAACAATTTTGGCCCAGCCTGTGATGATATAACATCAACCCAGTTCTAGAATTAGCAAATTTCCTAGCATACTTTTTTTTTTGGTAGGCAGCAAATTTCCTAGCACACACCTAATAGACTAAATTCAAAGCAAAAGTAAAACTAAAATAAATTTTGAAAGTGTTTCCAAAGCTAGACTTAAACAAATCAACCCCCTCATTTATCATATTTTTCTCTTAGATAAGTGCTTTTCTCATCAAAAGGCTCCACTCACCACAATCTCAATTGCTTCAGCTTTAGAGTAACTAAGGAGTTCAAGTGGCATTTCTACCTTCTATGCTTGCCGTTTATTTTCTTCTGCGGTTGCTTATATGTTCCCAGGACTTTCTGCTTTCCTTGTTGTCTCCAACAGGAATACTCTTCCTTCAGTATTGTATTATTTGCATTTTTACTTAATAATTAGTACTCCTCTTTTGCTTTCCCATGTTCATAGCATGTGTGCTACCTTTTTCTTTTTTGATGAGAATAGCATGTGTGCTACTTCACTGGCTATTACTAAAGGGAATTATATTTCAGCTGCAGAAGATCACAATCACTATATTCTACATGATTCACACATTTGAGCAAGATGAAAACCATATTGCATGAGTATAGAATCTATCCATTGTTATGGATCTCATTTTGTAATACAAGGAAAACTGACTTTTATTGTCAGTTCAGAATTTGAGATATTAGAAGCGTTCAACATGGCAATAGAAATGGGTCATCTGTGGCCTTGAAAAAATAGCACTACACACTGAATTAGTGGCAAAAGGCATTCTTTCAAAAAAGGGAATTTAGGATCCCAGTTCACCTATCTGGACCACGTACTATGCAACAGTTAAAAAATCCACTAAACCTAACAATGCAAGTATATAATCAATCTCCTTCTTATTTGATATGTTAAAATAAACTACACATTAATGGGACCCAGAATAGTTGTTGCGTTTATTAGAAGCTTTATCATAAGAATCAATAAGACATTGCAGTCAAAGGGGGAAAGAGGATGTGGAAAGCACTTTTTTTAATCAAAAACAAACTATTGTTAATATGAATTTTAAGTACAAGCAAAGGATAAGAAATCCTCTAAAAATACAAAGGATGATTAAAAAAAGAGGAAATAGCTAAGAGCAGTAAGATATTTATACAAATCATGGATGAAACAATAACATACACAAAATATAGCAATAATGTACAACTAAAGGGTATAAAAAAAATCCTCTACAAAGGAAATCATCCGCCTGGCTTGACACTTAACAAATCAATTTGCATCTTCATCAGGTAAATGAGAGGGTCAAGAGAAGGAACAACCCAAGCTGCTAGCTAGATTTAGGATTTAATGGACCTACATCTCATACTTCCTTCCAGTAACCTCTCTTCAACTTAGACACCCACGAGATCTCTACAGATCTCCCTCCACAAATAAATTGCTAAGATCCAAAGTCCTAGCCTGCAGTAAGCCCTCCGCAAGAGCTAAGATTCGTTGATATGAATCTTATGCAGTTAGCTATACTAGTCATTCATATTTTGACAAATTGCATATGATCAAGACAACAATTATTGATCATGTGCAGCATACAGAGATGAAAGCTGTTTAAGGTTTTAGATGTCAGAGAAGCTTCCATAAAACAATGGACTTTCGAAGGGGGGAAATCTAAAGCAAACATGTTCCTTAGTTTAAAATGTTACAATATATTCCCTAAAAGATCAACTCATCAACGTCAAGTTAATAACCCAATGTCATGAAAGAAATAATCTAACTGCAATTATTATTACTCAAATCAAACTCATAGCCAACATCAACAATATTTCATATTGGAACCATGAAGATCTTGGTCTTAGTAACAGCTAGGAGAATGCCTTGGGGGCACTATGTTATTGTGAGAAGCTACAGGAGGAATTCAAATGGGAAGAAATCCAACACACATGCCTCAAAAATGTGTCTACTTGTTATAGTGTTCCACAGTATCAGATATACTGGCCCTAGCTGTCATATCTGATTTTTCCATCAACACCTGGTGAACCAGCACATCTATTTGCAACTCCTTTTTTTCTATATGCAACCAAAGGATACGTGAAACAGTGCCTAGCAAAAATGGAAACACATATGTATATGGGGTATGCAAGAGGCACCAAAAAGGGAAAAAGAAACAGAAAACACAACGACAAAACAGCCTAGCTCAAACCAACCATCTACATGTTAGGCTGTCTAAGAAGCCCAACAATGAAGAATTTTTCATTTCAATGGAGCTCTAGAAAAATTCAGAAGGGGATTTAATAAGGTTGTTTTTAATTTCTGATCAGAAGCTCTTCCTCATTGAAGATGTGGCCATTACACTCCCTCCATATGCACCAAAACAAACAAAGGGAGCCATTCACCATGCTTTCTTCTGCACCTTATTCAAGCCCTGAACCTTCATCCCAATAGGAGATACTTTCACTGAATAAGGGAAAACCCACTGCAGCTCAAAAATTGCTAATAATTTGTCCCACAATTTTTTGGTTCTATTACAAGGATTAGAATGTCATTTTATACTTCTTCACTAACTTTACAAAGACTACATTAATTTGCCACTCCTTGAAAATACTGGCACACAGATTGACCAGGACTTTGTCCATTTAAACACAAGTTCAAGCTTGACTGGTGAAGAATCTTTGGCATCTTGCCTTTCCTCCTTTCTGACCTGATTATGGACGGTTGGTCTCAATTGTTAGTTTTTTTTTTTCTTCACAGTGATGCTGGAATTTCATAAATTTAAATTTGAGGCATTTAGCTGTAATGAGGTTGAATTGATGAGCTCCTAGGCTAGTTGTAGTTTCAGTTGTCTATTAGTTCTACTCCTCTCTGACCAACAGGTCCGGTATTAGATTCCAGTGGCTTGCTCTCAGTGAGATCTGTATTCTACCTGTGTCAGTCTGCGCCACCCATCTTCAAAAACTGTTGTTGTTTGTTAAGGAGCTAGGGCTGCAATGCAGGTCTGTTAGTAAGTGCATGGTCACCAAAGCTTGTTATTGAGAGTAAAAACACTCTACCTAGGTCCTAGCCAAACCCAAAATAAATTGTTTAGCTCAGTACAGCCTAGTGGTAGGGAGAATGAAAACAATATTTGGATAGAATAGCAAGCATAGACTTCTCAGTCTTCTCTTAAATTAGACAAAACTGGAGGAGCTTTTCTGAAGATAGCAGGAAAGAGAACAAAAAATTGTTTGAAAACCTTAACATTTAAAGGTTGAAGATTACAGCACCTGGGATTTGAAGCCCACATTATAAGGTTTTTGGAAGTGCATTGAAAAGGAATAGCCCGCATGAAGAGACTCACAAGAGATGTACTTGACAAGGGCTTACAAGAAGGTGTAGAACTTCTGAGGGGTTGATGTTATCTGCATTTTGGTAGGGGGAACACATACTATAACAAGCAAATCTTAGAAAAGCAAGTTACCATTCATACTACTACCTCAACTTCCACATTAATGTTCATGCTTTGCAGGAGAAAAAATAAATAAAAGGAAACACCAATAGAGTGCCCCAAACTACACCGGAAGTATACAACAGTCGTCTCAAGGCTCAACCAAAAGAAAGGAAGGGCTCCAGAAAACAACAACACTCACCCTCAACAAGAACCCAACCAATTACCAAAGCTGATATATGAGTAATGAGATTTGTTTTTATTTTCTCAAAATTTTCTACATTGAAAGTGCAAATTGCACAGATTTCAGTCTTAATCACAACCATTTCATGCACAAATGCCAGGGTTAGGACCATATCCAGGTCACCTTTCCTAGGAACCAAATTTAGCAAGACCTCACTGCATAGTGGCCCTTTTTAAGTTTCTATTATAAGTTTAGTTAAAGGGAAAACATATGGCTTCTATATCTCATATACAAATTTACATGTTTTATATCAGTGGATATCGATAAATCGCTGAATTAACCTGATGCTAGTACATGGCAAAAGAAACAGGAACACCAGAAGAAACAGGATGATAATATCAGTTTCTTCTATTCTGTTGTTCTATGAGAAATTCTCTTCAACACTCTCATCTATTCATTTTTGTAATATATATTACAAAATTACAAATACCTCACTACCTTCCTTTTAAAATAGGCCTAAGCCCCAGGGCAACAAAGACCATTCTGCATGTGTGTGTGTGTGTGTGTGAGAGAGAGAGAGAGAGGGCATATAGCTTTAATAGGAATACAGACGACAGATATCCCAACATCTTTCAAGCTATTAGTGTGCAATTACAAAAGAAATTAACCAGTTAACCCACTTACCAATTTTTTATGAACTTTGATACTTTTAACTGCCTTCTTTTAGATTTGGATGTTTCATGGATTCCCATCAACCACCTGCATGAAATTTAGATGACAGTTTTTATTTATGAGCAAAAACCAAAAAGGAAATATCATGAATAAATTACAAACCAAACTGGCAACCAATTCAAGAAAATATGTTATATGTCAGGTTGGGGCTATGCTACACTTGCATCTGTGCCCCCATAAGGTGTAATCACAAGTAATATTTTAATTCAATCTTCTTTGGTTCATATCCCCACATAAGACTTGTCGACATTCAAGACTTCAGTTAATGTCCCTCCATGATAGAGAGAATGAAGCAATATTTTATGTGGTTGGGTTTTGCTGAAGGGAGTAGAGATCATGATAGGGTGAAATAAAGTCTATACTACAAAGAATGAAATGGGTTTGGACCTTGGGAATGTAGCCTTGAGGAATAAAGCTTGGAAAATGTTTGTGGAGTTCTCTAGGGAAAATATCCATGGATGGGATACCGATGTTGTAGTAACATGGCTGCACCGGTGTTGTGGACAGCAGTCTCCTAGTACTTCGTGGATTTGATTAATACATTCATTTTTCAATTAGGGATGGTGTAAGATCCATTTCAAATGGGATCTGTGTTGAGGAGATTTGCCTTTTTATATTCAATGTCTGTGTCAAGGTCCAGTGTACTTTTCACTGAGACAGGCCCAACCTTTTTACATACCAAGCCACTCAGATTGTTTCTTCCCTGTTTTAAAATATTGGGCTAATCTTTGAGTTTCTTTTTATGCTCATTGTCTATTTTGTTCTCCTAAGCCAACAACTAATCCACACAATCAAATAACATATTTCCTATACAATGTTCTTAGGTGTTGATCTCAGTTCATATCAATTGCCCCCAACCCAACTACATACCAATTGATATCTCAGGAGTCAGGACAAGTTTAAATCTCTCAACATGATTAACAAAATCTCACTGCCGTTGGATACAAATAATTAATTCATCACTACTTATTATCACATCACACTATTTATCGCTTACACATTTGCAAATGTATACCGATACCAACCATACTTGTTTCGACATATCAAGATATCACCATTGCTAGCCATTTTCATTAACCCAGTTTTCTACTTGTGATCTTATATATACAAGGCAATAATCCATATGAGATATCTCACCAGCAACTAAGATACTCGCAAAATGCTAAATTTGTGCACCTTTCCCATCTCTCCATCTAAAACAACCTATCTCCACAACCCAATTTGGTGACGGCACCCATGAAATATAAAAATCAAATTGCAACCACATTCAAAAGATAAGTTGGAATACAGAAAAAAAAAATTGCAAAGATATTCAAACAAATTAATTCAAATATTTAAAAAAAAAAATTGCAAGAAAAATTCAAACAAATGAATTCGAATACAACCGTCATGTTTCACACACAAAAAAAAAATTCAAATTGCGAACACATTGAAACAAATGCACGCGAATCCAAAAAGAAAGTTGCAAAAACATTCAAACAAACAAATTCGAATACAAATACAAGATTTCGAGGAAGATCAGGAAATTGTGACCTCCTTTTGCATTTCAGCTCCTCCTCTCCCTCCTCTATACGTGAAAACAACGATTCCCAATCCGTTCCATAGAACTCCATCTTTTCTCGCAAAATCCAGAGAGAGAATGACAGAATTTAGAGAGAGATATTAGATTAAAGCGCTAGGGCTAGGGTTTAAGGCAGAGGAGAGGTTTAGCATGGCGTTTCAACTTTTCAACTTTCAACTTCCAACATCTATTGATTTCCAATTAAAAACAAGAATTAAGATATTTGTAATAAGTATAAATTTATTGGGGAATTTTTTATTTTCAATTTTATAATTCTATCAAGTATTTGATGAAGTTTATAATAAGCAAAAATTTATTGGGGACTTTTTCTATTTTTTATTTTTTTTATGAAATTTATATAATAAAAAAACATAATTTAAAATTTCAATTTTGTAATTTTATCAAGTATAAGTATATAATAAAATTTTTGAGTTCTTAAATTAAAAATATTTTTAAAACTACCACATAATTATACATTTATATAATTACTTATAAATAAAATAGTAATAATAATAAATTATATATAAAATATAAAAACTCTTAAAAACTAATTTTAAAAAGATAATAAATTTTAAAAATTATTTTTAAAAATTGAAATATAAAAAAAAATTGCTCCTTCATATTTAATATTTATAAAATTGACTTTTAAAAACAATTTTATATAATTTTTAAAAACAATTCTTTATCATTTTATCATTTTTAAAATTTTAAATAAAATAACAAATAATATAACTTTAAAAGTAACGTATAAATAATATATGCACATCAAGCACCTTTCAATCATGCTAAACATTTTTGCATTAGTATTTTTCTAATTCAATTTTAGTCTTAACTCACTTAAATCATATTTGATTAGTTAGATATAACATAGAATAGGATAAAAAAAAATATTATCTCATCACTTATCATGTTTCATATTCATCCCAATATGAGATATGATAAGTGATGATGCATTATACACATTTTTTTTCTTTATTTATTTTATATAATATATATTAATTTTATGCTAAAATATGGAATATGCATATTTCATGTATTTTAAATTTATTTTTTATCAATTTTTTATTTTTTTTATATAGGTACAATTGTGTTTTAGACCTAGCTATGTCAAAAAATTAAATTTTGGTCCATATAAGTTCACCATTTAAGCGTAAGACCCAAAGGAAGTGTGAAAATTGAGAAGAATGATATAAATTTTTTATCTTTCCGAAAATGACCTTTGTTGACTATAAAAAAAAAAAAAAAAACATTAATTTAAATTTTATTCCTTTTGTAAACCTTAATAAAATTCAATATAATTTAGTGATTTGGTAAAAAAATACACCATTTAAAAAATAAATAAATAACTAAATTATTATTATTTAAAAATCAAACATCTTGAAAAGTATATATTTTTAAAATTATATATATAAAAAATAACTAAAAATATGTCAATTTTTTTTTTTAAATGATATATTTTTAGAATATATTTTAAAAAAAATTAGTTTTCTAAAAATAATAAATTTTCAAAATAATTATTAAAAAAAAATTAAGATTAAAAAGTTTGTCAAGGTAGAAAATAGTTTTGAAAGGTATATTGATCTCTTCATATTTTATATCCTCATCATTAATCATACAACTTATATGGACCAAAACTTAATTTTTGAACCCAATTGAATCCAACACAATTATCCTTTTTATATACTCATTTTACAAAATAAAACTATTTTATTATAAATTGAATTTATGATTAAAATCACAAATTTCATTAAATATAAGAGAATTTTCATTTTTTTTAAAATAAAAAACAGTGGAATGTGATATAAGACTTAACTTTTTGGAATTGAAGAAAGTGAAGGATTCAATCCAACCAATAGCAACTGCTTTTTTTTTTTTTTTTTTTAACTGTGGGTATTCGAACCAGCTTCCGATCAAATAAATCCTCCAATGACCCTGAAGAGACTCGAACTGATGATCATTGGAGAACAAACCCAAGGTCGAACCAACTGAACTACCCCTCAAAGACCAACTTAACTCATTCAAACCTTGTCCAAGCCAATCAAATTCAATTCTGACCTTAACCACCCAAACCTTGTCCACAACCATCAAAACCTTGGATTAGGGTCAAGCAAAAGAAAACACCTTAAACCCTAATCACAAGATTAACAATAATCCTTTCAAACCTTGCCCACACCAACCCAAACTTCGACTTGGCCATGGGAAAGACCCACCCAAGCTGCACCCTAGGGGAAACACATAAATGCCAACCAAAGCTTACCAGCATTATTTGAATGCAAGCAAATTGGATCAAAAAATGGTCGCATATAATCCATATCCTCAATACCGGGATTGAACCCATATCACCAGGGCTTCCTCCCCAGGCGTTCTATCATCAGAATATATGAACTGAATTTATGCACATCCTGATGGTACAATTTGCTCAGCGTCTCACCATAAGTGAACATTCTCAAGTTTCCCACTTCCATAGTCTAGTAATATGGGCCATTTTCAGAAGAAAAAAAAGGTCAGCAACATGATCTGCAACAAAAACCCTCTATTCATTAGCAACTAGCTTCAGTCCATGCACCTACTGTCAGTCCAACCTGAATGAAAACCTTAGGATTTTTTTTTTTACACCAAACCTCGCATGGCTGGAAATCACAAACCAAATCTTTTCTGGGAACAAGTTTGAGCAACAAAACGAATCAAGAATAAATAAGCCGGAAAAAAGTAAGTGCTACTATACATGAGAGAAGGACTACTCCAAAAAAGATATACACGAATCTGGCCACACAAAGTAAGTCTCCAAAACCCCACTAATCCAAACTGGCTCCACCCTCAAGCTAAATCTCTTCAGCACATCAATGTACTGAGAACAAAAAACAAAAAAATGGATACGAGGAATTTCAGCCGACCACCATGACAGCCTGCAGCAGAGTGTAACATGGAAACGTCAACCATTTTGTCTTAAAACAAAAGAAGGAAGAAGAGACAAGAGAAACAGTCTAAATTGTTGGAACTGCTTGAATCTAGCAGTCTGCAACAGTAAATGGTGTCCAAATAGAAGACAAATTATAACAACAAATGTTTGTCAACACAGCAAAGGACTCCTGCTTTATTGATTTCATGCTCTAGTGTTGGGTTGAGAAGGCATGTGTTATTTTGTAATAGAAACTAACTATGCACCACCCATGAGATCTAAGTAAGACATCTCTAGTGTTTGTCGTGTTGGAAAATTAAAAGCACTCCAGCTTTGTTGATTCCGTGTTCAAGCGTTCAGTCGAGGGGTCGTGTTTTCTTTTGTTTCACAAGCCATTTGAACACATAAATCCATTATTTGAATGAAATTGTACAGAACAACAAAAAAAAATGCATTCCATTGTACACACACAAATGGTCTTCATCAAAACCAATGGTTAAAATAGAAAGATGATCTCACATCTGGAAAATGCATAATACAGAAAAGGCTATTGGGATCAATGGTAAGAATGGATCGCCCAAACCTCACTCCATTTAATGCCTATATCATTATGTTATAGCAGCTTAAATGCCATGTAAAACAGTAATAATTGATCTCATTTCCACAGGATATCAGAAGGCTGCCTCTCAAAAAATACGCCTTTGACATGTACTGCTTATTTTTGGCAAAAAGAAAATCTAGCTTTCTCTTAGCAAAGACAATTTCATTTCACCACATCAAATAGATTGACCCTGTTGTGTTTTGGTTCTATTTTATGCATTTAGATTTGATAGAGTTTACTTTTCTAAAAATGGAAAAAAAAATTGATATATTGAGAAAGCTAAAAATTGCACTAGGCAATGTTACAGACCAGAATTTCCTGAAGTCTGCGATGTTGGTAGAGCGGGCAGTGACATCTCTGCAAATTTTGATAAGTGATCAGTAAGAAATGTACATTGAAACAAACTTGTAATGATAGCACTTAAAAGATAAAAACCATAAGTTTATTTGATCTAATATAACAACAAATGAGGAAATGAGCAAAAATGATTCTTTGTCAATCAGTTACCCGGAGCACAAAGAGACAAGGATGAAATTGAGGTTGATGAAGGCCATGGAGCTGCAATATTATCACTCAAGTCACACGTAAAGCTGAAGCCTGTTGAATTGTCAAAGTCCACATCTGCAGGCAAGCTTCGAAGTAGACACCCTGCATTTAAACCTGACCACAGTTCATTTCTTCTACAGACCCAAACAAATATTTAATTTGGCATACACTAAAACATGGCATTTTCAAAGGAGTTACTGGATTTTAAGCAAGGGGAATGAGGGAATGGACAATCTTTTTTTTCACATAAATCCTCTTCAAAGTGTGTGAGGCCACTAGGAGTACTTTAGGAAGAAGATGAATTGGCATGGAAACAACCAAGAAGAATTTGGAGATTTGCTTCATTTTTATCAGTCAGTACAGATAAGGATAATGCCTACAAGACTACCACTATGATTAATAATACTCAAACAGGCTTTTAAGGAAATACTAAATAAAAAGGGAGCAGGAATCGAAAATCAAACCTTGTTGTCCATATGCTGCCAGATGTTAAAGTACCGAGCACACAACAGAAGATGACAACAAACAGAGAAAGAAAAAACATATCATATCAGATAAGCTAAGGGAATGAGTCTCAATAAAAGTTTTGAAGCATAAAAATTATAACCAAAAACATGTACCTTGAAGACTAAAATCTTTCAGATCAACATCACAAAGCTCATAAATATTTGTCATGACCCCGCCTTTTTGCAACATGGAGCCAAACATTGTTGCGCACATTATTGCTTGTCTATTTGTGATTAACATTTGTTTCTGTATCCCCGCAATATATGTATTTAATGAGCTACAGCAGGAAGGACTTGGTGCAGCGATGTTACGGCATGCTTTAATCACATCCGTAGGCTGGCTAAAATTCAGAGGGCAAACTGCATGTGCAAAGCTTGCCTCAGTAAGGGCCAAGTGGCCAAAACTATTCAGAAAAAGGACTAACGAATGTCAAAATAGTAAGAGATATAAAATAGGACATAATACATTTGATGCTGTAATGTGAGCCTGTTTAGGGGGAAAAAAAGGTTTAGGCACACAAATTGGGGTACACAACAAGAAGGTTAATTTGCTAGTATTCTCCTTGTCCAGGTAAAGATCATTCAAATCCTCATCTAGAAAACGGAAAAGAAAATGATTGGCTTTCACTGATCCTTACTAGATTGTGTAACATCTACCTCAATTATAAGAAGCAATAGATGAAAAGTCCAAGAACTTGGTTCAGAAGTAAAGCCAGCCAACATCTCCAAACCTCAAAACTAGCCACCTCATGAACAATAAGCAAAATGATGGGTGTGAAGTTTTAGTCTACAAAATTGGTTACCATCTTCAACAAGGACTATAGCCAATGGAACTGTTAAATAATCCAGGGAATGTACCTCTAGATAAAATTGACACTGATGAACACAGGCTAGTCTAATATTTGAAAGCTACTTGGGAAAATGGATAGGTGGTGCATATATAACAAGGGAAAAGCCATATAGTTTTATAAATGTTGACAGGAGTGTGATACTAGGGGCAGATTCATTTGCTTACATGAGAATTTGTTCAGGAAGAACCAGCTTCAAACATGAACATTGATGAATTGAATGATACATACCATCAACAACCAATATAGTCGACGATATAATGATGCATGTCTAATGCATGTCTAATGACCTTAGTATACATTTTTACATTATTTTTATTTTTACAGAAAAATAAAATTAAAGATGCTCACAAGTAAGGATACAAGCAAAAAGCATACAAAACAAGTAAACACCATACCTTTGTTAACTTTGCAGGCAGACAATATTCGAAATGTAGTATTTGCAGCATCTGCTGAGAGTTTTCTAGAAAGCCATGAAGATACCACTCCCTTACAATCATTAAGAGCATCAACATGACTAGTTTCCCCTAATGAATTCTTATTGTCGCTCATCACTGAATGACTTACTGAGATCTGAACTGCAGCATCCATAATTGCGGGCCGGCAAACTGGTCTACAGCACTCTTTAAGAGGATCAACAGTGCTGCAGGCCTCCAATAATTTGCTTGTATTTACTATTCTTTCAAAGGTACTTACATCCTTTATAGGACAAGACCCACCCGTAAGGTTTGATGACTTCACAGAGCAAATTGTAGGTATTGTACTGTTTGCCCCTCTGCTGGCTAATATACTAATAATATCTGAAAAACAATCATTAGCCATTCCATCTTGCAAAACTAATTTATCAGAATTGGTGCTGTAGTAACCCTGAAAGATGTGGAGTAAACTACTAAACTGTGGACAACATATTACATTTCCGACAAGAGATGCCAAAGGTAGAGAACAATCAGATGCTGTTTTGTTCAAGATACTTGAAATAGCAGAGAAATTTACAGGGCATTTCCCTGTCAAGACTGGCTCATATGTAGCCGGAAAGGATGGATACATTGGTGGAAAAGATTCTGTAGGAGATGGAAGATGTGGAAAAACAGCAGGTGATATTTCTATGGGTTCAAAGAGATCAGTATTAGGTGGGTTTGCTAGCTCAGTCGTGGAAGATACATGACTATACTCAACAAGTGTCAGCAGTCCCACTACATCTTGGAAACTGGATAACCAGATGGTGAATAAAAAGAACTGACCGCACAAAGAACCTGCAACCAGATATGACCATTTCTTCAGTGTTTGCATATCCCATGAGTCAAAAGAAAATAATGCACAGGGTGCAATCAAAAGGTAACAGAGCGTGCACACATCTCTACAAGAGAGAGAGAGAGAGAGAAAGGGAGGGGGAGCACCTACAAACGCCTAATCCGTTAAAGAAATAATTAACTGTACATCCAGCAAAATAAAAAAACTGCAATTTGAATTAATGTGGTAACTGGTTTGCAGATTTGGTAAGGTCATAGGTATCAGATCACAGTAACCACTAATGCATGCAACCAGCAAAGACCAAGCCCAAATGTTGCAAGCTTCAAAATTAACTCCAAGAAAAAATAGAAGAAATTAAAGTAACAATTTTGAACCTTATGTAGTGTTTTTTTCTTTTTTTATGAGAAAAAACTTATGTAGTGTTACAACAGCAAGAACCAAAAATCAAAGAAAAACCATGGATCACAGATAAAACAATTCCATATAAGTAACAAAGGCAGCCTATTTTGACAAGGCAACACCTTAACATAATGTCAGTTTCTCCCCTTGCCCTTTTGAAATAATGCTTGGTAAAGTGGGAACTTTTTGTTAATAAATGCCAATAACTTACCCTTATGACGAGTAATGGTCTGTAGACAGTCCATAGTTCCACTAACCCTTTGGCAACATTGAGATCCACAAAATAAAGCCCTATGTTCCTCGGCTGTATATCCAAAAACAGCTCACAGCAACATACCAACACCTGTGCCAGCTTCAACTATGAGAGAAGAAGGAATTTGTGTCTCGGGAAAAGCCATTGGAAAAAAAGAGCAAATAAAACCACTTCTGACAAGAGCAAAGTATAGATTGAGTAGAGTAAAAGGAGCAGTGGTAAAAGAAGCTCATTTCAAATAAACAATTAAATCTATAAAGATGACCACTACCAGGCTGCCCCTAACATAATTATTTAACTAGACACAAGCTGGCCCGTCTACCATTGCTGATAAGACAAGAGAGTTTAAAATGCAAGGACAGAACCAAAAACACGATGCTTTCTAAAGCTAAGCTAAGCTATTCAATCCAACCTAAATCACAATGAAGTTTGAAGTAAATGTTTTTTATGGTTTCATCTTTGCAAAACCTCCTTCAAACCACATAAGCCCCTCTAATGATTTTAGTAGCTGGATTGGTTAAAATCCTAAATAGTTTGATCAAAATTACTCTTTGTTTTCAGAAGTGTTGCGATTTCCAGTGTTCTAGTAGCAATACAACCAGTATCTATCATCTAATTTTGTGTTTTACTCCCCTAATAAGACCTTTTGCAATTCAATTAAGAATCCAACTTTATACATGCACAATATTCTCTTATTGGAACATTTTTTCTATGTACAGTCTTCCTATAATTCTTCTATTGAGCATCATAAGCCCATATTCTTTGTTCCAGAAAAAAGAATTACCAAAAAAACCTGTGAACCATTTTCAGGATGTAAGAACTACATTCCATTCTGTTAAGTAAATTGAATTACTGCAGACGTGGCTGAAAATATTTGTAGTAGCTAGTTTTACCATAAAAAGAAACAATAGCAAAAAGCTGGTACTGAAAGATAATAGCATTGACCCAGATCAGACACATCAAGACTTAGAACCTGAGAAACACCCTGTTTGACTGCCGAGAAAATAAAGGAACTTCAACTTCTCCACTATTAAGGACCCAATACAACAAAAATCCCCATTAGCCTTAGCTTGACAAAATTACCTGCCACACTTGTGTTTAGTTTTTTCTACTTATTTTTTTTCTGGAAAGCCAACAATACAAAAGGTTCTAACTACTCTTTTCTTTCATTTTCCACCGTTTCTAAGCAACCAGGGGGAAAGTAAACTAAAAATAAAACATAATAACATAACACTCAAAACCTGCAAAAAAAAAAAAAAAACTAGATCAAACCCTTGTTCAGACCACTTGGTACAAATGATAAACCGCCAATGATGGAACAAAAACAAAAACACTTGATTAGCATAAACGATTTCTTCTAAACCCATGTGTGACTGCAGACAAAACTGAGAGAACAAACAAACCAACAATGATAACAAAAATCCAATTCTTGCTGTTTGTATCATCAGAGCTTCCAGAAATGAAACCAGCAAAAATAGAAAGAAATGGGAAAATAAAAACTAGAAACCAAGGCTCAGAAATGTCAGTTTCGTTAACTTCCCAGATTTTCCCGTCAACCAAACAGATTGATGATGCATTTTCATGAAAACGCAACTGAGTTGAACCCAGAAATATTTTTCTGGCTAGGATTAAAAAGAAGAAAGAAAAAAAATCAAAACCCAACACCCGGAATGTTAATTTCTACAATTTTCCCTGCATTTTCTCGGCAACCAAACAGATTTGATGATGCATTTTCATGGACACTCGCCTCAAGACGTTGAACCCATAAACCATTTTCCAGGTGGGGTTAAAAAGAAGAAAAGAAATAAAGCAAAACCCAAGACCTAGAACGCTAGTTTCCAGAACTTTACCACATTTTCTCGGCAACCAAACAGATTTGATGATGTACTTTTTTCCCAGGGAACGTACCTGAAGATGGGGAGCCCAGAAACCATTTTTCGAGGCGAGAAGGTGAGATCATGCCGTGGGAGGTGGTTTCCGAAACCCTAAGTTGGTGACTCGGTGGCTGACTCAGTGTGGACTCAGGTGTGTGAGAGGTCAGAGGTGAGATTGTGTGTCGTTCAGTGTATGAACACTGAGACAGATAAACCCCAAGTGGGGTAACTCTACTTTCCCCTTTTGGTTCTTGTCCATGGTGAAGTGAAATTCACGGCTCTGATCTTGCCACGTCGTCATTTCGGGAAAAAGATTGTGGGTCCCATCCGATGTGGCACAATCTTAACGGATATGAATCTGACTATTATTTTTTGCATCTAAACATATATTAACTTAAGTTATATGAATCTCTCCTAAGATTTTAGTGTATTCATGAATCTAGTTTCTCTCTTTTTGCTATGTGTATTATGTTAATCTCGTATCTTTTCTTCACAACCACCATTGTTTTGAAATTTTTTTTAATCAAATTTTATCTTCTATAGAAACATTATGAATATTCGATTATTATTTGAGTGGATAAACTCCCACAAAGTGTGTATATTTATGGATAAATGCAAACCATGCTTAAAAGTGATCTCAGGTCAAGTATATAATACTTGTTTTGAAAGAGTTTACATAATGATAAATCTTATTAACACGATGGAACATAATCTCTCCAAACCTCGGGATATAAAAGGTTTGGTAGTAATAGAAGATTAAAATATTCTAAAATTAAAACCAATCTGACTCATACGTGATCCAATCTGGTATGTTTAGCTTCTTTACCCCTTTTAGCTTGCTTAATACTATGGGTATATCCACAAGTAGAAGGGGTGAGCTTGAATACAAGTGGCTCTACTTCATCATAGTTTTTATGAGTCATTAAAAGTTCTTCTTCAAAACAGAGGTCGAGTTGTAGTTTAAGGTTAGTATTATCTTATTGACCTTAATAAGGCATAAGAGATTATGGGAAAGACATTTTATCGCTCATGGATGAACTCAAAAGACAAGACAAGCTTAAAATACACCATAAGGCAATAAACTAATAATGAAATTAATATAGAGATGGAAAAATCATCAAAAGTGTGACTTTTATAAAGCTCGTTACATTAGCAAAACAACAGCGACATAGTGGAGAACAATCATACAAAACATCAACCAAACCTACTTATACTCGACACATGACACTTATTTTGATAAATAACAAATGTTCATAACTGCATTAGCATAACAATAGCATTATAATAGGAAACGACTCTCATAATTATCAAGCAGATCATCAACCTAATTATGCTTGACATATGACATTTATTTTGACAAGTAGTGAATATTCTTAACTAGATTAGTAGAACAATAGTGACATAATGAGGAAAAACTCTCATAACCGCTAAGCAAACCATCAACCTACTTGTGCTTGACATATGGCATTGATTTTAACAAATACTGAATATTAACTACATTAGTTGACATGTAGTGCCATAATGGGGAATGACTCACATAATCGCTAAGCAAACCATCAACTTATTGATATATGTTTGACACATAAGATCAATTTTTACAAGACTAGTGAATATTTTTAGATGCATTACTTGAAGTCGTAACAAGAAATGACTCCCATAATCACCAAGCAAGGGAATAACTCTCATAATCATCAAACAAATAATCAACTTATTTGTGTTTTACACATGACGCCAATTATGAGGAGCAACGAATACGCTTCATTGCATTAATTGAATAGTAAAGCCATGGGGAACAACTCTGATAACTACTACATAGACCATCAACTACTTGATTCTCACATGATATCTATTTTGACAAGTAACAGATATTTTTCATGTTTAAATTTAAACATATCACTTAAGAAACAATATTACACGGTAAGCAATAGGATGCCTATTCATTAATTACCACATGCCCACTATTTTGAGAGCTTTTTTTGCCTAGTTTGGAATTATTGTTCAAGTTGTCTCATTTCACACCTCAGGAAGGACAAGACAACCTTTATCAACGAAGAAGTACAAATTTATCTTAATTTATTCATCTAATTAGAGTTGAATGTAGCTCCATATTAACTAGAACCTTTAATCTGAATCGTTTAAAGTCAAACTTTACTTGATTGAGTTGAGCACCCATCTATGAAATAACATTGGTAGTTAAGAATCCGTTTTAGAAATAGGGATACAAATTAAAAGCTAAAACAGGGAAATCCAAATTTGACAACCATCAAATCATATCATACTATAGTAATTGCATATCATTATAGTGAAATTCAATTCAATAAAAAAATGTGGTATGATAAAAGTCGTTGATTGTACATGATCTTACCAACTATGATTTGAGTGAAGCACATGGCTTAGAAGATACTCATTTATCATGTATTATATAACAACAATGGGCTTATTTAACCATTAAATAATACAAAAACAAATTCTTAAATATATTTTTATGTTTTTTTCTCTCAAAACATAAAAACATACTAGACTCATAAAAACATAAAAACAATTCTTATTAACACAATGGAACATAATCTCTCCAAACCTTAGAATATAAAAGGTTTGATAGTAATAGAAGATTAAAATATTCTAAAACTAAAAACAATCTGACTCATACATGATCCAATCTAATATGTTCAGCTTCTTTAGCCCTTTTAGCTTCCTTAATACTATGGATATATTCACAAGTAGAAGGAGGTGAGCTTGAATACAAGTGGCTCTACTTCAAAACAGAGGTCGAGTTGTAGTTTGACGTCAGTATTATCTTATTGACCTTAATAAGGCATAAGGGATTATGGGAAAGGCATTTTATCGCTCATGGAGGAACTCAAAAGACAAGACAAGCTTAAAATACATCATAAGGCAAAGAACTGATAATGAAATTAATATAGAGATGGAAAAATCATCTTAATATAAAAAAGGTGTAACTTTTATAAAGCTCATTACATTAGCAGAGCAATAGCGTCATAGTGGAGAACAAACTCTCGGAACAATCATACAAACCATCAACCAAACCTACTTATACTCGACACATGACACTTATTTTGATAAATAACAAATGTTCATAATTGCATTAGCAGAACAATAGCATCATAATAGGAAACGACTCTCATAATTATCAAGCAAATCATCAACCTAATTATGCTTGACATATGACATTTATTTTGACAGATAGTGAATATTCTTAACTAGATTAGTAGAACAATAGTGTCATAATGAGGAAAAACTCTCATAATCGCCAAGCAAACCATTAACCTACTTATGCTTGACATATGACATTGATTTTAACAAGTACTAAATATACTTAACTACATTAATTGAAATGTAGCGCCATAATGGGGAATGACTTCCATAATCGCCAAGCAAACCATCAACTTATTGATATATGTTTGACACGTAAGATCAAGTTTTACAAGACTAATGAATATTTTTAGATGCATTAATTGAAGTCGTAATGAGAAATGACTCTCATAATCACCAAGCAATGGAATAACTCTCATAATCATCAAACAAATAATCAACTTATTTGCGCTTTACACATGACGTCTATTATGAGGAGCCATGGGGAACAACTCTCATAACGACTACGTAGACCATCAACTACTTGATTGGCACATGATATCTATTTTGACAAGTAACAAATATTTTTTATGTTTAAATTTAAACATATCATTTAAGCAATAATATTACAGGGTAAGCAGTAGGATGCCTATTCATTAATTGCCACATCTCCACTATTTTTAGAGCTTTTTTTGCCTAGTTTGGAATTATGGTTCAAGTTGTCTCATTTCACACCTCAGGAAGGACAGGACAACCTTTATCAACGAAAAAACACAAATTTATCTTAACTTATTTATCTAATTGGAGTTGAATGTAGCTCCATCTTAACTAGAACCTTTAATTTGAATCATTTAAAGTCAAACTTTACTTAATTGAGTTGAGCACCCATCTATGAAAGAACATTGGTAGTTAAGAATCCGATTTAGAAAAAGTGATACAAATTAAAAGCTAAAACAAGGAAATCCAAATTTGACAACCATCAGATCATATCATACTATAGTAATTGCATATCAGTATAGTGAAATTCAGCTCAATAAAAAAATGTGGTATAATAAAAGTTGTTGATTGTACATGGTCTTACCAACTATGATTTGAGTGAAGCACATGGCTTGGAAGATACTCATTTATCATGTATTATATAACAACAATGGGCTTATTTAACCATTAAATAATACAAAAACAAATTCTTAAATATATTTTTATGTTTTTTTTTCTCTCAAAACATAAAAACAAATCATTTTCACTAATTTTTCATGGAAAACATGAATAAAATAATTAGTCTAATATTTACTTGTGTTTTTTTTTCAAATATAGTTTTTATGTTTTTTTTTCTCAAAATATATAAATAAATCATTTTCACTAATTTTTCATGGAACATATGAATAGAAATAATTATTTTAAAACCCACTTGTGCTTATATAGATATATAAAAAGTCACATTCTATAAATATGGTAGATAAAAAAATAGTAAATTTAAACAAACTCATATATTTTTCCTTCAATTTTTGCTACTTTGTTTTTTTTTTTTTATTCTCTATTTTCTTTTACCTCTTATTTTCCTTTTTTTCTCGTGACTTTTACTTTTTCCTCTTATTTTCCCTCGTCATTTGTATTTGTTACATATGATTAATAAAAAAAGGCTTAGGCTTATGTATTAATAAACCATTTTTATTGATTATCGAACTAATTAGATTATAACAAACATATTTACAAAAATAGTTGAATTTGCATATAAGAAAAATTGAAATCATATTCATACTGAAGGATGGATGTCTACAACTAAATGATTAGAAAAGTATATAATCATTTGAAATTAGACTTTGACCCAAACAAAGGAAATGGAAGAAGCAACACCAAATTTATAATATTGATAAACTAAGATCAGTGAAAAATAACCCATATAATAAGATGATTAAAAACCCTCAAGATTAGGGTTCAAGTCACAGTTCAATGATTTTGCAAGAAGACTAATATTAAAGGTGGAGGCAACTTTCCATGGTTGTCCAAGGCAAACTCCTTTTCAAATTTTTAACACTTTCAAGCCAAGTGGCATAGGCCCGTGACTTCTTAAGATGTTCAATTTCTCATAATCACCTCATTGAAATGGGTCACAAATCCATTAGGTTATGTCTTCAATTTGAATTTTTTTCCTATCTATCAAATTAGTGTAGGTAAGGGATTTTGCCCCTTTTCTTCTTTCCTCTCCCCCTCCCTCCCTTTCATGCATTTTTGAAAATTTTATTTTCCCTTTTTTAGTAATTAAAAGTCACGTTTGTACTTAACAAAAATACGATTGCTTATTAAATGATTGCTTACAATTATTTCAAGGGATTTTTTATGATTTTCAAATATTTGTTGAATATTTAATTTTTATGAGAAAATGCTTTTAAATATTAGAAAACTCTTTTAACCTATTTTAAATATTTTTATTTGAAATATTGTTTTTAAAGTGTTTCTCTTCCTAGCATTATAAATGATTTTTTGACTTTTTAAAAATGTTTTCTAAAATTTGTCAAAACGTTTTGATTTAAAAAACAAAAAACATTTTTTTAATTAAAAACACTTTAAACTTTTAGAATACATCTATAGTAATTTTAAGAAATGTTTATAGTATTTATAATAATTGAAAAATAAAATTTTTTAAGTGTTGAAAAGATTAAAAGCACCTCTTAAAATCACTGTTAAATGTAATTAGTTTAATATATGTGACTGTTGCATTCCTAGTAAAAGTAAGCCATGGGTTTACTTGATAGTTTGACAGGAAGGATAATGGAGGGGGTGGTGGGGTTACTCATGGGTTATCACAGGATGCCATTCCTGTTCTTCAACAAGGCATTACTTTGTTCTTTCTCACTGGTCAGCTCTTCAGCCAAATCATGAAACATTGCTTTAGATGGTTTTGAATGAAACAGAGCATCATAGGTCATATCTTTGTGGTCTGATTCTATTTTTTCTTTTTCCCTTCCTTTTCTCCTTCTGATATTTTCTTAACCCATTTCTGCCTTTATTTTTTTGTTGATCATCCAAACCTAGGTGACTCTTAATTATTTCAAAAACACTTCAAATAAACATACTGTTTGATTATTTCACACTCCTACCACTACTTCCTCCATTCAAATGAGACTCTACAAATGACCCATCTGGCAGAATGAATGATAATTTTACCAAACAGATTGTTATTAGACAGTGACTATAAGAATGACTATGTTTTCCATGATCTAAAAATTTTCAGATTTGACAAGGAAAATTGAAAGCCTGCAGCTTCTACTTTCCCCCACTTTCCAAAACTTTCATCCTAGCCAAGCAGATCAACTGGATCCATAAGAGAGTAAAGGAAAAGGTAGAAGGGGTAAAAACAGTGCAAATAAGATCTGGCATTTTATTTGGAGCTTTTGATTTGAACCTGATAATATAATGTTTCCTCATAAAAATGGTGCTGATAACAACCCGAATCCGAACCATCTAATACACAACATCAAGACAATCCCAACTATCGAACTGCACATCTACCAGTTTGGCAAAATTCTTAACCCTAAAAGCAAGAGGTTATTATACCCATTGATGAAAAACAAAAGCTTCATTAGTGAGTTCTGAAAGAGTCATCAAGGGAGAATCTTGCGTCGTCGGCGGAGAGTCTCCCTCTTCACGTACATCTTCTCCATTTCATTCAAGGGCCGGCTGGATCCGTCTGGTTGGCTAATAAATTTCCAGCCACCACCATTTCCACGCTTTCCTTGTGGCCCCAGTTTCTCAACCATGATATTCCATCCTTCCGCAGATCGCCTCCGGCTGTATTTATGGCATTTCACCTCCCCTGCCATCTGTACAGAAGCCAGACCACATCATTATGAAGTTTTAGCAAAGGATTACTGAGAAAAACTTTAGAAACTGAAAAGTACAGGTTATGCTAGATGCATATAACACAGTTTTGGGCAGCTTTTATGGGTTGTTTGGCAGGGATCATTAACAATCAAGAGTATCTCCATATTGGGTGGTTTGGTACCAGGAGCCCTTTCATTTGTTTGTTTTCAAGTTTTTAATTCTTTCCCTCTGTTCCAGCTATTTATTCTCCTCTATTATCATTATTCCAATGTGCTTCGGGAATAAGAAAAAGAGAGAAAAAAATATGAAGGATTTTTCCCTTTAAAAGGCCATAATAATAACAGTACAAGCAGCATCAGTAACTATGATATAATAACAATGAAGTGAGACCAAGCTTCATTTTTTTATCTCTTTCATTTGTGAGGGAGAAGGCAGGGAGACAGGGCTTACTTTCTTTTTGTTGAAGTTCATCTTTTGAACAAATTCTTGATATAGCATTTCATCTTCCTTCTGTGATATTTCATAATGAACTTCATCTGGATCTCTAGTGGTGCCATCCCAACCTTCAGGCATAACCTTGAAGTCAGGTTTGTATGGAAGGGATGCTACATGGAATTCCCTGTCATGGGAATTAAAAAATCTGCAGGAGGAAACACATTAGATAAAGGAAAAATTTTGAAGTTTTGCATGCATTTCTCTAATTCTTCTTTTCCTTTTTAATTATAGAGTATTCCAATTCAGTGAATGAGCCTAAATGAATGATGAAACAGCCATCATTTCCGTTGAATGTATAGCTTTTTGCTAAATAATATTCATACCAACAGAAAGGCCAGAAAGGAAAATATGCACATTTGCTGCTATCCTAGTGAAAACAATTTTAAGTGATGGGAAAATTTTAGTAATCACCTTGCTACTTTCATGCTTCAATCTATCATTGGCATTGGGAAAGCTATTCCATTGTGATTCAGAGGTGGGAGCAATTGAGCCCAAAGAAATAGTGAATGATCTTATCAATCTAGAAGCATGTGTATTTTCCTACGAAAACCAGTTACACCTAGTATGGTTTGTCCAGGGAATCAGGTGAGATAATTGGTTCTCAAACACTTCATTTAAAATCTTGTTTTGGGATTGCAACCCTCACAAGTAGAATTGAAATTCCACCCTAAATCCCCAAGGGCTGACATTTTGTTGGGAAAAGGGAAACTACAATGCCTGAAGGAAATCTACAGCTTCCAACTTGCAATGTTTACAAATAGTGTTCCTAAGACAACACATATAAGGACCATCTATTCTGATTTCTGCATCCATTTAGATCAATTCAGTATTTTTTTTATAGGTAAATATTTTGCCCCAAGGAATTGAACCTGGTACCACCCAACCTGTTACCACTTAAGCCAGGCTTGAAGGGCATCAATTTTGTGTTTCCATAGAGAAGTTCCAGACAAACAATAACACAACAAAAAGAATTTGAAGAGTAGTAGCTCTATCAGCTATCCATTTTTCGCTTCCAATGTTCTCACTTGACATATTCAGAAGAACCATTTGCACTCCAAATGTGAAACACATGTAGCTATTAGTTGAATGCAAATAGCGTTGCTCTCTTCTAGATGCAAAAGAATGTAAAACAAGTAATGCACATAATTTACAGCTTACTCAGGACAGGTATCGAGCAAGAGCTCGACAGAGTCATCCAGAGGGTGCCCGAGCTTTTTCTCCTCTTCCTCCTCAAGCTCCTTCAGCCACAGAATTGCATGCACTCTCTGCCTCATGATCCTATAATCTTTGGCCAACTTCTCAACAGTGTAGACCTCTGGATTCTCCTTGTGCAGTCTATACATCTCTGCCTTCTCTGAGTCCTTCAGATAAGAGCCTCTTGCACCAGGCTCACGAACCTGCTTCAACAGCACAGACATGTTCCTCATCCTCTCGCCCCATCCATCAACATATGCCTTGCCCTTTCGGTTCTCCACCTCAAGTTCTGCCAGTTTACTATCTAACTCATCCATTTCTCTTAATATGGTTCGAGGTGCTCCGCCTCCTTCAGAACGGGCAGCAGTGGAATCAATCTGACGCCCAACAGCTTCTCCATCAAAATGGTCCTTGGTCAGTCCAGTAGACCATGATGACTCAACATCCCAACCCAAATCATTAGGAGTTTCTGGTGTTTTCCCCCATTGATCACCACCTTCATCTCCATCCCCACCGCCGGATTTCACTGAAAATACCCGAGCCTTTGAAAGCTTAAAATTTGATGCGAATGTTACATCCCTCGATGTGGTTTCTTTCAGAAATCCTACTGCACTCGTGCTACGGGAAGCAGAAGAGAGCTGGAATAAAATGCGATGCAGATTCTGCATCTTTTTCTTATTCTATCTCGCCTACAACACCTCTTCTGAAATGGGAGAATAACAGAATAGCAAATAGTAAGAACCTAAAAACCAAAAACTCACTACAAACCCTGATTCAGCATTACCATAATATATGACACGGAAAACCCTAATCTTCTGTTTCGTTGCTGAGAAAAATGAGGAAAACATAAGAAAATGATGCATAAACCATAAACTTAAATATCTGGTTTGTCGCATAGAATGCTGAGGAAAAGAAAAGAAAAGAAAATAAAACAAAGCATAGAGTTAAATTGATGCATTGGAAGCGAGTGCACATGAATTTTCCCTACTAACAGAAATTGAAAAAAGGCCCAAGTTCCTAAGCCTCCGATTGGTTGCCAAGAAAACCGAGGAAAATGAAAGAAAAAGGCAAACTGAAAACTTTATTATAACTTCCAAAAAGAAGTGGAAATTCCAGCCCAACCATGCGAAATGAATGCACTTCCATTCCTTTTTTGTCATTTTTCCATACATTTTCTCGGCAACCAAACGAAGCATGAAATGAAACCAAAAGTACATGACTGCAGAACTGTAGAAGACTGAGAGAGAAGATGACAACGTTTCGATTGACCCGTTGATGTTGTAAATACATACCTGGGCTGATCGGGGTTCAGGGTTTTGATTCGACGAAGAAGACGTTGAAATCGCAGTAGCTAGGGTTTTTCTTCAGACCAGGAGAGACCTGTTTATTGGGCCGGGTTTGGGCTGGGGTGGCCCTTTTTTAGGGTTTGTGTCTGGGTTTGCACCAGCCCAACTTAAAACCCGAAACCATCTATGAAATAGATTATCATTTAGGTTATGTTTGGTTCGGAGCAGTTGGAAGGAAATAATTTTTTTTTAAGGATGTCATTTTCTGAAATTAAAATATAATTAAAATTTTCAAAATGATATATTTTTAAATTATTTAATTTTTATATAAAAAAAGTTCAATAAGTTTGAAGTATTGTTTATAAAATTATTTTAAATATTTATAAAACACTTCTAAATTTTTGAAAAATCATTTTTATTACTTTTTAAAATTCAAATCATTTTCATTACTTCTTAAATAAATATTTGATGAAAGATTCTCTCGAAATCATTTTTAGATAAAACACTATCATTAAAAACACTTTAAAAATAATCAATATCAAATGCACTCCAACGTGTTTTTTTTTTTTTTATAAATATTTTAAAAAACCATTATACATATCATTTTCAAAAACTATTTTTATTTTTTAAATATGCTTTAAAAATATTTTTTTAATATAATTATTTATTTTTAATTACTCTTTATATTTATATAATTATTTCTTAAAACAATTCTCATAAACACAAGTAAAATTAACTAAAAACAATTAAAACGATATCAAAAACCAAAGTCTCTAATATTTAAAGTTTATATTTTTATTTTTAAAATAAAAAACTTTCATATAAAAGTATGGATTTATCTTATATTTAAAAAAAAAAAATTAAGGTAATTAAATTTTTTTTATACCTCAAAAATTTTAAATAGTTTTGAAATCATTATTTTATCAATACAAACCTTTAAAAATTATTGTATTTGATATAAAATTTATTATTATTATTAGTATTTAATGATTTTAAATAGGAAATAAAAAGTGTATGTATTGTCATTCAATGATTTAATTTTTAATTAAAAGATATTTATAGACAGAATATAAAACGGGCTTTGGATATACTTTCTATTATTAGTTTTTAAACTAAAAAACTTATTTATAAAATGTTGATTTATCGATTTTTGATAAACATAATTTAGATTTATATGTAACAAATAAATAAAGAAATAAATATACAAATTATGAAGAGATGACTCGAATTTATTGTCTTTTACCAAACTACGTAAAAAATTTACAGGATTTTAGCTCAATATGTACATCATGCTCTTCAACATAAAATAAAGTATTTGAGGTTTTGGACTTTTCTTGTTTCTCGAAGGCTATGGCTTCTAACAATTTTTATATTTTATATAAAATTTATTATTACTTTTTAATTTTTAAAAACTACTATTTTCTTATGTAAAGAGTTAAGAAAGGTATCAAATGACTTAATTTGAAGATAAATTAAACATTTTGTTTAAAATATTAATTATCTTTAAATTATAAAGTATTTTAATCTTTATAAATTTTTTAATATACAAAATTTTATATTAATTAATTATTTTATTTTTTAATTATAAGATATATTATTATTAGAAAAATGGTATTTTAATTTTTATAATTTTAAATACATAAAATTAATAAATTTACATAAATTAAGTAAATCATTTTATAATTAAAAACAAAGTATTTTAATTTTATAATTTTTATAAATTATTTATTGGATCAAACTTAAAAACTTGTTTGGTAGTGATAATCCCGGGTCTATCTACCCCTTCTATCACTTGAAAAATAAAGATTTTCATTTGTTATAATAACGGTTGGAAGCGATAGTTAAAATTACTATTAAACGGCCTTTTTCGAATTTTTATTTATAAATACGGTGGATGCTAAGTAAAATATAAATTATTTTAATATTTTTTTAAATAAATTATGTAAAAAATTAATCCAGATTCAATAACATGAGGCAACTTTTATAATTTTATTTGTAAAACAAAGTCTAATAGAAAAAAAAATTAGGAAATTTATCTCACATCTTATTTTCTTCATTTTTTCATTCCTTTTCTCAGCAACCAAACAGAAGTTTACTCTGATATTTGCTCTGCATTATGAAAATTTGGGGTTGAGATAAAAGCGAGGGAGCACAACCCATGGTCTTTGCATAGGAACAATGAAGAACAACAGCAGCAGCAGTAGCAACCACATCGCAAGCCTCGATTCCAGATTCAACCAAACCCTCAGAAACGTTCAGGAGTACGTTTTTTCTTTAGATTTTTTGAATACCCGTTTGGGGAAAAGGCTCGGATCTTTGAAATTACGTGATATTGTCGAGAAACTGTTTCTGGGTCTTGTTGATTTTTTATGTTTCTTGGTGGGTATCAGTGGGAAAAGGTCTGATTCGTGGGATCTCTTTGTTTGGCTGCTGGAACAACGGGGGAAAAATAAAATTGAAGTAAAATTTTGAATGGAATATTTATTGTCTGGTTTTAATTGCCATCCAGTCAAGTGAAGTTAATACCAAATTATTTGGTTTAAATTAAAAAATTTATCTCAATTTTATTTTGTTTAGTTTCTTGGCAATTAAAAAGAGGATGATTCAATCTGGGAATGCATAGTAGGTGTTGTTTTATTTTCATGCGTGCTAACTCAAAATTAGTAGATTCAGTTTACTAAATTTTATTGTTGAATTGGGTTGTTTTAGATTTATAGATTTATGCTAAGAACAGGTTGCAGTGTGTGCTCAAACAATATGAAGCCCAACTGGGTTTTGATCCTTTTGAATTGAAGCGTTGATAATTAATGAAAGGTAGGTTGTCATCGTAAGTTTGATCTCTCGCTGAATCGGTGCTGTCAGCACTAAATTTCATGTTATTACCTGGTTGAAGGGAAAAATGCTGATGTTTTAGATGTTTGGAAGTGTTTTTCTTCCCCTTCATAGTAAGTTCTTGGACCTTTTGAACCTTTATGAGATGATAATGGTGGTATTCCACTCTCTTTCTCTCTCTGCTTCCTCTATGGTAACTAGGTGAATAGGTTGATTGTTTGTGTTTTTGTTTTAAAAGTTTAAATTATGGTGGTGATTTTGCCTGTATCTTATGCATTTTCATTTATGTAGTGTGATTTTCTCACTTCATTCTTATTAGGTATTCAATATTATCTTTACATCTTCTGATTTGTTTTAAACTGGTTTCTTTGCATTCTGTTTCAAATCGAATAGTCTACTCTGCATTTATCTGTCTCAGGCTGCCAACCAATTTGTCTCCTCACTGCTTTTGTTGCATTATCTAATGTTCTGTTTGTTTTTGGGATCCTATCAGTTCATAATGGAAGAGTAATGTTTGGTATTGACCATATGATTTGTTTTTGTCAAATAAATTGGTCCTCTGTATTTTCATTCACGTGCTTATCAAGAAGGATAGTCTTCTTCGGGGATGACCTAGGTTATTTGTAAAATTGTATTTATTCTATTTATTTGCAGTAGTGGTGCACTGCTACTATCTTTTCCTTGAACAAATCGCGTGATTGTAATCTTTATTTTATTTCACCATCTAGGTTACTTAAAGGCCGCAGTTTCCCTGGTAAAGTATTACTAACACGGAGATCAGACCCATTGGATAGCTCAAGTGTTCAAGAACGCAGTCCAGATGATGAAAGGAGTTTCTCAGACAATGATACTGGACCTAGTGATCGTATAGACAAGTCTGTTGAGGTAGTGTTTGTTAATTGTAATAAGTTTTCTTTGCTTCCAATGTTAATAATATTGATAATTAATAAATTTTGAAGTCCGAAACTTTACATTTTTTATTCAGGAAGAAGATGAAGGCACAGGCAAGCCAAATAACACTGCAACTGCTAATAAGTTAAAATCTTCAAAACCAAATACTGAGAACACACCCAAAGAGGTTCCAAAATCCACAATGGGTGCTAGAGCTACAGATTCAGCAAGGGTTATGAAGTTCACGAAGGAGCTATCTGGGCCAACTGTCATATTAGGTATTGCTTTATTGTTTATACATTCACTTCTGTTTCTGTCCCATTGATAATCTAAGGAGCATACATATGTCAATGTATACATCTCAGATAGGATGGGGCCGCTTGTAGACTGAGACATGCTGGTGTTTGAGATGGTATATTATCATGTAGGAAATAGTGATGTATAATCAGCATTGAGATGGTAGCCATGTGTAACTCAGTTGCTAGTTGTGTAAATACAAAAGTTCATACTACTAACCATACTATGAATTTGGTGATTAGTGTTATGCAAAAATAAAGTTGAGGCTTTGGTAGCTTTGTGGTGTCCATGTGTGAATAAATCCAAAGAGGTTTCGCTTTTCATGCATTTGTAGTTTTAGACTTAGATCACACACTGGTAGATTTCTTTCATTGTTTTCAGCTCTTTTGCTGGCCTTCTGTGTCTTTTTTATGTACTTCTTATGCTTAATTCGTTCATCCAAAAATGAAGGAAAAATAATAATTACTGCATTGGCATGAAGTCCCTGTCTTGAGGAAAAAAGGAATATTATTTTTTCGCCATATTCATGATGTGTAGTGGCATGATCCTTGTCATTTTAATATTTGTGTTCATTATTTTCTATGGTCATTGTTAGTAGTTTGAGTCAACCACTTCTTTCAGTGAATTGCATTCTTATTTTGATTGAAATTATCTGCAACCATTTTCATCTTTTTTTTGGTTATCTCTAGCAGTTCCATATCTCTTCTACCTGGGATCTTACTATAAATTTGGGCCTTTTTTCCCTGATTATTTCTATTTCATTGTGTAGAAACATTGCGTGAGTTATCCTGGAGTGGCATACCACCATATATGCGCCCCACTATATGGAGGCTTCTTTTGGTGAGTAAATACAACTATTACTCTTGTGAAAATTGATGTAATTCATCCTTGCTCTTTGACTATGGGATTGAATGATATGGGTGGGTCCTGAGGAGTTACACTTCATGTATATATTCTTTTCTACCTACTTTTGGATGAGAGTTCTATTTCTCTCGTGATTTTATTAGTGTTCTACTCTTTGGTTCCTACTGATTTGGACTAGAGGGTTAGTTTTGTAGACCTTGCTTCTCAACTTGAAGGGATCATTACATTTGATTTGAGTACAAGCATACCTAGTATGATCTCTTATTAACAGTGATTGTTATTGGACTATATCTGTTTGTTTGGTTGAAGTTTAAATATGAACTGACAACAGGGATATGCACCACCTAATTCAGATAGAAGGGAGGGTGTTCTGAAAAGGAAGCGCCTTGAGTATCTTGACTGTGTTTCTCAGTATTATGACATTCCTGACACTGAACACTCGGATGATGAAATCAACATGCTACGCCAGGTATATCTAATGCTAATTGACCACCCAATAATCACTTCTGTCCAATTCTTTATGATGATCTCTTCTAACCTTGTGCCTGTATTGCCTATGTTGTTAGATTGCTGTTGATTGTCCAAGAACGGTGCCTGATGTTTCTTTCTTTCAAGAAGAGCAAGTTCAGAAATCCCTGGAGCGCATTCTTTACACCTGGTTAGATATTTTTCTTTTCCTTTCCTTGTGTAGTTTCGAATAGCTTGACATGGTATGTAAAACACACATAGGAAGGAAGAAAAATGATCACAACTATGTTGGTGAAGACAATTGAATCCCATATGAAAAAGAAGGTTGTTCAGTTTCCATTTGAATGTTGTATCAATTGATTGGATCTTTATTGATCTGGTCAATGTATATCTGTACATGCATTTATGTGTGTGGTTTACCTATCTATCAAAGCTATTCTTATATTCCCTTTAAGTAATTTTAAAAACCTCACAATGCTCTTAAATAGCGGCACCTAGGTCTATACCCATGCAACTATCATATTCAAAGTTTTGGGAGTTTTCTCCGTTAGATGTCAAAGTCCATGCCTATGTCCTTGTTACATATTTTACCAAATGGATCTGAGCTCTAAACCACACGGCTATGGCTATGTTGCTTCATAAAACTCATGTGAGACTAACACTGACTAATGGCTTCTTTCCATTGAAATGCTTCTCTGGAATATTTCACTTTTTTGTTGCCTATCAGTATAGTTATTAGGGTGGATCCTTTTGACCGTTTGGCCTTGATCTGTGTGCACATGGAGGATGCATAGGAACATTGTAAAATAATTTTCCAAATTCTAAAAGTAGTCATGAAAAATATGCAGCTTGTCAGTGCAGTAACCCATTTTTATTTCATAAAATGATATATTACTGTGGACATTGTGAAGGATTCCCCTTATTATTCTTGAAATTTCCGCATCATTCCAAAACTCCATGTATTGTTCCCCCCATTCAATCCCATCCTGCGAACTTTTATTGTTACACTGACTTGTCAACCTTTTCACTATATTTCCTGATTAGTTCCTGAATACCAACTCATTCTTGGTGTGGAGTACTGTTATATCTCAAAATTTTCAGTATGATAAGGAACTGGCTAACATGTGGGTTATGGTTGTGAAGCTGTCCTTGTCCAACTATGTTCCTTATATTGATTTAGTATCGGTTGTAACCTTGTGTAATTTTTCCTGATTTGTTTCCAGGGCGATTCGACATCCTGCAAGTGGCTATGTTCAAGGAATAAATGATCTTGTGACCCCGTTTTTAGTGGTTTTCTTATCAGAATACTTAGAAGGGAGCATGGATAATTGGTCTATAATTGATCTGTCTCCAGAGAAAATCTCTAACGTAGAAGCTGATTGCTATTGGTGCCTATCAAAGTTGCTCGATGGTATGCAAGATCATTACACATTTGCTCAACCAGGAATACAAAGACTTGTGTTTAAGCTGAAGGAATTGGTCCGACGGATTGATGGTATGCCCTTTTGTCGATGATCAAGGAAATTTATTGCTGTTTTTCATCAATATTACTTTCAACAATTTTCCAAGAAATAGTTCAGAAAGAATAACTAAACAAATCTTACTTATTTCTGAAAAAGTCAGGTAATTTGCTTTTATTTGTCTTGATTTGGACTGCAGATGGAACTGTGAGCAGGTAGTTAGGTTGAAAGCTGAAGGCTTTTACTTT
Organism: Vitis rotundifolia; assembly: GCA_030254885.1. Classification (NCBI taxonomy): domain Eukaryota; kingdom Viridiplantae; phylum Streptophyta; class Magnoliopsida; order Vitales; family Vitaceae; genus Vitis; species Vitis rotundifolia. The sequence continues at coordinate 21,332,131 of CM058155.1, forward strand.
ATTCAGAGATTTGTTTAAAAAGGGTAGCGTTTTGTGTTGTAGAGGGCTATGGTTTGGGTTGCAAATGTGGTCAATGTCCAGGTAAATCAAATCTGGACATATCAAAAGGGATTTAAAGATTAGTGAGGTTTAGTGGGTAGAGTTGTCAAATGGTAAAAAGGTTGAGGTGGGTTTGTGGGAGGTTCCATATTCAAGTCCTAATGGGGACAAAAACTTTTACCTATCAAAAAAAGATAGTTTGCCATACTTCAAACATCTAAAAAGACACAGACTGAAACAAAAATAAGTAGTGAAATTCAGGAATCATTTGTGTTATTAGGTATTTTAAGGAATGAATAAGTTGGTCTCATATTTGTGTGAGGATGGTTAATCTATACTGTAAGTAGATTTTATGCTTTGCATCTACAGTTTTGTAGAGTCCCTCTCCTTAATGTGCTTAAATGTGGGGTTTGGAAATTGAATTGGATAGGACTGGTCGGTCTTTGAGCTAGGCTCATTACATTCCAGGTTGGAGTGGGGCCTTAGACCAGTTATTTAAGTGAAAGAGAAGACGGAATGGATGCAAACTCAAAACCATAAAGAAATTTCAGATACTGCTTAGTGCCTGTTTAGGAGGGATTCTTGTAAAGCCATTTTTAGTCTGTAGTGCTTGTCTGTAGCACTTCTATCAGAAACACTTCTTATGGAGAATCAGTTTGTGTTCTGATACAAACTATAAAAAGGTCTTTTAAAAGTGTTTTTGGTAATGTGATATAAAAGGAAAAAAAATGAAAAAAAAAAATAAAATGGAAAAGAAACACCTACCAAGTGTTAGTCCAAAAATTGCTTCAAGTGATTCTCTAGATCTTTTAAATTGATTTTTAAAATTTAACCAAGCACATAATTTTTGTGAGAAAAGCTCTCCAAACAGTAGAAAGTGCTTGTAAACCTTCAAGAATTACGCCCCAATAAACTCTTAATTCCTTACAGCTCGCCAACCCAATACAAACATCTTCCTAGTTGTGTATTATTTTGAGAGAACATGTTGATAATAAATGTTCTAATACAAAAGGTATTACTTATATGACAATGTTTTAGTTGCAAACAAGAAGAGTATAATTTGGATAGTCAATCCATAGGTTTCAATTGGAAGGGAACTCCTGTTTCTCCCAACTTTTAACTGTAATGAAAAATGTATTTCTTGTTTTTCCCCCCTTTTCTATAAGGCACTTTGGCTGAATGCAGTTTTAAATTTTGCTACTATGTCATGGTTTTTGACCCCATACAATGTGTCAAAATGCCATCTTTTGAATATCACTTTCATTTTTGTGAATCTGTTTATTATCTTTTCTCCCATTTATTGATGCCCATATATAGTCTGCCATGCCTACTTCAAGTGTCTGATTTTGAACTGCACCAGAACCTGTTTCGAGGCACATGGAGGAGCAAGGGCTTGAATTTCTTCAATTTGCTTTCCGTTGGTTCAACTGTCTTCTAATACGAGAGGTTTGTCTCACCACTTGCATCACTAGTTTGTGCTCCAAGTCATGATTTCCTTGAGTTTTCTTTTCCTTATTTAGTCCAGAGCATGGGTCAATCTTAAGAACTAAAGATTGCAAGTTGCTTCAACAGACATACCTAACTTAGATATGACCTTGATTGGTGCTTTTATCATTTAATAAGAAGAACTATTGACATGTTTACTGTTTTGTTAGATACCTTTCAATCTTGTTACCCGCCTTTGGGACACATATCTTGCGGAGGGAGATGCATTGCCAGATTTCCTTGTGTATATATTTGCCAGTTTTCTTTTAACGGTGAGATATGCTGAATGCTCTTCCTTATGCTGTTTGGTAGGAGAAAAACTGAAGACAAGTGTGTTCCATAGCTTTATCAATAGGAGTAAAAACTTGCTTCTTTTTTTTTTTTTTTTTCCTTTCACAGTTTGTAACTGTTAAATTTTCCTAAACCAGCACCTCAAAAATCTCCCAACCCAGAATGACACATAATCTTTCAATGCCAAAGGGTAGTAACTAAACCTGTAACATTGAAACCCATCTGGGGCAAATGGTTAAAGTAGGAAAGCAAAGTGAAGTGATATTGAGGATTTTGTGACCTTCAGAAGCCTCAGGCTAGAGAATTAGTATTCCCCTTGTAAGAAGGGGTAATTCATGATGCAGCAATGTACACCTGCTTGGGCAAGATAGCATTATCCTCGCTGGCTCCAATGTTAAACCCCTGCTGTCACCTTCATCCAAATGACCATGGCTAGAATGTGTTGCTACAGTTGAATCTCCCATACCACAAAAACTTGTTTCTTCATCAAGCACCTTCTGAAGAAGTTCCATCTTGTAGGATTATGTTTGTGTTTTTTTTCCTTGAAATTTCTTTGCACAATTAGAAGCTAGATTAAGCATGAAACACTTAACCATGTGTACACTGTTTTTTTGTTTGTTTTCAGTGGTCGGATACACTTCAGAAGCTTGATTTCCAAGAGCTGGTAATGTTCCTTCAACACCTTCCAACTCATAACTGGACTCACCAAGAGCTCGAGATGGTGCTTTCCAGGGCTTATATGTGGCACACCATGTTCAACAGCTCCCCCAGCCACTTAGCTAGCTAAAAACAAGTAATATTTTTCATCTGTTAACAACCCCGAAATTTTCTTTCCCTCGTCTTTAATTTTTTGTTTTTCCTACTACTTGGTTCGATACTTCGACGAAGTGGTTTATTATCGATAATCATGTGTTCTCATTTGTGGCTTGTAACATCTGTATTTTCAACATTTCCTTGTAGATTTACCTTCACCAAAAGAAAGAAAGTTAACTCTTCCTTTGTGTAATGATCATTAATTTCCATGAACAAAGGGGTTCTGAGGAAACATAATCTGGTATTTTTATTAGTTTTTATGCCTTTTGCCTGCATATTCTCAGTGGAATCCCCTCAGAAACCTGCCATTTGATTTCTTATTTTTAACTATTTTTTGGGTTAGGAAATAAAGAATGTTGAATCATGATCGTAATGCTGTATACTGTGTATTATTGCATAATAATATATGCTGTAAATAAGAAATTTCTTGCAAAAGTTTCTCAGAATGATACATGAAAACTTGTAAGTCATATCCTACATTTGAAAATAGAATTCCTTTACAACAATGCATCATCAACCATCTGGTGCTCTGAAAATAGAATTCCTTATCAACAATGCATCATCGACCATCTGGTGCTGCAAATATAATCTTTGACTAGTTATCCTAACCTTTTCCCACATCAAAGCTCCCAGGTGAGGCCAGGGGGAAGTTGATAAAGTAGGTTGAAACTTAGTCTGTATCACCTTGAACCTTGCTTGGTCTGATGCTGATATTAATTAGGCTCTAAAGAGGGTTTGGTGAGGTTCATCACCATTTAGCAGCATAGATGTTTCTCCAACAAGAGCTCAGCCAGCTTGGTGAAGTTCTGGAAGTTGTCAAACAAGGTTGATCGACCGTCTTTTTGGCTGGAAGAGAGCAGAGAACCCACAATCAGATACTTCAATAGGCCTAGTTCAAAATGAGTAAACCCACAAATATCAACATTTATGGAGAAGCACTGCTCTGTTGCAACATTGCAATGCATTAGGTAGAGATGCAGTGTTCTGGTTTAATTGCCATTCATTGATGAACAGAGTTTTTTTGTTGTAGAGAATGAGAATTGTTTGTAACAAATTCGTAAACTTTGAAGAAGAAATATACTTAGATCACAGCAGCGGGATACCTCAAACTGATTATTTTCGAAATGGTAAGATTGATATGAAAGGCTTGAGGCAATGGCTAAATGAATATCAGCTTACACTGTGATACATTTTCATCCAAGGCCCAAGGAAAATTTTATGAAACAGAGAGAATAGACATGAGTTTAAAAGCACAATGCCTAGAAACAGAAAGAAATATAAAGGAGACCAAGATGGTGACAAATGAGAGTGAGGATTACAAATGACAGATAAGAGAAGAGTTCAAGCAGATACAGAAAATTTCTGGTCGTGCCATCTTATGCGAAAATTATCTGCTTTGAACCCTATTAGTCTCTAAATTTTAAAATGCATCTACACATTTTCGAGGGATTGGCCTTTATGGGCATCATAAACTTCTCTCTCCTAGATGAGATGGACATCATAATGCCTCTATGAATTGAGTGTCAAAAACTTCTTTTCCCAGGCGATGTGGGCATTGTGTCTACATGTTTTAGAAGGGTTGCTCTAGATGGGTGCTAGAGACTTCTCTTCCCAAGGTGATGGGAAAACCCTATATGGGTGTTAGAAGCTTCTCTCCCCTAGGTGATGTGAACATCATTATCCCGACTCCTTATCCGTGAGAAATAACAATCCAAGCTAGCCCTGCCTGGAAAAAGGATGCTTAGGGTGAATCTACCATTCACTAAACAAGCCACAAAATTCATTGAATATGTTTGCATAGACAAACATGTGGCAAATATTTCAAGATATAGTTAAGATCAGATGGATTGTAGGTTTGTATTCATACTTTCAAGGAAATCTAAGCTTGTAAATAGTGTAGAGCAGAAAGAAAATGAAAGAAAGTGAAAACGAAATGCGTGGAGAATGGGGTTCCTTACATATTTCTTTTCTATTTCTTCAAGGAATTTCTTAGGATAATCGACGTACTCCTCACATTCCTTCTTTACACCTGCAGCAAGCTCTTCTTCTCCGGCATTCTCGAGGTTTCTGATCAAAATAGTTAAGGTCAATTTGTCTGGAACACAGCCTGAAGCCTTCATCAACCCATACATCTCCATTGCCTTCTCTGTCATACCCACTTGCAGATACGCTCCAATCATCTCAGTATAAACCCTTGTATCAGGTTCCAAGCCTTCCTTCTTTAGTTCAGAGAAAAGCCCTTCAGCCATTTCAATCAGTTTCCTCTTTCCCAGCATCATAATCATATCAGAGTACAGGGATAGATCTGGTTTGTACCATACTTCCTTCCGGATGAATTCAAACACCTATAACCTGATTCCTTTTCAGATCAAGCCACATAATTGAAATGAAAAAAAAAAAAAAAAAAAACCCAACATATACATTACATGCATGTGTGCATATGATAAGCAAGTTTAGGCTGTATCAAGGAAGTATGTTTGTTTGAAAACGGTCTTCTAACTAGAAAAACACTGATTTTTTTCTATACCGAAAATGGTTGTTTAAGAATTTATCTCAAAAACATTTGAGGTGTTGTCAAGTATTTTTTAGAATGTTCTGAGAAGCAAGTGAATTGAGTTTAAGCATGGTACACAAGCGTATGATTTTATAAAAATTAATCTGAAAGAACTGTTTATCATATTTGAAAATTTTTCAACAAATGGTTCTCAAAAGCTGAAAGGAAAATCATAGAGTCCTTTATCTCTACGAGTATAAACAAAAATTTGACAGAAGAACAAACGACTTCAAGTAGGAACAACATTTCACAGGAAAGAGCTATAAACAAGAATGAAAGAAGAGAAAGACAGAATTGAGATCAACCTTCAAACTCATTGAGACATCTTCAACTTTTCATGGAAAAGAATTATAATTAACAGGAACGAAAGAAGAAAAGCAGAATTGAAGCCAAAATCCATATGGAGAAGAGCAAAAATACCATAGAAGCCCTAATCAAATACAAGCGAGCGAGAAACATTATAGAAGAACAAGCAGCTCCACAGAGAATCAACAAAGAAGAAAAGTAGAATCAGAGACAAACCCATATGGAGAAAATCAGAAATATCGCAGAAGCCCTCACCTTTAGGGTTAAGTCCAATTCACCTTGCCTCTGCAACTCGGCCAATGTATCCAACAAATCAGACTTCAAGAGCCTGCTGACCCTGCTACTGAAAACCTCTTCCAATTTAATGGAAGATTTGGCCAACTTGAGAGACTGAACAGCTTGTATGGCTTCTGTGGACAGCACCCTTGACCTCCACAAGGGCTTCCTGGGTCCACCCCTCAAACCGCAGGCGATTTTTGGGAATTGGGGTTTATGGGTTTGTGGGTTTTGGGGGAATCTCAATTGGGGAAGTCGAAATTTGAGAGAGCCCATTACAGTACACTCCATGAGAATGCAGTAGAATTGAGAATTTGAATATTTGGCAGTACAGAGAGATCTTAAATATCAGAAATACCCCTTGTGTTTCCTATAATATCTTCGGACCTCCTCTCTATCGGGAGTTACGGATTTCACAAATATCTTTTACTCCCCTGGGTTTTTCTGATATATAGGAGAACTGTGGATTCTGAGAGAGAGAAGGGGGATGGGGTTATCGGCTTCGAAGCGAGTCAAGAGTAGCCTTCAGAACTCGCCCAAGTTCGACTCAGACTGCAACTCGGCCTACTCGGAGTGTCTCGACCTGAGCGAACACGCCTTCGCTGGCGTTCGCCCGTATCAGCTCTCCGGCGCCTCACTGCGGCTCCACCAGTCCCTCTGCGATCACCACCCCCTCATCAAGCGGTGGGTTCCATCTCCTCCGACTCAATTACAGGTCGACCGCGCTCTCCGAGTTGTAACTCGCTCCGGAGACTCGGTCCAGGACCAAACGCTAGGGAGGGTCGAGTTCAAGGCCTTCGCGGTGGAGCTCTTCGCCGACTCCGTCGTGGCCGGCGCAGGACAAGCGTTGCTGCGGCGAGTGCCGATTGGAGTGGCCGGGATTGCAGGAGTTGGGTTGGTGGCTAGGTCAGGGAAGGAGTTGGTGGCCACGGCGATTGGGGTCTACGCGCTTGGTGTTGCTACGTCTGTTTATCTTGGTTTATCTGGCTAACGTTGTATACGTGGCATCATCTTAGGCTATCTGTAAGAACAAGGCATCCATGAGCCGTTGATTATTCAATGGCTCTGATTTGGAATGAATACTGATTGTAATTATCTATTTTAAATTAAAATAAAGTATAAAAATTTTCTTAAACTAATATTATTATAAAGGAATAATATTATTTTAAAATATTTATTGAATTTATCAAAAAAATTTCATTGATGAATATAAGGGAGAAAACAAACCAATCAAATTAATAGTGTGTTTGATATTAATTTTAAGAAGTGTTTTTAATTTTTTTAATACTAAAAAAATAAAAAATTTTAGAATTACTATCGAATGCATTCTTAGAGTTTGTTTAATAGTGATTCTTAAAAACACTTTTAATATTTTTAATACTTAAAATTTTTTATCATTTAATTATTAAAAATATTAAAAATGTTCTTTAAAATCACTCTCAAACGTATTTTTACTATTATAAATATTAAAAATATTTTCTAAAATCACTACCAAACATACTTTAACTATACATTAAATAATAAAAATATATATATAAAAAACCATTTCCAATGTTTGATGTGATGAAAAAATATGACCAGTGAGAGGAGAGGGTATAAAAGTGTCTCATCTTTTATTTGCATATGTTTTGTCATTTTTGTGACTCCAATAAAGACCAAGGAGCATTTGCTGTACTTGATTCAGGTTTTCATACGGTGATCTCGGGTTTAAAAATTAATTTGAAAACAAGTGAGTTGATCCTAATGGGGGTAGGTTGTTGACTTGAATCTAAGATTTGGTTAGTTTGGTGGGATGTTGTGTGGGTTCTCTCCCAATCACATGTTTAGGTTTCCCATTGGGAGCTCTATGTTTAGGTTTCTCATTGGGAGCCCTTTACAGATCCTTGCCTTTGGAATGTTGCGAAAGAAAAAATTTAGAGGCAACTTGCTCTGTGGAAGGGATGGTATTTATCAAAAGGAGAGAAATTGACTTTGGCAAGAGCATTTTTTTAATCTTCTAATTTATTTTATGTCTTTATTTATCATCCCTAGAAATGTGAGCTTAAAATTAGAAAAGATTCAAGAGTACTTCCTGTGAGACGGGGGACTGGTTCAAAAAAGACCCTAGTTGGTGAATTGATTGACAGTTTGTAGGAGAAAGAAGCATGGGGGCTTAGGTATAAGAAATTTGTCTACCCTAAACAAAGTTTGTCTTGGAAAATGATATTAGAAACTTACAACTTAGAATGAAACCTCTTGGAAGTAGGTGATTTTGGGAAAGTATAAGGGGAGGAGAAGGGGATTGGTGTTCAAGAGGAGGGACAAATATGAAGTGAGGTTGTAGAAGACTATTAGGAATGAGTGGTAGGAGTTTAGTGAGAAATGATAGGAGCATGAGATTTTGGAAGGAAAGGTGGTGTGATGATAATTCCTTAGAATAGACATGAGCAAAATTTGAGATCGGAGGTTGATATTTTATTGAAATCCTTTGTTCGCTAGTCAAAATAATGACTAAGAGAGTTGGGAGAAGTAGAGGTCTTTTTTTAAGAGGTTGCAAGGGCAATTGATTAGAAAAGTGTACATGAAATCATGGTTAGGTGGGATTCAAGAAACGACATTTTTACAATTAATTCGCCATAATTCTCCTCAACAAATTGTAGTATGGAGTGGTTTCCAATAGGCATTGTATGGAACCCTTAGTCCCAATGAAGGTATACTTTTGCTTAGGAAGCTTGATAGGAAATTTTTTTGACTTTGTATCAACTCAAAATGAGGGATTAAAGATTGTCGAGTAAATTTTTTTATGTAAAGAGAAGAAAAGAGTGGATTTTAATAGATAATGTCTTTAGTTAAAAACATCATTTTTAATTTGTATGGATCTTTTATAGGGAAGATGAGAAAGAAAATGCGAAAAACAAAGGAGAGAAATAAGAGAGTACATATTTCTGGAATGCATTAAGTACACATGAAAAAAGCTCCTTATCTTTGTTTGATATTAAGGTGAGGGAGTTATTTTTTGTATTTTCCTTTGCCTTTTTAATCTTCGATGCTTTGTATACTTCATGTATACTTTTTTATACTCTTTTGGTTAGCACTTTTAATATAATTTTCTTCTTCTTTCTTTTCTTTCCCCCAAACTTTCCGGAGGTGTGTGCTAAGTAGGAACGAATATATTCTTAATATGAAAAGGTTTTTATACAACAAAGAAGAATTGAATTAATGGAAGTATACAAGGCAAGTGGTTACATAAGGGACCTCATCCTCCAGCTCCTGTGTTTGGAGACTAGGAAAATTCAACAAGAAAATATAAATGGAGATTGCAACCCTATCCATCTTTCATCCTGACTCTTACTCTTCATCCAGTTCCAGGCCTGGTATGTATTCCAAACTTACGTCGAAAACAACTGGACTGTTTGCAGCAACCCTTGGCCTGCCTGGAGCTGAGGCAAGACCTTTCGGGAATGCCAACTGATCAGAAGAAACCACAAAACAAATGAGTTCTTGAACCCAGATTAAAAGAAAATGGAATTTCAGAATCTTAAATGTTTATTTTCCCACTAGCCAAACAAGCAAGCTATGCAAAGTAAATGGAAAATTAGTTGAAACCCTAACAAAATCTGCAAACATACGAGTACAGAACCATGGAGGAGTAGGAAGACATTGCTCCCTTCTGCTAAATGGACCCTATACTCTTATGTGGGCAACATACATAGATGACAATAGCTGCAGATAAATCACAAATTTGTAATCACAAGGCCGAGAACTCAGAGACAGAATTCTGATCACTGTTAGGACTTAAATCCACAATATGAAGATGCATCTACTATAGGGTTGTTGATCAACCAAGAGAATGAAGTTAAGCAGGAAAAATCCTTTTTTCTCTTTCTTCCTATTGGAAATAGGGCATCAAGGAAGAGACTTACCGGTCCTGGAATGTAGATTCGGCGTATCCCTCCAGTTTTCATTGTCAACATCCCTTCATCAAGTCCTTTGATCACCTATTCTACTCATTCAAATTAGTAAACCATTTCAGTAAGTAGTAAAACTCAGTAAAAGCTGCTTATAGATCTTACCTGACCAGAGCCAACCCGAAAAATATAAAGCTGACCTTTCTCCAAGGAACTGTGAAATTGGAGATAAAAAGTTTGAGAGTTAGAAATGAGATTTGCATGGATCTCAAGCACCTGTAGTAGGCAAGTGGCATCCATCACAAAATGGAGCCCAAGATAAAAGATTGTTGATGCCAACAATCATGATGACTGGACTGTTTTTGTCGAGTTTATCCTTAATTTTAATATAAAATATTCATCCAATCTTGTATTTACAAGCCACATGTAGAACAATTAGGGTTCTTATAGAGATCCAAGGATTCAGCTCCAATGTCTAGCTTATTGATAACTAAGAATTACCAACATAATTCTTTGATGCAAGAGTACAATAGATTCAGCGAGATCCACATATAATCAATGAGCTTACCTGTCAAAAATTTGTCCAGACGGAACCATGGCAACATAGTTTGCAGCCACCTGTTATAAATGAAATCAGTGTGGGGAACAGTCATAAATATGAAGCAAAAATTAGATTATGATAAATTTGTAAGGCCATCATTAAATAAAAATGGTCATATAGTTTAAATCACAACATTGAAAGCATGGTTGTATCTTATTGTCATGCAACTTAGCTGTTGTAGCTATAGTTCTGTCATACTTTTCAATTGAAACTGTAACTGAAAAATGATCCAGTCAACCACAAAATCTTGAGCCTTTTTAGACGATAAGGAGATGACTTGATAGCTTAGGGAGGGGATGCCTTTTCTTAACACCTCAGTTGGCATACAACTTTTCTAGTTTGAATTAGCATATGCTTGTGGAGAATCTGGATAAGAAAGAGGGCCCATCATGACAATTGATCACCAACCTCAACAGCCTGCCCTTTCCAACCCCTTGACATAAAATGAAAAAAAAAAAAAAAAATTCATCTTGAACATTGCCAGCTTCATCCAATTTTAACTTTGGATTATCAGTCTCAGAATTAAAGTGCAATAGTAAGGATGGTATCCTCAATGTATTGCTTAAAATTGAAGTACAATGGAGCATGGGAATCAGAAAACAGTGAGGCAACTGGAAGATATCATGTTCATATCTAACTATACAGAAGCATGGTTGGGAGCAGGATTCAAGAAATTTAAAGCATCATCCTCTGTGTGTGCAGAGGCAATGGCTCTTCATGAGAGTCTCACAGGATTCAAGAAATCTATGGCAAAGCTAGTGGTTGAAGGAGATGTAGAGAGCTCTTTGAACTGGAAAAGAGGAAAGAATAAGGCATTTCATCAGCTGATTTTGATGCAATTTTAAATAGTTAAATGTCAATGTATCACATATGGGTGGTGCAAATTTAGGGCGTCAGTCTGTCGGAAACTGATGAGAGATAGAGGTCCCCAATCATAGAGCAAAATTTAACTGTTTGCATTAAACTACAGATTTTTGAGCAGACAACATCCCTTTATTTCTTCATTGGCAAATAAAGCAAGTTTTTTTTTTAAAAATCAGAATCATTCACACCTGAAAACCAATTGGTGGACTAGGGCCATCACCAACTTTTATATCCTTATACTGCAAACCAGATTCTGTAGTTACCATAGGTACCTTCATTCAAGAAAAGAATACGTGTGCTTAGTACCAATCATCATCCATGGAAATCAAACATCAATGTTAACCACAAGGTCCTTAAGATTCCCTGCGTAACAGCTCAACAGCTATATAAAGATGTTCAATGAAGTCACTTCAAAGAATTTTTTGTCTTATTGACTAAAAATATTTTTTGCATAAATCTCCAAGAATTTGCACCTGAAAAACATTCAAACAATTTTATTGCAGTGGATGAGACCTATACATGTAGAGTTGCCACCCAATTATGGCCGTGTTGTATCTGAAAATGCATCAGTGACAAAACAGGATGATTTCTACCAATCTTAATAACTGCACTCATGTGGATGGTAGAAAACTCATGTTGAAGAGGTACATGGACATGGTTCCAGGTGACTGTAGCAACCCATGACTCAGAACTCATCATTTGAATGCTGAGGACTCGAACATAATATATTTTAATAGAAAATATGAAGGAATCTGTATTATACTAAGAGAGAGCTCTACAGAGAATCCAAAGATTTCTTGGACGTGGATCAGCAATGCAATAGGCAAAGGTATGAGGCAGGTTGATTATAGCTTGTAAAGCATGAGAACTAAGCCTCAAAAGGGAAACTCAAGGCTAACACACAAGAAATACTGATTACAACATTAGCTCTAGGAATAGATAAAGAAGGCCAACATAGGCATAGTATTAGAAGGCCTTTAAAATCTTGTACATGCATGCTCTCTTGTGAAAAAGGAAGTGTATCTCTTGACTACCTCTGACTTTGAGGTTTGAGCCTTAAGGGATTTGAGCTTCTACAGCTATCCTCGAGGTGTTTCACTTAAACCTACAGAAGATGATACCTCATGCATGTTCTAAAACTACAAACTTGAGGTTGTCAATTAAGTAAAACAATTCCAAGAGGAAGCTACCTAAAATATGGAAATGAAGCAGGCCATGCCAATCAGAGCCTAAACCATCAAATTCTAATCATTGAATATGAAATATGTCTTGAAAGGATTTTAATATCTATCATTTTATCAAGAAAATAAATGATGCAGCAGTATAAGCTAATAGATAACCTAAAAAAAAAAACGTCTTGTAGGTCTTGCTTAGGCAAGAATCTTGATCTATGAGGTACAACCATATACAATAAGGCAAAACTTAAATCATGAGCAGGCACCTTGTATGTTGTTTACACTTTGAGGAATGAACGCCAAGTATTTAGCTTCTGAAGCTATTTTTCAGAGGCCTTATAATGAACCTTGTCAAGCACTGCCTCAGATATATTCTACTTTGAGTTAGGTTTCAAATTTCCTTCCTCTGATTTGAGTTGTGTCCTTGTCTGTTAGTCTCTTAGGCTTTGTTTGATTCCTGAAAAGTACTAAAGAAGGGAAAAAAAAACTAAAGAAAATGATTTTCTTATGTTTAGATACAAGGGAAAAATGTGAACCAACCCCGCACCAAGAAAGGGAAAACAAGAAAAAGGAAAGGAATGAGGGAAATTTTCCTTAACAAAAAAGTGGGAAAAATTTGGGAAAAGTGCATTCCTCAACAATTTAATTTCCTTTCTTTCAACTTTTCCATAGACAACGAAACAAGAGAAAAATTATATAAAACTTTTTTACCTTTTTATTTTTCCTCTTAATTTTCTTTCCCTCAAACTTTTTGAAAACCAAACATAACCTTAAGGAAATTTAGATACGAGTCTATATACCATTACCATGCATCTGACTTAAACTAGGAAAATTTACATAATATACAACGAGATTACATCTAAATGCTAAGTGTGCCAGACACGGGAGCTATGTAATCTCACCATACATTTTCAAGCTCTTTCTCACAAGCATCATCACATAGTCGTGGCTTATCCTCTGGAGGCAATCCAGCTGCCTTGGCATCAAATGAGTCTATGAATATACCGGAAACTCCAAGAACCAAACCAATCGCTTCTCTGCGTTTTAACATCAACTCATCACTATACTCTCCTGTCCTTGAAGATTTAACTACTACTTCTAAATTCGAGCATCGAATATTTAGACTGCGAATTTTGTCTCCAGGAATGCTTTGATGAGCAGGAAACAAGCTTCTGGCAAAACCGGAACCTACAATTATAGAAGTATTAAGAACATATAGTTTAAGAGCAAACAGTACAGTTGAAGTTATACTTAAAGATAGGAAAATTGTAGCAGGACATATTGAAGAGAATCTAATGGTTGATATTTAAGCAAAAAACTGAAGACTGACCTGGAAAAGAACACTAAAACATGCAACATTTTTCAGAAAATAAAAGTTACCCGTTACTAGTTTTGCAACATGAATGACCCAAAAAAGGACATGGAATTTAGAGTGAAAAATCATCGGTATTCAAAGCAAATCAGAGAAATCTAAAGCTGCGTTTGGTTGCAGATAATTGGGTTTTCTTGGGACTATTCCTATTCTGTAAAATTTGATAATCTAACAGATTTTGGGCTTTATGGAATTGAAATTGAATACCGGACCCCTTCGAAGCCTCCAATTCTAATTCGAAGAACCCAATTCCATGCAATCAAACACAGCCAAGAACAGACCATAAATCCAGCAATGCCTCTCAGAATTTCAACAATCTACAATTGGGTTCGCTCAGGAATTCCAAAATGGGTAAATCTGAAAATCCAGCAAACTTAGAGTCTATGGAATTTAAATTAAATCCCAAAACCCTTTGAAGCCTCCGATTCAAATAGCCATTTTCCATACATCCAAACACCAACAAAATAGAGGATATTCCAGCATTGCCCCTTAGAATTTCAGCATTTACATCAAACAGAACCAAACCCATTATCCAGAATACCACACAAACTCAACGAAGACAGTGACTAGAGAAGAAAAGAACCCAAAACACTACTGACCCCGTTTGGTTGCTGAGAAAAAAAAAAAAAGGAAGAAAATGAGCCTCAAACAACAAAGAAAATGAGACCAGTCATTTTTTTTCTTTCTCAAAAACCAAACACACTAAACAAGTGGAGAAATATAAGTGAAAATTACCAAGTGGAAGCAGCAGAGATGAAGGAGACGAAGCCATCCTCTGAAACCGAATTGGGTTCGAAAGTGGATAATGAAATTCTTTATATACCATGCACGCAATACGCTTCCTTCTTTCGCACATTGAATTATCGTTGTAGCCTTTATCTATAGTATTATTTATTTTTGTAAGAATTTTAAATGTTTTTCACCCAAAATATTTAAAAATATGAGTAAATTTCATTCAGACCCATCAGAATTAGCATAAAAATATTAAGCCACCATAGATTTTAAATTTTATTAATTAATACCCTTATAAATTTATTTTATTTATTTTTTAAAGAGATTTTAAATAAAAATATTTTAGATAGAAGAGTTTAATAATTATCTAACAATTAAATTTTATTATTTAAAAATAAAATTTATATATGAAATATATTTATAGGGATATTAATTGACGAAATTTAAAACTTATGATGGTTTAATGTATTTATATTAAACTTCAGGGATCTAAATAAAATTAACTCTTAAAAATATTTATAATTATTAATAATTTTATCTTTCTATAAAATTTCAAAAAACGTTTAAGAATATTTGAATGAAAGTATAACTCATAAAATTGGATTACATATTTTGAAAACTTGGTGTAGGGATACGGCGGGGTTTCCTACAAGAGTTAGTATATTTTTTTTAAAAATCTTAATATAAAAATAAAAAATAATTTTAAAATTACGACATTTTTTAATTTTTACTAACATTGTAAATTCAATAAACTCATTTTTTTTTTTTAAAAAAAGAGTTTAATATAAAAATAAAAAAAATAGGTAGAAAATGTCGTATTTATTTATTTTAAATAACTGTATTTTAATAATATTTTTTAAAGAACATTTTTTTAACAAAATTCCGAAATCAAGGGTATTTTTGACAGAAAGCAGAGAGAAATTTTAAAATATAAAAAACTATTTTTATTTTTCATAAAAATTAATTTCCAAATAAATAATAATAATAAATAAATAAATATTTATTTATTTTTATTAGAGCCGCTAATATTTGTTTATTTATTTAATATTTACATTTAGAAGTATAACTTGCTTTTCAACTGAGAATCATTCTAGGGTATTTGTTAATAACACAGCTCTTCAATCCCTCTAGGGTTTTTGGCATTTGAAGGTTTCGCAGTGGTTAGTGCTCTGTACTCTTTCTGTCTACTCTCTTTCTTTTGTTTGTTACCTGACAAAATGTGGGAAAATCTGTTTATTCTGGAAACTGAAAGTACCACAAAGCATAAAGCTCACAAGCCTATTGTGGTCTCTTTACTTTTGTTCAGTTTTCTCAGCAACCAAATGGAGGGTTTCCTGGGTTTTGCGCGTTCTTGGTATTATTGTGGCTGTGGATATATTTCTCGTGTTATTGTTGTTGTGTTTCCTATGCACCTTCCGTTTGGTTGCCGAGAAAATTGGGGGGAGATTTTTTTTTTTCATGCTTATTTATATGTTTTCATTTTGTTTCAAAAATTATCACGGGAAAAGGGGAAGTTAGTTTACCCTGCTTGAGGTTTCCAAGCCCCCAAAAAATGTTCCCACTTTCCCACCTCTATTGGCTTCAGTTATTTTCCTCGAAAAATTCAATATCAGTCTGCTTGGTTGCCGGGAGAATATGGGATAACTAAAGAAATTAAGCATTCTGACTCTTCGGTTTCTATTTTTTTTATTTGCTAATTTTACTGTTTTCCTTTCTGGAAATTAAGATGTATGAACAAGGCTCAGAACAAAAATTTTACTCTGGGCACCAAAACTAAAATAAAGCAAGAAGATTAGGCTTTCCTGCAATCTCTCTACATTTGCTTAGATTTTTCAGCATCCTCACTGAGCGTTTCCTTTATTTTATGCATTCTTGTTATTAACATGGCTATGGATATATTAATTGTGCTGGAAGTAAATGCTCTTCACGTCAGCTGGCTGAGAGCAGGTGAAAACACCATAAAATGAATAGGGGCAGGCTTATCGAGTTTGTGTTCTCTATTTACCCTCTATTTGGTTACTGAGAAAGTTGAGGAGGTGAAAGAAAATTTAACCTTGAAGCTTATTTGTATGTGTTGATTTTATTTCTAGAAAAACTAAGAGCTCTCAAGAACTTAGCCACAAAAGTATAGGCAGGCACAGTCGATTTTTCCTTTTTCCTGGGTCCCAAAATAATTAAAAGAAAATGTAATAGCTTAAGAGTTATAATTCCTTTTGTTTTCATTTCTTTTTCTGAGCAACCAAACATAGGATTTGGAAAATCAGTGAAATATTTAGCCTTTGTGCTTAACAAATATTTAATGAGGTAAGGACACTTTGTAGCATATTAATTGTTGTTGCTTATTAATTCAACAACTAGTGTTCTTTGTTAGGAATGCTGTGCATGCTGTTAATTATTGCCATGGAAGTCGATTGTTCTAAATCTTCTTTTGCTGTATTATATCAGATTCTTTTTAGCTGCTAGCTTCTGAGAGATAAACTTGCAGTAACGATGGAGAATACTCTTTTTGGGGATATATTTAAGGTCATTCAAATTGACCCAGATGGGAAAAAGTTTGATAAAGGTATATTTTTGAAGGATTTTTTATGTTTCACTTGATTATTTAGTTTGATATTGGCTATTTTTATTTCCGTGAAGTGCTTAAACAATGACTACCCTTGCTACTAGAAACAAAGGCAGGAAATGTTGATTTCTTTTTGGGTTAGGGTTCTCTCTCCTCCTTTGCTCTCCTAGTCAAATGTCAACTGGTATCTCTTTGTTGCAAACACAATGGAGCTATATTGTATTGAATCATTTGATACTCTTCACATAACCATGTTTCTTGATTAAATTATGCTCCATTTGTTTTGGTATATCTTCATTTAGTCTTTGTTAACCTGATGAAATTTTAATTATTTTTCTCTGTTGAACGATGCTTGGATTGAATTAATGTTTTTAAAAGAAGTATTCTGTTTCTTATGGTGTCCAAAAAGCCTTTTAGATAGTAAAATGCCTTATCTTTAGCTTTCTTCTTTAGAATAATTTGTTTTCATATAATGAGCCAACTTTTATTTTATTTAGTTCATCATGGGAAGATGTCCTGTTACTGATTTTTGAACTTGTGTTGGTGCAAATTTATTTAGAAACTGGGTTGAGTCTAATCTGATGAGATTATCATAGGACCCATACTCGGTTGTTAAGTAATGACCTGTCTATGCAACTAAGAAATAAGGATACCTAAACATGGGGAATCACACTCTTGATAGTTGATTCACAAAAGCTTCTTGCCCATGCACATGGGTACCTATATCAGTAAGCCTCCATTTGCTTGGCGATATGATGAAATGAAATGGTGTTCTGATACTGTTCCACATGTTGTGCCTGATTATAATTTTAAATTTGGGGTGGGGATGAAGATTTTTGCTCCAATCATTCTACACACCCTGTTTGAATGTGCTTGGGTCCAGCTTATAGGCTTATTCAGCCAGGTTGTGCTAGTCTTCTTTGACAAGCCCAATTAATTGTAGTTCCATGCTTAGGCTTAGACTATTCACCTATTGTGGCCCAGCCCACTTGTGTAATTAAGTGTTAGTTAATTCTTTTCTTATAGGTAATATTTCTTTTTTGTAACATTTTATTTTTCCTTTTTTTTTTTTTTTGGTTTTTTGTTTAGTGGTTCCCTACTATGACTGAAACTTGCAACCTCCCTCATCCCCTTCCCAATCTCATTTTTTTTTTCTTGATAACCAAGGAACCTTCCATGGCCAAGCCCTTAGGATCCCCTTTTCCAATCTCTTACAACTTGAGTCAGGCTTCAATGATTAATTCTTATATTCTTTTCTTGGGACCAGGGCAGATGGTGGTTTATATTTTTAAATCTAAGTAGGATTGTGCTAGTTCAATCCTTAAACTGACTTTTAATCAACATTGTGTACTTTCTGCTTGTCTATCAAAAGAAAAAAAAAAAGTGAAATGAGCTTTTTGTGGCCATTATGTGGTTTTCCCATATGCCAGTCCAGCCTCAGAAAAACAGGACCATAGTAATGACTGTAACTGAGGACATGTGAGAGAGATTTAAACCCTAGTCAGTAAGGATGTGATTAGGTAGGTGCGAAACTGTCAATTATATTTTTTTTATAACACGAGTGAATGAGTTTGAGGACCTGAGTTTGCTGGTCTGATATGGTCATGTTAAGGTGGAGTTGTGGGCATAACATTACCAGTTAGATCCTAGTCATGCAGGGGTAAACTATTGGGGCCATATGAAATTGGTAAAAAAGAAAAAGAAAAGAAGAGATGCATTGTGGGGGGGGCTTCTGAATAATGACTGAGCGATTATGATGTGGAGATAGCCTGTAAGTTGCAGGAGGCTCTTTACCCAGTGGAAGCCCCATCTTCAGGGTTCTGGTTTGTTGAATTGGTATTTTGGTAAAAAACCCAATCTTCAATGTTTTGGTTTGCATGAAGAGGCTATGCCTTTCGACCTTTTAGGATTTTCTATATGGTCTATTAAATTACTAGCTACTTGAGTCTTGCAAGTTGCGATCTTTTAGGATGGTTGGTTGAATAAGATATTATGCATCATGTTTCAAATTCTTGTAATCGTAGATTTCTGGTTTTGCAAAACCTCTTTGACTCCTATCTAAATTGATGGTGCACAAGGCTTTATGGAACTTTAACCAGATGGGGAAATGATTCTCTTTAGTTTTTCATATTGAACTCTCTTAATGGTATTTAATAGTACTCTTCTTAAACAAGTTATTTCTCTTGGAGTTTGAAGCTAACAATTCTACAAATATTTTGCTTTAGTTTCGCGCATTGAAGCCCAGAGTGAGCAGCTTGACATGTACATGCAGCTTGATGTGAATACTGACATATATCCTATGCATGCTGGGGAGAAATTTGCACTGTCATTAGCCTCCACACTGGATTTGGATGGAACACCTGACACTGGCTATTATACTCAGGTAATCTTATTCTGCTCATGGGTTCTAATCACCTATTATTTTGGGCTGAGCATGATGAATCAAATTTAAGTATAAACTTCTCTCTCTAATACTTGGATTATCTTTAAAATGTTGGATTGTCTTTAAATTTTGAGTTCCTTTCAACAACTTTCAAAAATTTTAAGCCTGATTATTCAAGTTTGATAATTGTTCATGGGGTAATGGTTTACATATTGCATAATAGCTTGCGACTTGCATAGCATTGTAACCATGACAATTTTTAATTTACCTCCAAAATGTTTAATGATGGGATCATCTCATTTGCATGGTAAAGGATTACAGGGACACGTTTATCATGTACTTAGTATAATTCAACTTTAGGATGCTAGGACGGATGAGCAGCAAGATGAATGATTGAATGGGAGATGGTGCAATTTTGAGAATGTGGAGGACATGGTAATAGGTGAAATGTTGTGGAATGGTGGTTTGTTTGGCTAGAACCAAACGATTAACTGCTGCAGTAAGAGTGGTATGTTTCGAGTGTGTCACTACATGAGAAATCCAAGAAGAACTCTTGTTTTTTTCTAACCAAAATATACAAGAAGAAAAGAGGGATATATAGGACTTAATAGTATAGGACAACTCTTTTTGTTAAGCTACCTCTACAAAGAATAGCACTTGAGCTTGAGCCTCAGGAACTAAGATAAGTAGTGGTGTTGCCATCTCTTTTCACTTGATAGGCAAACAATAATATATATTAATTAAAAAAGAGCCTGAAGATAGCGCATCATGGTACACACGATGCATGCAATTAATGCCAAACAATCAGGCAAAAAGGAAGATGGAAACCAAAAAACAACCTCCCTCTCCTTACTTTGAACTCAACCAACCAACCACCAAAGCCTATCATTGACTGAGTGATTGCCTATGTACACTCTAGCCCTATAAAAAAATATACACATTAAGGAAGACTTAATTGCTTGATCAGACTGCTCTACACCTTTGGAAAACCTCCTATTTCTTTCCTTCTTGAAGTCCACAACAGACACAAAAGAGAAGCCCTCCAAGCCTGCTTTCTAGCGTAGAGGGTAGTTAATCAGGTGGAGGTTATCTTGTCATAGCTTGTCTTGTAGCCATTTATTATTCTCTTTGTTTCTGTCTTTGGGAAGATCTCTGTCCTTTCTCTTCTGCTGTACTTGAACCTAATACAAATTCTTTCTTTTTTCTTTGGTTCCTTCCTTGATTTTTAAATTTTCAAAACCTAATGTTATCTGTGCACTAAATTTTACCCAATTTCAGGCTGGGCGGAAGTCACTTGCAGACAAATTTGAGTATGTGATGCATGGGAAATTATATAAGATCTCAGAGGAAGGCTCAGGACCCAATGTCAAAGGGTATGTGTACATATATTTTATGCATTTGCTTATCTCTTGCATTTTGCAAGTGTGTTTCTAGGTTCAGAGTAAACATATCTACTCGTATGCGCATACTTTGTGCGCCTGGCTTGAAGCCATAGCTTGTAAACAATAGAAGTAAATAGCTAGGATGGTCATCGTGCTTAATTTTTTCAGTTTAGACAATCTTACAAGTTTATTTATTCCAGATCACATGTCCCTAAAACTATTCAACTGACCTGTTTTATTGTGTCACTTCGGATGCTAGGGCCCTTTTTGGTAATCTTTTTTAACAAAATTTTATTTAAAAAGTCAAATATGAAAACTAGTTCTGTCAACTTATTCTTCATGAGGGCACGGAGAACTTCTGTAAAATGCAAAAATTCCTAGCCTATTTTTCAATGTCTGAATTATTCTAAAGAAGTACCCAGTTTCCAATTCAAAAACTTGTCAACCAACATTGTTTTTGAAGTTTGAAAACTCGATTCTGTAATGAAGAACAGAAAATTGTTTTTAAGAACAGTTTTCAATCATGCGGTAGATCTTTTGGCATGTTATCTAATTTGGGTTGGTGTTTTGATTTGGTGGTCAGGGTGATATATGTTTCATTTGGGGGACTGCTGATGATGCTGAGCGGAGACCCTGCGAATACTGCCAAGTTGGACCTTGATCAGAGGGTGTTCCTTCTCATAAGGAAGGTGTAATGCCTGTTACAATTGTTGTGCCTCTGCCCAGAAGCAGAAGCTTACCTCCTGCTTGCTTTTACCCATTTGCACATATCATTATCAGAATGTCTGAATTATCATTAGACTCTCGGACTGAGAACCTTTGTCATCAGATGTATGCATCCACAGTACCAAATCTTTAACTGTCTCGATTACCAACAAAAGCCCGAATAAGAGTGATTTTGAAAAGGGTTAAAAAAGCCTTCTAATATTTGGAATATATATGTTAGAGGTTTGTTTAGGAACTGTTTTTTAGAATGGTCTAAAACAAAAAATTAAAAAAATATGTTTGACGATAAAAAATTATTTTTTATTTATTGTTTTTAAGAATAGAAAATACGGTGTTTTTAAAGAATATTTTTTAATTGTTTTTTGAAGATTATTTTAAAAAATAATTATATTAATATATAAAATAATTAAAAATAGAATATTAGATATAAAATTTATTTTTAAAAATAGGTTAAAAATATTTTAGATTTTTTAATGAATTTTTGTTTTACAAAATATAAAAGAATAATTCTTAAAAATTATTTAAAAAAATTATCTTTAAAATATACTGAATAATATAAAAAATAAATTAAAAATATTTTAAGTTTTTAAATAAATTTTTGTTTATAAAACTTTAAAGAACGATTTTAAAAATTATTTTTTAAAATAACATTTCCCAATCAGTGTAGAATTGTTTTAGAAAACACCTAAGAAACCTTCTCAAATAGAGCCTGGTGTTTGATGTGTTTTTTAAAATTTTTGGAGAATCGCATGAACCAAGGTAAATTATTTTTTTTTAATCATGTTCTAAGAAAAGGAAAAACATTTTGTGAAAATAAGAATAAATAATGGGAGTAATGATGAGAGTTAGAAAATTTTAATTAAAATTATATATATATTTAATTATTTTTCATATTTATCCTATTATTTTTAAAATAATTTTTAAAAAATAATTAAAATATACTTTTAAAAAACACCATGTTTTCTAGTTGTTAACTAAAACATGTGCCTCATATTTTTTGTTTTCAAAAGCATGTTTTCTACTTTTGCCACAAAACATTTTCTTAAAGGTTTTCATAATTTAGCAAATTTTTATTTTAAATTTTCAAATATATATGAAAATTCCTTATTTTTGAAATATTTTGTTAGAATTTTTAAAATGGTAGACATCCCATCTTTCTTCTATTTTTTCATTCACATCTATTTTAAAAATCTTAAAAAGGGAATAAAATTAATTTTTTTTTCATAAATATTTTTATGCTATAAAAATGAAAAATCAAACTATATTTCTATTTTAAAATTATTTTCAATTATTGTCATCTCATTTTCGCAGCCTCAGGCCCTCAAGCACCGTGCCGGCCACTGCCAGGGCCTTAAACCCCACCAGTTACCTGTGAGAAACAAGGAGAAAGGAGAGGAAAAACGCAGAAACAGCAACAAATTGAAGAAGCTATTGAAAGGTAATCTCTCTTCAAAAGGGTTTGTATGGTTCTTTTTTCGTTTTCTCGGGAGCCAAACAGGAAAAAAAAAAATGAAAATGTAAAATTTCAGCTAAAAACACTCAGTTACTGAGCCCAATTCATCAGTGGAGTAGGTTTGAAGAAATAGTTTGGTTCTAAAAAATTTGCCTAAATCTTTGCTGAAGAGAGATGGGTTGGGTTTTTCAGTTTTCTTTGTGTTCCTTTGTTTTTGGAATTTAAGCTTTTGTTCAAGTGCATTTTATTTTGTTCTACTGTATTGGCTTTGAGTGATGTATTTGGCTTCTTCTGAGCTTTTGAAAGGTAACTACATGTTTAAAAGAAAGAACTTTTGGGTTTGCTATTGGGTTTTTTTTTATTATGTTTGCCATTGTTATTGTTATCGTTGTCTCACTTTTACTAGAGTTTTTCGAAATATGGTTATCCTGCTTCATTTGCCCATGAAGTTTAAGGACCTAACTTTGATCCCCTCTTGTAAGCATTTGTTTCGTTGTGCTTTGAAGAGTACCTAACCTGATCCTGTGGCACAAATTGATCCTTGAAGCTATCTGTGGTTGTTTTATTGGAATCATTATCGATCGATTCTATTTGGGTTTTGATTTCCCTGAATTTGCTTGGTTCCATTTTCCTTGTTAGTTACGATGATTCTGTGTATCTGTCATTGTTTATATAGTGGGAATTCGGTATTGGGCATTGTGGGGCACCCTAGCAGCACGGCTTTTTTATTATGTCAGAGAGCACTGCCCCCTGACTAAGTACACAAATCTTTGAAGACTTTAGAAAGCTTTTGTACCTTCTTATTTTTAGAAGTTGGAATTGTAATAGTAGATTTGCAATTTAGGCTTAGGGTTGAAATTTCATAGAACTTGTTCTATAGGAAATAAAATCTTCATATGAATATTTTTTAATCTTGACTGGGTGTATGCGTTTTGGACCTTTTTTTATCTTTGCAAGTGATTTACAATGTAGACTATCAGTTCTGCGGCATGATTCTTGTTTTTCAGGAAGCTCATGTTTACTATTGTTTAGTGTAATAGAACGTACTCTCTCTTATTCTTCACTTTCTTCTTTTAATTTTGTAGGTGAATATTTGTTGTCAAGAGATAATTTTGCAGTGACGATGGTTGAAACTTTTTTTGATGATATTTTTGTGGTTGACGGACAAGATCCAGGTGGTAAAAAATTTGATAAAGGTATATCTGTTAATGTTTCCCTTAATTTTTCATTGAATTATTCAGTTTGATCCTGGCTCTTCATTCTTGTTTCATATTGAGTACTTAATATGTTATATCCACCTGAAACAAGGGAACCAGCATTTCGTTGCTATTGAATTGTGGTCCTCTAACTGGGTTTCTGGTCCTCCTGAGTATTTTCAAATGTTAACTAATATCTTTCTATTGCCAATTGCTTTTGAGTGGTTTGAACCTTCTGGCCTTTTTGTGCATTTGATTTAGTATCTCAGCATGTTTTTTTTCTTATGAGATGTTTGGCGTGGCATGGGAACTGAATTAGACCATTTTCCTTAATACATACCTGAGATAAATCAATTTTAGCATCTTTATTGATGTTTTATAATTATTTATGAAATGATTGGTCTATCCTTGAGATTTCGATAAAGTCTTGTGCTTATAGGAGCTATAAATCGACTTCATTTTAGATACCAGGAGGAATCAAATTTTGCTCTTTTACATGGCCAAATAACAATCAATGAATGCAGTTCCCAAGAAGCCAACCCGAACAGGTTGGATAGGTCTTGCTAGTTCTAGTTCTCATATCGTATTTTGGAGAGCATTTCAACAAGTTCTTTTACTTTTCTAATCACTTCTTTGTATTAATGGCTTTTATGGGTTAAATAAGTGATCTCTGTTTTATTTTATTAAAGTGACTATGGTGATGTCTCCACAATAAGCTGCCAACTTCTCTAATATATGGTATTTGCGCTGGATATTTGAATATCAATTATTTTATCAATAACTGATAATAAAGAAGTTAGGAAACCGCACTGAATTCATTTAAGAGCCTATTTTTGTTTGTGTTAAAAGTTTCTGATGGACCATGTGCTTAGCCAGAAAAATGAAATGAAGGAGTGTATCAAAGCAGTTGATAAGCCACTCCCTCAGGTCTTGTTTTCATTATTTAGTAGATCCTTTTTAACTTGCAGAGTGCAGCCTATTAAGGATCTATAACAAGGTGTTGCACATGTCAGCCCTTTAGGCCTGGCTTATGTGGTAGAGGGTTGGAATGGGGCTGCAGGAGGTTCCAAGTTCAAATCCCAGTAGGGACAAAAAATAATAAGAAAGTTACCTATCTTCAGTCTTGCTTCAGAGATTTAACCAGGATACAATTGATTTGAATGCTCTACTAAAAAAAACAGAAAGAAAGCTATAATGGGTTTTAACTTGATCAACAAACCTTGCTGGCTTCTCTGAAACATACTTGAATTTTTCTGTTCTATCAAGCTTACAGTTCCATGAATTTGTTTCTTTAGTTTCTCGTATTGAAGCATCGAGTGAGCAGTATGACATGTTCATGCAACTAGATGTGAACATAGAGGCATATCCTATTCAGGCTGGGGAGAAATTCAGAATGGTGTTAGCTCCCACTCTGCATTTGGATGGAGCAGATGTCACTGACTATTTTACTCAGGTAATCTTATTCCTCCCATGGCATCCATATCTAGATCTCATACAGGACTTGATGGTTTTTCTGATCACGTGATATCGGTGATTTACATGGTGCCAATAACCATGCCGATCTTTTCTTTATAATGGGATTATTTTGCAAGGTGGTAAAGAAGCACCTAGTTTGTGGAAGATAACTAATGATCAAATTGGAAATGAAAATATTTTTAATGGCCTGTACCTCTTATTTCTGTTGTTTGCAATACAACATTGTGATACATGCTCATTGAACACTTCCCTTGAGATCACCTGCATCTAGAGGCCATCTACAGCTACTACTACTAAATCAACATGACTCACACGCTTCTTTAATGTTTGTCTTGAACGATTTTCCATATTTTCATTCTGGGGTTTAGCAATTTATCAAATTATTAGATGCTCTTACACAAATTGTATCCTGAATCCAGGGTGAGCGGAAGTCACTTGCAGACAAATTTGACTATGTCATGTACGGGATAATATATAAAGTCTCAAATGAAGGTTCAGGACCTGATATTAAAGGGTACATATCCATCCTTTTTAGACATTGGTATGTTGCATTTTGTGATTGCCTGTCTTGGTTTCAGAGTACACACCTGCTTGGGCTTTCTACATTTTAGATTAAAATGTAGCTCCTAAACCGCTTAGAGTGGAAATCTTGCAATGGTCACCGTTCTCATTTTTCAGCATAGACAATTTCCTAGTTACATCTATTGGTAGGCCATGAACACTGCAAGTATGCATGTCTGTATGGTCTAGGATCTCACTTCAGGTACGAGGTGATCATTTCAGAAAACAATAAAAAGATATTTTTTAGGCGTAAAAAAGTAATGAGAATCAAGGTGGCCTAAGCTCTGTTTGGTGCAGTTCTTAGACTTCTTTAGCTCTTGTTGACTCTTAGAAGAGAGTGATATTGGAATAAGATGCTTTTGCTGATGATTTTATCGGAATGGGTTTTAGAGTTTAAAGTTTTTAGTATACATTAAACAGATACTTCATAGGTTTTGCTCTTGCCATCTAATTATGTTGCTTACTTCATTGTTTCTTGTTCACTTTTGCGTTTCAGGGTGATATATGCCTCATTTGGTGGCCTTTTGATGATTCTCAAAGGTGACCCCTCCAATTTGAATACATTAGAAGTCAATAAAAGGTTGTTTCTTCTCATGAAGAAGGTATGAATCCTAGTAAATGTCTCATGAAACTTAGGTTGCTCCTTCCTGTATTTACATGTTTCAGCATGGAAAATGTTTGCCATTGAACTTTTGGGTTGATCTTCAGACTTATTCAGGGTTGGTCTTCAGACTTATACAGGGTTGATCTTCTTACCTCTATATGGAATAATAGGGTTTATGATCAGCAATATTTTTACTCATTTTTTTTTTCTTCTACTTCTCTGTTTGGTTTGATGGAAATTATTTTCTGAAATTGTTAGATCTAGCCAACATGGATATGAGAATGTCTTCTAATCCTTAGTCTAAACAACATTTATGAAATTAATCACTGATGAATAATTCTAAAAAAGATATTAACATATTTGAAGATTTAAAAATGAAGCTTTCATTCAATCATATTGTGTTACACAAATAAAAAATTTCTACCGAAAAAACAACTAATATATTTTGACCTGAGAATCATCTTGTTGAGGAAGGAGACTGATGTATGTAATCCATAAAAAAGTTACAAGTAAGAAAAATAAATACATCCTCCAAGGTGTGGTCTTGCATTTGCACCTACCATCATGAATCTCTCTTCCACATTTGTAGCAAAATTTCGTTGTGCACCTACACCAAAAATCAATTCAAGAATTAAGACGATGTTAATTTTCTTATAAAAAGATGGTATAATATGTGTAGAAGAATTGATTGATTTCTCATACAAGATATTTATTACATAGTATAATTATAAGAATTTATTCTCATCGTCACATTTGCAGCTAATTTTACTCAACTTGACATGCTTTGTTTCAAATCCTTAAACCCTGAGTGCTAAACCCTAAAATAGCAGGGTTTCTAAACCCAAAGGTTATATGTTTGGAATGTCGCTATATGGAATGAGAATGGGAAATTGATTCCATTTCCCACTTACATTTGGTTATTTTTTAGAAATAACAGTAGGAAAAGAAATAATTTATTGTCATAGAAATTAAAACGCACTCTTGTTAGGATTTTGATTGATCTCTTCCACATAATATCGTTATTCTATTCCTATTTTTATTTTATTCCTATTCTAGCCTAACAAACACACCCTAAAGTCTAAACCTCGGTCCAAATCCAATCATATAGTACACAAACTTTGCCACAAAGGATGTTCAAAATTTAATTGCTAAGCCTTGAATAGGAGGGTCTTTAAAACCCTAAACCCTAAAGTCTAAAATTCAATGCATAGTATGTATAAACCCTCGACACAAGAATTAAAACAATTTGGATTCTTGTAGTTGATTTAATTGTAGAGTATGTAATCCATAATTGATTCTCATTATACAAGATATTATTGTCCTGTGATTCTGAGGGAAAGAAAAGTGGTAGACAAGAAAAGACCTGATTAGCTCCATTCTAGACTATATGGTAGATGTTTAAGAATTGATCACCATTGCATTGGCATCGATCATTATGAAGCTTTCCTCCACATTCATAGCAGAACTTTGTTGAACATCTACATCCAAAATTAATTGAATTATCAAGAGCAGCTCATATTATGGCTTGAACTATGTGACCCTAAATTCCATTCAAATTAACTCAACTTGGCATGAGTTAATTCAAACGGAATCTTAAACCATGAACCCTAAAGTCAAAAGGAAAGCAGGATTTATAAGCTTAAATCCTAAAACCCTAATCCATAAAGTCAATGAATGTAGGTTCTTCTAACCTTAAAACCCAATTAACAAAATTCTAAATTCCAAACCTTAATGCAAATTGTTACCACAAATCTTGTGTGGAAAAGATACACAAAATGCAGAAGGAGAGTGAAAACTCAAACTTGGCATGAGTTAGAGTTTTTAGACCTTGAACTCTTAAACCTAAAGTCAAAATAAGGTATCATCTTTTAAACCTTAAACCCGAAACCTAAAGTCAAAATAAAGAATGATTTTTTAAACTTAAAACCATAAATCCTAAATAAAAAAAACAAGAATATGCTATCTTAAATCCTAAAACCCTAAATCATAATGCAAATCGATTATTTTTAACCCTTCTATCAAAAACTAAAAAACAAACCTGCAAGAAACATTGGGGCAACCTTCAACAAGCTCAACACAATGACCACAACTAGGACATCTACTCCACTTCTTGGTCTCCACAAGCTCCCCAAACAACATATCATTCACATCTCTCATCTCTTCCCTCTCATCACATCGATAACCCGAATGCCATGGACTCTTACACTGAAAACAAAACAGCTTCTTACAATTCGGGCACTTTGATCTCCTAACATTCCCCCCACACTCATTCACTATCAACACTGAGCAAGTTTGGTTAGGGCAGTAGCATCTTTCAAACCCTAGAAGGACCACCTTCTCGCAGAGGAGGTCAGACCACATAGTGAAGAGTTTTGCTGGAAGGATAGGCAGGTAATGGAGAGGGTCTAAGAGATGGCCACAGTCTAAGGCAGGGCATGCTACATCGGGGACGTACTGGTCTTCAACCTTGACTTGAATGTAGCTGGCCATGCAGTCCATGCAGAAAGAGTGAGTACAGTTGTGGTTGTTCTTGAACTTCTTGTTTGATGAAATGGGTTCAATGCATATCTCACAGGTGAGGGTTGAATCATCATCTTCCTGGTGTTTCTGTGAATTTTTCTGCAATGAGTTTCCCATGGTGGATGGATACTGGCTATCTTTGGGCTTGCAGTCAAAGATAAGGGTCCTTTTACTTGTTCTTATTTTATAGAATTTGTTTTGTGTAGGGAATTTTTTTAGTCTCCTGTTAGGATTAGAATTCCATATCAAAGACTTTTTTAATACCTGAAAACGTTTTCCTGTAAAGATTAGAATTTTATTTTTATTTGAAAACTGATTTTGAAAACATTTTTTTTTTTTAATTTTAAAAACATTTTTTTTCAATTTTGATAGCAAAAATTCAAAAAAAAGAAAAAAAAGAGAGTACAAACTTTTTTTTTTAAGTAAACTAGAAAATCTACCTTTATAATTTAATCATATCTTTTATTCTTTTTTGGACAACCGTGAACCTTCCGTGATCAAGTCTTTAGGACTCTCCATGGAACCCAAAGCTTCGGTGCCCGGCAACAACTCAATCACATATTATATTGAAAAGTAAAAATAAATGAATAAAAATATTGTTAGAAAATCATTTTAAAAAGTTTTTATTATATTATATATTTTATTTTTCTATTTTTAAAAATAGAAAAGCAAAAGCATCCAAATGCTAGTTATGAAATTAAACTATATATTCCACTCGGTGTTGGAGCAACAACTTTTTGTTTGTTTGTATTTTTTTTAACTATTATTTATCCTCATTCGATAAAAAATTTATATTAATATCATTTATTATATATGAAATAATATTATTTCATTATTTTCGCTACCTTCATTCGAAAACAAGTTTGTATATTTTATTTAAAAAAAATTAATTTATCAGACGCTTGTTTTTATAAAATGCTAAAAACATTTTCTCAAAATAATTAATACATTAACAAAAACAATTTTTTTTTCTATTAGTATTTATTTGAATCTGATATGAGAAAAAAATATTTTATTTAATATATTTTTTCCGAGAACTAAATATAAAAATATAAAAGAAATAAGATATTAAAATATTATTTAAAATCTTTAAAAGAATTATATATATTAAAACTATTTAATCCTATGTAAAATGTAGTGGACGAAGGAAGGAAGCCAAACCAAAACAATAAGCAAAAATAGAAGCAAAAGCTGCAAAACAAACTTGAAGAATATTTTTTTAGTTATTTTTAATTGTTTTTATTTCAGAATTATTTTAAAATATAATTATATAAATATAAAAAATAATTAAAAATAAAATATTATTATAACATATTTAAAGAATAGAATATTAGAAAACATTTTTTAAAAAACAGTTATAAGAAATAAAAAATGTTTTCGATTACCAAACAAGGAGAGAGTAAAGCAAACCTGCATTGAACCAGGGAGCAACCTACAACAAGTTCAACACAATGGCCACAAGTAGGACATCTACTCCACTTCTTGGCCTCCACAAGCTTCCCAAACAATTCTCCGTTCGTCTCTCATCTCCTCCCTCTCACTGCACCTATACCCTGGATGCCATGGACTCTTACACTCACAACAAAAGTCTCTCTTGCAATTGGGCCACCCCCATCTTCTTCTTCCACTTTTACTACTACCACTCCCCCCACACTCGTTCACGATCAACGCCGAGCACTCCTGGTTCGGGCAGTAGAACCTTTCAAAGCCCACCACCACCTTCTGCTCCACGAGCAGATCGCACCATTTCACGAAGAGGCTCGCCGGAAGGATGGGCCGGCAGGCGAGAGGGTCCAGGAGATGGTCTCAGGTTAGGCCGGGCATTTGACGTCGGCGGCGTTGTCGTCTTCCACCTTGACGTGAATGTAGTTGGCCATACAGGCCATGCAGAAGGGTGGGTGCAGTTGGGTTTGTTCTTGAATTTCTCGTTTGACGAGAAGGGTTCAATGCATATCTCGGAAGTGAAGGTTGAAGAAACATCCTCTTCTTTTTTTTTAAGCTTCCTTCATGAGTTTCCCATGGTGGATTCTTTTTGATGTGTTTGGATCATGGGAATTTTTTTATTTAACCCTCTATATATGATTTTTTTTCTTTCCAATTGGAAAATTTTCATAGAAAGGAAGGTGGGGAATTTATTTTTATTTTTTCTTTAGTTATAAATAGATCTAATTTTTATGAAAATTATTATTTAGAGAAAGTTCCATTCATATTTTCCAATCCTTACCTTACAAAAACAAGGTAGGTACGAAAATTTTCATAGCAAATAAAATCAAAAGGAAGCTCAACAATTTATTTTTATTTTTTCTTTATTTATAAATTATATGTAGATTTTATAAATTTCTATACAAAATTTAATAACATTTATATAAAAATCATGAACATACTACATTTTTAAAAATTACTTTTAAAATAATAAATTTTTAAAGATTGTTATCTTTCTAATGTAAGTTTCAAACATTTTCATATTTAAATAAAATTTATTATTATTTTCTATTTTTAAAAATAAAAAAAATGTTTCCAAATACATAATACTTACGTAGTGGTAAATTTTCAACTTTAATCACATACATATGTAGTTTCATTTTTAAAATTTCAATTTATCTTCTATTATGATCGTTTTATTTTATTTATAAAGTTCTTAATTTGTTCTACATGGTTGTCATAATTATTTTTTTAGATTATTTTTATTTGACTTATATTCTATTAATTAAATTTAATTTAAGTTTTTTTAAATAATTTTTTTAATTACAAATAAATTAAAAAATAAATAGTTTTTAGTAAAACATGAATAATAATATCATTATAAAATCATAAATTATATACTTTTTTAAATACTGTATTAATATATGAAAAAATGTAGATGTTAACATACTTGTAAAAGCATAATCAATATTTTTTGGTTAAGAATTAATAATAATAAAAATAAAAATGATTATTAATAATAATTTATTGAAAATGAGTTTTTTAATTCCATACAAGAATTTAGTGATTTAATGTGCAATTAATAATTAGATCAATTTTTTGAATTCTAAATTATTTTAAAAAATTAAAAGATTGATTAAAGAATTTAAATTATTAATTTTCTCTCATTTTATTTAAAATTTATTTACCTAATAAGAAAAATTTGAAATAGAAAAAATAGTAAATTCATAATTCATAATATATCAGTTTTGAACTATTATTTTTTTTTATAGTGATTAATTTTATTTTTTGAGTGTTAAATTATTTTTAAAAACTTTTAAACCCATTAATAAATTCGATAGAAAGTTTTGTTGAAGTTGATTTCTCTAATAAGAAGATTTATAAAAATATAAATGAAAATTGAGTTAGTATAAACTATTTTTTATCCATAAATTTTTAGTATTAATGGATTCATTATTTTAGTTTCACATTATTTTTAAAAATTACTAGACTTATTAATGAAGTCAACACATTAAGTCACTTAGTGAGAAAATTTTGAAAAATTTGATTCTATATAGAAGAGAAATAATATAGTTGTTTTAGACCAATTTTTGTATCAATATGATTATTATTTGAATTTTAAATTATTTTTAAAAATTATTAAACTTAATAATAAATTCAACACATTAAGTCTTGCTCGATTTGTAGTTTATTTGCCTATTAAAAAAATTTGTAAAAATATGATATATGTAAAGACAAAACTAACAAAGTTATTTAAAATAAATTTTGATCTATGACTTTCTAATGTTATTGAGTTCTTTAATTTTTTTAATACTAATTGAATCAATTTTTGAGTTTTAAATTATTTTTGAAAATTAATAAATTTTATATATCAAGTATAGTTGGATTTGAAATGTATTTGCTTAATGAAAAATGTTAGAGAAATTAAAAAATATTCAGAAAAGTATGTGTAATTTAAAGGAAGATCATATGTGAAGATTTTTTATATTGGTATTTGGTATTTGTATTTGATCGTAGAATATTAAATTTCATTTGTTTCTTATGGTTTTTGAAATTTTCTCCCTTTTATTTTTAGAAATGAATGAAAATAACTTTACTTATCTTTTAAAAACTATTCTTCATTTCACTTTGAAAACAAAAAACAATGTAGGAACAACACCCCTATACCAAAGTTAGATGAATGACTTGCATGATAATATCGTTGCAAGCCTCCACTAGAGTTTCCTCTAGCTTTACCTCCCTCAAGCATAGTTCACCATCTTTCAAGTCCTGACGAGTATGCTCTCACTTGAACCCTTCTCATAAGATCGAGGTTGGTCGATAGTGCACCCCATGAGGGAGGGTCCTATCAGTCAACATCCTTGCACTTTACGGGTTATTAGTCAATTGACTTGCACACATGTCAGACTCCTTAGTCCATATTTCAAGATAGGATTAATGGGGGCCCCACGAGTGGACAACATAAGCGTGCAAGTGTTAGGGTTATAAATTTTTAAACACATAGCCATATATATAGGGTCTTACTTTTCTAATATAAGCTTTCATAAATTTTTATCTTTTATAAAAATACTCTTTCAATTTTTTATGTTTAATTTATTAATATTAAGAGTAACTTCATAATTACATAATAAATAATTTATACATTAACAAAGACATTTTCTTCTATTAGTATTTATTTATTTGTATCTAAATATGAGAAAAATAATTTTACTTAAGATATTTTTTTTAATATTTTCCATGAAGTAAATATAAAAATATAAAAGAAATAAGATATTGAATTATTATTTAAAATCTTTAATGAGATTTATTATTTAATGCCCTAAAAGATATAAAAGAAAAGTAAATGCCTAGCAATAAAGGGAGCAAAACAAGCAAAACTTGGGAAAAGGCCATGATGGTGGAGTGGCCTAAAAAATTTATATATTTTTTAATTTTATTCTTTTAATTTATGTTTATCATTTTTTTAATGATGTAATCGTGTTATAAATGATAAATGATAAATGATACAAAATTTTAATATAATAAGAAAAAAATAAGGGTTTGTTTTAAAATTGTTTTTTAAAACAATTTTCTAATTTTTGAAATAAAAAAGACAGAAAATATGTTTAATAACGAAAAATTATTTTTTATTTTTTATTTTTAAGAACAAAAAATAAGTTATTTTTAAACAACATCTTTTACTTATTTTATATTATTTTTATTTGTTTTTTAAGAACTATTTTAAAAAATAATTATATAAACATGTAAAATTATTAAAAATAAATAAAACACTACATATAAAAATTATTTTAAAAATAAATTTTAAAATATTAAAAATAGATTAAAAATATTTTAGGTTTTTAAATAAATTTTTATTTTATAAAAATTAATAAACAATTTTTAAAAGCAGTTTTCAAAAATTATTTTTCAGAATTGTTTTCTTAAATAATTACCAAATAGGTTATAAGTCTATGTTTTATTTCACCGTAATTATAATTTTTTTTAAAAAATAATTTATAGAAGACATTTTTTTTAATATATGAATTAAAGTTGGTTGAATCCTTTGCTCAAGTCCGACTTGAATTGGGTAGGATAAAAATAATTTGACCCGAGAAGAACACAATTTAAGCATGGTATAAATTGGATCGGGTCGGATCGGATCAACCCACTCAAGTGAACCACCGGTGACAACGGCCCAATAACTGGTCTTACGGTTCAACAGTTTGGACCGAGCCGGTCCAAAACACTGAAAACAAATTATTATTACCCTTGCTTTGGAAAATTTGAAATTATTTTATGTGTTTCCTGCAACATCATCTGAGCCGATTCTATCCCGAGAATGCCCCTGAATTCACAGATAATTACTGGGATGCCCTTGGCGTCTGCACCAGCTTCTTCGACCTCTGACAGCGTCTGTGTCGTGGGGCAACCTCTGACGTCGTCGTTTTTCAATGGTGGAGGTGTGTCTCTTTTGTTAATCTTCGTATCTGAATTGCTGGGTGTCCTAGAAAAAAAATGGTTTAATACTGCTTCTGCTTTGTTGTGTTTCCATGCATTTTCATGGCTACCAAACAGAGCATTAGTCCAATTTGGAAATTTTTTATCTGTGTAAGTGCTATTTTCCCCAGAAAATGGTATGCTACACGCTGCTGTTGCTTTCTTCACATTTTCTTGGCTAACAAACAGCGCAAGTTGGGGAAGCATAATTTTTGGGTATCTGTTATTTCCCCAAGAAGATGGTATAATATTTAATGTTGCTTCTGTTTTCTCGATTCTTTTTCTTTTTTCCTTTTATGCATTTTCATGGCAACCAAACAGAGAGCATTAGTCCAATTTGGGAAATTTTATCCTGGGTAATTGTTGTTATCCAGAGGAAATAGTCCAATACCTCTTGTTCCACTTGTTCTGTTGGGATTCTTTTTTCCTTCCATACATTTTCTTGGCTAACAAACAGGGCACTAGTCAAAATTGGGAAATTTTACCTTGTTCAAATGCACTTTGATACACACATGAATGAGAATAAACGATGTATAAGAAAGTCAATTTGGGAACTGGGTTTCGGTACTTCAGATTGATGGAGCTATCTTTGTTTTATATCATTCAATTTGATGTTAATATAAATTTTGTAATGAATGGAATACCTTGTTATCAGTGGTGCCAGTTTGAAACTAACATTGATGTTGATTTGCTTGCAGTGAGAGTTCTAAAAGTTAGGGGAACACGGGTTGCTAATTCCAATCGATCCCAGTGTAGTAGACATGGTGCTGCTGCTCTTGGTGCTCGAATGAGCCTTTTGGATCGATTTGCTAGAGTTGTCAAGGTGAGAGTGACAACTCTTTTATGTACATTTTTTTTTTCTTTTGTGATGGTTTTATTGATATACCCTCATTCCACAAATTGTTACCATTGCAATCTTACTTATTACTTGATTTATCTTCCTGTGTTCTGATGTTAGTCATATGCAAATGCAATCATTAGTTCCATGGAAGACCCAGAGAAGATCTTAGAACAAACCGTGCTTGAAATGAATGATGACTTGATAAAAATGCGTCAGGCCACAGCACAAGTAAGCTTGATGATCTCATTTTTGCTTGTGTTGCTTAACATTGATAATTCTTGCTTCTTCATTGTTCCACCTTTTTATTTTCCCTTTATTTCTTCCTTCTCTTCTTCATTGATAATTTTTGTTTTCTCTCTTTTTCCTTTTCTCTGTCCTATATGATGACAAACTTTTCTAGAAACTTAAAGCACAATGCATAGTAAAGATAGCGAAAGGAAGCACCAAGCATTCTCAATGGATTATGGCAGCACTACTTTTATAATTTTAAGTTTATTTCCCTTTCTACTATTGTGTTTATGTAAAATTCATTGCTTCTCTGAAGGTATTGGCATCTCAAAAGCGATTGGAAAATAAATATAAAGCAGCACAACAAGCTTCCGAAGATTGGTAAAATGTGACATGTAGGTGCTAAATTAATGGCCCAAGTATGGTGGTGGATAAATGTTATTTTGTGCTTTATTTTGAATATAGGTACCGTAAGGCTCAATTTGCTCTTGAAAAAGGAGATGAGGATCTTGCACGGGAAGCTTTGAAGAGGCGTAAGTCTTATGCTGTAAGTTGACATTATCTTTGAAGAGTATTGGAGGCTAATTTATTATTTAACTATTTATTTACTTTTTGTTGGACATTGGGGCGGAAGTTTTCTATATAATAATAGAACTGCACTATAGTGATAAATCACCTATTTCTTATTCTTACATCTCTTGGCTTAACAAATAGTTTGCTTTGAAGGGACTTGTGCATTTAGTGCTTAAAAAGATAGGCTAGATCTTACTTGTCCATTGCAAGATTCATCGACAATGAGAAATTCCCCTTCCTAGGAAAAGGAAAATTCTTTTCTCCTTTGTAATTAATTTTATCAAGTTGATCTAGAACCAAAAGAATGAGGGCCTCATATATTTACAAGACTCAAAGAAAGATCTGAACCCTAAGGCCTTGGGAGACTCTTCAAAAGCTTCCTAAATCTTATATGCTTCCCAGACAACTCCAAAAACTTCTACTGGACTTTGAAGAAGTCTGAACAAAGCTTCTAGAATGTTTCAAACTCATTTGTCTTATTTTACATCTTCTATATAAAGATTAAATAATTTAAATATGGCTAAGTTTCTAACTAATTTTAGTTATATTTTATTTTCTTTTGTATTTTCAATAGTAAAACCAAATATAAGAAAATCATTTTCCTTATCATTTTTTTCCTTCCCTTTGCACTTTCTTGGAACCAAACATGGCATAAGGGTCTTAAGCTGTTGAGTTTGTAGAATTTTGAGCAGCTAGCTGCTGTCTCTAGACAGTTCTGCCCACTACGGGGCTCATTTGTGTGGTGTGTAATATATAGGAGTCTTTTTGAGGAAATTTCTACACTTCCTCAAGGGATTATACTATTTAAATTTTAATATATATTTTCTACCTTAGTATAAGTATCTGTTTCCAAGCAATATAGAGTCAACTATTATATGCTGCTGGTTTGTTGAGAAGAGATGGTGTAACTGGCATCTTTGTTCCTTTTTTTATAGGATAATTCTAGTGCTTTGAAAGCTCAATTTGATCAACAGAAGAATGTCATTGAAAATCTCGTCTCCAATACACGGGTATGCTAGTTGTTATCCTGCCTGCATCATTTATGCCCTCCATGATTTGTTTCAATGAAAAACATGTCTAAAAATGCCAATATGTGTAGCAAGCTGTTGTTTTGCCATGTGCTGGTGTGAAATATGAATTATTAAATGACATTTGATAAAGCCAAATTGTCTTGCATTTTAAAAGATGAGTAGAATGAAAAGAAAATGTAGAAGTTTTCATAAAGCAAGAAAAATACTTTTTCTAGGACTTCATTGGGTGAAAAGGTATAAACATGCATTGTGTGTCAAATTTAGGATTATCTGGTTTTAGATTTGTCAAGAAGCCTGGGGGGTGGCTATGTTAGCATTGAAGCACCTCATAATCATTAGAAAACTGGCCCCTTTAAGTAGATCTGGCATAAGGATAACTATCATGATATGATGATTTTGGTAGCCATGTCCTGACAGATTGCAGCGAGTATTGTGATGATGGTAGTGGTGACAATGGTGGTGGAAAGATGATTGGTGGAGCAGTGATGGTGGAGATGGTGATGGTAGTGGTGACAATGGTGGTGAAAAGATGATTGGTGGAACAGTGATGGTGGAGATGGTGATAGCAGTGAGTATTGTGATGATGGTAGTGGTGACAATGGTGGTGAAAAGATGATTGGTGGAACAGTGATGGTGGAGATGGTGATGGCAGTGATGACTGGTGCTGACAGGGGATGGCCACATGGTGGGGGTGTGGTGGGGATGGCAGTGATGAAGCTAACCAATTTCTCACAACCTTGAGGATCTTTGAAATGGTACCTTCCTAGTTGGAATTTGAGCTAAAATTTGGGTCCTCCAATTCCCACTCTTAAATATAGCCAACAAAATAATAAAGGATTTCGAACTCTTGAATCACTTGGCACTCCCAAATTTTGTCCCTGAATCTTTCATCCAATGCATCCTTAAAATTGCACTGTTTTAGCTTTGTTGACAAGTATATTATGCATTTTAATGACTTGTTATAGTTACATTCCATGAACTCCATTTTGTGTAGCTTTTGGAGAGCAAGATACAGGAAGCAAAGTCAAAGAAAGATACCTTGAAAGCACGTGCTCAGTCTGCCAAGTTCGTTTTCTTGCACCATTTTCTTCACTAGCTTCTAAAGTTTCCACACATGTTAGCTCCTTACTGTTGATGAAATTGCCCATGTGTGTTCCTTTAGGACTGCAAGCAAAGTGAATGAGATGTTGGGAAATGTTGATACAAGTAATGCACTTGCAGCTTTTGAAAAGATGGAAGAAAAAGGTAAGAAACTTGATATTGGGAATTAATCTGGTTCAAATCATTTGTCTGCATTTGGATAAGTTGTGATGCATCAACTAATGTCTTCCTGAAGAAAACCTTATGCCATCTAGAAGATACTTTTGGCTCTAGATTCCAATCATCAGGACCTGGACCATCCACCAATGACTATAGTATTACATGCCATACTTAAGAGCAAGAGATATTCTGATTGTGAGATTACATCAGCTTATTGTAGCTTATAGAATGTTTTAAATTACCATATTTTGATGTCTCCAGTGTAATTAACTTGTTTTACCATCATTTCACGGCACATATAGAAAAATGCAATGATCAGCTGAGGGAAAGTTGGGAATTTTCTGAAAAGCTAAGTGGAGAATGTGATGTTCCCAAGGAAGTGCAACTGAAAACAGTAAAAGATAAGACTAAAAGCTACACCAGAAAATGCTACATGCACAAGGATTGCTAATTCTGTAAAAGAGGAATGTGTTAAGAATTGTGCTTTTAGACCATCTTTTCTGTCTGTCTTTCCTTTGATATGACTCAACAACAAAACACCAAATGCATTGATAAACATTCATAACAAATTCTTCCCATTCTTGTCTCATTACTTTTCCATCTAAGCATCCTTGTTTTTATGACAATGCTGTTTCTTGATTACCCAACATTCTGTAAATTTAGCATGGTTTGTTTTATAATAAGAGCTAGGAAATAAAATTATAATTGAAATCCCTCTTTACCATAATTTATTTTGTTCTTTTAACAAGTATTAGAATGAAAAGATTGATAATAGAAACCATGTTGTTTTTGGTGTATGGTCATAATTCATGGTACCTTCAATGGTTGTTCTTCCACTCCTGGCTTTTTTGTCACTCAAAAGTAACTGAAACCGCAATACATTGTGCTAGAAATTTGTTCCCGTTGTTGGTTGACGTGAATCAAATTGGGTTCACCATACTGAGCTCAAATTCTTAGTGACAACTATGATGGGAAGTTTCTTATTTCTTTTCTTTTTCTTAATAGTGTTGGCAATGGAGTCCCAAGCAGAGGCACTGGGCCAGTTAACTTCTGATGAGCTTGACGGAAAGGTAGCTGTTATCTCTCTTTACTCCTTATTCTTTTGTCTCAATATTAAGAAATGAGCTCCCAAGTATTAAAAAAATAAAATGAAATAAAACAAAAAAGGCAACAGTTAAACTAGTTAAGTATATCAACATTGATGAATGTATTAAGGAATACAATGTTGAAACAAATTAATGAGCTAAACTTGGTATCCTATTAGTACTCTGTTGATTTCTGATGAGAAAAATGCTAGTTTGGAGATTGAATTCTTCATAATTTAGTCCCGATCTTTTCCCAAATGCAAAGTTCAAAGGTTAATTTCTTGGAGTTCAAGTGGTGCCCGATGTGCCAGTTTGGTAGATTTGTCTTCTATGTCTACATTGAAAAGACTATGACATGTGGATATGCCATACAAGGGTAACTATTGGCATTAGTTGAAAAGCACAAACATGTGTCTGTGTTGAAGTGGATTCCCGCATTTGATGGTAACTTGCTGCAAGAATTGACTTTGAGTTCCTGTTCTATACAATTTGTAAGTTGGTTTTCTATCTTGCAGTTTGCATTGTTAGAAAGCTCTTCAGTTGATGATGATCTTGCAAACTTGAAGAAAGAACTATCTGGTAGCTCAAAGGTATGCCTTTGTACATCATTTCTGTCATGGGCAAATGGAACTTTCTGGTTGGTGGAGCTATGTCTTCAGTCATATTTAGTTCGATCCCACTAGGTTGAGTCTGAAGGATTTATTGTTACCTAGCATATTGTTGCTTCAGGACTAGTTAATTGTGATAATATTTTCATACACTCTGTCAGGTTGTCTAGAAAAATGGAAAAAGTAAATAAAATTTGAAAGTTTTAAAAGTATTTAGTGTTTGAACAGTTTTCTTTTTCTCCTTTTCTTGGAAAC
Source organism: Vitis rotundifolia (assembly GCA_030254885.1). Lineage (NCBI taxonomy): Eukaryota > Viridiplantae > Streptophyta > Magnoliopsida > Vitales > Vitaceae > Vitis > Vitis rotundifolia. The sequence continues at coordinate 21,373,169 of CM058155.1, forward strand.
CAAACAGAGGTGGCATTGAAAAATGAAAATTCTAAAAATATTGAATGCCTTTTTACATTATTTTTGCCGTCTCTCTAATTGCTGAAAAAGTGGAGCACAAAGAAAGAGATTCCGTATTTTATTGTGAAGTTCACAGATTCTGTATCTTTTGTTGTAGATTCACAATCTTTTTCAGCTTCTCTTCATTTCCATGACAGCTCTCTTATTTTTTTGTTCCTGTTTTGGTTTGGTTCCAATAGAAAGGTGAGCTTCCACCTGGAAGAGCATCTGTTAGCAGCACAAGCATGGCATTGCCATTTCAAGACACTGAAGTTGAGAGGGAGCTCAATGAATTGAGGCAAAAGGCAAAGGATTCCTAGATTCCTTCACCCCCTTGCACAAGTCCCGTCCTCAGTTCAGAAGCCTTTTCATTTCACCAACAGATTGACTTCGTATAGCTAAAGGCCAAAATTGACTTAGAAGCTGTAAATATTTTTGTCGGGATGTAATCCATATGGATTTACAGGTTTGAAGTCAGATGGTGCATACATCAATGCATGATATGAAACACCTTGATGTGTTGTAATGTATGTGCATCTGTTGCATCGATCCTTGTTTTAGTTTATGTATGCACAGTGCCTATTAATGTACATTCTGAATGATTTTCTCAATTACCATGTTTTGGATCTTATCAATGTGAGTCACTGTGACTGTCGGCCTGCAACTGCAGGACTTTACAACCCTAGAGCCAACTGATGCTGTGGGGCCCTCCAACAGAAGCATGGTGGCGGGCAACGCAGCAATGATGATTTGGCAAAGTAGTGCTACACAAGCTGCTTCCAATTTGACTAACACGGTATGCGACCTTTTTCCTTTTATCCCTTTTATATAACACTGTCATGTTGAATATATTAAGTTCTTCAAAATTGAATTTATTTCTGGATTCTTATTGAAGTTCTTGCCTAATGAGATAATAAGATAAGAACTCAAGTTGAAAACTAAATACTGAATCATTTGAAGATCCTTTATAGTTTGTTGATAAAGAAATCCCATGAACATGAGAATTGCAGTTTCTTCTTCAGTTAATATCAGATTGAAGTTATTGATGAATATGCAAGGTGGGTTTGGTGGTAAGTCAAGGTTAGCGAACTTTGTCCTTTAAAATTTTGTGTTATTATTTTTCTTTTTCGAATTCAGCAAAGCTTAAGTTTCATTACTTAAATAGGGGTTAGTTTTTTCTATTCAAAGATGTTAAATTTACGGAAAAATTTAGGATGCTTTGAGTATGATGTCAGATTTAACATTCATGTACAGGTTAAGCTAGAAGGGTTCAAGAGTTAATAATAGAGATCAAGCCACCGACCATCACAAATAAGTGGTTCAAAAATTAAATCATGGTATAAGAATTTTCTCAGTCTTTAACATGACCAAAATCATAGAAAAGAAGACGGGATGTGTATAAGGGGAAAAAAATCATGGCAGAATAGTATCAAGACGCGTACTTTGAGACGGCTAAATGATATGTCAGGAAATACTACTAGTCATAGGGAAATCAGAGAGAAAAAATAAGTAGGAAATCAACCCAAGTGTGAAGGTTGATGAGACAAAGTCTAATAATGCTGCTGAAATTCATCAGTAATTTTTGGAGAGTCCATTTTTCTGGGTTAGTACTCAGCTAGAAGGGTTCAAGGGTTAATAATAGAGATCAAGCCATCAACCATCACAAATAAGTGGTTCAAAAATTAAATCATGTTATAAGAATTTTCTTAGTCTTTTAACAGGACCAAAATCATAGAACAGAAGACGGGATGTTTATAAGGGAAAAAAAATCATGGCAGAATAGTATGAAGACGCGTGCTTTGAGATGGCTAAAATGATATGTCAGGAAATACTACTAGTCATAGGGAAATCAGAGAGAAAAAATAAGTAGGAAATCAACCCCAGTGTGAAGGTTGCTGAGACAAAGTCTAATAATGCTGCTGAAAATCATCAGTAATTTTTGGAGAGTCCATTTTTCTGGGTCAGTACTCATGGGTGTCCCCCATTTGATGAATGGGGTTTGGTGCGGGATTAGCCTGAATTGGACTTACATTCAGTTCAACCAATGTGCATTTCCTTGATATTAGACAAATTGAACATCATTATTATAGGGAAAAAATGGATTGAAACCCAAGATTAGCGGGTCAAATTTGGCCATTTAGTGGTTCAATGTGACTCTGTTGAAAACAGCCCCTTTGAACATTTTTTAGCATGTGGTTTGAACATTTTTCTATTTTTCGTAGAGCATTTTTAGCATGTGGTTTGAACATGATCATTTTTTTGACTAATCTGCTAACGAGAAGCATCATAGAAATGTTGGGGGTCTTTTTTTCATACTGGCTAGGCATTCTGCATAGAGGATATTATTGTATATTAATCCTGTATGAACCATCTAAATACTTGTTTCCCTATTTTATTTATTTTTCTCATTGGGGGGGAGGGGGTAGGTGGTGGTGCAGAATATGAAAAATTGTACAAAAAATTGTTCCCATACCAAATGAGATTCATAGCTTGATCTGGTTTGGTGAAGTGGTGACACAACCTGATTGAGGTTAGGCTGCTGTGTTGGACTAGGGCAGGGTTAAGGTTCCCTTTGGGCTTCCGAATCTGTAGTCTTACTGTCAAACAGGCTTGGGTCTAAAAGTATTAAGGGTATTATAGTCATTTCACGACCTTAGGCAACCATCTGGGGGTTTCCAAAAATAATATTCATTGTCCTGGGATGAGAGTCCGTTCAACGACAACAACAAGAGCAGCCAGTCAATTCAAAGCTCCAAACCTGGACTCGTATAGCATGACATCCATATCTAATTCCCCCATGTTCTGATATTATCCCTCTCAGAGCAAACTGACCAAAACAGAGCCCTCCAGCTGTCACGAATAGGCTCATTTTGGTCTCAAATTTATGGAAGTGAACCCCTGTGGAATTATTCAAACTTGGGAAACAAATATACGCTACACCCAGAAGAACAAAGCCCCTAATATTATCAGCCCGCAGGACTATTTCAACCATCCCTAGTCAACACGTATGCCTTAAGCCCTCCTAAATCCCTTGTTTCGTTCAAACTTTGCCATTGAGTCCAAGGAGACCCATACAGACTCCAGTCTATAAATACTTGAATCACATTCATGTTCTCTCAAACACAATCATAAGCTTTCACCCCTCCAAACCCACTGATAGAACCCGAAAAAAGTTCGTTCTAGGCCTCTTGTGAAGATGAGTTTCCGGTCTGCAACTGCTCTGCTGATCATTGCTGTTATGTTTGTTGCCATTTTCAGCCAAGCCCAGATTGAGGCGACAAGGGTGCTGGCCGAGGACTTTGCTGGTGCAAACCACCTGGCGACGTACCCATCTGTCTACAACAAGGCCAAGTACACCATGGCATGTTGGCTCGAGCGGTTGGCGTCAGGGCCGAGCCCCAAGGGCCCTGGTCACTGATCAAATTCTCCATTGTGAAGGGTCCTCAGGCTTCTACCTGGAGGAGTGAGGACAAGCCCATAGCATACTTGTTTGTCATATAGGATACAAAATCAAATATTTTGTATTTGCATTCTTTTGTAACTTTATACTGTATTTTTATACATGTAAGAAGAAGTATACGAATTACATACACATGAATAAATCAAATTCCTTTATACAAGTTTTTGAGTTATTATCCCTCGTGCCCACAAATCCTGATTGGGAAATTGTACATTTAGGCTATGTTTGGTTTCTAAAAAATTTAAAGGAAAATACTAGAGAAAGAAAATAGAGAAAAAAACTTTAAACTCATTTAATTTATTTTCCCCTATTATATAAAAATTAAATAATTTTAAAATACATAAATTTCTAATTAATTTTAATTATATTTTATTTTATTTTCATATTTTTTATAATAAAATTAAACATAAGAAGACTATTTTCCTAAGTATTTTTTTTTCCCTTTTTCGGTATTTTTCGAGAATTAAACATAACCTTAATAATCAGATGCCATATAAAAGTAGTAAAATATAATAAAAGTAATAGAGTTTTTTCTTTTCATTTTAGCTTTGGGGTTAGATATCGGATAACTTGCATTATTTTTCTTATATTTTTTTAAGCAACCTTACAGGTAAATGTTGTTGATTTTATAAAATTTATATGACATTTTATTTACATTTTTTTGGAAAAATAATCCAAGAATGAAGAAATAAAGGACCTATCTAGGAACCATTTTGAAAATAGTTCTCAAAAATTAATTTTTGATTTTGGATAATTGTTTTTTCTTTCTTTTTCTTTTTAGTTTTGTTGTTAGATATTAGATAAGTTGCATTATTTTTTTAGCATAACAATGTTATATTTCTTAAGCGACCTCATGAGTAAATGTTCTTGATTTTATTAAATTTATATGATACTTTACTCGTCTTTCCCCTTTTTGGAAAAGTAATCCAAACAAGAATGGAAAAATAAAAGCTTGGCAACTATTTTTAAAAATAATTTTTTATTTTTTATTATTTTTTTAAAAAAAGTAGAAGACACATTTGACAATTAGAAAAAATAAAATAAATTTTTATTTTTAAAAAAGAAAAATAAAATGTTTTTATAAACAAAAAACAAAATACTTTCTGAAAAAAATTTTGAGTTGTTTTTACTTATTTTTTGAAAAATGTTTTAATAAATAATTATACAAATATGAAGAATGAATGAAAAAAAATTTATTTTATAATATATTTAAAAATATAGAAAAAAAGTAAAAACATTTCATATTTCAAATAAACTTTTATTCTATAAAATATAGGAGGAGAAAGGTTTTCAAAAATTATTTTTAAAAACCATAAGTATGTTTGATAGTATAATCTAAAAATAGTTTTTTGTTTTTAAAAATAGAAAACTATTTTAAAAAAATTTTAATACTATTTTGGGTTGTTGTTCTTCTTTGGAATAATTTTTAAAAATAAAGTGAAATAAATAATAATTTTCAACAAATAAATAAAAGTTATTTTTTTGGATTTTTTTTTTTTAAAAAAATATATATATGAGAACGTTTGACCATATTTTTAAAAATTATTTTAAAGTTTAAAAATAAAAAACAATTTTTAAAAACAAGTTTTAGAGAAGATGAATAAATGGAATCCATATTTTAAAATAGATTTTTAAAAACACCCCCCATATAGAGTCAAAGTATTATTGCTATTTGTGATTGAGAGTTCCTTGATTTTACTTTAACAAAGAAAGTTACTTGATTTTACTTTAACAAAGAGTGACCTTAGTGTGAAAATTTTGTTTGGTTGCCAAGAAATTGAAAAGTCTCTTTTTAATTTTTTTTCAAAGCCGCATGTGTTTGACTCAAGTAATCAAGTAAGCCTTGCGGGTTGAATTATACTTAGGACAGTTTGAATGGGAATTTTTTCTTTTCCAACAAGCAAACTGAGCTTCCTACGCTCTTTCTTTTTCCCTCTGTGACTTCATCTGAATAATTTATTTTCATTTTCTGTGGTTGATTTTTTTTTTTTCAATAAAAAATTTATAAAAAATATTTTTTGACCTAAAATAAAAACTTAAATTAAATTAATTAAATTATCAGTAGGCCTCTTTATCTTTGGTTCTAATTTATTTATTTATTTATTAATGTTCTCTTAATTTAATTTATCCCTGCTAGCCCTTATGATTATTCATAAATTAATTTATTTATACAGTTATTAATTTTAATAACATTTTTAATATCATATATTATTATTATTTTTAATCTATTATATTTGACTCTAATTAAGTAAGCTTGGTAGTTGAATTGTGGAACTTTGAATGGGAGTTTTTGCTTTACAAACAAGCAAATGATATGTTTTTATTTTAAACTAATTTAAGGCATTTACTTGGTCTGGATAATCTTATTTTTTATTTTCTTTTGTTAATTTTTAAATAATAAATTCAGATTTTTACATGGTTTGGAATAAAATGACCAAATTGCCCTTCATCCATGATGAATTTCACGTCAAGAGAAGCGGCATTTCAGTCAATTTCAAAAGTTTTGACGACACAAGCCATAGACTCATTCAACGGTAAGTGCCCACGTATGCAATTTTGCTCATAGGAAATAGGCCAATTTCTCTTTTTGAATGTTCTTGGTCAACACGTAAGGCTCTTAAACCCTACCAAAACCCTAAGATTCATTCAAACCAGTGAATATGGTCTAATCCCAACCACACCAACTTGACACTCCATACACCTATAAATACCCAAAGCCTCATTCATTTCCCACATCACAAGAGCAAAAACCCCTTCCAGAGATCCCATTACAACCTACCTCCTCCAACCCTAAATCTTTGTTCTAAACACAAGTTTATCGGTTTTTTTGTCTATGATGATGAGTTTTACACGATCGAGTACCATTTTTTTAATCATATTAGTCATATTTATTACTATTATAGGTCAAGTTCATGTCGAGGGAGCGAGGATGTTATCGGAGGAGTTTAAAAGTGCAACTGATCTTACAACATCATCTTACACTTACGAGAAGGCTAAGTTCACGATGGCTTATTGGTTAGAACGGTTGGCATCGGGACCTAGCCCTAAAGGTCCCGGTCACTAACCAACTACATCTTCTCGAAAATACTCAAAATAGTGAAGAACATAATTCATTTAGTATATTTTTTATTTATTTTTATTTATTTATATATTATACAATGTGCAATTGAATGAAAATAAATAAATAAAATTATTCTTTTCAATTATTTGCATCTTGATCATTACTAGCTGCTTGCTGCAATTTTTTCAAGTTCTTTTTTATGTATTTTTGTTTGGTTGCTAAGAAATTGTAAAAATAATAGAAAATTAAATATTCATTTTCCAACAAATTTAATCGCCCACCTGGAAAATCAAATCAGTAGTGGAAGAGAACATGGTATATCTTTTTGCCATTTAGTGTGAATGAGTTTCAATTTTCCTTATCACCCTGTTTGGTTGCCGGGAAAAAGAGGGCGTGTGTACCTTTTTTTTCAAAAAGGAAATCAACCAGGCAAGCCAAGCCATTGAATTAGGTGAGTTTCATCATTGTTTTTTTCTTCCCTTTTTCACAAGCAACTGGTTTGAATAATCTTTTTCTTTCTTTTTTTTTTTTTTTTGTGGATTTTTAGAAATAAATTTGCAATTTCACATGTTGTTTTGACTAATTTAATTTTAGTATTAACTATTTTCTTATTTTGGAACAAAAAATGACCAAAATTGTCCCTCAACTATGTTGACTTCAACTCATGAATAGGGTCATTTCAGTCAATTAAAAAAATTTGGAAATCACACACCCTGGTCCGATTCAAACAAAGCCACTAATATTTAAGGCTCCATGACTCCTTCAAAGGTCTTGGTCAACCTGTAAGGTTCTAAAACCCTAATTAAACCCTAAAATTCATTCAAATTAGTGGACATGGTTCAAACTCCAACTGCACTAGTACTAAACTTCATAGCTGTATAAATACTCAAAAGGAAATTTTCAGACACCAACTCTACCTTCTTAAACCCTAAATCTCCCTTCAAAAAGAAGTTTATCAGATCATTCACAATTATGAATCTCATGCAATCAAATAATATTTTTTGAATTGTTCTACTTATTTTTGTTTTTGTTTTAAATCGAGTTTGTATTGAGGCAACAAGAATATTATTAGAGGATATTGTAAATGAAAGTCACCTTGTGACATTTTCATCTAGTTACGACTTATAAGAAGGTTAAGTTCATTATGATTTACTGATTCGAGCGATTAGCATCGGGGCCTAGCCCTAAAGGCCTTGGTCATTAACTAACTCATTTTTTAAAATTATGAAGACTTTTACATTTATATGTTAGGATATATTATGATATGTACCCCTGTTATATGTTATATAAAATGAAATTTTGTATTTAGTTTTATGTTACATTTTTCTTAAATTCTTTCATGTGGTCCAAATTTTGTTTGATGTCCTCATGTTCTAGTAAGAATATATGTTGACTAGACATGATTATAGAGCTTTTTCAATTATGATTTTTTTTTCTTTTTTATTTTATATTTGTTAATATTTTATAATCTTTGTAGTCAACATGTGACCATCTTCGACTGGTAATTTATCTTTTGTTTCCTTTTTTTCGAGAACCAAATTCAATTTGGTTGTTGCTTTTATCCATCTAGTAATCCAATTCTTATTTTGGCTAATTACTAGTGATTTTCTTTCATATAACATTACTCGTTATGAATTGAAATGACTAAACTTACCCTTAAACATGATGAATTCACTAATGAACACAAAGATATTTTTGTAAATTCAAAATTTTGAAATTTATTGTCATTCATAGATTCATTTTCATTAATTTCAATTCACTAAAAATCTATGGCATAATTAATGTTGGTTTATTTATTTATTTATTTTTTAAAAAGCTAGATTTAAGGCATAATAGTTTTTTTTTTTTTTTTTTAAAAAAAAAAATTTATGTTGAAAAATATATGAAATACCAAAAAAAAAAGAGGGGGGATACTAGTGAATCTTCAACCCAACTTCAGGCCCATTGGGCTACGGAAACCTCTGGGAGTCGAGAAGCTGGGACAGTGCTAGTCTCCATCCTTGCCTTCTCTCGCCTGCAACTCTCCCTATCTAGAAAATCATTCTTTCAGTCATCAGGTAAATCTTCTAATCTTTGAATTTCATGATCTGGGTGTTATTTTCTTCTTAATTTTGCCTCTTTTTCTCTCATCAATTTTCCACCTTTGGCTGTGATTTTTCATACAAATTCCCATATATCATTATGGTTGTTGAGATTGTTTTGGAGGTTTTATTCTTTGAGTTTTCCTAGGGTTCTGTGATCTGTTTTTTTTTTTGTAGATTCTTGATTATTCATTGTTTCAGAACATGGATCTTCTTGAATCTTGATTTGCTCTCAAGTGTTTTTCTTTCCTCTTTTTTTTTCGGGTGGGGTGTTTGTACTTTAATTATTGTTTGCTTCAACTTGTGTGTGATTATTTACTTGGTGAATTTCCCTTATTATCCTGTTTGGTTGCCTAGAAAATGGGAAGAAAAGAAAGGAAATTCAGTCCCTTTGCAACTATTTGCCTTGGTTGTTATTTTATTTATTCTTGGTTGGATTTGATTGCATTAACAGGCATAAATTCATGATCTTTTATGTTAAATTCAACAATAAGATTCTTTGTATATGAACTCATTCAAGTACATCAAGCTGTCATACATGAAATTCTATTACATTTTTTGGATTTCATGTATTTAAACGAAACTCTAGCACTACAAATTTACATTTTTGAGGTTTGAGATTATCACTGGCTCTATGAAAACCCAAAAGAATTCTTACCTTTTATTAAAGTTCTGGGAAGCCCCTGCATTTATGAGTTTTTTGTAATTAAACTTCATCTGCAGGTTATTATGAGGCTTCGGTTCATGCTTGTCTAAAATACTAATGAGGCCATTTCTCGTTGTTTTTTAAAGCCCACGAACTTCCCTTGAGTTGGAGAGTGAAATTGCTAGTCATATTGAAAGAGTGTTTATAATTTTGTGTAGGAGGATTTGCCAAAATTCAATTTTTATTATCAACTGCTAATAGCAAATATTTAAAACAAATAACCGACAATCCCAGCTAATGCCCACTGTATTTCATTTTTTCCTTGTGGGGAAAAGAAGACTTTTCAATGCTTTGGTTGTGTTAAAACAGCCGACAGATACTAAAAGAACTGGGATTCAAAGAAGGATTAACAGATGATCCATGGACTTACTTGGTTTGGTCCCAGTTTATAGGCATTAAAGCAATCTATAACTAGTTGTAAAGGGAAGAAAGCCTGGCTACTAGTGACATCCTAGGACTAATGGAAGCTGGGATAGGAGCTGTAAATCTATAGAAGATGGAAGCTAGAAAGGAAGGGAATCTAGTAATAAGTAGCTAGACTACATGAGGGATAAAGATAAAAGAAAGAACTAAGAAGGATAACTACTAGCTACAGAACATTTTCCCAGCCTTGTGTATTTTTCCCCTCCTTTTCTTTGTAAATCTGTGCATCTAAACATTGAATACTGGTGGTTGTTTGGTTCTAAGCTTTTAAATGGTTGTTACCTGCTAGTTGTTACAGAAATGGTTCCAAATGGAGCTGCTCCCCCAAGAGGAAGTGCAGCTGCTGCTGCTAGCCTGCGTAGGAGGAGGACAACTAGTGTTGGGGCTGCAGGAAGAGCAAGTGGAAATATGCTGCAGTTTTACACTGATGATGCCCCGGGACTCAAGATTCCCCCAATGTCGTTCTTGTCATTAGTATTGGTTTCATAGCCTTTGTTGCTATTCTCCATGTCATGGGTCAGCTGTACTTTGTGCGAAGAGAGGCTTAAAAAGGTACAGCAATGGAAGTCTCGGTTCAGAGTTAATTTTGAATGAATTATTACTTAATAGGTAATGAAATATGAATTTTGGCTTTAGTTCTCTTCTTCTACCTTACATGTGCGTGAATGTCTCTAACAAAAGCAGAAATTTTTTTATCCTTGTTAATGAAAGGTAGTGGCAAGTTGCAACCGTATGAAATGATTCTTGCTCCAACTCCTTAAAGCTAAAACCAATAATATTTGAGATTGCTATTGTTTTTATCATAAATATTATAAAGGAGTTTGGTATGAGTAATGTGCTGTTATTGGTGCGGAGATGATGACCTGCTACCTCCCATGACTTTAAAAGTCATGTACACATTAAGAGGCCCCAATCATATCATGTAGATATTAACCATGACTGTTAGGGCCTCTATCTTGGATTTGGGAAGAGCCCACTCCTACCCTGTAGATATGAACTGTGACCGTTAGAGCCTCTGTCACATGGGGTTGCCGGGGCCGGTATTCATGTGGAACATAACTGGCCCCATGATGAATCAATCAATCCTCGACTTAGTTGATGTTTGAATATAAATAAAAAAAGTGTTTTTCATAGTGTCTCTTTTAACATAAAATAATTTAATGAATTAAGAGCACAATTAAAGAAGGGAAACTTGTGTTTTGGGTCGGCCATTTGGGTAATTTGGTTTTCAAAACTCAAGAATTGGAAATGTGAGATGCGGAAAATAATATGGTTTTTGTGGACTTTGTGTTGACTCTTTTTTTGTGCCCAAATTGCCCTCACCCAATCTCCATGTCAGCATTCATGACCCAAAACACAAGTCTACTTTCAACTTTCCTCCCCTTTATTTCTTCACCGTCTTCCACTGACGTCTAGCTGCTACTCACCATCATAACTTGTCTACCGTCGCACCTTTGCGATTGTTTGCAGCCATGAAACACATCGAAGTCAGCAAGGCTTCGTTGCCGTTCACCTTGTCCACCACAATCTCCTGGAATCACATCCTTCCAACATGTGAGTTTGTGACTCCCCTTTTCTATTTGCTAAAATTATTTACTTTTCTTCTTATTGATTTTGTTCCTATTTGGATTATCCTAGTTTGTTCTTGATTAAACCCTAAAGTTTTTTTGATATGGAAAATTGAAAGTCCTTTGTGAAATTTGCAATTCAGAAATGAAATCCCTAAAATCCTAATTGGTACCAGAAATTTGCACCATGAATCTCTGATTGCAAAACACAAAATGGAAGGTATATTGGTGCTTATAAATCGTATACATGTCTTTCTTTTTAAATAATTGTTATCAGAATACTTGTTGTTCTTTCTTGTAATTTTTTTATTCTATGTGGTGTTTATTTGATATGGTTTTATGGAGGTCATGAGTTTGCAATTTTCTTGTCTTTTCAATTTAATCTCTTTAATGCACTTTATTTCATTAATTAATGAATTATTTTGTTGTCTTAAAGTTCAACTAAAATCTGTTTTGAGATTCCTTTGTTTGGTGTCCAAGAAAAGAAACACTTGCTGAATTTTGAATCTTAAGTTCCAAGTTGTTTTTGGTTTCCAAAAATTTTAGAAACTTGTCTTAACCAAGCCAAATAGTTGTAACATAGTTGAGTGGAAATTTCCTTTTTCCTAGTCCCGAACCAATCAAAATTTTAAAATGTACTTTTAAGGAAAATTTGTTTGAATTGGAAAACCAAGAGCATATAAGTAAGGAACCCTTTCTGGTTAAATTATTACTTGTTATATTTGAGCTATACCGAGTTTTTGACATTATCTGGGAAAATAATCACAGGTTCCCTTCCCATCCACCCTTTTATTTTTTATTTTGTTTATCAATTTATATGTGCTTGTTTATGTTGAAATATTGAAATTTGATGGGTTCTTTGTGACAGTTTATTCAAGGTTGCCCATCTCAGTTAGCCATTATGATTTGCATAGCAATTGGCACATTCTACCTAACTGATGAGCAGCTAAAAAACTCACCTTCCAGGAAAGATGATATAGATGTAGGGATAGCAGTTTTGCGGGCTATCCGGGCAACCTGCCCCGCCCCTCCCCTATTGGGATGTGTATGAATAGGTGATAATGGGGGATGGGACGGGTTTGGGAAAATTTTCAAAACTTGAATAGGTTGGGATGGGTTTTGTACCAACCCACCCCGTTCCACCAAGATACAAATTTAGTCTTCAAATTTTATAAAATACCAAACAACTCCCTATAAATGGTTTCTTTTTTCATTGCCCTAGATCAGCCATTGTTCTCTTCTCATTCCTTTCCTCTCATCTCTACATATTGCCCTTTTCTACTTCAACCTTCAAAAATCCATCTTCAAGGATGAATCCAAGAAAAACAATAAAATCGAGAAACGTATGTGGAGAAACCCTTTTCTCCTCTTCAAATAGAAGTGGAATCACAACGATGATTGGCTCCATTATGATAGTGACAACTTTGACATTCATCAAGTGCCAAAGCCTTTAGCCTCCATTTCAAGCCCTCTCATCTTTTAAAGGTGTTTTGATTTGGTTTTCAACCCTAGTTATATTTTAGGGTTTTGTCCGGTTGGATTGTGTAAAAATATTTGATTTTTTTGGAAATTTTGGATCTTTTTTCCTTTCTGATTAGAGTTTGGTTCGATAATCAACTTGCATCCCATATTGCTCCAAGTGTGAGTCTATTTGTCTCAAACCCATTCATTTTTTTCCCAATATTTTCTTTCTAAAAGCCATTGCGATCTCTTGAAATTTTTGTGGTGTTTTTTTTCTTTTTTTTTAGAAAAGTGTATAGGCATGAAAATTGTGAATTTGTTCATTGGGGATTTTGTGGATTAATGTAATGTTGTTGGTTTTGGGAAAATCATCCTCCCCACCCAAACAAAAAAATACATATCTGGGTTGAGACATACGGGGTTGGGTTTATCATTTTTTCTGTAAACGGGGATGGGTACTCATCAACATGCCTCAACTCAGTTTGGGATGGGGATGGAGAAAGATTATATAATTGGGACGAGAATGGGATAGGGGTGCCCCGTCCCAAACTCGCCCCAGTGCCATTCCTATATAGATGAAACAACTGAAACAACCCTTAGAATTTATGATTGTGTTCTCATCCAAGAAAGAGACATTTTACTGAGACTGTTTGTTGTTATATTGTTGTTATTTTTTAATAAAAATGTAGTTGGGACATGCAATTCTTATATCTCCTATTTTTCATTTGTTTGTTTACCTTAATCTTATCATGTTAGACCTCAAGCAGTAATGGCCATTAGCCAGGTTTTGTTCCATCACTTCAATTGCAAGAAGTCATTTGCCCGTTTCAATGTGAAGGTTTATCCCTCCTCCTAACTACCCTTCATTTTCTAGTTTGCTAAAAATAAATTTTGAATCCTTTATTTTATGTTGTTATGGTTTCCTAAAAAATTGGGAAACTCATCTCCACTAGACCTGACATTTGGATTTTTAAGGGGTCTTTTCTCTCTTGTATATCAAGTGATGGAATTTCTAAAATTTGGAAGTTTAATTTACATTTTTTAGGGTGTAGCTCAACTGAGAACAATGCTATATCTCTATGCTTTCTCCTCTATTTTTTCTTAATCTGGTACTGTTGTGGAACCTAATTCTCTGTTCTTTTTTCCCTTTTTTTTTTTTTTTTTTTTTTGTTGATACAGAGTTGCTGCCAGTTGTATTTAGCTAGCATCAAAACTGGAGGTAAGCCCTAGAAAAGCAAGGCAAGTCCTCATTGTTTTCCACAGAATGGAATGTAGGAGGGAGAACTTACCCATTGTGCATTTGGACCCATTTTCTAAGGTTATGATTCTATATTGGCTACAAAAGTCTAGGAAAGTATATGTTGTTTATTAGAAGTCCTGATGTATTTTCTTCCTAAAGCGTGTGCTTATCTTTGCTTTTTGTTAACAAAAATATGCTGAATTGAAGACTGATTTGAGCAGAACTAAAAGACACGTTTTGAAAGAGATGGGTTTTATTTGTCATGTGGAGCATCCTCATAAATTCATGTCAAACTACCTTGCCACCCTCAAAACTCCTCCAGAATTGAGGCAAGAATCTTGGAATCTTGCAAATGATAGGTACATTCACAACAGAGTATAGAAATATAACAAATATGTGTTTGGATTCATTCATGTAAATAGTTCATTTGTATGTACTGCTATTTTGTGATTCTGGGATTTGAGTTCCATTTTTAAATTGGCAAATAGAGAATAATTAAAACTTAAAAGAGTCCCAACAAGGTATGACAGCATACAACCCTATGGTAAGCATCTATCATCAATTAAAAGATGGAATATGGTTTCACCTTTTTAGGCTTTACAGAAAGAATGGGGAAGCAAAGGAAGTAAATGAAGAAGAGTGGGGAACTTCTAATTGAATTAAACTGTAAATTAAAGGAAACTAGAAAGTTTAGAAGTATAAAAACTTCTTATACTGAGATATTGTTAGCAAGGAAAAACTTCCCGAATTTTATATAAGACTCAAATAACCTCTAACATTAGCTTTCATTTTAAATGATTTACAAAATTATCACAATACTCTTGACTGCTTCAACTTGGAATTTCTTATTCCATTTTCTTTTCTTTTTTCGGTGAACAAACCTTAAGGGGTTCATGCCCGTCTTGGCAGTGTGTTGCTTTGCAGTTGGAATCCTTCAACCCGTGTAGGGGATTTTATGCCTGCCTTGGGTTGTAGCCATTTAGTCTCTTCTTTTGTCATTTCTTTTTTCTGACATGTGTATTCCTTTTGTTAGATGTTGTATTTTCCTTGAAGGATGGCTCATCCTTCCTACACTTAAAAAATTTTAAATAGGAAAGATACACAAGATGAATATTTTTTCTGGAATTAAGATTTGAAATGATGGTAAAACAAGTTAATTACACTAACGAATTGGAAGCATCAAATATGGTAATCTAAAACATTCTATAAGCTACAATAAGCTTTTATAATCTCACAATCAGGATATCTCTTGCTCTTTAAGTATGGCATGTGATACTATAGCCGTTGGTGGATGGTCCAGATCCTGATGATTCGAATCTAGAGCCAAAAGCATCTTCTAGATGGCATAAGGTTTTCTTCAGGAATACATTAGTTGATGCAACACAACTTGTGCAAATGCAGACAAATGATTTGAACCAGATTAATTCCCAATATCAATTCTTAACTTTTTCTTCATCTTTTCAAAAGCTGCAAGTGCATTACTTGCATTGACATTTCCCTCATTCACTTTTCTTGCAGTCCTAAAGGAACATGCATGGATAATATCATCAACATTAAGGAGCTAACATGTGTGGAAACTTTGGAAGCTGGTGAAAAAATGGTGCAAGAAAACGAACTTGGCAGACTGAGCACGTGCTTTCAAGGTACCTTTCTTTGACTTTGCTTCTTTTATCTTGCTCTCCGAAAGCTACACAAAATGGAGTTCATGGAATGTAACTATAACAAGTCATTAACATGCATAATATACTTGTCAACAAAGCTAAAATTGTGCAATTTTAAGGATGCATTGGATGACAAAATTTGGGAGTGCAAACTGCAAAGTGATTCGAGAGTTTCAAATCCTTATTATTTTGTTGGCTCTATTTAAGAGTGGGAATTGGAGGACCCAAATTTTAGCTCAGATTCCAACTAGGAAGGTACCATTTCAAAGATCCTCAAAGTTGTGAGAAATTGGTTAGCTTCGTCACCGCCATCCCCACCACACCCCTACCATGTGCCATCCCCTGTCAGCAGCGGTCACCACTGCCATCACCATCTCTACCATCACTGTTCCACCAATCATCTTTTCACCAGCATTGTCACCGCTACCATCACCATCTGCACCATCACTGTTCCACCAATCATCTTTCCACCAGCATTTGTCACCACTACCATCATCACAATACTCACTGCCATCTGTTGGGACATGGCTAACAAAATCATCATATCATGATAGTTATGGTTATGCCAGATATGTTCAAAGGGGCCAATTTTTGAATGATTATGATGTGCTTAAATTAGCAAAAGTGGTCTGAAGTGACAGACACAACCATTTTCCATGGGAGTGGTTGAAATTTTGGATTTAGGTCGTTGGCTGTATCTTTCAACAATTATGGCTCGATTCGTGGAGAGACATTGTGACAAAAGAGGGCGCTGACAGCTGAAAATGAAATTTGATTCGACGGGACATTTGTGTGACTTGCAATAATTAGTCAATTGTACTTTACCAAATGTGGGGCTTCCAACCATATTAAGAAGATTCTAGGTTCAAAACTGGCGTATGAAGACGGCCGTGGTCCAACCAGACGATATTCGTTAGAAACAGCTGGAGAAGGACATTGACATTGACATTGATAGTACTTCAATTTTATTTTATATTTGAGTTTGGTGCCGCTAACAAAGTTATGTATTTGTTTGTTTATATTATTTTCTGTTTTCATTTCTAAACAAGTCAAAAATCACGTCTAGAAATATGGTCGGGTAAAGCCCTTTATTTTTTGAAATTTTGAGTTCAAAATCTTTTTAAAAAGTTTGTGAAAAGGAGCGTGGCCTAACTCTCATGAATATTGACTGCAGAAGTTGAATACTATTTTGTCTGGAGTTGATACTTTACATCACACCCCTAACTCAAATAAATTAGCCAATCGAGAACTCAACATTAAACAAGGTTGGACCCAAAAAATTGATTATTGGAATTTAATTCTTGTAAAGTACCATCAGTGAATTTCTTAATCGGGAAAAGCTAATTATTAATTACAAGCCTTGATTTCATAGCTATAATCAATGATACAAGAAAACCCCGGGTTTCATAATTCATATCGTATCATTTTTATTGAGTCTATGGTATTACATATCAAAAGAATTCAAGTGCTTAACATCAATGGATTCGTTACCCTAGCAACCGAGATTTTCCCCCGTCGATACACCAAGTTTATTGCAGTATTCTGTAAAATAATCGACGCGGGCATTGACAGCGGCAGTATTTCCACCATCGCATTCATTACTGTTAATAACCCGAATGGTCGCACCGAAACCTTGGCCTACGACAGAGTGCACATTGCTCATCCAAAACCATAAGGCAGTCTTAAATGATATGTCAACATCAGTTGCTACTATTTCAGGATTGTTCAAGCCATCAAACCCAATGCTCTCCCCGGCTTCACCGTAGTTGTAGTTCCACGATAGTTGAAGCGGCCCACGGCCAGAATAATCCTTTCCGGACACGCATGGATACCGTGTTTCGGTCTCATCACAAAAGTCCTTCGAGGCACCGTTAACATCCTTTGTACGACAAAAGTCTGCACACATACACACACAAACAAAATTTCACGTTACATTCATAGGGTTGTGTTTGGTTCCCACAAAATTTCTAACTATTTTTAATCATCATTGATTTTCTATCTCTCACTATTTTCTTTAGTGAAATCAAATATTTTTCTCAATATTTTTTTCTTTCTTTAATACATGAACCAAACAGAGCCTAAAATTCAATATGATATAGTTTTCAAATAATTGAAATCTAAGACTATAAAGCAAAAAATATGATAAAATCTTACGTCCAGTCTCATGAGTGACATGTGCAAAGAAGGCTGCTATCTCAAAGAGGCAATCGCATGGAGGACCTTCTGTACCAAACTTCGGATACGGCTTCAAAGCATCCAGAAACGCCTCCCGGGTGTAGAAGTTCTTCCCCGCACAGCTCGCGTCAGCTTGATCAATAATCCCATCAAAGAATCCCTTTGTCACAACATGGGGCACCGGGACATTACTACTAGGCGTCGTAAAACATGGACCGGCTTGACAGCCGGTGCCGCAGTTCTGAGCCAGCACTGGCTCCGGAAGGGCTCCGGCGAGGACTCCGAGGATAAGGATTGCTACCAGCTTTGGAACCATGTCTGGAGGAGGAAAAGAATGATGAGATTGAAACCTTGGTGGGGTATTTTTAATATTTTTTCTTCAAAAACACTATTTTGACGTTAAACTAGTATTTTTAAACATTAATCCAGGCACTTTTTAAAAAAAGTAAAGTGTTGGTGAATTTTAAAAAATTCTTTTTCAATGATGTGATATCACATCATAAAAAAATTCGGTTGATTTTGAATCGCGTTACCATAAAGAAAAGTTATTGCATACACCAACCCCAAAGGATTGGAGTTGAATTTTTATTTTTTACTTTTCAATTTAGGTGTAAAATGAAAAAACAAATTATTCTTTCATGCTAATTCTAAACTTTTTTCCAAAATTACCCACCCGCCTCTCCCACCACACCAAAATCTGCTGTCACCTTGCCGGCGTCAACATCGACGGCCCCACAGCTCTCCGACCGGCCATTTCCCCCCTCTCTCGCTTCTCTCTATTTCTCTCTCTTCCTCTCTTTTTCCTTCCCTTTCTCGACATCACCACTGCCACTCCTGTCAGTGCCATCACCAGTGCATGGCCAGCTGCCGCTCACAGTCCCCTCCGCCCGGCAACCTCCCTCTCTCTCTCCCTTTCCCCTCCCTCTTTCTTTCTCTTTCCTTCCCTTTCTACATCACCACCGCTACCAGTGCCAACGACCCACTGCTGCTGCCGCCTCTCACCGGCAGCGAC
Organism: Vitis rotundifolia; assembly: GCA_030254885.1. Classification (NCBI taxonomy): domain Eukaryota; kingdom Viridiplantae; phylum Streptophyta; class Magnoliopsida; order Vitales; family Vitaceae; genus Vitis; species Vitis rotundifolia. The sequence continues at coordinate 21,392,056 of CM058155.1, forward strand.
TGGGCGGCACCAGTCGCCCTTTTTGTGGGACAAAGGCTCAACTCAAGAGCTCCACTTTCCTTTCTCTTCTCAAATTCTACCCATGCATGATCTTAAAAACAATTTTTTAGAAGGTTTCGATCATTGATGAGAAGATGATGCAAAAAAAAAAAAAAAACTTGGCTGAGTGATTGACGTTGAAGCATAATAGTAGATCCAAAGAAATAGTGGTTTCAGCAAGAAAATGAAAGATAATAAAAATATGTTCGCATGAATTTGAAAATTAAACAAAAGCGAGGGGAAAATCATAAATTCAGAGGCGTAATTCAGGCAAAACTAAACGGATAAAGAAAAGAATGTGAATTTCAATGCTCTACGGCCGATCAAAGTCGAACCACCACCTTCGCATGCGAACAAGAAAACATTAAAAAGAAGTCTGTGACACTGACCTGTTTCTGTTTCCTTTTATCTTTCTCGAGAAAGTGGAAAGAGAAAGAGGAAAAGAGAAGGAAGTGGCGAAGGAAGGCAGAGTGGGATGAGTATTTATAGGAATCGAACTCTTGCCAAACAACGAGAATATTCACGGTATATTCCCTTTTTTTTGGCTCTTTCTCGAGAAAGTGGAAAGAAGACTTTTTCCACTTTATCAGAAAAACACCATCAATTCAAATGACATCAAAGAAGTGGTGGTTCTTTGGTTCTAAGCTTTTAAACGGTTGTTACCTGCTAGTTGTTACAGAAATGGTTCTAATTGGAGCTGCTCCCCCAAGAATTTCCTGTCAAACTAAAAAATTCTCAATTTAAATCTATATTAAAAGTATTTATCAAAATAATGTGTCATGTCATACGATATCAAGTTAAAACTTTATTATTATTTTTATTTTTTTATTTTAAAATCACAGCATGATTTTTTATACTAAAAACAAAAACATGTGGATAGGCATATGACTAAATCATGGCACTTTTGAAAAAAAGTATAGAATATGACTTTGAAGTTCAACGATGTGATATCATGTCTGTTGAGATTCCTTAACTGCTCAGAACTTTTACGCGGAGAAGCTTTCCAGATTTGATTCATGTTACCATGCGCCAACCCCCAAATTACCTTTGTGTGAAATGAAAAAACAAATTATCCTTTCATACACTCAAACAGTAATTCTAAATTTTTTTTCCAAAATAACCCACCCTCCCCTCCCACCACACCTTTTCGGCGTCCCCCATATATAGATTTAAATTGTTGAGGCTATTGGTTACTACATATTCAACAAAATCAACCCAGTGTAATGGAGTAAAATCCCAAATTATGCATCATAATGATATGTCACAGTACCCTCGAAAAAGAAGAAAATCATCAAATAGTTCACGAACCAAGATCTCAAAGATTTTACGCTTCAAGATTCAGAAACACCACAAACCACAATAAATCAAATCCAACATTGAAAGATCAGACACAACCCGCATCCACCGTCCTCCTTGTAGTGGTATAAGTGGTCAACTTTTCTTAGGCAACTTCGGATCTCCTCGTCATCTTCCCACACTACTTAGCTAGCAGTTTTTGTTTCTTTCTTAGTCACACCAAGTTGGACCAAATTCTCTTATTATCCTTTGGCATATTCTTACCATCTTTATTAGTGATTTGGAAATTTAAAAAAATTTAGGTGATTCTGCACTTTTTCATGCAATCGTTTTTGTAATCCACAACAAAAATCCAAAATAAAGGTCAAAGCAAGTGTTCAACCAGCGATGCACGCACCACGAGGGCAAATTTGTCCCTTTTTATATGTTACGCACCAAATATATATATATATTAAACGTTATCATATAAATAAAATACTAAAATAATATTTTAATAAATAAATTAATTATTATTATTTTATAATTATATAAAAATAATTTATTAAATTTATTAACAAAAATATAAAATTTATCATAATAATATTTTTAATATAGTTAATATATTAATTAAATATTTAAAAATTATGTATTTATCATTATTTATTTTATATCATTTAATACAATTAAGTTAAATATATCATAATTTTAATATTAAATATATTTTAAAATGAGACATATTATAATCAAATATCACAGTATTATTATTAAATAATATTTGATATAATTTGATAATCAATGTACACTTATTAAATTTATATCGTTTATTGATACATACAATATTATTATCAATATGATAAATTATATTATATATTTACATTTTTATAAATTTTAATCAATTTAGGCCCACCGATATTTTATGTTAAAATATTTGCCGATATATTTTCGATATATCCATAAAATTAAAATATCAATATATTCATAATTACAGATATTTTCATAATATGTTGTAAAAAAAAAAAGAAGTTATAATTAGAAATTATTCAAAAAAAAAAAAAGAAAAAGAAAAATCTTTGGTTTGGGTTTATTTCATTGTTTATAACAAAAAGAAATAAGTATTGGATGTTATGATAAACTCTAAAATCACTTTCTATGCAAAGAAAAATCTATTTGTAAGTATTGGGCATCTATGGAATAAACCCTAAAATAAACTTTTATATAAACATGTTTTTTTTTAAAAAAAAAAAAAAAAAAACAATTGGAAAATTCAAACGGAATTGAAATCAAATTTTGCTTTTGTTTATTCATTTTTTTTTTCAATTTTATAGAAGTCATATATCTTCAATTTTTTTCTTTACCATCAATGGCTAGGTAAGGATGTAATTTGGGTGAGCATGCGATCAAAATGGTTACTATTCAGGCTGGGCCCAGTTAAACATAAGGGGCGGTTTTGGATTTGGTCTTCGAACTTAGCCCACATGCTTGGGATCGGTCCTATGATTTTTGGGTTTAACCTATTTTATTAACATATTGTGTTAGGGATGGTAAAGAAAGTACATTGTAAGTTGTTAATTGAAGTTGCTTCGACATACAAAGGCAATTTTGAATTATTAAAGGTTTGAGTGGGCTTTGTCCAATTGTAGGCATTTGGGCGAGACTAACCCAACTATGGGCTTTTGGGTAGTCCAATCAAGTCAGGCATTGGATGGGCCTTGAGAATAAAAGGGGGCCAAGCCCCTTACCTAAATTTGGGCCCAAGTCAGGCTTTAGCCTATTGAGCTTTTTTGAGCTTTGGGCACAGGTTGGGCTCAGGCTAGCTCGTTGAGTTTTGGACTTTCGGGTGAAATTTACACCCTTTGGGGTGCAAATGTAAATGGATCTTTAGCTTAGTCCGGGGAAGGACCAAGTTAGGCTTCAATTTTGAGAATTGGGCTGGCCCATGGGCTGTTGTTGAGTTCATGCTTGGGCTAAGTTTAGACAGGGGTCGGGTGTGTTGGAAATTCTGAATTACTCCATTCCTAGCCTTGGATGGATAAGGTGTATGCAAAACTTTTCCTTGAGTTCTCTAAATCTAAGGAACAGAAACATACAAACATAAAAACTTAGATATAGAGATGTGTGCAAAATTTCTAACATTGTTTTGGTCATTATTCTTTGGAATAATTTTTAAAAATAAAGTAAAATATAAAATAATTTTTGCCGAATAAAAGGAAAACATGAACTTATTTGATCATGTTTTCTGAAATTTATTTTTAAAAATTATTTTTAAGTTAAAGAATAAAAAATAAATTTTAAAAAAGATGATCTAACACCGTCCATCTTTTAGAATAGATTTTTAAAAACACTTTTCAAATACAGTGAAAATATTTTTGCTCTTTGTGATTGAAAGTTACTTAATTTTACTTTAACAAAGAGTGACACTAGTGTGAAAATTTTGTTTGGTTGGCGAGAAATTGAAAAGTCTCCTTTTATTTTTTTTCAAAGCCGCATGAGTTTGACTCAGTTAATCAAGTAAGCCTTACGAGTTGAATTATAGTGGGACAGTTTGAATGGGAGTTTTTGCTTTTCCAACAAGCAAACTGAGCTTCCTACACTTTTTCTTTTTCCCTCCCGGCTGTGACTTCATCTGAATAATTTATTTTCATTTTCTTTGGCTGATTTTTTTTCAATAGCAAATTTATAAAAAAGATTTTTTAAACCTAAAATAAAAAAATTAAATTATCAACAGACCTCTATCATTGGTTCTAATTTATTTTCTCTTAATTTAATTTATTCCTTCCAGCCCTTATGATTATTTATAAATCAATTTTTTAATATTATTATTAATTTTAATAACATTTTTAATGTCATATTATTATTATTATTATTATTATTATTATTAATTTGTTATATTTGACTCAACTAATTAAGTAAGCTTACTAGTTGAATTGTGGAACTTTGAATGGGAGTTTTTGCTTTACAAACAAGCAAATTTTAATTTTTAAATAATAAACATGGTTTGGAATAAAATGACCAAATTACCCTCCATCCAATTCTAAAAGTTTTGACTACATAAGCCATAGACTTATTCTAAAGTAAGTGCCCACGTATTCAATTTTACTCACAGGAAATGGGCCCAATCTCTCTTTTTGAACGTTCTTGGTCAACACGTAAGGCTCTTACACCCTACCAAAACCCTAAGATTCATTCAAACCAGTGAATATGGTCCAACCCTAACCACACCAACTTGCAACTCCATACATCTATAAATACCCAAAGCCTCATTCGTTTTCCACATCACAAGAGCAAAAACCCCCTCTAGAGATTCCATTACAACCTACCTCCTTAAGCCCTAAATCTTTGTTCTAAATACAAGCTTATCGGTTTTTTACTCTATGATGATGAGTTTTACTCGATCGAATACTGCCCTTTTGATCATATTAGTCGTATTTGTTATTATCATAGGTCAAGTTCATGTTGAGGGAGCAAGAATGTTATCAGAAGAGTTTAAAAGTGCAACTCATCTTACAACGTCAACTTATGTTCATGAGAAGACTAAGTTTACAATGGCTTATTGGTTAGAACGATTGGCATCAGGGCCTAGCCCTAGAGGTCCTGGTCACTAATTAACTACATCTTTTAGGAAATAGTGAAGAATATATGATTCATGTAATATATTTTTTATTTTTTATTTTTTTATTTATTTTTATATATTATACAATGTGCAATTGAAGTAAATAAATAAATAAAATTATTCTTTTCAATTATTCGTGTCTTGATCATTACCAGCTGCTTACTGCAATTTTTTCAAATTCTTTTTTATGTTGTTTGGTTGCTAAGAAATTGCAAAAATAATAGAAAATTAAGTATTCATTTTCCAACAAATTTAATTGTGCCCATTTGGAGAATGAAATCAACAGTGAAAGAGAATATGGTGTATCTTTTTGCCATTTTAAGAATGAAGTAGTGTGAATGAGTTTCAATTTTCCTTGTTACCCTGTTTGGTTGGAGGGAAAAAGAGGGCAAGTGTACCTTTTTGCCAAAAAGGAAATCAACCAGGCAACCCAAGCCATTGAATTAGGTGAGTTCCATCATTGTTTTTTTCTTCCCTTTTTCACAGGCAACAGGTTTGAATAATCTTATTTTTTATTTTATTTTGTTGATTTTTAGAAATAAATTTGCAATTTCACATGTTGTTTTGACAACACTTCTAATAGACTAATTTAATTTATAGTATAAACTATTTTCTTATTTTGGAAAAGAAAATGACCAATATTGCCCTTCAACAAAGTGACTAATATTTAAGTCTGCATGACTCTTTCAAAGGTCTATGGTCAACATGTAAAATTCTAAAACCCTAATTAAACCCTAGAATCCATTCAAATAAGTGGACACGGTACAAACTCCAACTACACTAGTCCTACACTTCATAGCTCCATAAATACTCAAAACGCCATTCATTTTAGGCACCAATTCTACCGCCTTGATCCCTAAATCTCCTTTAAAAAACAAGCTTATCGATTTTTAATTCACAATGATTAATTCCAAGCGATCAAATAATATCTTTTGAATCATACTAGTTATTTTCGTTTTTATTATAAGTTAAGTTTTCATCGATACAATAAGAATATTATAATGAAAGTCACCTGACGACATTTCCTTCTACTTATAAGAAAGCTAAGTTCATCATAACTTGTTGGTTCGAGCGATTGGTATTAGGGCCTAGCCCTAGAGGCCTTGGTCATTGACGAACTCATTTTTCAAAATTATGAAGATTTTTGCATCTATATGTTAAGATATATTATAATATGTATTTTTGTTATATGTCATATAAAATGAAGTTTTGTATATAGTTTTATGTTACATTTTTCTTAAATTCTTTCATGCGGACCAAATTTTGTTTAATATCCTCATATTCTAATAAGAATTATGTCAATTGAACATGATTATGAAACTTTTTTAATTATGAATTTTTTTTCTATGCCATTGATCAATTCATTTTCATTAATTTTAGTTCATTAAAAATCTATGGCATAATTAATATTGGTTTATTTAAAAAAAAATTCTAGATTTGAGGCATGATAGTTTTTATTTCATTTTATTTTATTTTTATTTTTTATGTTGAAAAATATATGAAATACCGAAAAAAATAAAAATAAAAATAAATAAATAAATAAATAAGATACACGCCAATCTTCAACCCAAGTTCAGGCCCATTGAGCTACGGAAACCCCTGAAACGCTGGCCCAATAGGAGAGAGCTAGTCTCTCTTTGCGACTGCAACTCTCTCTCTAGAAAATCTCAGTTAGATCTTCAAATCTCTGAATCTCATCATCTGGGTGTTGTTTTCTTCTTAATTTTCCTCTTTTTCTCTCGTCAAATTTACACCTTTGGCTCTGATTTTTTCATACAAATTCCCATACATCATTGTGGTTGTTGAGATTATTTCAGAGGTTTTATTCTTTGAGTTTTCGGTTTTGCTTGCGTTTTCTGATCTGTTTTTATGGAGATTCTTGGTTATTCATTGTTTCAGAACATGGATCTTTCTTGAATCTTGATTTGCACTTACGTGTTTTTCTTTCCTAAGTGTAATTTAGTGTGATTTTACTTAGTGAATTTCATTTATTACCCTGTTTGGTTGCCCAGAAAATGGAAATAAAAGAAAGGAACCTCAGTCCCGTTCCAACTATCTGCCTGGGTTGTTATTTTGTTTGTATATTGGTTGGCTTTGATTGCATGCGACAGGCACAAATTCATGATCTTTGATGTTGAATTAAGCAATAAGATTCTTTGTATAGGAACTCATTCAAGCGCATCAAGCTGTCAATACATGAAATTCTATTACATTTTTTATGGTTTCATGTATTTAAAAGAAACCCTAGCAGTAGAAACTTAAATTTTTGAGGTTTGAGATTATTTTTACACTGGCTCTATGGCAACCTTCTATGAAAACCCAAAAAGAATTCTTACCTTTTATTAAAGTTCTGGGAAGCCCCTGCATGTATGAGTTGTTTGTCATTAAAATTCATCTGCAGGTTATTATGATGCTTCGGTTCATGCTTGTCTAAAATACCAATAAGGTCATTTCTCGTTGTTTTTTTAAAGCCCACGAATGTCCCTGGAGTTGGAGAGTGAAATTGCTAGTCATATTAAAAGAGTGTTTATAATATTATGTAGGATGATTTGCCAAAATTCAATTTGTATTATCGACAGCTAATAGCTAATATGTAAAACAAATAACCAACACCTGCAGCTATGCTCACTGTTGACTGTGTAATAATAACAAAGCCAGATATAGGGAGAGTTTTTCTGCGGCTTCAAAACTGTATTTCATTTTTTCCTTGTGGGAAAAGAAGACTTTTAAATACTTTGGTCATGTTAAAACAACCAACAGATAACTAATAGAACTGGAATTCAAAGAAGGATTAACAGGTGATCCATGGGCTTACTTGGCTTGGTCCCAGTTTATAGGCATTAAAGCAATCTATAACTAGTTGGAAAGGAAAGAAAGCCTAGCTACTAGCGACATCCTAGGACTAATGGAAGCTAGGATAGGAGCTGTAAATCTATAGAAGATAGAAGTTAGAAAGGAAGGGAATCTAGTAATTGGTAGCTAGACTACATGAGGGATAAAGATAAAAGAAAGAAGGATAACTACTAGCATCTGAAATATTGAATACTGGTGTTTGTTTGGTTCTAAGCTTTTAAATGGTTGTTACCTGCTAGTTGTTACAGAAATGGTTCTAAATGGAGCTGCTCCCCCAAGAGGAAGTGCAGCTGCTGCTTCTAGCCTGTGTAGGAGGAGGGCAACTGGTGGGGCAGCTGCAGGAGGAGCAAGTGGGAATATGCTGCAGTTTTACACTGATGATGCCCCGGGACTCAAGATTTCCCCCAGTGTCGTTCTTGTCATGACTATTGGTTTCATAGGCTTTGTTGCTATTCTCCATGTCATGGGTAAGCTGTACTTTGTGCGGAGAGAGGCTTAAAAAGGTACAACAATGGAAATCTTAGTTCAGAGTCAATTTTGAATGAATTGTTACTTAATAGGTAATGAAATATGAATTTTGGATTTAGTTCTCTTCTTCTGGCTTACATGTGTGTGAATGTCTCTAACAAAAGCAGACAATTTTTTATCCTAGTTAGTAAAAGGTATTGGCAAGTTGGAATTGTATGAAATGATTCTTGCTCCAACTCCTAAAACCAATGAGATTTGAGATTGCTATTGTTTTGATTATAAATGTTATCAAGGAGTTTGGTATGACTTATGAGTAATGTGCCATTATTGGTGAAGAGATGATGACCCGCTCCTTCCCATGACTTTTAAAAGTCATGTACACATTAAGAGGTCCCAATCATATCATGTAGGTATTAACCATGACTGTTAGGGCCTCTGTCATGGCTATAGGAGGAGTCCACTCCTACTTTGTAGATATGAACTGTGACCGTTAGAGCCTCTGTCACATGGGGTTGCGGGGCCGGGGATTGTAATGAATTGTCATGCTTGCGTGGGAATGTAAAGGTACTCCCTCCTCTTGGCTTTAAAAGTTGGCCCCACTCCTATCATGTAGATATTAACCATGACCATTAAGATCACTGTCATGGTTAAGAGAAGCTTATTATGTATATGGTGTCAGGAACTTCTTTTCTGGACCGATATAGGATCTCACAAGGTAAAGTTGGACGAGCGTCTATGCTTTTTGGGATATTGCAAATGCACATGGAAGGGAGATTTGGAGGGGGCTACATCAATTGTACCATTGCTGTTGAAATGGAAGGATCTATGCGTTTATGTTACATGAATTGATCTTCCTTGGGCTCATTACTTCTGTGGAGCTTTTGCATACCCCATTTATGCATGTTATCTTCTATATTTTTGTACTGCATTTGGTTACTGATTTTCAGGTTACACTTGATTGGTTCCAACACTTAAACCAACTCTCATTCACTCATTTAAGAACCAACACAAAACTATAAATCAAAACCCAACAGTAACCCATTTTGACCAATGCCATATTAGGTCTTACTTGTAAGAGCTGATGGGTAGATGGACAAATTCCAACTGAAGAACCCAGTGCCTTAAGAAGGAAGGGAAAGTTTGGTTTCAACAGTAGAGGCTGACCGTTATAACACTCATTCTGACCTTTTAGTATGTTTGTTTATGTCTGAACCAATCTTGTATAGATTTGGGTTCTTAGCTTTCATTCATTTACTGATATAATATTTTAATATTTGACCGTTTTCAATACTCTTCTTTTCAACAAAAGTCATTGGTTATGTTATAGAAAAGCTACAAAAATATGCTAGGAGCCTTTATTATTTGTCTAAACTACAAACACTATAACATCTGGACAACCCTCAGTAGAGTTCCATACCCATTATTTCCTTTTAGGTCATATCCTAGCAAGTGAGATTATCCCCAGGTGCGACGCCTAGTTGATTACAGTATTCTGTGTAGTATCCAACTCGGGCGTTGACGGTGGCTTGATTTGCCCCATCACATTCCAGTGCACCATTAATGGCTCGAATGGTTGCCCCAAACCCTTGGCTTAAGACCTGTTGGACAAAGTTTACCCAGTACCACAAGGCTGTCTTAAATGACACAACTGGGTCTGATGCCACAGTTTCAGGAGAGTTCAAGCCATCAAATCCTATGTCCTCTCCGGCAGGCCCGTAGTTGAAGTTCCATGATAGCTGAATCGGTCCACGTCCATAGTAACCCTTCCCGGCCACGCATGGATACTGGGTGTTGGTCTCATCACAGTAGTCCCTAGAGCTTCCATTGATCTCCTCTATGTAGCAAAAATCTGCACACACAAAACTTTTAGTCAGTATTTGTTGTTTCTACTAGAGAAATTAGGATAGTATGTCTCGAAAAATGGGTTCAAATCTTACGTCCAGTCTCGTGGGTAACATGCGCAAAGAAAGCAGCGATCTCACGCTTAGAATTCTCCTCTGAACCAACCCTGCCAAACTGGGAAAATGAGTTGAGAGCCTCAAGAAACCTCGCTCTTGAGTAGAAGTCCTTCCCCTCACAACTCGCATCAGCCTGATCAATTATCCCATTGAAGAACTCCTGTGTCACGATATCTGCAACTGAGACATTGTTGGTACTTGGGGCCGGATTGCAGGGGCCCTCTTGGCACCCAGTGCCACAGTAGTCGTCGCCTGTGCCACAGTACCCCCATCTGCTGCAGCAAAGGTCTGCGGCACAGCCACAGTCCTGACCCACCACCCCTCTAGGCAGTGCTCCAGCCAAAATTCCGGCAAGGAGGACAGTCTGTGAGAGGTTCCTCAGGGTGAGGGATGCCATTTTGGAAGGATATAACAAAAATGTCTGATCTGAATACAGAGTCTGAAACTAGAATGGTTTATTTATAGTGCAGAAGAGGAAAATTGCTGGGTCAACCATCACTAAATTATCGGAGATTAATGTCGGCCACAAAGATTTCTAGAGGGTGTACAACTTTGACCTTGCTGTAGATTTTTGATTAATCAGACTTCTGACTTCAGAAATGTCAGGATTGGTTCTACTTGCATGTATGTTTCAAAAGCCTGATTAGATTAGATTAGGAAGATTGTTAAATGTTTTTGATATCAATATGATTATCAACTTTTTTTGGGGTCTAGTTTTTGCTTTATGTGTTTGTAACGGTTGTCCAATAAAAGCTATGAATCTCCTAGGCTTTGTTTGAATCCAAAAAGTGTTAGGGAAAGGAAGGTAAAGGAATGGTGAAGTAAAAAAGAGTCACGAGTATAAGTTTTCTTGTTAGGTTTATCACGAAAAATACAAAAAGAGTATTAAATATAAAGAAATATATTAAATATATTAATTCAACCCAAATTTAAAGAAATAGGATTTTAATTATTGAAAATAAGAAAAGAAAGAAATTGGTGTTCTAGATTGATTGTGGAAGTCAATGGAACTAAAGTGATTTGGATGCCAACTATATAAGAATTGACTTTCTCTTTAGGTGGGTGATGTGATTTGGATGCCAACTATCTAGGAATTGGATCTCTGTGGACAGGTGATTTTGCACTTTCATTGGATTGAGTAGACTTTTCATTCAATCATTTTTGTGATCCACACAAAATATTGAAAATAAAGTTCAACACCCTAGTTGTTAAGAAAAAAAAGTGATAATTAGAAATTATTAAAAAAAAAAAAAGAAAAGAAAAGAAAGAAAAATAATTGGTTTGGGTTTATTTCATTTTTTTAATAAAAAGGAATAATTATTGGGCATTATGATAAACCGGAAAATCATTTTCCATGCAAAGAAAAATCTCTTTATAAGTAATGGGTATGTATGGAATAAACCCTAAAATCAACTTTTATGTAAAGATGTTTGAGAAAAAAAGAAAAAAACAGTTGAAAAATTCAAACGAAATTGAAAGGCGTAGGTTCAGTTATCAAAGTTTCATTTGAAAGGGAATCAACTTTTACTTTTATTTATTTATTTTTTCAATTATCTAGAATTCATATATCTCCAAAATTTTCTTATACCATCAATGAGTAGGTAGGGGCATAATTTGGGTGGGTTCAGGAGGATAAGCTTGTGAGGGAAATAGTTAATATTTGGGCTGGGCCGAGTTATACATAAGGGGGCGGTTTTGGATTTGGTTTTCGGACTTAGCCCACTTGCTTGGGCTCGGTCCTGGGATTTTGTGCTTAGCCTATTTTATTAATTTTTATTTATTTTATTTATAAAACTCTTTTATAAAAGCGTTTACAGGGTAGAAAAACCGAGGGTGAGTAATCTAGAGAGAAAGTAATCAATGTCAATTCTCTTGTGAGACTTTGGTTCTCTCACTTGTGAAAATTTACTAAAGTTATGTCTGGTTTATGGAAAATACTAAGGAAAGAAAAAAAATATAAAGGAAAATGATTTTTTCATATTTGGTTGTCTACGAAAAATGTAAATGAAAACAAAATATAATTAAAATTAATTAAAAATTTATTTATTTTTAAATTATTTAATTTTTATATTAATGAGTTAAAATAAATAAAATGAGTTTGAAGTAACAAAAAAAGTAATTTATAAACTTTTAATCTATTTTTTATTTTCATTCACTTTTTCTTTCCTTCTACTTTTCCTTTGTATTTTCTTTTTTTTACATTTTCCCTTAAATTTTTTGGGAACCAAACATAGCCTAAGTGTTGGAACACCAGTAAAGAATAATTTTGTAATCCTTATTAAGTAATAATACAAGTTGTGAAGGATTCTTGCATTTGGTTGTGCCTCTTTACGTCACTTTTGTTGGGGCGTTTGGGAAGGTTGGTTAAGACGGTCCCTAGTATTGCACACTTAGACCAAAAAAATTGGTGGCTATTTCCTTGTCACACCCACCAAAATAGCCACAAATTGGTAGAGGCACATGAAGTAGCCCAAATGAATAAATTTTTAAAATATTTTTGTAAAACATTATAACTATGTTTGGTTTCTAAAACCTATTAAGAAAGAAACGTTAAGAGATTCCTTTACATTTGGTTATAATAGAAAAAATGGTAAAAGAAAAAAAAATGGTAGAAAAGGAGAAAGGAAATGCCAAAAGATTCTTCTCTTTATTTCCCTGGAAAAATGGTAGAAAAGTTTGAAAAAAGTGCATTCTTCCTAATTTTCATATTTGAGTTTCCAAAAGTTTTATTCCATCACACCCACAGCTCAGTGCCATCTCCGGCAGAGCTCCGGCGAGGAGGATTGCTACTGAAACTTGGATTGTAGCTGGGGTAGCTGCCATTTTTGTTGGTTTGGATGAAAATGATGATAGAAAGAAAAAAAAAAAAGGGAAAAAAGAAACCCTGTTGGCTAGTTGATCATCCCATGACTGTTAGGTTTATTGACTTCGACTTGTCCAAAAGGATTGAAACCTTTTTCTTTTCTTCTTCTCTTTAAATTATAATAATAATAGTAATTTTAAAAAATTGTATAGTGAAAAATAAACGAAAAAAAAAAAAATTATTTGAACTGTCTTGTATCATTTAATATTCTGATCAGTGATTTACCATTCAATAAATGATTTATTAAATAGACTCTTGCAGTGATTTAAATTTTAGAAGTACAAAAATTTATCATCTCTTAGGGGATTTATTATTTTGTAAATTATTATTGGTGTGTTTGGGTTAATTTTTTTCATAGCTTATCTCTTGTTACTTATTCATGTAGCAACAATCCGATTATACAACCTTGATTATTGCTAAAGACACAACATAATGAACCCGTAAAAGGAAGGTTTCATACGATAAACCCTTTATAGCCTTTTGGGTTAAACATTATTAAACTTAGGTACTTTGATGAAACTCTTCCAAACCCTAGCAATAAACATTGCTGCCAGGGGAAACACCAAATTGATTGCAATAGTCCTTGTAATACTTGACACGTGCATTGACAGCGCCACTGTTTCCTCCATTGCATTCCATACCATTGACGGCTCGAATTGTTGCACCGAACCCTTGGCTTATGATAGAGTGCACATTATTCATCCAAAACCAAAAGGCTGTCTTGAATGAAACAACTGCATCATTAGCCACAGTTTCAGGATTATTCAAGCCATCGAACCCTATGCTCTTTCCTGCTGGTCCATAGTTGTAGTTCCATGATATTTGAATCGGGCCACGGCCATAGTAACCCTTTCCACGTACACATGGATATTGTTTGTTGCCTTCATCACAATAATCCTTGGAGGGACCATCTATTTCCTCTATGTAACAGAAGTCTGCACATACCAAAATTTCATGCTTTAAGGTTACATGCGATCCAAAAGTAAGTTTAACGATCTTCAAATAGTTGTAATTTAAGGTTTGAATTTAAGGCTTTTCTAGATGTAAAATCTTACGTCCAGTTTCATGCGTGACGTGAGCAAAGAAGGCTGCGATCTCACGCTTAGAGTCGTCCTTGGAACTACCCTGCCCAAACTGAGGATACGACTTGAGAGCATCAAGAAAGGCGCGGCGTGTGTAGAAGTTTTTCCCGGCGCAGCTCGCACCCGCTTGATTACGAATTCCGTTGAAGAAATTCGTAGTCACAACATCTTCCACCGAAACACCACTCCCACCACCACCGCCACCGCTAGGCGGTGAATAGCAAGGACCGGCTTGGCAGCCGGTGCCGCAGTAGTCATTGCCGGTGCCGCAGTACCCATATCGGCTGCAGCACAGGTTAGCGTTACAGCCGCAGTTCTGAGCCAGCACCGGCCCCGGAAGGGCTCCGGCGAGGACTCCGACGATAAGGATTGCTACCAGCTTTGCAACCATGTCTGGAGGAGGAAAAGAATGAAGAGAAGGGTGTGAGAAATGGGATGATAAGATTGAAACCTTGGTGGGGGTTTTTATAGAGTTATATTACTCATCAGTACGTCACAACAAAATTTAAGGAAACTGACGGCCTTTAAATTCACTTTTGAATATGTAATAGGGTAAGGAAATTAATTAAACTCAATCCATACTATGCCCTGTTTGGAAATGGCCGGTGCTTGTAAAATATGATTTATAGACTGTTTTAAGGTGATTTTAAGAGGGTTAGAAGTGTTTGCAAGTATTTTTATTGGAAAATTTTGCGTCTAACAAAGTTTAAAAAAATTAAAATTCATTTGAAGTGATTTTTCGAGGACATTATTACAAAAATATATATTTTTTATTTTTGTTATGATTTACATTAGCAACAAAGTTTTGTAAATGTTGAGGTTTATATCCAAATATTAAACTTTTTAAGAAAAATGTTTTCAAAAAAAGTTACTAAAATAAACATTATGAACTAAAAACTTTTTTAAAAGAATCATTCTTAGATAGGGCTTTTAGAACTTGTTCAGTGAATTTAAGAAATGGTTTTAGTCTTTTTAATACTTGAAAACAATTTTTTTGATAAGATTTTTTGGTGTCATTACTAAATGGATTTTTAGAGTATATTTGGTAATAATTTTAGAAAACACTTTTAACATAAAAAATGTTTTTGAAAAATAATATGACTCATTTGATAAAATTAGTAAAACACCTTTAAAAAGTTGAAAATTTACTTGGAAAGAAAACATTTGATTAATTAATGTTTAAATAAAATAAAAATATTTTTTCACAATATATTTTATAATATATGTATTCAGTAAATAAATAAAAATGACCTAAAATTTTATCCAACACTATTTCAAGCATTAGAAATTAGTTCTAACCTTGGCATCCTTCTCTCCCAACCCTAAGAGCAAATTGAATTTTGGTGTTAAATGTATGGGATTTTTTGATACAGTGAATGGGGATTTTGGAGTCAACTTTGTACAATACATGAATTCTGTTTCCACACTGTGATGCAATAAAGCTTGGTCCAGCCATAACAAACCCCACGAACAGCAGTCCCCCACTAGATATGTTGAGGGGTTTGGCCCCTATCCTTATAATATTGAACGCATGCATACTTTTGGTGGTACACAAACTTGTTTCTATTGGTGAAAAAAGGGAAAGTTCCAATTATCTTTTATCATTTAATATCCAAAGTCATTTACTATTGAATAAATGGTTTAGTAAATAGACTTTTGCAGTGATTTTAATACTAGATGTACAAAGACTTAATTCTTCATCGCAGAATTTTTTTTTTCCAGTATACTATGCATATAATACCAATATTTATTTGTAAATATATATATATATAAAGTTTTATAATATGTTATTATTATTTATTCTTGGTAAATGGAAGAGTTGTGATTAGAATACAAATCATTTTATAAACTATTATTTAAACTATGTGTGGTTCTTGAAAAATTTAAGTGAAAATGTAAAAAAAAAAAGAAAATAGAGAGAAAAATAAAAAAATAGAGTTAAAGTCGATAAATTATTTTTATTTGCTACTTCAAATTTAAATTATTTATTTTAATTTATTAATAAAAAGATTAAATAATTTAAAAATATGTAAATTTTTAATTAATTTTAATTATATTTAATTTTTTTAAAATTTTTTAATAGGACAGTCAAACATAAGAAAATAATTTTTTTTAAATGTTTTTTTCTTTTTTTAATATTTTTCAAGAAACAAACATAACCTTAATATTTAGTTTAATATGATTTTTGGATATATTTTTTTATAAGTTATCTTTTATTACTACTGATTCATGCTGCAATAATCGGATTATACAACCTAAATCATTGCTAAAAACTATGACATAATAAAACCCTAAAAAGGAGAGTTTCATACTATAAACTCCTTATATCCTTTTGGGTCACATATTATTAAACTGAAGTACTTGGATGAAACTTTTCCAAGCCCCAACAAGGAAGATCGTCACCAGGGAAAACACCAAGTTAATTGCAGTAGTCCTTATGATATTACTAGTACGTCGCAACAGAATTCAAGGAAACTGATGGCTTTAAATTCACTTTTGAATCTGCAATGGGAGTGGGAATTAAAGTCATATATATAGATTTTACATATAAAATTTTAAGGCTATGATGGGTTTGGAAAATATTAAGAAAATAAATTTTTTTTATAGTGTCCTTTTTAATATATTACATAAAATAATAAATTAAGAGCACAATTAATCAAAGAAAGCCTAGATCACACCCACAGCTCAGACCCAGTATCAGTCCGGCAGAGCTCCGTTGAGAACTCCGGTGAGGAGATTGGTACTGAATTTTGGATTGTTGCTGGGGTGGTTGCCATTTTTGTTGGTATTGGCACTGAATTTCATATATAGATTAAATCAATTAAAAATATACAATTTTTTTTAATAATTTTAATTATATTTAATTTTTTTTATATTTTTTATAGTAAAATAAAACATAAAAAAAATATTTTTTTTTAACATATTTTTTTCTTACTATTTTTCAGAACCAAACATAGCCTTGAAACAAGGAAGGGAAAACTTGAGTTGTGTTTTGTCATTTAATGTTGAAAGTCATTTACTATTCAATAAATGGTTTATTGAATATACTTTTGTAGTGATTTTAATTCTAGATGTACAAACATTTATTATCCATTAGAGAATGTTTTCTTTTCCATATATCATTCAAAGTAAATGGAAGAATTGTGCTTAGAATATAAATAATTTTCTAAATAATCATTTTTATGTTTGGTTTATTTTAATTTTTTGGTATTTTTTTCATAAATTATTTCTTATTTTTCATTCATGTTGCAACAATAGTATGATACAACATAATACAACCCTAAAAAGGAGAGTTTCATACTGAAAACTCTTTATATCCTTTTTGCTCACATGTTATTAAATCGAAGCACTTAGATGAAGCTTTTCCTAGCAAGAAAGATTGTCACCAGGCGAAACACCAAATTGATTGCAGTAGTCTCTGAAATACCCGACACGTGCGTTGACGGCACCGCTGTTTCCTCCATTGCATTCCATGCCATTGATGGCTCGGATCGTTGCACCAAACCCTTGGTTTACGATAGGGTGTACATTATTCATCCAAAACCAAAGGGCTGTTTTGAATGAAACAACTGCATCATTAGCCACAGTTTCAGGATTATTCAAGCCATTGAACCCTATGCTCTCTCCGGCTGGTCCGTAATTGTAGTTCCATGATAGCTGAATCGGCCCACGACCATAGTAACC
This sequence comes from Vitis rotundifolia, assembly GCA_030254885.1. Classification (NCBI taxonomy): domain Eukaryota; kingdom Viridiplantae; phylum Streptophyta; class Magnoliopsida; order Vitales; family Vitaceae; genus Vitis; species Vitis rotundifolia. Next base: position 21,409,888 of record CM058155.1, read on the forward strand.
CTTCCCAGGCACACAAGGATATCGAGTGTTGCTCTCATCACAATAGTCCTTGGATGGACCATCTATTTCCTCAATGTAGCAAAAGTCTGCACATTGATAAAATTTCTCTAAATCATCAAACCAAAAAAAAAAAAAACTTCAAATAGTTGAAATTCAAGGCTTTATTAGCATAAATCTTACGTCCAGTCTCGTGGGTGACATGAGCAAAGAAAGCAGCGATCTCGCGCTTAGAGTCGTCAGCAGAGCCACCCTGGCCAAACTGAGGGTACGAATTGAGAGCATCAAGGAAGGCGCGGCGCGTGTAGAAGTTCTTCCCGGCGCAGCTCGCAGCAGCTTGGTTAATAATCGTATTGAAGAACGCGTCAGTCACAACATCTGCGACCGAAACACCACTCCCACCACCACCTCCACCACTAGGCGGTGAATAGCAAGGACCGGCTTGGCAGCCGGTGCCGCAGTAGTCATTGCCGGTGCCGCAGTACCCATATTGGCTGCAGCACAGGCCAGCGTCACAGCCGCAGTTCTGAGCCAGCACCGGCCCCGGAAGGGCTCCGGCGAGGACTCCGACGATAAGGATTGCTACCAGCTTTGCATCCATGCCTGGAGAGGAAAAGAATGAAGAGAAGGACGTGAGAAATGGGATGATAAAGTTGAGAGCATGGTGGGGTTTTTTATAGAGGTATATAAATAATAAGTACGTCAGAACAAAATTTAAGAGGGTTAGAAGCTGTTCAAAGTATTTGAAAGGGTAAAAAAAGAAAAAGAAAAAAATAAATCATTTCTAGTGATTTTTGGAGCAACATTGTTAAAAAAACAACTTTCTTTTTATTTTTATTTATTTATTTATTTATTTATTTTTGTGCGTGTGTTGTGATTTACAGCAACAAAGTTTTTGGAAATGCCCAGGTTTATATCCAAATATTAACTATTTTCTAAGAAAAATGTTTTTGATAAAAGTTATTAATAAATATCACAAACTAAAAATATTTTTAAAAGAATCACTCTTACATAGGGTTTTAGAACTTTTTCAATGAATTTGTGAAAATTTTTAAACTTTTTTTAATGCTCAAAAATAACCTTTTTGATAAAATCTTATAAAATTTTTTAATATTATTATCAAAAGAATTTTTAGAATATATTTTGTATATGACACTTTTAGAAAATATTTTTAATATAAAAATATTTTTTAAAAATAATATGATGTTTAACAAAATCAACAAAACACTTTTAAAAAGTTGAAAAATCACTTGAAGGGAAAATATTTGATTAATTAATTTTAAATAATATATATATATTTTGTGCAATGTATTTTATAACATATTCAGTAAATAAATAAAAATGAGTTCTAAAATTTTATCCTACACTGTTTCAAGCATTAGAAATTAGTTCTTACCCTGGCATCCCTCTCTCCCAACCCTAAGAGCAAATTGAATTTTGGTGTTAAATGTATGGGGATTTTTTGATAGTGTGAATGAGGATTTTGGAGTCAAGTTTGTACAACATATGAATTCTGTTACCACACTGTGATGCAATAAAGCTTGGTCCAGCCATAACAAACCCCACAAGAGGGCAGCAGCCCCCCACTAGATGTACATTGACTATTGAGGGGTTTGGGTCCAATCTTGGCTTAGTGTACATATATATATATATATATTCTGTTATATGTAGTTGATATTTGTAGTGAATAATTGATTAGGAGGTGCAAAAGCCAATTAATTTTCACTTAATTTTCCTTTTTTGCTTTCTTGAATATAAAATTAATAGTATCTTATATCAAATATCATTTCAATTACTTAGACTTAGCCAGACAATATTAAAATTGCACCCTTTTTAAAGTGACAGGATTTGAATTTTAAATTTTGAAATAATTTGGTGAAGAAAATTGGGCATGAATTCTACTCATTTGATTAGTTCATAAAAAGTCTATTAATTTGTGGATAATTATTAAGAGTTTTAATTCAAAAGAAAAGCTAAATTGATGTATTTTAGACTTTGAAGTCAAATTATTGACATCAATGATGCAATATCGCATATGTGAGAAGCTAATTAATTAATTCCATTTTCGTTTTTACCACTTTTAAGTCAAATAATTGACATCAATGATGCAACATCACATATGTGAAAATCATTAGAGGAAAAAAAAAATGTATAAAATGTATATGTGATGCTATATTGACTTTGACTTCGAAAGGGCTGAGCACTTTATCATTATTATTATTTTTGAAGTAAATTATTATCATTATTTTCAATTTTGAAAATTTGTTTAGTAAAAAAGTAAGGGAAAATTTGAATTGTATTTTATCATTTAATATCCAAAGTCATTTACCATTCAATAAATGGTTTAGTAAATAGACTTTTACAGTGATTTTAATACTAGACGTACAAAGACTTAATTGTGCATTGGAGAATTTATTTTTTTCAATATACCATGCATATAATACCGATATTTATTTGTATATATATATATAAAGTTTTATAATATGTTATTATTATTATTATTATTGTTATTTATTCCGGGTAAATGGAAGAGTTGTGATTAGAATACAAATCATTTTATATACTATTATTTAGGTTATATTTGGTTTTTAGAAAATTTAATTTAAAATGTAATGAAAAAAAAATGGAGAAGGAAATAAAAAATAGAGTTAAAATTGATAAATTATTTTTATTTCTATTTCAAGTTTAAATTATTTATTTTAATTTATAAATATAAAGGTTAAATAATTTGAAAATATATTAATTTTTAACTAATTTTAATTATATTTAATTTTCTTTAAAATTTTTCATAATACAATTATACATAAAAAATTATTTTCTTTAATATTTTTTTTATTTCTGTAATACTTTTCCAGAACCAAACATAATTTTAATGTTTAGTTTAATATAATTTTTAGATATTTTTTTTTATAAGTTATCTTTTATTAATGATTCGTGCCTCAATAATCCGATAATACAACCTAGATCATTGCTAAAAACTATTACATAATAAAACCCTAAAAAGGAGAGTTTCATACTATAAACTCTTCATATCCTTTTGGGTCACATATTATTAAACTGAAGTACTGAGATGAAACTTTTCCAAGCCCTAGCAAGGAAGATTGTCACCAGGGAAAACACCAAGTTGATTGCAGTAGTCCTTGTAATACTCGACACGTGCGTTGACAGCATCCCTGTTTCCTCCATTGCATTCTGAGCCATTGATGGCATGGATCGTTGCACTAAACCCTCTGTTTACGATGTCATGCACAGTTTTCATCCAAAACCAAAAGGCTGTTTTGAATGAAATAACTGGATCATTAGCCACAATTTCAGGATTGTTTAAGCCATTGAACCCTATGCTCTCTCCTGCTGGTCCATAATTATAGTTCCGTGTTATCTGAAGGGGACCACGACCATAATAACCCTTCCCAGGCACACAAGGATATCGTGTATCCTCAACACAGTAGTTCTTAGAGGGACCATCAATTTCCTCGATGTAACAAAAGCCTACACGCATAATAAAATTTCATATTATTTAGTTTAGGAAGCTTGAACGATTGAAATTTAAGGCTTTATTTGTATAGAAGTTCAAATAGTTGAAATGTAAGGCTTCAGCGATCTTACATCCAGTCTCGTGGGTGGCATGAGCAAAGAAAGCAGCGATCTCACGCTTAGAGTCGTTAGCATAACCACCCTGGCCAAACTCAGGGTACGAGTTGAGAGCATCAAGGAAGGCGCGGCGCGTGTAGAAGTTCTTCCCGGCGCAGCTCGCATCTACTTGGTTAATAATCCCATCGAAGAAATCCTCCGTCACAACATCTGCGACCGAAATACAACCCCCATCACCTCCACCACTAGGCGGTGAATAGCAAGGACCGGCTTGGCAGCCGTCGCCACAGTATCTAACGCCGGTGCCGCAGAACCCAAATTGGCTGCAACACAGGCCGGCGTTGCAGCTGTAGTTCTGAGCCAGCACGGGCCACGGGAGGGCTCCGGCGAGGACTCCGACAATGAGGATTGCTACCAGCTTTGCAACCATGTCTGGAGAGGAGAAGAATGTGAGAAATGGGATGATAAGGTTGAAACCTTGGTGGGGTTTTTGTGGAGTTATATTACCAGTGCGTCAGAAAAAAATTTAAGGAAACCGATGGCTTTAAATTCACTTTTGAATCTGTAATGGGATGCAGGAATTAAACTCATTCTATATATGTTATGACCCTTTTAGAAATGAAGCTCGTAAATATGGTTTCACAGTCGGTTTTAAAGTCACTTCTTTAACATTTAGAGATATGCAAAAGTTATAGCTATGTCTTGTAACTATTTTTCAAAACAGTTTTTAGTATGGAATGTTTTTATACATAGTATATTATTTTTAATCATTATTCGTATTTATATAATTATTTTTTAAAACATCTTTAAAAAAAGAGTGACAACAATTAAAAGTTATTTTATAAAAATATTATACTTTTTATTTTAAAGAAGAGAAAATTATTTTCAAGTTACTAAATTATGTTTTAAAGTAGTTATCAAACAAACCCTAAGTATATAACAAAGTTTTAAAAAGGGTAAAAATCACTTGAAGAGATTTTCAAAATAATATTATTAGCTGGGTTGCTCCACTAAGATAATTTTTCTATCAGCAAAAATATTTTCAAATTCTTAAGTTTCTATTCAAACATGCACTAATTAACTTTTCATAAAAATGTTTTTGATAGAACTTAGAAACGCTTTTAGAAGAGTCACTTTGAAACGAAGCTTTAATTTGTTATACTTTATAAACAACGCTTATTTTAGAAACACTTTTAGGAAACTTTAGTTAGAACCTGTTTTTAAAAAGCATTTCTAGCCTAAAATTGAAGAAAAATCACACATTTGATAACATTTAGAATTTTTTTTTTTAAATTGAAAAATAACTTAAAATACTTTTTGGCAAAATATTAATTTGATATGTGATTATTTTAAAAACACTTTTAAAAAAAAATATTCCCACTAAAAATGTTTTCAAGAGAAATATTATTAAACATGCTCTTAAATAAAATGACTTTTAAAATTGCATATCCCTCCCTCCCAACCCTAAGAGCAAACTGAATTTTGATGCTAAATGTATGGAATTTTTTTGATAATGCAATGAGGATTTTGGAGTCAACTTTGTCCAACACAATTTTTTTCCCACACTGTCGTACAACAAGGCTTGGTCCAGCCATTACAAACCCCACAACAGGACTCCATATATAGTGGAGCAGCCCCACTAGGTGTACATTGGCTCCCATCTTGGCTGAGCTGATGATTCATAAAAATTGTTGACTCATTTTCTCGATGTTTAAATTTTGTTGTTTAATATGTAAGATTGATATTTGTATTGAATAATTGATTGAGAGGTAAAAGTCAATTGATTTTCACTTAATTTCCCTTTTTTTTCTTTCATATTTATGTAACTTTTGTCAAATATCATTTCAATTATTGGACTAGCTAGCTAGACAATATTGAAATTGCAGCTTTTTTTAAAGTAATGCATCAAATCTATTAGTTTGAAAATGATGAAAAACAACAAAATTCCTCATACCATCTAATGGCGCTAATGAGTCATGAAATTTTCTTGTGCTCTAGGACCTATAGTAACAAGGTTTATAACCTTTTAAATAGAAATTAGTCAAATGATCATAAATTTAAGAACTTTGTTGGAATTCATAATTAGTAAATATTTCATTTTATTAAAAAAATATTAATTGTATAAGATATTTCCTAATTAAATTGACATGTCATTAATGTAACATTAATTTTTTTTTACAGAATAGGGAAATTTATTAGTAATATATCTATAAATATTTTAGTTTATAGCTAAAAAAGAAGATGAGATAAAGATAAGCTCATGAAAATTATGCATGGTAGATAGAGATGTGAGAAAAAGTACTAGATGACACCAAGTGGAATGAGATGATTCATATTCAGGGTAAAGATACAAAGAGTGAAAAAATTAATGACCTATTTAAAAATTCAATAGTTCTATTTGATTTTTATTTTTTAAAATATTCTTTATAATGTAGTAGAATGATTTCTTTCATCTGTGAATATAAACATGATTAATCGAACCAACTTCATATATTTTTGTGTGTATATTATTTTATTTTTCTATTTTTGCTTTAAATGTATTGCTTACACATAATTTTTTTACATATAAAAGTAGAATATAATATATATAACTTGAAAGCTAAGCGAGATTGAAATACTTTTCCACACTATATGATATCATATTTTAGGGTTGGTAACATATGAATCAAAGCATGTGGTAATATTAGTGATCCAAGTGTCATACTCTGAGGGTAAACCCTAAAAAATTGCTTCAATAAGATATGAAGTAGAGATAGAACAACCAATTGATAATAGTTCATCAATGATGCCAAAGGTAATCATTCATAGATAACGAAACTTTTCGAGAGCTCTTGATTTGTGTCTTGAATTGATCAATCTTTGCATGAGTTTGAGCAATAAAGAAAATCTCTAATTTCTCCTAAATCTGAAAAAAAAAGCAAAAAGAAGTCAAACATGCAACCATTCTTGTCAAAAGTTCTTTGGACATCGATAAAAGTAGTCATGGAATCAACAATTGGTCCTTTTGCTCCCAATCAAAGTGATCCTGATTACTTTTACACCTGCTTCATCCATACAAGAAAGAAATTTAAAAAGAAGAGAATCAATTCCATTGATGAACTTTGAAAGCTTGTAACGCTTAATTGCAGCCTCAACTTGTTGACGCTAAATCAAAAAGTTCTTGTGAACAAGTTTTACAGAAATTAAGTGATTAAAAATAGGGACAAATCAAGAAGAGGATGAAGATGAGGATGTTACTGTGTTAGAGGTCAATAGTCAGCCATGAGTGATAATGAAAGATCTCAAACCATATAAAGGAAGTAATGAGAGAGGGTTTCATAGAAAGAAATTCTTTACTTTACGTTTATTTGTGATTGTAGTGATATATAGCATGTGAATCTAATAAACACTCTAAAACCTTTTGAGCTTGTAATATTTTTTCATAAGCTCTCTTTTCTTATTATGTAACAACAACATACAACAACATACAACGACCAAGATCATTGTCAAAGACTACAGTACAACAAAACCCTATAAACGAGAGTTTCATACCAAAAACTCTTTATTTTTAAGGGTCACATATATCAAATCCAAATATTTAGATGAAACTCTTTCATGCCTTAGCAAGAAAGATTGTCACCGGTTGAAACACCAAATTGATTGCAATAATCTGTATAATATCCGATACGTGCGTTGACAGCAGCGGTATTTCCTCCACCACATTCCATACTATTGATGGCTCGAATTGTGGCTCCAAATCCTTGTCCTATGATAGAGTGCACATTATTCATCCAGAACCAAAATGCTGTTTTAAACGACACTACTGGATCATTAGCCACCGTTTCAGGATTGTTCAAGCCATCAAACCCTATGCTCTGTCCAGCCGGCCCGTAATTGTAGTTCCATGATATTTGAAGCGGTCCACGACCATAGTAACCCTTTCCAGGTACACATGGGTACTGTGTGTTGCTCTCATCGCAATAGTCCTTAGAGGCACCATCTATTTCTTCTATGTAACAAAAGTCTATACACAAAAAATATCTTCATTAGACAAAGCATATGTAATAACATTATGTGATAAAAAATTAAAATTAATTTCAAATAATTGAAATATAAGGTTTTTTCAATTAACGGGATCGCGATCTTACGTCCGGTCTCATGCGTGACATGAGCAAAGAAAGCAGCGATTTCCCGCTTGGAGTCATCTGCGGAACCATCCTGGCCAAACTGAGGATACGAACTGACAGCATCAAGGAAGGCATTACGCGAGTAGAAGTTCTTCCCGGCGCAACTCCCATCAGCTTGACTAATAATCCCATTGAAGAAATCCTCCGTCACAACATCAGAGACAGAAACACTACCATTGCCACCGCCGCCTCCGGATGAATAGCAAGGCCCTGCCTGGCACCCAGTCCCACAGTAGTCATCCCCGGTCCCGCAATACCCATATTGGCTGCAACACAGACTCGCGCCGCAGCCACAGGTCTGGCCCGAGTAGCAAGGGCCTGCCTGGCACCCAGTCCCACAGTAGTCATCCCCGGTCCCGCAGTACCCGAATTGGCTGCAACACAGACCCGAGTCGCAGCCGCAGTTCTGGGCTAGCACGGCGGCCGGAAGGGCTCCGGCGAGGACCCCAACAAGAAGGATTGCCACCAGCTTGATAGCCATGTCAAGAGAAGAATGTGAGAAATGGGATGATAAGGTTGAGACCTTGGTTGGGTATTTATAAACTTACATTACAGCTACAGTATCAACAGAATTCAAAGAACCTGATCAGTTCAACTTCAGTTTTTAATATGCCGTCGCGTGTAGTCTTAGAAAAACTGATCTGTCTGTGCTTGACCATGGCTAGAGAATGAATGTGTGTTTGTGAAGATAAGACTGAGTTTTGGTGTCTATAAATAAATGTATGGAATTGTGATAATGGAATGATTTGATTAAGAAGATTATGGGTTTTTAAAATCTAGGGTTTTAGAGTCAACTTTGTATCAAGACTGCCTTGATCCAACCGAATATAATAGTCTCCGCACAAAACGACATTCACATAAGGTTAGAAACTACAGAAAAGGACATTGACGTAATATTTCAATATTGAGGGGTTTGCCATTAATCTCAACTCCAATAACTTTTTTGGATTTGAGACATAAAATTTCAGATCAAAGTTAAGTATTTGTTTGTTTATATTATTTTCTGTTTGTATTTCTAAACAAAACAAAATTCATGTCTAGAAATATGGTTGGGTATAGCTTTTTTCTTTTTTCTTTTTTTTCTTTTTTTAATTTTATTTTTTGAGAATTTGAGTTCAAAACATGGAAAAAAAAAAAAAAAACATTGATGGGGTGCTTTCAAAAACTTAAAAAAAAAAAAAAGAAGATGAAAATGGTTTTTAAAAACAAGGAAATTTTAATTATATTTTTTTTCACTATTTTTTAATACTAGTAAAAACTCAAAATCACATGTGATAAATCAATAAATTATGTTCCTATCTATCCATCAACGATAGAGGCATCAAGCTTAGATAAATCCTTACAACGAATGTGGATCATCCTTGGCAAATATTTATATGGGCCGCCCATGGTTGAAGAACAGAAGGTAGAGTCAAGTCAAAACATTTGCAACCATTAATTCAGGCACTTTTTAAGGTTAGAAGAAGTATTTAATATAACTTTGAAGGTTAGGAGAAAATTGGAATATTTTTCCGGATGATATGATATCTGATTTTAACGAGGTTAGTTTAGAGTCTTTCAATGTCTTTGATTTGAGAAGTTTTGGAGAAGGGAGACCTACATACACAAGTTCATATCCTTGCTTTATTATTATTATTATCAATCTCTCAATCAAAAAACACCCAAATCAAATAATATCGTGGATATTTTTTAGATTTTATTACTTTATATTTGAGTTTCATTGCTTTGTACATCATATGTGTGGAATTTGGTGGTCCAAAATTGATTGGCCACATAAGCAAAGTTAGTTTATTAACTAACTTGTTTGCTTAGCTTTTTCCATGTACTTGTATAAAAGTGTGACAAAAAAAAAAAAAAAAAAGGAGAGGTGTGTGAGTTTTCTGAATTACAAAACAAAAAGTGAGGATTTCAGAGTGTGAGTCTTCTTTATTGTACTGTAGAGATAGCTTGATAATTCTCAAAGATTCTTGAGGGTGTAAAATGGTTCAATCTTAGTGAATTTTTGGAGGTGATCTTGATCCATGGATGTAGGATTCAAATCTTGGATCCGAACCACATAAATTCTGCTTGTTTTTCATATTTCTGGTATTGTTTTTCTTTGTCTTCTTAAATTGGTGTTCGATCTCAATTTATTGAGGAACTTGGATAAAACCTCAACATTTGGTATCAGAGCCAAATCAATAATAGAGAAAGAAGAATGTCGACTACAAAGTATAATATTGAGAAGTTCAATGGCAGAAATGACTTCGGGTTGTGGAAGATGAAAATGAAGGCCATTTTGATTCAATAGGGCGTTGAAAAGGCTTTACTGCTTGATAAAGATCTTCCAAAAAGCGTGACTAAAAAGGAAAGGCAAGAATTTCAAAGAAAGGCTTATAGCTCGATCATATTAAGTTTTCTAATCAGGTTCTGAGAAAAGCATCTCATAAGAAAACTGTTGTTGGGGTTTGGAAAAAATTGGAAGAACTGTACAGAACTTGAGCTTTGCCAAATCGCATTTATCTGAAGGAACATTTATATGGTTTCAAGATTGAAGAATCCAAGCCAATTGATGATGCCTTAGATGAGTTTAATAAATTGGTATTGGATTTAGAGAGTTTAGATATCAAGGTGGAGGATGAAGATAAGGCAATCATTCTCTTAAACTCTCTCCCTAAATCTTTGAAGCATTTTAAAGAAACCTTGAAATATGGCAGAGATGCCATTACATTTGATGATGTTCAGAATGCCTTGAATGTTAAGGTGTTGGATATGAAGTCCTCTGACAAAACTAACAGTGGTGAAAGTTTAAATGCCAAAGGAAGACCTCAAAATAAAAATAACAATGGAAAATGAGGAAAATCTCATTCAAGATCAAAGTCCAAAGGCAAAAAAGATTATAGGAATGTCAAGTGCTATCATTGCAACAAAATGGGACATATAAGAAGAATTTGTCCAGATAGACAAGAAAAATAAAAGACTCAAGTACAAGGGAGTGCTTCCATTATGGATGATGGTTATGACAATGCAGAGGTACTCACTATTACATTGAATCAAAATCATGAAGAATGGGTCTTGGACTCAGGTTGCACCTATCATATGTGTCCAAGAAGTGATTGGTTTTCATCCTATCAAGAAGTTAATGGTGGAAAGGTGTTGCTGGGAAACAACATGAGTTGCAGTGTGGTTGGAATTGGCACGGTGGCTATTAACATGTTTGATGGAATGACAAGAACTCTCAAAGAAGTCAGACACGTACCAAACCTGAAGAGAAATCTAATATCTCTTGGAACTTTGGACGAATCAGGTTATAACTTCAAAGCAGAAAATGGGAAATTAACAATTTCAAAAGGTGCCATGGTTGTCATGAAGGGTTAGAAGAGAAATGACTTGTATATTCTAGAAGGTCACACATTGAAAGGTTTAGTGGGATCAATGTTAAGAATTGAAATTGATAAAACAGTTCTTTGGCATAGAAGACTTGGTCACTTAAGTCATCGAGGTCTAAAAGAATTGCACAAACAGGACCTATTGTATGTGGATAGCATCAACAATATTGAGTTTTGTTAGTATTGTATTCTTGGCAAGCAACATAGGTTGGCATTCAAAGCTGCAATACACAAGTCAAAGGATGTATTGAAATATGTGCATTCAAATTTATGGGGGCCTACAAGAGTTTCTACTCACAGTGGAAACAGGTACTTTCTATCCTTGATTATGATTACTCTAGAAAAGTTCGGCTATACTTGTTAAAAACTAAAGATGAACATACTGTTTTAACAAAGGTTAAGGAGTGGAAGGCTTTAGTTGAAAATCAAACTAATAAAAGAGTAAATGTGTTAAGGACGAATAATGGGCTAGAGTTTTGCAATGAGAAATTTGAAATGTTTGGTAAAAATCAAGGTATTTTAAGACACAAAATAGTAAGGAATACACCTCAACAAAATGGCCTAGTAGAGAGAATGAATAGGAAATTGTTAGATAGAGTAAGGTGTATGTTGTATAGTTCTGGCTTATCTAAACATTTTTGGGGTGAAGTTGTAATGACAGCTTGTTATTTAGTAAATAGAACTCCATCTAGTGCAATAGACGTTAAAACCCTAGAAGAGCTTTGGTCTGGAAAGCCTTTTAACTATGATTACTTTAGAATCTTCGGGTGCATAGCTTATGTTCACCAAAGTGAAAGAAAATTAAAACCAAGGTCAATAAAATGTATCTTCTTAGGTTATCCAGAGGGTATTAAAGGTTACAGGCTATGGAATAAGGAATCTCCGGGTGTTAAAATAATAATAAGTTGTGATGTTGTGTTTAATGAAATGAAATGCTTTCTATGAGGACTAACACTGCAGGTACAGAGGAAGATTTTGAAAACAGGAGCTTGACACTTGACAAAGACCATTTTGAGTTTGAGGTGGAGTTATCATCTCAAGATGGTCATGATCAACAAAATGATTTAGCACATGGTGGCTTAGAGACAAAAGATACTAAGGTGACAGGTTCAAATGTTGAAGGTGGTGCAGGAACCAACTCACAAGAAGCTGGTCTTTATTATCTCTTGTCAAGGGATAGGGCTAAGAGGAACATAAAACTCCTAGATAGGTTTGGTTTTGTAGATCTGGTTGCCTATGATCTATTGACTGCTATGGAGTATGAAAAGAGTGAGTCACTCTCTTACCAAAAAGCTATAAACAACAATGAATCAATGAAATGACTCATAGCAATGACTGAAGAATTTGAATCCTTACAGAAAAATTAGACCTGGGTGCTTGTAGAAAGAAAGCCAAATAAAAAAAAGTGGTAAGTTGTAAATGGATGTTTGAGTAGAAACAAGGTGCAACTGAGAATGAACCCATAAGGTTCAAAGCTAGATTAGTGGCTCGAGGCTATACTCAGAGATAGGGCATTGACTACACCGAAGTATTCTCTCCAGTGGTGAAACATACCTCAATTAGAGTATTGATGTCCATTGTAGCTCAGTTTGATTGGGAATTGGATCAATTAGATGTTAAAATTGTCTTTTTACATGTAGACTAAGAAGAAAAAATTCTAATGACTCAACTTGAAGGTTTTAAAGAGCCAGAAAAGGAACATCTAGTGTGTTTACTTAAAAAATCCTTATATGGATTGAAATAATCCCCAAGACAGTGGTATAAAAGGTTTGATACATTTATACTAAAGATTGATTTCAAAAGGAGCAGTTATGATGGTTGTTTCTATTACAAGAAGTTACAAGGAAGTTTGATGATGTTTCTTCTAATATATGTTGATGATATGTTATTGGCTTGCAAAGATAAGTCACAAATTCAAGAGGTAAAGAGGGTTCTAAAGTCAGAAATTGATATGATAGATCTTGGGAACGCAAGAAGAATACTGGGCATGGAAATTGTAAGAAATAGAGAGGATCATACTTTATTCTTGTCACAAAAGGGCTACTTAGAAAAGGTTTTGAAGAGGTTTTCCATGGAGAATTCAAAACATGTAAGTATACCATTAGTAGGACATTTCAGATTGTCAATGACACAATGTCCTCAATCTGAAGCTGAAAGGAAAGAGATGAATTTTTTTCATATGCTAGTGTTATAGGGTCACTCATGTATGCAATGGTGTGCTCATGACCAGATATTGCTCATTTAGTAAGTGTTTTGAGCAGGTTTATGGCTAACCCGGGTAGAGAACATTGGAATGGAGTTAAGTGGTTGCTAAGATATGTAAGAGGATCTCTTGATGTAGGATTGAAGTTTGGATCTTCTAAAGAGGGTATTGGTATCATAGGTTATGTAGATTCAGATTATACAGGGGATCTTGATAAGAGAAGGTCAACTATAAGTTATATTTTCACCTTATTTGGAGGACCTGTTAGTTGGAAGTCACAACTACAATCGATAGTGGCACTTTCAAACATTGAAGTTGAATATATAGCAGCTACTGAAGCCATGAAAGAAGGTCTCTGGTTGTAAGGACTTGTTAAGGAGCTTGGAGTGCTGAATAGTGTAGTGGAAATATTTTCAACCAGTCAAAGTGTAATTTAGTTGTGTAAAAATCTTGTGTTTCATGAAAGAACCAAACATGTCGATGTTAGATATCACTTCATTAGAGAAACTGTAAGCTCGAGAGCAGTGAAGCTAGAGAAGATTTCCATAGATGATAATCCAGCCTACATGACAACTAAAGTTTTACCAGTAAGCAAATTCAGGTGTTGCCTGGATTTGGTCCAGGTAATGTGTAACTAATATTTAAGTCAGATCTTCATCTGAAGAATCTAAATTCAATTTTTGAACCAAAGTGGAGAATGTGGAATTTGGTGGTCCAAAATTGATTGGCCACATAAGCAAAGTTAGTTGATTAACTAACTGAAAGCATACTTGTTTTTCTTAGCTTTTTCCATGTACTTGTGTAAAAGTGTGAAAAAAAAAGGTGTGTGAGTTTTCTGAATTACAAAACAAAAAGTGAGAGGATTTCAGAGTGTGAGTCTTCTTCATTGAACTATAAAGAGAGCTTGATAATTCTCAGAAATTTTTAAGGGTATAAAATGGTTCAATCTTAGTGGATTTTTGGAGGTGATCTTGATCCATGGTGGTAGGATTCAAATCTTGGATCCAAACTACATAAATTTTGCTTGTTTTGTTCTGTTTTTTTGGTTTCTGGTATTGTTTTTCTTTGTCTTCTTAAATTGGTGTTCGATCTCAATTTATTAAGGAACTTGTATAAAACCTCAACAATATGTAATTTTTGTTGTAAAATAAACTAAATGAAGAAATTAGAAGAAAAACAAATTACAATGCTTTGAATAATATATACATTCCGTTAATAGGTCTTCTTTTTATAGAAAGTCAAGACGAGATTTACAATGACATTTGAGATAATCTATACCAAAAATTGGATGAGCATCCACAAGTTCTCATATCCTAATACATTTTTGTAACAAATTCCATTAACATAACACTTCCCTTAGACAATCATAAGAATATGTCTTGTTAAAACTTTACTAGGAAAAACCTTAGCGAAGGAAAAAAATACAATATTCTTTAAATGATTTGATCATTAGAATAGCTTCATTAAAAACCTTGTTAGTAAAACTTAACGGAACAAAACCTGAACGAAGAAAAAAAAAATGTAATCTATCTATATCAATATTCTCCCCATCATGTACACTTGATCATACTTTTTTCAATGCGTCAATTGACATATCTCTCAATTTTAGTATTTCAATGTTATATTCGAACCCTTTTAATGTAGATAATGGAAACGCTTTTGTGAATAGATCTACAAGGATATCATATGACTGGATATGTTGAACATCGATTTTACCAATTCTTTTGGAGCTATAAAAGAATTTGGTGGAGATTTGCTTAGTTTTGTTACCTTCAAGAACGAAAATATCGGCGATATATCACCGATATATCGTGTATCGAAGAAGGTGAATACGATATATATGTAAGATATATCGTCTAACAGAAATATTGGTAAATATTGACGATATATCGGTAATTACGGATATATCGGCAATACAATCAAAATATCGGCCTTAAATGAGAAAATATCATTGAAATTTTGAAGATATATTAGTGAAAAATCGGTAAAAAATTAAATTATTATAAATAAGTTAATTTTAATTATCTTATGATTTATTTTGTATACTAATTAAATCTAAAACAAATATAAAATCATAAATAAAATTATCAATATTTTTAAATAAAAATATTTTGTGTCAAAATGTACCAATTTTTTTAAAATAAAAATCATAAATATATTTAAATCACATAATTAATACATTTGCAATAATTTAGTTTTAAATTAATAATTTTATTTTATTTTGACATTCAAGTGTAATAATAGTATATTGAGAATAAATTAACTTGGTACATTTTTAAATTAGTATAGCATTGAATTTAAATTACTACATTTTTACAATTAATTAATATATTTTCAATTGAGGTAAGTGAATTAACTTAACATAGTAATATATTTGAATCACATAATTAGTATATTTGTAATAATTTAACTTCATAATGAGTATACACTTATAAAATTCACATTTCTTATCGATTGACACTATATAATTAAATTTAATATCGCAAATTATATCATACATATATCAATTTCTTCAACAAATTAAAACAACTTTAAAACGTTTATTATACTTCTAATTTCATTTTTAAGAGTTTTTTTTTTTTTTTTTTTTTTTTTTACATTTTCATAAGTTTTGATCAATTTTTGGTCCATCAATATTTTGTGTCAAAATATTTGCCTATATATTCGTAAAATCCAAATACTGATACATTCGTGATTATTAATATTTTCATCCTTGGTTATCTTTTACAAATCCTCTTAATTTTTGAAATATAAGTATTATTATCTTCATGTAACTTGGTAGCATTTTCTATGATAGAAAATAATCCACATGATTCTCGAATATATTAGATCATTGACTTTAGTCATACACATTCATGACTTGCTTCATAAATTGAGAGTATCTTTGAATAATTTGAAGAAGTGACCATTATTATTTGTTTAATTGATCTCCACAATATTGTTATACTACATTAAGTAAATATACATACCCCTTTTGGTAGTGGCCCTGCCTTGTCCCCCCCTTATGTCCATCTTTGTGTCTAGGTATGATAAATATTTAGCTTTTAGGGTTATAACCACAATATCATTAATGAAAATCATCATGCTCACATGGCTAATAATCATTCTTTCTTATTTAATTAAAGTAATATATAACATGGTGGTAATGTTCTTAAACATTACTACCATATATTGATTTTAATAAGATCTTATACCTTGGAACTAAGATTGTTACGGATGGAAATACCAAATTGATGACAATATTTGTGTAAAACTCATTAGGATGGGCAACACATTGAGCAGAGTGCTAATAATATGATGAAATTTCACTAAAAATCCTTTTTTATTTTTTTATTTTTTTATTTTTTCCATGTTTGGATATTGAGGGTAGGTAGTATTGTAGTAATTCCTACATGCAATATCTTTAGAATCCATAGTACATAAGTTTTGGAAGGGAGGTAAGAAATAAATAAATAATATGATTGTTAGATTTAATGTTTTCAGAATCGGACTAAATATTGAATTGAAAAAGTTATCCATTCACGGTTTACTGGTCAAATCAATAGTTAAATCGTGATCGAACCAATAATATATGACCCTTTGCTTATTTTGATAACCATAGGTCCCAAGTTTAAATCTCCACAATGCAAAGTTCCTTTTCAATATAACTAAAACCTATCCCACATCGGAAACTAATAGACCCCATGCAGGGTATAAATACCTAACACATCTTTAAGAGGTTGCAAATGACATTTTGGATCGAATTGGAGAGGCTTTCGATTGACGAATTTTCAATAAGTTGTTAGGTTTATTTATTGACTTTGACTTATCATTTTATTTATAATTTTTGAGAAAATGTTTTATAAATCCAACGGCTTTACCTAATAGGTTACCAATGCCTCAATCTCATAAAGTAATTTTCCTAAAAAGTTATAGCCATGCTAATAGTTGAGATAGAGACATACATAATTGTTCATTCAAAATTTATCCTTATAATGTATTTTATAAAGATTGATACATAAGCATACTTGATTTTATATTAAATTTTATAATATAATATTAATTTATTATTAGTTTTTTTTTTATTTTATCAAATAACTTGAGGAGTGTAACATATATACATCATTTTCTAAATTATTATTTGTATACTTGTTTCATTTTAATTAAAACCTTTTGAGTTTCTAACTTTCTTTTTTTTTTTTTCCATAAGCCATCTTTTATCATTCATGTAACAACAATTTGATTATACAACCAAGGTCATTGTCAAAGACTACAACACAACAAAACCCCATAAAGGAGATTTTTATGGGTCACATATCAATTCCCTATAAAGGAGGGTTACAAACTATAGACTCTTTATTTTTAAGGGTCACACATCAAGGATAAGTATTTAGATGAAACTCTTTCATATATACCCTAGCAAGAAAGGTTGTCACCAGTTGAAACACCAAATTGATTGCAATAATCTGTATAATATCCGATACGTGCATTGACAGCAGCGCTATTTCCTCCGCCACATTCCCCACCATTGATGGCTCGAATTGTGGCTCCGAATCCTTGTCCTATGATAGAGTGCACATTATTCATCCAAAACCAAAATGCTGTTTTAAAAGACATAGCTGGATCATTAGCCACTGTTTCAGGATTGTTCAAGCCATCAAACCCTATGCTCTCTCCAGCCGGCCCATAATTGTAGTTCCATGATATTTGAATCGGTCCACGACCATAGTAACCCTTTCCAGATACACATGGATACTGTGTGTTGCTCTCATCGCAGTAGTCCTTGGAGGGACCATCTATTTCTTCAGTGTAACAGAAGTCTATACACAAAAAATATCTTCATTAGATAAAGCATATGTAATTATACTATGTGATAAAAATTAAAATAAACTTCAAATAATTGGAATGCAAGGCTTGTTCCAAAACAGGATCTTACGTCCAGTCTCATGCGTGACATGAGCAAAGAAAGCGGCGATTTCCCGCTTGGAGTCATCTGCGGAACCATCCTGGCCAAACTGAGGATACGAGCTAACAGCATCAAGGAAGGCATTACGCGAGTAGAAGTTCCTCCCGGCGCAACTCCCATCAGCTTGACTGATAATCCCATTGAAGAAATCCTCCGTCACAACATCAGAGACAGAAACACTACCACTACCACCGCCCCCGCCCCCGCCGGACGAAGAGCAAGGCCCTTCCCGGCACCCAGTCCCACAGTAGTCATCCCCGGTCCCACAGTACCCCCATTGGCTGCAACACAGACCCGAGTCGCAGCCGCAGTTCTGGGCCAACACAGCGGCCGGGAGGGCTCCGGCGAGGACCCCAACAAGAAGGATTGCTACCAGCTTTGAAACCATGGCAGGAAGGGAAAGGAATGAAGAGAAGAATTTGAGAAATGGAATGATCTAAGGTTGAAACCTTGGTGGGGTATTTATAAACTTCCATTATAGCTAGCCAGAGTCTGATCAACAGAATTAATTGAAGTAATCTGACCTGTTCAACTTCAGTTTTAGATATGCTGTGGCGTGTAGATTGGAACTGCTTGACCTTGACTAGTGAATAAATGTTTGTTTTTGAAGATTAGACTGCAGTTTTGGTGTCTAAATATATGGAATTTTTTATAACTGAATTAATGATTTGATTAAGAAGATTATTGATTCTTGAAACCTAGGGTTTTGGAGTCAACTTTGTAATGAAGACTGAGGCGGTCAGACCATATATAATAAACTCCACAAGACGACATCCACATAAGGTTAGAAACTAGAGAAAAGGACATCCACATAAGGTTAGAAGCTAGAGGAAAGGACATTGACATAATATTTCAATATTGTGAGCTTTTCCATTAGTAGGGATGGTAACGGGTTGGAATGGATTTTTTGGGACATCCGCGTCCCTAATGGGAAAGGTTTGTGTTAAAGATAAATGAGTTTAAAAAGTTTTTAAAAACCCAGGATTCAGATATGACTGTCCACCCAAAATGTATGGAATTTTGATAATGGAATGATTTGATTAAGAAGATGATTGGTTCTTAAAAGCTAGGGTTTTGGAGTCAACTTTGTATCAAGACTGCCTACGCCCAACCATATACAATGAACTCCACACAAAACGACCTCCACATAAGGTTAGAAACTACAGAAAAGCACATTGACATAATATTTCAATATAGAGGTTTTCCATTAGTCTTAAATCTAAACAACTTCAATATTTTTTATTTTTTTAATTTTTTTTTAAGTTTGATAATTATGAATGGGTGATGCCACTAGTGAGACCTAAAAAGGGCTTGTGTAGCAAATGTTTTCAATTATAACTTTCTCTTCTCTAAAATAAAAAATTGGGAAAATATATTTGACAATAAAAAAAATTATTTTTTTTAAATTTATTATTCTTCATAATACAAAATAGGGTGTTTTCAGATAATGTTTTTTAATTGTTTTTTTGTCATTTTCACTTATTGTGTGAGAGTTATTTAAAAAAATAATTACACAAAAATGTAAAATGATTAAAAATAAAGATTTGGATATAAAAATTATTTTAAAAACATATTTAAAAATATTAAAAACAAATTAAAAATATTTTAGGCTTTCAAACAAAATTTTGTTTTACAAAACATTAAAAAATAGTTTTAAAAAATTGTTCTTAAAAATTATTTTTGATAACCGTTTTCGAAAATAGTTAGCAAACAACCTGAAATTTCGAATAAAATTTAAGTAGTTGTTTGTTTATACTCTTTTCTATTTTTTTTTTTTTTTTTAAAAAAGAAAAATTATGTTAGAAAAATGCTTGGATAGTGGTTTTATTTTCTTGAAATTTGAGTTCAAAAAAAAAAAAGAAAAAGGAAAACATCCATAGGGTGCTTTCAAAAAATTTTTAAGAAAGAGATTAAAATAGTTTTTAAAAACAACAAAACAAAGAAGGGAATAAAATCATGCAAGTCATACATGTCATAACATCAAAAATAAAAAAAATATTAACATGAATAAAATATAATCTCATATATATATTTAAAATAAATATTATTTTAAAAGTATGACATATATTTTGTTTAGTTATTAGAACATAGATTAATCAACTAAAATCAATTAGTTTCTAATATGAAAATAGAAAATGAAAATTAAAAATATTTTCCAAATCAAAGGAAATCCCACAATATAAAATGAGTACCAATATTACATATATGAAATTAATATGAATAAAACATAATACATAAATAATTTAATTAATTAATTATAATTATATTAAACTATTTTACTAATTCATTTTAAAATAAAAATATTATAAAAGAATAAATAATGAACAAATATAATATAATAATCAAGTTTATTGTGATATTTCACACCTAATATGAGAAAAAATTGTAATGAATAGACCTTAGAAAATGGGTTGTGTTTTAAAGTCGAAAAGTAGTTTTCCAAACCACCTTAGAAAATTCCTTACAATGCAAACGCGTTGTGTTTTAAAGTCTTGAAGTTCTTCTTCAAACCACACCTTAGAAAAATCCTTAGAATGAATGTGAATCCTCCTTTTTATGGACAGCTCATAATTGAAGAAGACCAGGTAGAGTCAAGTCAAACATTTACAACCATTAATTTAGGCACTTTTTCATGAATAAAAGAAGTATATAATGTAACTTTGAAAGTTAGGTAAACATTCGGTATTTTTCTACATGGTATGGTATCATATTTTAGTGTCTTCCATGATGTTTGACTTGGAAAGTTTTGGAGAAGAGAGACCATTTTTTATGAATAAAAGAAGTATATAATATAACTTTGAAAGTTAGGTAAACATTCGTTATTTTTCCACATGGTATGGTATCTTTCCACATGGTATGGTATCATATTTTAGTGTCTTTCCATGATGTTTGACTTGGAGAGTTTTGGAGAAGAGAGACCATAAAAAGAGTTTCCATCAATTTGATTCCTATTAAAAAAAAAAAAAAAAAAAAAAAAAAAACCAAAAACAAAAAGCCACCATCAATCAAATAAAATCATTCTATTTTTTTTTTTTTTTTGGATCAGACTATTTGTTTTGGAGTCTCATAGCTTTGAACCTTATATGGAACCTCATTTTTTTCATTTTTTAACATCTTATCCCATATTTTTACCTAGGTTTCATTGTACATTTTCAATGACTTAAATTTCAGTAGTTACAAATTTGATGTTATAGATATTTTCCAATACTATTAATAAAGGAAAAATTATAATCAAGTGCAACAATTTAATTTTATCAACCTTTTAAAAAAAAAAAAACTTAAACATGAATGTAAAAAAAAATATTTAAATACCCTCATCTTTCTTAAACCCACCCCATGTAAACCTTAATCCTTTCCCTCCACTCCTCTCGTTCTTTTCTTCCTTTTTAGCAATAATTTTCTTTTCCAAAAGATTTAGGTTATGTTTTCCAAAGGATTCCACAAATGTGTTGAAATTGTTGCCCAAAGAACAAACCAACTTTGGGTGCTAAAAAAATTTAAAGGTATATTTGGTTCTTATAAATTTTGAGGATTAAAACACCCTAATCCTATTTTCAAAAGCAATAATAAACAAATGTGAAAAATTATAATATAAGAACATACGAGATTTATAGTAGTTCATTCTCAATGTGAGAGTTATGTCCGTTTGCAATCGTTATAGATTTTCGCTAGCTATAATGAAATGGAGATTACAAGAGAATCATAAAATGCCTCACATCCTCTTGATTTTAGTCATGTGTTTATCTATCTTTCTCAATACACTTATAATTAGGATAAACAAAATTACACATGTAAATTCCTTAAAATACCCAAACTTATAATACTCTTAGATACAAAATTTTGTCAAGGGGCTTCAACCCCCAAGAAAGGGGATGGTCCATGTTAGCCTTATCGTGAAGGTTAACCTGCATGTTGTCTCTATGTATGGTCAATTTGTGTCAGGGCTATTATCGTCAAGATAATAATTAGGTTCTACACATCTTAATAGAAGAAAATTACAAAGGAAAGAAAATATAAAAAATAAAAATAAAATAAAATAATGTAAAAAAATAAAAAATAGATTTAGAGTCAAGTTAAATTATTTTTATATTCTATTTAAACTTATTTCACTTATTTAGCTTATTTATGTAAAGATTATGTAATTTTAAAATATTTGAGTTTCTTATTAATTTTAATTATGTGTTACTTTTTTCTGTATTTTTTATGGTAAAATCAAACTTAAAAAATAATTTTTCTTAGCAATTTTCATCCCTTCTTTGGTACTTTTCAAGAAACAATCCTAGCCAAACTGGTCCATTAAGAAAGGAACCTCATGATATAGACTACTAGACTTCACCCACTACTAGTTCTTATACATATTTGACTTTAATTATTATCATTCTGATGAAATTACTAATAATCATTTTTTTGATTATTTAACTTGATATATGTACCACAATATATCCATGGATCTTATAATGTTCTAATTTTGTTTCTGCTTAAGCTATTAGCTTAAGTACTAGTCGACTTGATATATGTTTGGTACATGCTTTACTACCTTATGTTTACATATTGAAAACAAGTACTTAATTACTAAGCTTGAGTGTCTTGCCAAGTGAGATCATTACTAGTAGAAACATCAAATTGATGACAATATCCTTGTAAAACCCAATGACATGGGTAATATAGCAAGTTCTAGAGCTAGTAATGCATTGAATAGTTTGCTAAAAAACCTTAACTTACAATATTAGGGACATTATTCATAAAAAAATGTACGGTTTTCCTTCACTCTCTTAGCAATCAAATATTTCATGAAATAAAATAAAATGGTTAAAATTATAGAACTTCATCACATGCACTTTTTTTTTTTTCTTTTTTTGAAAAAAATGTCTTCAAGTGGATTTGAATCCCGTCTAATAGATAAAAGAGAAATTTCTTTGTTACTACCCCCTTGAAATAAAGAGTTACATGTTGCCTCCCCTCAAGCCATTTGTTGGCTCCGTCACTGCCTCAAATCATGCAAAGGACAAAAAGAATAATTAAGCTATGAAAGAAAATTAAATTAAATTCTTAAAAGAAATATAAACAATTTTTTTACTACAAGATTATTCATATGATAGAACTTGGAAACACCTAACCTTTGCTCTCCTTCAACACATCTTTGAAGCCTCACCACCAAAAGGAAGAAGAATAAGAGAAGAAGAATAGGAGAAATGATGAATTTTCTTGCATTTAGTTTATATATTTATGAATGATTCATGAATTTACTCCTTTACTTTCCTTCTCTTCATGGAGTATAACAAATACTCCTAACCGATACAAGAATAACAAGATGGATATACACTATAGGTGTGCCGAGTATCCTCTAAATTATTAACCATGTACCTTGATTTTCTAGTTACATTTAAGTACTTAAATTAAGGTTGAAGTTTTAATATTTTGAAGTTATGAAATTTATGATTTAAAGGGAATTAAACAACTATAAGAATTAAGAAAATTTACTCTAATTATATTTTGAAAATATCATTGGTTATTATAATTTAATATAATATAATACTTGAATCCTCTACGTTAATCTTCTTTTAAAAGATAATTTTTTTTATCTTTACTGGAATCATCTAATAATTAGACTTGTTTAGTTTCATAACAAAGTTCACTTTCTTTGAAAAACTAGGCACTAGTGAATAACATAATTTTTTTCTCTATTCAATTTTAATATCAATAACATGATGCACTTTGTATAATTTGTTTATATACAAAATAATTACATAAATAAATATTTTACTTTCGTCCACTAATAAAATACTATACCCAAATATTGAAACTTATAGGAGGTAACTAGTCTCAATTATTTATCTTATTTAGTCAAAAAGATTTCCCATCGATAGTGTATTAAAGGCTAAGAACTTCTTTACTAATTAAGGTTTAACTGCGTTATTACTTCCACCAAAGATTATAAAAGTCCACAACTTATTTCCTATTAACCAAAACCAATAACCATAGTTTTAAAATAATTATAATAAAATAAAAAGTCAATTTGACTTGTATAACAATCAAATAAATCTTATAACACTTCTAATATATTTTATAAATTAAGGAATAAATCATAATACAATTGGGAAAATATATTACTTAATCCATTTTAAGGGAATTAAACCATTTTAATACTTTTAAAAACATATGAATATATATATAAATTATTGCGTAGTTAATATCACTTTTTTTATAGTTGAAACAACACCTAAATAATTATTAATTTTTGGTATTTATCTAAAATTTCAATCTAATATTCTTTATAATTTTACATTCCTAATAGTATTGTGTGATGATATTATTATCCTTAATATTCTTTCTAGCCAATATCACTTTAATTATTCAATTCCTAATTTTTATACAACTCTATTCCCAACTCCATGTCTAAGAATCTATTTATTTTACTTATTTATTTAAACTAAATCTCTCAAAAGTCAGCTAATTATTTATTTATTATTATTATTATTCTATTTTCAATTGCGCTTCTCACCGGTAGCACCAAGCTTGCCTCTATTTCCATCAGGGCAACCAAACATTATCTCAAAAGAAAAAAAAAACACTTTTATTCAATGCTTTCTAATGCCAAGACATGATTTCCAACCTTTTAAAATTCATTCAATCTCTCTCTCTCTCTCTCTCTCTCTCTCTCTCTCTCTCTCTCTCTCTCTCTCTCTCTCTCTCTCTCTCTCTCTCTCTCTCTCTCTCTCTCTCTCTCTCTCTCTCTCTCTCTCTCTCTCTCTCTCTCTCTATATATATATATATATATATATAAAAGACTGTTTCTACCCACACTGTTTATTTATTTTCCAATTCACTCAAGTCTTAAGACCTGAACCCAGTAGTTGAATTCAAAGGCCTAAACTACTTTAACCAGAGCGAAGACAATTTAGACAACTCGTGCCCAAACCAATTTTAAAACTCTACGATATTCAAATTGCCCAACGTTTTATGTCTTTAGATTAAATTAGGAAATTACCTAAGCTTTAAACTAAGGTGTTACAGCTAAAAAATGTGAACTTTGTTGTAGCTATTGTCACTAGTTGAAACACCAAGTTGGTTACAATACTCTTGATAGAAGCTCACCCGTGCTTTGGCTGCCGCATTGTTTCCTCCATAACATTCCAAAACATTGATGGGCTTGATCGTCGCTCCAAACCCTTGGCCTATAATAGAGCGCACATTATTCATCCAAAACCATATGGCTGTTTTAAATGACACAACTGAGTCATTAGCCACGATTTCAGGATTGTTCAAACCATCAAATCCTATCCTCTCTCCAGCTTCCCCATAGTTGTAGTTCCATGATATTTGAATTGGTCCACGCCCATAGTAATCCTTCCCAGACACACAAGGGTACTTTGTGCTGCTCGCATCACAATAGTCCCTAGAAGCACCATTTACCTCCTCAATATAACAAAAGTCTACATAAAACAAAATACATATATATGTTACAGTTTTTTATAAGACATGGAAACAAATAGAACCATTGATAAAACATAAGGATCTCAAACAACCTATTGTAGTTATTGGGAGAATTTTTTTTAAAAGCTTCGAAAGATATCATTATGAAAACCTTCCATAAAAATTTTCATTATCTCTCCAGTGAACTCTTTAAAACTCAGGAATTTTATGAATTTATCTCATGATAGAACGTCACCTAGATAAATTTGATAACTAGGAGTTTGGAAACTCCACTTATTATATCCTTAAGATCCTCATAAGCCAAGATTTTTTAGTTACTGGGATTACCATAGGGTCTGGTATAATGTTTTCCTTATTCACAACAAGTACTTTTGTCATTCATGGATGTTATATTTTCAATCTAGATGAAATTTACACAAAGTTTAGTCATAATATTTTTAAGGAACTAATCATTAAAGATCTTCAAGAAGAAATAAGACGATTCAAATTTGGAAATTCAAGAATTAAGACAATATACTAATATAGGTTTAAAAAAGCTCCAAAAACAAATAAAAGAATTCTTAAGAAATAAGATATACCAGAAACATTCAAGGACAATGAAAAATTAAGTGATTCATATCTCAGTCTTATAAACAAAGTAATCTTCCAAAAATGAAATGTTTCCTAAACAATTGTCATTAATAATGAATTCACCATTAAGATTGTTGCTCTAATAGATTCAAGAGTAGCACCTTGAATTGCATACAAAAAGGATTAGTTCCTACAAAATATTATGGAAAAACAAAAGAAGTCATCTATGGTGCTGATAGAGTCTAACTTAAGATTAATTACAAATTTTCTAAAGCATATATTTGTAATCAAGGGATATGCATCCACCAACCCTTTATTTTGGTACAAGACTCAACGAAGAAATTATTCTAGAAATATCTTTTTCAAATACTATCCATCCTGTCACTAGAGTAGATAAGCAAAGGTATAAGAATAGAATCCTAAACAAGGAGATTCTTTTTGAATTTGCTTATTCCCCATATGAAAGAAACTTAAATTAATTAAGATCTATGGCTATTTCTAAAAGAATTGAGGTTAATTAAGGATAACTATATTAACTTCTTAATCCAAGAAGTCAATTATAAGAGAATTGAGGATCAATTAAATATTAAGAAAACTTAAGAATCCATCCAAAGATGAAAAGAAAAATTAATTAAAGAAGTTTGTTCAAAATTTTCTAATGCATTTTGGCATAGGAGTAAGCATGAGGTAAAATTACCCTATAACCTAGACTTTAAGGAAAAAGATATTCATATGAATCAAGAATTACTTAGATATTGCCAAAATGAAATTTAGGTTCTCCTTAATAAGAAAATCTAAATGTCCATGGAGCTATTATTTTTTTATGTTAAAAAAGACAAGTAGAATTACAAAGAGGAACTCCTAAGCTCGCAATTAAGTCCTCTTCCATGTTCAGTCAACCAAGTATAAAATCGATCTACTAAGAATGATAAGGGTTTCACTTAAGAATGATCTATCAGACACCATCACTAAAATATAAGTCTAAAATTAAACATAGACTCCCCTAATATAAATAATTAAATAACATATAATTTAATAAAATTTTATTAGTTTAGTTTTAAATTAGTCATCATTTAATTAACTCAAAAATAAAATATTTAATTTTCAAATTGAAAGTGAAAAGAACCTGCCACTAAAAAATTATTTAATAAAACATCAAATTAAATTACCAAATATTTAATTCTGTTAAAAAATGTAATAAAATAAAAAATAAAAAATTACACGCACTACAAGAATGAAAAATAAATATAAGAATATATTCAATACATTTTATTAAAGATATATTGTGTTTGGTTGTTAATTTTATTTAAAATTTATAAATTATTCTTATTAAATAATTTAATAAAATTTATAATTTAATAAATATAAAGGAAAAAAAAAAAAGAGAAAATATTCAATACATTTTATTAAAGATACATTTTAGTAACCCTTTCCAGGTACACATGGGTACTGTGTGTTGCTCTCATCACAATAGTCCTTAGAGGCACCATCTATTTCTTCTATGTAACAAAAGTCTATACACAAAAAATATCTTCATTAGACAAAGCATATGTAATAACATTATGTGATAAAAAATTAAAATTAATTTCAAATAATTGAAATATAAGGTTTTTTCAATTAACGGGATCGCGATCTTACGTTCAGTCTCGTGCGTGACATGAGCAAAGAAAGCAGCGATCTCGCGCTTAGAGTCATCTTTGGAACCATCCTGGCCAAACTGAGGATACGAACTGACAGCATCAAGGAAGGCGCGGCGCGTGTAGAAGTTCTTCCCGGCGCAGCTCGCATCAGCGTGGTTAAGAATCCCATTGAAGAACTCCTCCGTCACAACATCTGCGACACCACTAGGCGGTGAATAGCAAGGACCGGCTTCGCAGCCGTAGCCGCAGTAGTCATCGCCGGTGCCGCAGTACCCATGTTGGCTGCAGCACAGGCCAGCGTCACAGCCGCAGTTCTGAGCCAGCACCGGCCCCGGAAGGGCTCCGGCGAGGACTCCAACGATAAGGACTGCTACCAGCTTTGCAACCATGCATGCCTGGAGGAGGAAAAGAATGAAGAGAAGGATGTGAGAAATGGGATGATAAGGTTGAGAGCATGGTGGGGTTTTTATAGAGTCATATTACTAAGTACGTCACAACAAAATTAAAGGAAATTGACGCTTTAAATTCAATTTTGAACTTGTCATGGGGTGAGGGAATTAATTAAACTCAATCTATACTGTGCCCCATTTGCAAATGGTGCTTATTCAGTGAATCTAAGAAACTTTTTTTAGTACTCGAAAATAACTTTTTGTTTTATAAAACTTTGTAAAAAATTTTATATTGCTAAACCGAATTTTAGAGTATGTTTGGTACTACTTTTAGAAAACATTTTTAATATAAAAATGTTTTTGAAAAATAATACCGGGTTTGACAAAATTAACAAAACACTCTTAAAAAGTTGAAAAATAACGTTGAAAGAAAACATTTGATTAATTAATGTTTAAATAAAAATAAATAAATTTTGCAATGTATTTTATAATATATTCAGTAAATAAATAAAAATGACTTCTAAAATTTTATCCCATCATTGTTTCAACCATTAGAAATTAGTTCTAACCCTAGAATCCCTCTCAGCCAACCCTAAGAGCAAATTGAATTTTGGTGTTAAATGTATGGAATTTTTTGATAATGTGAATGAAGATTTTGGAGTCTAACTTTGTACAGTGTATATATATATCCATCCACTCATGCTAAGCCAAGATTGGAGCCTCCATTCACTCATGCTAAAGCTAAGATTGAAGCCAAACCCCTCAATATTCAATGTACATACACTTGCATAGAGACAAATGAATCTATTTTTTTATCTGTCTATGGAGACTGAGAGGGGGCATGTGAGGTTTTGGAGATAAGGTTGAGAACGTGGTGGGGTCTTAGAAGAAAATTCATGGAAGTTCATCGCTGTAAATTCACTTTTTGAATATTCCACGCGGTTTAGTTTTGGAGAACTGAGCCTTTGCTTGACCTCGACTTGTGGGTGAACGTACGTGCATTTGTCAATATTAGAGTGAATTTTGGTGTATGAAAAAGAGAGCTGGCACTGTACTCAAAAATTGAAATTCTTACAATCAATGTATATGTTTGGTATATGAACTTTGTTTGTCCAAGAACATGCAGTGTAGTTGAATACAAACATTTACAACCATTAATCTAGCCTCTTTTAGGGGATAAAACAATTAAAGTTAGATTGTAATATTTTATTTAGACATTAGAGAAAGGATTAGAGTAAAATGACCACTTTACCATTAATAAGCCGAGCTTTAGTTTTAACCCATATAGTCAGGCATCATAATTTCCTAATTGCTCAATAAGTAGCTTGGTTACGGACCATTAGGACTCATGGAACATGGATTCCCAAAAATTAATTTTAAATAATTTTATAATTAACCTTTACTTTATTATAAAAGATTAAATGCACTTCCCATTTTATGAAAATTAAATTAAAACAATTAAAAATTGCATAATATTCTCTATGAATTAATGTCTATAATTCAATTGAAATTTTGTCATCTATCCATTGAATTATATTTTAATTCCTTTAAGTCACAAATTCTTTTAAATTAATGAAATTACTATGATTAAACTTAACATTAGAATTACGTACATTAACCTTCCTTTAAAAAATAAATTTTTTGTCTTTAATTACCGAAATGATCTAATAATTAGACTTGTTTAGTTTCAATACAAAATTTATTTTCTTTGAAAAACTAAGCACTAGTGAATAACTTTTTTTTTTTTTTCTATTCAATTTTAACATCAATAACATGATGCACTTTGTATAATTTGTTTATATATAAAATAATTACATAAATAAATATTTTGCTTTCGTCCACTAATAAAATACCATACCCAAATAATGAAACTTATAGTAGGTGACTAGCCTCAATTATTTCTCTTATTTAATCAGAAAGATTTCTTATCGATAGTATGTTAAAGACTAATAACTTCTTTATTAACTAGGGTTGCACTACATTATTACCTTTACCAAGGATCATGAAAGTCCACAACCTATTCCTTGTTGACCAAGACTAATAACCACAGTTTTAAGCTTAAGGTTAGCACGACAAGCATAAGAATGCTATGAAAGACATCCTATATTAAGGGCCCCCCTCAAACTTCCAAAAAGAAAAAAGAAAAAAAAAAAACTGCTATAGTAAGGGCCTTGGGGCATTGCCCTTTCTCAAATTCCCCCCTCCCCGCCCCCCCCCCCCCCCCCCCCCCCCCCCCACCAAAAAAAAAAAAAAAAAAAAAAAAAAAAAAAAAAAAAAAAAAAAAAAAAAATCATGTGAATAATGTCCACATCAAATTTACAATAAAAAATAAAATAAAATCATACATATAATTAAAGATTTAAAAAAAAATTAAAATTAACCTAAAAATATAAATTTAATTTTGAACTCAATGAAAAGAATTAATACAATAAGGAGGATCAAAATTAGGCTTATTTAGTTCCATAACAAAGATCATTTTTTTTATTTGAAAAACTACACATTAATAAATAACATAATTTTTTTTCAATTCAATTTTAAAATAAAATTACATGACATAATTTGCATAATCTATTTATATCCAAAACAAATACATAAATAAACATTTTATTGTAATCGAGTAATAATAATATTGTGCTTAAATAATGAGACTTACACCGATGGTTAGCTTCAATTGTTTTTCTTATAGTTGCAACAATTTCTGATCAATGGTATACTAAAGGTCAATAACCCTCTTACAAGTTGAAGTGGTACTACATCATTACTTCCACCAAGGATAATAAAGATCTAAAATTTATCCTTTGTTGACCAAGATGAATAATAACCACAATTTCAAAATAATTATAATAAAATAGAATGTCAATTTCACTCACATAACAATCAAATAAATAATATAACACTTCTAATTTATTTTATAAATTGAGGAACAAATCAAAATATAATTTTGAAAATATTACTTGACCCATTCTTTGATCTACTTTAAGGAATTAAACCGTTTTGATACTTTTAAGAATGAAAGATGAAAAACATATATGAAGTTAATTATAAAAAAACTTATTACACTATTAAGACCATTCATATTTTTTAAAATCATAATCCAAACCTAATAAAAGTAAAAAAAAAAAAAAAAAAAATTATTACTTCTTGGTATTTATCTAAAATTTTAATTTGGCATTCTTGGTATTCATCTAAAATTTTAATTTGACATTCTTGATAATATTTAGGCTATATTTGGTTGCCAAAAAGTTTGAAGGAAAATGCAAAGAAAATAAAATAGAGAAAAAAAATAGAATAAAAAAAAATAAAAAGTAAAGGAAAAAAAAATTTAAGTTAATAAATTATTTTTATTTGTTACTTTAAACTCATTTACTTATTTTAACCCATTAATATGAAGATTAAATAATTTAAAAATGCATAAGTTTTTACTAGTTTTATTATATTTGATTTTTTTTTTTTGTATTTTTCATAGAACAACTAAACATGAGAAAATTATTTTCTTTGATATTTTTTTTTCTTTCCATGGTACTTTTTAAGAACCAAACATAACCTTATATTTTACATTCCAATATTATGTGATGTCATTATTATATTTTTAATATTTTTCCAACCAAATCACTTCAATTACCCAATTTCAAATTTCTATGCAACCCTTATTCTCAAGTATGTTCTCAATAATCTATCATTGTTACTTATTTGTTTAAACTAAGGTAATATTTATTTTTTAGCTGAATAAAAAAAATAAATATTTTATCTTTTCTATTCAATTAAAAGAAATTTGTTGATATCAACCAATATAATTAAAATGAATTTATTATTAATAGGTTTAATTTAGTTATGTTTGTTGATATTAATAGGATACTTTTAGCTGAATAAAAAAAATCAACTATTTTGACATTTTCTATTCACTCAAATATTTTAATTTTTTCTATTCAGCCAAAAAACAAATACTACCCAATCTCTCAAAAATATATAAATCCTTTTATTATCATCATCATTTATTTTTCGATTCACGTAAGTCTTAATACATAAGTCGAATAGTTGAATTGAAGGGCCTAAACTACTTTTAAAGGCAAAGACAATTTAGACAAATGTCGAAACCAATTTTAAAATGGTTTTAAATCGAGATATCACAACTAAAAAATATGAACTTTGTTATAGTAGTAACCGGTTGAAACACCAAGTTGGTTGCAATACTCTCGATAAAAGTTAACACGTGCTTTGGCAATCTTGTTTTCTTCATGACAAGCCTCAGGATTGAGGGCATTGATCGTTGCACCAAACCCCTGGCCTATTGCAGCGTGCACATTGTTCATCCAAAACCATAAAGCCGTTTTAAATGACACAACTGAGTCGTTAGCCACAAGTTCGGGATTGTTCAAACCATCGAACCCTATACTCTCTCCGGCTGCCTCATAGTTGTAGTTCCATGTTATTTGAATTGGTCCTCGCCCATAATAACTCTTCCCAGGCACACAATGATACTGTATGGAGCTCGTGTCACAAAAATTCTCGGAGGAACCATTTGTCGCCTCAACGCTACAAAAGTCTACACATAAAAAATATTTTCATTAATGCTTCTTATAACAAAAGTCTATAACAACTGAAAATATTCTTAAATTACCCATCATTTTTTTTCTCCCTTCTACATATGATATGTTAATCTCATACTACAATATGAATATGCATATAGCATGAATCATAAATTTTTTATTTTATTTTATTTTTTTATATACTTATTTTGTAAAATTATTTTTTTATTATAAATTAAATTTATGATTAAAAAAAACTAAAAAAATATTTATAAAGTAACATTAACATATGACATAAATTATTTTTATATATTAAATAACATAGTATAAAAAAATTTACTTATATAGTTTAAATATTTTAATCATAAATATTATTAAACATAAGAGGAATTTCATTTTTTTAAATAGAAAATATTAAAATGAGATATAATTTTTATTTTAAATATTAAAAATAATATATATTTTATTTTTATTTATTCATTTTATAAATTAAATATAATCATAATATAATATAACATATCATATACATATATGATGATTGATAAAATATACATATTCCATAGTATCATGCCACAAAAACAACTCAAATTAACTAAAAATTTAAAAACATCATATTTCTTACAAGGAAAAACTATTTTTTGATTGTGAAATGTATTGTAAAATAAAAAACAGTTACCAAAGTAACCAAACCGAGCGTTTTGAAAATTCTTACGGTCAGTCAAACTCGTGACATGAGCGAAGAAAGCGGCGATCTCCCGCTTCGAGTCATCCGCAGAACCTCCCTGGCCGAACCCCGGATACGAATTGACGGCACGAAGGAAGGCGCTGCGCGTGTAGAAGGTCCTCCCGGGGCAGTTCTGACTAGCTTGATCAAGAATTCCATTGAAGAAATCCTCGGTCACAATATCAGACACAGAAACACTCCCACCAGATGAAGACGAAGACGAATAGCAGGGGCCCGCCACGCAGCCGGCGCCACAGTAATCCCCGGTCGTCCCACAGTACCCATATTGGCTGCAACAGAGAGATGCACCACAACCGCAGTTCTGAGCCAGCGCCGGGCCCGGGAGGGCTCCGGCGAGGACCCCAACAAGAAGGATTGCTACCAGCTTTGAAACCATGGCAGGAAGGGAAAGGAATGAAGAGAAGAATTTGAGAAATGGAATGATCTAAGGTTGAAACCTTGGTGGGGTATTTATAAACTTCCATTATAGCTAGCCAGAGTCTGATCAACAGAATTAATTGAAGTAATCTGACCTGTTCAACTTCAGTTTTAGATATGCTGTGGCGTGTAGATTGGAACTGCTTGACCTTGACTAGTGAATAAATGTTTGTTTTTGAAGATTAGACTGCAGTTTTGGTGTCTAAATATATGGAATTTTTTATAACTGAATTAATGATTTGATTAAGAAGACTATTGATTCTTGAAACCTAGGGTTTTGGAGTCAACTTTGTAATGAAGACTGAGGCGGTTAGACCATATATAATAAACTCCACAAGACGACATCCACATAAGGTTAGAAACTAGAGAAAAGGACATCCACATAAGGTTAGAAGCTAGAGGAAAGGACATTGACATAATATTTCAATATTGTGAGCTTTTCCATTAGTAGGGATGGTAACGGGTTGGAATGGATTTTTTGGGACATCCGCGTCCCTAATGGGAATGGGAAAGGTTTGTGTTAAAGATAAATGAGTTTAAAAAGTTTTTAAAAACCCAGGATTCAGATATGACTGTCCACCCAAAATGTATGGAATTTTGATAATGGAATGATTTGATTAAGAAGATGATTGGTTCTTAAAAGCTAGGGTTTTGGAGTCAACTTTGTATCAAGACTGCCTACGCCCAACCATATACAATGAACTCCACACAAAACGACCTCCACATAAGGTTAGAAACTACAGAAAAGCACATTGACATAATATTTCAATATAGAGGTTTTCCATTAGTCTTAAATCTAAACAACTTCAATATTTTTTATTTTTTTAATTTTTTTTTAAGTTTGATAATTATGAATGGGTGATGCCACTAGTGAGACCTAAAAAGGGCTTGTGTAGCAAATGTTTTCAATTATAACTTTCTCTTCTCTAAAATAAAAAATTGGGAAAATATATTTGACAATAAAAAAAACTATTTTTTTTAAATTTATTATTCTTCATAATGCAAAATAGGGTGTTTTCAGATAATGTTTTTTAATTGTTTTTTTGTCATTTTCACTTATTGTGTGAGAGTTATTTAAAAAAATAATTACACAAAAATGTAGAATGATTAAAAATAAAGATTTGGATATAAAAATTATTTTAAAAACATATTTAAAAATATTAAAAACAAATTAAAAATATTTTAGGCTTTCAAACAAAATTTTGTTTTACAAAACATTAAAAAATAGTTTTTAAAAATTATTTTTGATAACTGTTTTCGAAAATAGTTAGCAAACAACCTGAAATTTCGAATAAAATTTAAGTAGTTGTTTGTTTATACTCTTTTCTATTTTTTTTTTAAAAAAAACAAAAAAAGAAAAATTATGTTAGAAAAATGCTTGGATAGTGGTTTTATTTTCTTGAAATTTGAGTTCAAAAAAAAAAAAAGAAAAAGGAAAACATCCATAGGGTGCTTTCAAAAAATTTTTAAGAAAGAGATTAAAATAGTTTTTAAAAACAACAAAACAAAGAAGGGAATAAAATCATGCAAGTCATACATGTCATAACATAAAAAATAAAAAAAATATTAACATGAATAAAATATAATCTCATATATATATTTAAAATAAATATTATTTTAAAAGTATGACATATATTTTGTTTAGTTATTAGAACATAGATTAATCAACTAAAATCAATTAGTTTCTAATATGAAAATAGAAAATGAAAATTAAAAATATTTTCCAAATCAAAGGAAATCCCACAATATAAAATGAGTACCAATATTACATATATGAAAAAGTGAGCTGGCATTGAGGTCAAAAGGAAAATTCTTACAATC
The DNA here is from genome assembly GCA_030254885.1 of Vitis rotundifolia. Lineage (NCBI taxonomy): Eukaryota > Viridiplantae > Streptophyta > Magnoliopsida > Vitales > Vitaceae > Vitis > Vitis rotundifolia. The sequence goes on from CM058155.1 coordinate 21,445,700, forward strand.
AATGTATATGTTTGATGCATAAAGTTTGTTCGTCCAAGAACATGCATGCAGTATAGTTAAAAATAAAAATAAAAAAGGCGAAGAAAGAAATTGAAGAATACATTAGGGTAAGGATTAGAGTAAAATGAAGATTTTACCATTAATAAGCCGAACTTTAAATTTAACCCATATAGTCACGCATCATAATTTCCCAATTGCTCAACAAGTTACTTGGATAACGACCATTAGGACTCATGGAATGACCGATTCCCAAAAATTAAATTTAAATAATTTCATAATTAATTTTTATTTTATTAAATATCAGTAAATATGGATATATCGATATTTCGATTTTATGAATATATGAAAAATATCGGTAAAATATTTATGGATATTTTGACAAAAAAATCGATTTGGCGAAAATTATTCAAAATTCATGAAAATGTTTAGAAAAATTCAAAAAAAAAAAATGATAAAATAAGCAATAATACTCATGTTAAAGCTATTTTGTAAGTGTAATTGACATAAATATAGTTAAAGAGAAAAATATCGGTAAGGAAGGATATATTAGTTTTAATAATTCTTATCAAATTAATTTTAATTTATAAAATATTATAACTTCTTTGTTATTTTTTTATTTTAATAATTTTTTGAATAAATTTATATTTTTAATAATTTAAAATAAAAACATTCAAAATTAAATAAAATTAAAAGGATAAATATAAAAAATATTAAAGTGAAGTGATAATAATTTTTTAAAATAGGATTAATGAGATAAATGATGATACATTTAATATTAAAATTATAATTCATTTAATTCAAATGCATTCAATAATGTAAAATAAATGATGATGCATATATGATTTTTTTTAATATTTATATATATTTTTTATTTATTATCATATAAATAATATAAAAAAAGACTTGTTAAGAAAATTATAATAATAGTTTTTATATTTTTATTAATCAATTAAATAAATTTTAAAATAAAATAATTAGAATTAATTTATTTATTCTTTTAATAATGAACTTTAACATATTTATTGTGAACATATATTAACAAACATAAACTTGGCTCTAGCGGTAGTCCGGCTTCAACTCAGGCCAAAATGAATTCCCTAAGTCAGGGAAGACTTTTCGGTAAAATATTGTTGATATTCGTGACATTTCAAATCAAACCATGACTACACTCCAACATTTTATGAAAATCAAATTTAAATAATTAAATATAGCACAATATTATCAATAAATTTTGTTACAATATTCTCAATACTCTATAATCCATTTGGAATTTTGTTATTTATCAATTGAATTATATTTTAATTCCTTTAACTCACAAATTCTTTTAAATTAATGAAATTACCACAATCATAGATTAAACTTAATATTAGAAGTACCTAAGAAGAAATAATTCTCTTATAAGAGTTATCATGATGTTTCCATTCTTGACTGTCATAATCGATCTTATCTAAACACTAACCGCTATTTGTGACAAATTTTATGAACCCATAACTGTATTAATAAAAGCTCATCGAGAGAGAGAGAGAGAGATGGATGGACATAGGACATCATCGTAAACCCATATAGAAATGTGTGTGACTTACGTTAACAAAAAAGGGGCCAAAAGAGAGAGAGAGATGGATGGGCACAGGACATCATCGTAAACCCATATAGAAATGTCTGTGAATTACGTTAACAAAAAAGGGGGCAAAAAAAAAAAAAGGAAACACACTGAAGGGGAAAAAAAGTGTGTATTACATTAACAACAAACCTTTCCATCCCCCCCCCCCAAAAAGGAAACATGCATAGAGAGAGAGGTGGAGAGAGAGAAAGAGATAATCAAAAACAAAAAAATAAAGTACAGAGTGCAGGAAGAAAAACAATATAAAAATGGATTATCATTTGTTAGAGAAATGGATAGTAAAGATGTCATTTGTTATACCTCTGACACAGGTCATTCTCTAATTGAATCATAGACTATCTAGTGAACATAGTTTCAGATATTTAAGTCACATGCAACAATTTAGTGGTATCTCAATTTCTTTAAATCATTATGGGAGGTGGTGATGATGGTGGTGGTGGAGGTGATGGTAATGGTGATTATGATGGGTTGGCGATGAGAGAGCAGTATGTAGGCAGTGATCGAGGCGGCTTCCAGTTGTAGCATTCATGGTGGCCGGATGGTTGGTGCAGTGGTGGCAACCACAGCGCTTGTGTTGTGTTAGTCTAAGGGAATGTCCATTTTCTTACTAAAATAATTACCCAAGATCTCACTCATATATCACTCACATATTAATTATTAATCTAGACACTAGTTTGATCGCTTCTTAAGATTGAGAACTTGTGTGACATAATAGCTTGGAGATAGTGCATATCTCCACTTGTTTTATTCAATGTAGTTAACTTTAGTTATAGTAATTAAATACAAAAATAAATAAATTTTAAAAAAAGATTAATATTTTAAAATAAAAAATACTATTATATATAAGCATTTCTTTTATATTCTTTAATATATCGGAACTAAATACATTATATCCTTTGATCTATATCAATATTATGTTAAAATAACTTTATTAATGTATGTATTATTGTTTTTTCTATCATTTTTTGAGTTTTTTCTAATATTTTTATTAATTTTTTTTATTAATTTTCACCCATTGATATTTTGTATTAAAATATCCACCTATATTTCCCGATATATTATATCTATAAAATCAAGTTATTAATATATTCATCAAAACTATTATTATCATTCTTGACCCAAACCATGTATAATGTTCTTGATTAGACTAAATACTCATAAAGACAATGTTGAATTGAATCATACATACATAAAATGTACACTAAATAAATTGAATAATCAATTTTATTTATTTGTCTCAAAATTAAATAAATTTCATCAAAACTTCTCGTATCTTTTTTAATAGTTAACTTCATTCATCTCCCCTTGGACTCAAAGTAAAAAAGGTTTTTGACAAAATTTCAAATTAATGGAGGTTAGATGTGTATAACTCAAACCTTAGAAGAGGTGAATGAAATTAACTCACTAATCATTCTTTCTTATTTAACTTAATGTATATCATAACCATCTAATATAGATCTACAATATGCTAGTTTTGTTTTTGTTTAAGCTATTAGCTTCAGTATTAGTGGTCTTGATATATATTTAGTACATGTTTTACTTTCCTTATACTTACATGTTGAAAACAAGTACTTAAATAAAGAGCTTGAGTTGCCTAACAAGTGAGATCATTACAAGTACAAACACCAAGTTGATGACAATATACTTGGAAACCCAATGAGGTGGGCAATATATTGAGTTCTAGAGCTAGTGATTTATTGAATAGTTGCCAAAAAGCCTTGACCAACAATATCGTGGGCATTTTTCTTCTAAAATCCATAGTGTGGTCTTAAACAATACAATTCGGTCGTCAAACATAGTTTTATAATTGTTTAAGCATTCAAACCTAATGTCTTCTATGATAGGGTGTAATTGTAGTTCTAAGATAGCTAAATCAAGTTGCAACTATTGTTATTGTTTCAAGCCATACATAATATTGATGATAGGTTGGTGGCATTGTAATAATTACAAGTCTAATGAGTTTTAATGATTTTAAAACACATTTATGTAGTTAAGAGGAGCTCACCACTCAAATAGACAAACACTATTTGTAGAGCTAGATAGATAAAATTTCATACTAAATTGAGGATCGACTCTGATATTATCTGTAACCACCCAACCCATGCTAAATAAGTATTATTCACTCTTGATTGATATTTTTCTCTTCACTTTTTATTTCCTTTTATTTTTATTTTCTATTTTCTTTCGCTCAAATTTTTCAAGAACCAAACACAAAAAGTATTTCAAATAGAAATACTATCAAATATATTCTGAATAGTTGTAACTTAGAATAATTCATTTTTTTTCAAAGGATAGACTTATCCAAAGAATAGCAAAAATGTAGCATTAGTTTTTAAATTTAACCTAAGAATAACTTGCAGGCTTATTATACATGGACATGCAGAGTCAAATTAATGACTAAGAGCAATGGATTCCGAACTATTTAAAATTCAATTAAAATTGTGACTGAAAACTCTTCTTAAAATAGGTTTTGCTCTAAATAACATTAAATCAAAGTTTTTTCATTTTAAAAACAATACTAGACTGAAAACATTTTTTGAGAATTTGTTCTAAAAATTTTCGATTTTTTTTTTTTATAGAGTAATTTTACAAATAATTAAAAATATAAAAATATTTTATATTGTACATAAGACTAGAAAGAGGGTATGCACATATATCCATGGATGATAAAAAAAAAAAAAAAAATAGTTGTAATTTAAGGCTTTATAAATCAAGAATTAAACAAAGAAAATCTTACGTCCAGTCTCTTGTGTGACATGGGCGAAGAAAGCTGCAATCTCGCGCTTAGTACCATTGGCAGAACCATCGTTGCCGAACTGAGAATACGAATTCGAGGCATTAAGAAACGCTGCACGGGTGTAGAAATTCTTCCCAGCACAACTCGAAGCAGCTTGATTAATTATCCCATCGAAAAATGCCTGTGTCACAATATCAGCAACCGAGCTGCCACCACCGGAAGAACCATTGCCGCCACTTGAATAACAAGGACCCGATTGGCAAGTGTTACCACAGTAGTCATTGCCGGTGCCACAGTACCCGTACTTACTGCAACATTGGTCTGAGGCACACCCACAGTTCTGAGCCACTGCAGCTCCGCAAAGGGCCCCAACAAGTAGGATTGTTAGTAGCTTGGCTGCCATTTTTGGGAGATGTTTTGTGGAAGAAAGAAGGGAGAATTGTTATTCCCACGTTAAAATTAAGTGGGTGGCCTACTAACCTAGTATTTAGCCAATTAAAAGAATACCCAATATCTTTAAACTGTTATAAAGATATTTACCCTTGATGGAGTGGGTAAATTATAATAATTATAATATTATTATTTGAAATAAAAACAGTTATTCGAATAACACGTTCAGAACGGTTTTTGAACGTGTATTCTTGGCCCTCTTCTCCTATCAATAAGATATATATATAGAAACCCTTCATGTGCGGTGAGTGCTCTCTTCCATCAATTATAGAAAACAATTCTGTATATTAAGGTTTGATAAGGAGAAGAAGAGATCAAGAATTTAAGATCTATAAACTGAAGGGAAATCTCTCATGGCTGCGTGTTCTTCAAACGGTATGTAATCTATTTATTAATTAATATTTTTTATTATTTTATTATCAGAGATGAGTTTGAATTCAATGATCTGGATTATTATGTGTTAATTTCCGTATTAAATCTCAACAATTGGTATCAGAGCAAGGTTGAATTTAAATATTCAGCATCATTGTTTTATAAAGATTAAATTTTGAGATTTATCTTCAATTAATTCGTCTCACTAAAATGAATAAAAATAAAAATAATAATAATAATTAAACAAACGACCAGCCTCAACGCGTAGAAGGAAGATTTTTTATTTTTCTTTGCAACGCTGACTGGTTCAATGAGGGTGAGGGGCGCTGGTTTGGCGGACTGGTTTGGCGTCAGTCCGGTGGCCGTTTTCAGGCGCCATTGAAGGCACCATCTTGCCGGTTTCAAGCTCCAGTCAAGGCGCCATTGTCAGCGCCATTGCCGGCGCCATTGTAGGCGCCATTGCCGACGCCACCTGCTGGTTACAGGCACCATTGCTGGCGCCATTGAAGGCGCCGTTTTCAGGCTCCATCTGCTGGTTGCAGGCGCCGTTTCTCAGGCGCCATTAGAGGCGCTGGTTGCAGGGGCCATTAGAGGCGCTATTTGCAGGCGCTGTTTTCTTACTGTTTGCAGTGCCGTTTTAGGTGTGCTTCAGGCATCCTTTTCAGGCTCTCCAAAAGTGCCATTTCAGGCGTTGGTTAATTGATTTTATTATTTTATTTGAACCTTTGTGAAATTATTATTATATCTGATAAATGCAGATTTCTTTGATTTTATGATGATTGATTATTGAATCAGATGATTATTAAAGATACTATCTCCTTGATTTTTAACTCAAATAAAAGAATTAATTTCATCTTGTGAATATTTTATCTAAAGACAATTTATAAATGTAAGGTTAACTAATTTGGATAGTTGCCAAAGTAACCTAAATTAGTGAGCCTTATATTTATTGAATTGCATAAAAGAATAAAGGGAGACTTGTAAAATTCTTAATAATTCTCTTTATAATTAGGAGAATGAGACTAACCCAAAGGAGAGTCAATTTCTGCTAATTATTAATTAATGTTTTTATTTTGTGTTGCTTCGAAAGGTAAAATGGATACCCAAAGGTAACATATAAATGACACAAAATAGTAAAGTGTTTTAAGCTCCCTCCAAGTGAACACTGGATATGTTAAAATTTACCTAAAGGAGAATTTTAATGATATCAATAGTTCATTGCTATTTATTTTGTACTTGAGGCCTTATTGTGAGCATTGTTATATTTTGTACAGTTCCCACTTCATTACACTCTCTTGCATCTGGAATGACTATTTTTGATGGGTCAAACTTTTCTGAATGGTATGAAAGGGTTCAATTCTCACTGGGTGTACTAGATCTTGACCTGGCTTTAATAACTGATAAACCTCCTGAAGCTACGGATGACAGTACTCCGGAGCAGGTGGAACAATCAAAAGCCTGGGCAAAATCAAACAAACTTAGTCTGATGTTTATGAGCATGACTATTGCCAATAATATCAAGACCTCTCTCCCTCAAACCGAGTTTGCCTCGGAATTTTTGAAATCGATTGAGGAGCGCTTCAAACGCGCTGATAAGTCCCTTGCAGGCACATTGATGGCTGAATTGACCACCATGAAATATGATGGTCAGAAAGGTATTCAGCAACATATTTTAAACATGACTGAAAAGGCTGCAAAGCTTAAGGCACTAGGCATGGGTATGGATGAGTCCTTCTTGGTACAGTTTGTCCTTAACTCACTTCCATCACAGTTTGCTCCATTCAAAATCCACTATAATACTAACAGTGATCAGTGGAACTTGAATGAGCTCACCAGTAAATGCATACAAGAGGAAGTGAGATTAAGACAAGAAGGACATAATCTTGCCCTTGCTATAACTCATGGAGTCACGAAGAAGAAAGGAAAATTCAGAAAAGGAAAGAACTTTCCACCTAAGAAAAGCGGACCTGGGGAAGGTAGCCAGAGTCATGATGGAAAATTCACGGTAAGTTGCTACTTTTGTGGCAAGAAAGGGCATGTGAAGAAGGACTGTATCAAGCGCAAGGCTTGGTTCGAAAAGAGAGGTATAAATCTTTCTTTTGTATGTTATGAATCCAATCTTGTTGAAGTTCCTTCAAATACTTGGTGGATTGATTCTGGAGCCACAACTCATGTGACTAATTTAATGCAGGGATTCCTTACAACCAGGAAACCAAAGGAAAGTGAAAAGTTCCTTTATATGGGAAACCGTCTCAAGGTTGAAGTGGTAGCTGTTGGTACCTATCGCTTACTATTAGAGACGGGTCATCAGATGGATCTTTTAAACACTTTTTATGTACCTTCTATCTCTAGGAATTTAGTTTCCTTGTCCAAATTAGATGCTACTGGATATTCTGTTTTATTCAGTTCTGGACAATTAAGTTTGATGTTAAATTCTGTTACAGTTGGTTCTGGTATTTTATGTGATGGTTTATATAAAATTTCCTTGAATCATGAATTTGCACAAGCTTTGATAACCCTGCATTCAAATGTTGGTTCAAAACGTGGCTTAATTAATGAAAATTCTTCAATCTTGTGGCACAGAAGACTAGGGCACATCTCTAGGGAAAGAATTGAGAGATTAGTGAAGGAAGGAATTTTACAAAATCTTGACTTCACTGATTTTCATGTATGCGTAGATTGCATAAAGGGAAAGCAAACTAAACATACAAAGAAAGGTGCCACAAGAAGTAATGAGCTTCTTGAGATAATTCATACAGATATTTGTGGACCACTCTCTGTTCCATGTTTCATAGGAGAGAAATATTTTATCACCTTTATAGATGATCTGTCTCGTTATGGTTATGTTTATCTAATGCATGAAAAGTCTCAGGCCATTGACATCTTCGAGATGTTCATAACAGAGGTCGAGAGACAATTAGATAAAAAGATTAAAATTGTGAGATGAGATCGAGGCGGTGAATATTATGGCAGATATGATGAATCAGGACAAAATCCTGGTCCTTTTGCCAAATTCCTTGAAAAGCGTGGCATTCGTGCTCAGTACACAATGCCTGGTACGCCACAGCAGAATGGTGTTGCTGAAAGGCGTAATCGCACATTAATGGAAATGGTTAGGAGTATGATGAGTTACTCTTCTGTACCTATTTCATTGTGGGGTGAAGCCTTAAAAACCGCAATGTATATCTTGAACAGAGTTCCTAGTAAGGCAGTTCCAAAAACTCCTTTCGAGTTATGGACTGGTAGGAAACCTAGCTTGAGACATATACATATATGGGGTTGTCCAGCGGAGGCAAGAATCTATAACCCACATGAGAAAAAGCTTGATTCAAGAACGATATCTGGATATTTCATTGGCTATCCGGATAAATCGAAAGGGTACAGATTTTATTGTCCTAACCACAGTGTGAGAATAGTTGAAACCGATAATGCCAGATTCTTAGAGAATGGCGAAATCAGTGGGAGTAATGAACCAAGAAAGGTAGATATTGAGGAGATAAGAGTGGATATCCCACCACCTTTTTTACCTCAAGAAATTATTGTCCCTCAACCTGTTCAACAAGTTGAGGGTAATGAGCAACATAATAGAGATGGTTCATTACCACCGGAAAATATTGCCATTGAAAATGCTGTAGAGCCACCACAACCGGCACCTTTGAGGAGATCTCAAAGAGAAAGGAGACCTGCCATTACAGATGATTATGTGGTGTATCTACAGGAATCTGATTTTGATATTGGGATAAGGAAGGATCCGGTTTCGTTTTCACAAGCCATGGAAAGTGATGATTCTAGTAAATGGATGGAAGCTATGAATGAAGAGTTGAAATCTATGGCCCATAACGGTGTCTGGGATCTCATCGAATTGCCTAATAATTGTAAACCCGTCGGCTGTAAATGGGTCTTTAAGACAAAGCGCGACGCTAAAGGTAATATCGAACGATTTAAGGCCAGACTTGTGGCCAAAGGTTTCACTCAAAAGGAAGGTATCGATTACAAAGATACCTTCTCTCCAGTTTCCAAGAAAGATTCGCTTAGAATCATCATGGCACTTGTAGCTCATTTTGATTTAGAGTTACATCAAATGGATGTGAAAACTGCATTCTTAAATAGGAATTTGGATAAAGATATCTATATGGAACAACCTGAAGGGTTCACAAAGAAAGGAAATGAACACCTAGTTTGCAAATTAAAGAAATCCATTTACGGTTTTAAACAAGCTTCCAGACAATGGTATATTAAGTTCAATAATACCATTACATATTTCGGATTTAAAGAGAACATTGTTGATCAGTGTATATATCTGAAAGTTAGTGGGAGCAAGTTTATATTTCTGATACTGTATGTGAATGATATTTTGCTTGCTAGCAGTGATCTTGGTTTATTACGTGAAACCAAGGAATATCTCTCTAAAAACTTTCATATGGTAGATATGGGTGAGGCAAACTATCTTATTGATCTCGAGGAGTGCTAGGTTTATCTCAGAAAGGATATATTGATCGGGTTTTAGAGAGATTTAATATGCAGTCATGTTCATCGGGTATTGCACCTATATTGAAAGGTGACAAATTAAGTAAAATGCAGTGCCCAAGGAATAACATGGAAAGGGAGCAAATGAAGAAAATTCCTTATGCATCAGCTGTGGGGAGTTTGATGTACGCTCAAACATGTACAAGACCGGATATCAGCTTTGCTGTAGGCATGTTAGGAAGATACCAAAGTGATCTAGGATTCGAACACTGGAAAGCTGCAAAGAAGGTGATGAGGTACTTACAAGGGACAAAAGATTATATGCTCACATATAAAAGATCAGAACAATTAGAGGTTGTCGGTTACTCGGATTCTGATTATGGTGGTTGTCTCGATAGCTTAAAGTCAACTTCAGGATTTGTCTTTATGCTAGCAAATGGGGCAATTTCGTGGAAGAGTGAAAAACAATCAATTACTGCTTCATCCACGATGGAGGCCGAGTTTGTTGCTTGTTTTGAAGCTTCAAGTCATGCTTTATGGTTGCGGAATTTTATCTCAGGGCTTGGTGTTGTCGACTCTATTGCTAAACCTTTGAGAATATATTGTGATAACACCGCAGTTGTTTTCTTCTCTAAGAATGGCAAATTTTCTAGTGGATCGAAACACATGGATTTAAAGTATTTAGTTGTTAAAGAAAGAGTCCAGAAACAACAAGTGTCAATTGAAAATATTAGGACCACACTTATGGTTGCTGATCCATTAACAAAAGGATTACCTCCAAAGGCATATTTGGAACATGTTATGAGGATGGGCCTTTTGAGTAATCCATAATATGTATGACAATGAATGGTGGTTATGTAATTGACAATTTGCGCATTAAAATTGTTTCTGTTTATTCTTGTTTTCAATTATGGGTGCATGTTTTATTGTTTGATAAACAAGAATTGTCTTGACAAGACAAATTACAGGGGCTGTTTGGCATTAAGGACTGGGTTAGTAAGGGTTATTGATGTGTGGTGCATGGAAGGAAACATGACATTATGGTTATGTGACCGCCATGACTTGCATTTATGATCTAAACTGATTCAGTATTATGGTATATGATTTTGGACGTATTGGCTAAGTTTATTGAAATCGTTATCACGTGTCAAATTTATTTTCCAGTATATATATTTTATATATAAAACTAAATATTATAGTTTTCATAATCGGTTTAGTGGGCCAAGTGGGAGAATGTTATTCCCACGTTAAAATTAAGTGGGTGGCCCACTAACCTAGTATTTAGCCAATTAAAAGAATACCCAATATCTTTAAACTGTTATAAAGATATTTACCCTTGATGGAGTGGGTAAATTATAATAATTATAATATTATTATTTGAAATAAAAACAGTTATTCGAATAACACGTTCAGAACGGTTTTTGAACGTGTATTCTTGGCCCTCTTCTCCTATCAATAAGATATATATACAGAAACCCTTCATGTGCGGTGAGTGCTCTCTTCCATCAATTACAAAAAACAATTCTGTATATTAAGGTTTGATAAGGAGAAGAAGAGATCAAGGATTTAAGATCTATAAACTGAAGGGAAATCTCTCATGGCTGCGTGTTCTTCAAACGGTATGTAATCTATTTATTAATTAATGTTTTTTATTATTTTATTATCAGAGATGAGTTTGAATTCAATGATCTGGATTATTATGTGTTAATTTCCGTATTAAATCTCAACAAGAATATGTGAGGTGAAGATGAAAAATATGCTTGTCTTGGAGAGGTATTTATAGGGTAGGTAGGAGAGTTCTAGTACAAGATGTTAGTGTTTTTTTCAAATTCAATTGCAACATGCAATTGACTGAATGGAGGAGTGTGGAAAAACGGAAGGCTTTTTTTTCAAATTCATCGTCATTTATTATACTTATGAATTAATTGTATGAAATCAAAGTATGCTTAAAACTTAATAACAAGTACTTTTTTCAAATCTATCATGAATGCAATTTTATTGTTGATTATCATACTGCTTATGAAGTTATTATTATCAACACGATGCTTAAAACTTAAAAATAAATAGTACCCATATTGGATCGAGTATAGAGAGATGCAATTTCATCCTCATTATACATGAACTATTTACATGAAGCAATGGTTATGATTAACTATATATGAAATGTTGACACTTTATCAACATTTCTAATGTACATTGTATCTATGTCCTGATTTTTTGGGTTATCTGATAGAAACATATGCATGTTTCTCCACATACATAACAAATGATATTGCCTAACTTTGAATTTAGAAACCCTAGTAATTAAAGAAGTTGGATGAAGAAATGTTTGTTAGACACGGGACAAAATTGCAATCAAATGACGTGTGAGGAAACTTATTTTTGGCCTTCACTGATATCTTCTTTGGCTCAATTGGGATGTGGGGTTGGATGCAAAACGATCATATGCAGGGTTTGAAAATTTTTGCCACTCCCATCCAAGACAAGGATCAACTCATCATTTCCTTACTATGGTTGCATACCATTCTACACAAAATGTGGGACAAACTTGGATTGAAATCAGCCAAAATTGATGGAAAAAAAGTGACTAGATAAAATCAAGTCAAGACTCGTTGCTAATTCAGTTAGAGTCGTTAAATTTGAATTTAACAGGTAATGACAAGAATAAGCCATTAAATTTGAATTTAACGGATAATGACAAGAATAAGGATCATCATACCCAGAAATTAACATTAAATTAGAATAATAATAATAATAAAAAAAATCGAACATGCCGTGTGGAAGACGAGTCTTAATTTGCTTGATATGTCTACTTATGAAGATGAATGTATTCTTTGTGGAGATTGAACTGAAGTTTGGTATGGAATTTTTGGAGTCATAAAAATAAAATTCAATTTTCATCTAATCATTTGATTAAGAAGGTTAGTTCTTGAACTTCTTTTAGGAGTCAATTTATAGCACCACATCCTCCACAACACGGCATCACAAGCAGCCCCACTACGCCGGGTCGCGGCAAGGGCCTTCGATTCATGGCCCCATGAGAAATAAGAGTTCAAAATAGAGTTGTTAATTCATGGTCCACGTGAGAAAATGTTCAAAGTCCATTTGTACTTATCAATTATTAATTTATATTTACGTAAATCTTGAAGGATTTATAAAATAAAATTATTATTTTTTACGTATAGCAACGTTATTAATTTAGTATATTAACTCGATTTGAGACCATAAAATTTTATTATTTAAGCAAAATTATTAATTTATCAAACATTTATTTATTTAGATTGTTAAAATTTGGTGATCCGAATTCTATTTGGTCTAAGTTAAAAAGCTCGCGGTACGACATATGTAGTGAAACTAAAATTATGAAATTTTTTTATATGATTTTGAAATTTTTTCCTTGAGTCACGAAATCATGTAATTATCTTTTTTATTTTTTCTATCTTAAAAAAATTAGACTAGCTATTGTTTTGCTTAGAAAGGCCAATTGTTTCGAAATTCCATATTATAGTAAAATTCGTATAAAATAATAATGTTCTTAAGATTAAGAGAAATTATTTTTTAATGGGTTATTGATTTACCAATAAGTGAATGATTTATTAGTTTATTGATAAATAAATTTTTTTATTAATTCAGAGAGAGTATTATGTTTTCTATTTCAGTGTAATACATGAAAAAAATAAATTTAAAATAGCGTTTTATGCATGGTAAGAAATTAAGGATGAGGTTGAGTTTAATTTAGGTATAAAGAAAAGGCACATAACTTTAGATGCATATTTTAAACATAGTTGATAAGAAAATAGAAATCGCAAAAAATTATTTAATATTTTATTATTGATTCTTCTTTGTTATTGGCTTATGTACTTCATCAATTATTAATTTATATTTACGTAAATCTTGAAGGATTTATAAAACAAAATTATTATCTTTTACATATAGCAACGTTATTAATTTAGTATATTAACTCGATTTGAGACCATAAAATTTTATTATTTAAGCAAAATTATTAATTTATCAAAAATTTATTTATTGAGATTATTAGAGTTTGGTGACTTGAATTCTATTTGATCCAACTCGAAAAGCTTGCGATGTGACATATGTAATGAAACTAAAATTATGAGATTTTTTTTTAGAGTTTGTGATGGTAATGAAGGGATGAGACCTATGTAGTAACCCCTTAAATCTCTCATTGTACCAATTTTTTGACATAATAGATTTTTTTCTCCTCTACTTGTGATATTTTCCATTTACAGTTTTCCACGTAAATTTGTGTGTTCTTATTATTATTATTATTATTTTCTCTTGTTAACTATTGCCCTTTTTTCGTAAAATAAATTTTATTATAGAAGTATACTCTATGCCAACCTCCACTACTATATATTTGTGGACCTTAATCCTAAATGATCCTCAACTCTACAAAATTGAAAACACCCATGGGTCTTCTACCTCTCAAACCCCAATCTCCCAACTTAGCTCTCCATTGATAAGGACTTGATACCATAAAGTGTTGCATGCAATATTGTACCTGTCAATCGTCATTTAGAAAGAATGCCTACAGATACTATGATTGTATTATATATGTTTTCTTACTACAAAAAATATAACTAAGATATTAAGGTATAAAATATGACAAGTTATGAAAAATATGACTAAGACACAAAATATATAACTTAAGTACAAAAATGTGATTAAGATATTAATGTACAATAGATATAAATTAAGTACAAAGAATGTGATGAAGGTATTAAGGTACAAAAAAATATCACATAGGCATAGAGTAATCATGTAAGGTATTAAAATGCAAATAAAAAATATATATGATTGAGTATAAAATATGTACTAAAGTATTAAGATATGAAAAATATAACCTAAGTGCAGATAATTAATTAGGTACAAAAATATGACCAAGGTGCAAAGAACATGAATAAGATAGACTGAGATATTAAGATTAAAAAAAAAATGTGACAACATAAGGTACTAATTAAGATACATAAAATCTTACTAATGTGGGTATTAAAAATGTTATCAAAGTAAAAATAAATAAATGAATATATTATTAAGGTACAAAAAGTTGTAATTAAGATAAAAAAAATATAACAATGATACTGAGATTTGAAATTTATGTTTTAAGTATGAAAAATATACATGATCAGGTATAAAAAAAAATGTAAGCGAAATTTAAATATATGAAAAATATATATAAAATAAATACATAAGTTTATTATTATTTAACAATTAACATAATAATTTTCTTGGTATACAATAAATTAAAAAGAATGTTATCTTAAATCAATGAGACTGTCAACTCATCACAAAAATAGGATTTGATACGCATTTTTCTTATTTTCCTTGTAGTTCACATATACTCCTCATATAACTTGGCTTGGGTTGTTATATTATTGTCTGCCTTAGCAAGTGAGGTTCTCACCAGGCGAAATGCCGAATTGACTGAAGTAATCCTTATAATACTTGAGTCGTGCGTTCACTGCACCCGTGTTTCCACCATTACATTCAATAGCACCATTGATGACTCAAATTGTAGCACCAAAATCCTTGGCCTATGACAGAGTGAACATTGGTCATCCAATACCATAACGCAGTCTTGAATGAAACAACCACGTCAGTTGCAACAATATCAGGGTTTCTCAAGCCATCAAACCCATTGTTTTTTCCGGCAAGACCATAGTTATAGTTCCATGTTAATTGAAGTGGTCCACGGCCATAGTATTTCTGCCCAGCCACACATGGAAATTGGGTATTGCTATTATCACAATAGTTCTTAGAGGCACCACCTATTTCATTTATGTGACAAAAGTCTGCATGTACAAATTAATAATATTAATTCCATGCAACATATGTGTGAATTCATCATAAAATTTACTCAAATGTAGCATTACCCATCAAGTTCAAGTTAAGATGCCACCTATATAAGATACGAGATCATATGATTTGGCCTTCAACTTATTATATATGATGGTCATGTATAGTTAAATTGCTAAGAGGAGGAATGTATTTGTAAAATTCAAATAATTGAATCTTATATAAATATTTGCTCAGAAACTATTCTCAAAAGCAGCAATCTAGGGCTTAGATTCAAGGGCGGAACCATCCTTGCCAAACCCAGTATACGAATTCAAGCCACTAAGAAACGCTGCGCGGGTGTAGAAATGCTTCCCTTCGCAACTCCCGGCAGCTTGATTAATAATCCCATCGAAAAACGCCTGTGCCACGGTATCAGCAACGGAGGCACCCCCGGAAGAACTACCACTTGAGTAACAAGGACCTGCTTGGCAACCGTCACCGCAGAGGCATTGCCGGTGCCACCGTAGCCTTACTTGCTGCAACATAGGCCTGAGGCGCACCCACAGCTCTGAGCCACTGTGGAACCCTGCATGGCTGCCAAAAAGACTCCAAGAAGAAGGATTGTTGGCAGCTTGGCTGCCATTTTTGGGAGAGGTTATTGTGGAAAGAAGAAGGGAGAATGTGTGATGTGAAGATGGAGGAGAAGATATTATGATTTTTACAAACTTGCTCTTTGGCCATTATTAGTGTCGGTGGCATGGTTTTGAATTTGTCTTCTAGTGATAGTTTGATAGATGATCATTTGATTTAAATAAAAAAAATGATTAATTCATAAACATTTTAAAGCCCTCAACGGAAAATAATGTCCTTTTTTTGGGTCGAGCATAAATGTAATTCATCGCTGTTTATCATAATATTTAGATGAAGCATGCATGCAATCAATGTTCTCAAAGTATACTTAAAACTTAAAATTCGCTTGTAGATGAAATT
Source organism: Vitis rotundifolia (assembly GCA_030254885.1). Lineage (NCBI taxonomy): Eukaryota > Viridiplantae > Streptophyta > Magnoliopsida > Vitales > Vitaceae > Vitis > Vitis rotundifolia. The sequence continues at coordinate 21,462,136 of CM058155.1, forward strand.
TCATTTTCATTTTTCTTACTTCCATGCTTTCTTAAAAATAACTCCTTTTTCCATCAAGTGTGTATATAATTTTTGGGTTATTTATCATATTATTTAGGTATGAAGTAATAGTTGTGGAGATATAACTAAAACTTAAAAATAATTATTTGATGCATTAATTTAGGTAAGATAATTATTTGAGGCATGCTTAAAACCCAAAAATTATTTTATGGTGAATTTGGATTGAACACGAATGTAGTCATATATCATATTTATTTAGATGAACTTAAAAATAACTCTTTTTGGATTGAGGATACATGCAATTAATATTGTGCATATGCAATTTCATCCTCATTTCCTATACCATTGGATGTAGTGCATACTCAGAACTTTTAAGTCAATACTTTGTAAGTATAAGTTATTTTAATAAACCCTAAATGAATAATGGCATCAAGGTCTTGAATCAAGCATACATGCATGTTTCTCTAGTGACATGACAAATAACATTGCATAACTTAAAACTTAGTAAACCTACCAAGGATTTTTGATAAAGAAATGACTCACATTTCAAAGCACACGTGTATCATATTTATCTTATCTGGTAACACCGATACTTATCTTCTTTGACTTATTTGGATTGCATGTGGGGTTAGATGCAAAAAAATTGGATGCTATGAAAAAAATTTCCCATCCATTTAAAGTATGGATCAATTTATTTTCCCAATTCCTATTTGCAACATCATTTTTACTAATGCAGCATTTTACATTCTTAAACTACCTTTTCTTATTCCTTCCCCTCTCTCTCCTCTCTCCTCCCCAACCTCACGTCCCAATTGCACCCTTTTTTTTATCTTTTTCTTTTCTTTTCTTTTTTTCCCGATCCCCACCCCACATTTTAGCATTCTTTTTATTTTATTTTTATATTCATTTTCATCTCTACCTACCCAACCCCCCACCCCACATAAACTTTGTTTTTTTTTCTCTTTTCATTTCTTTTATTTTTTCACACTCAATTGTTTTTCATATTCTTCTTATATTTTAAAACAAAATAATTTATTTAAATAATAAATTATAAAATGATTTTTTCACCAAAAGTATATTATGTAAAATGATTTTATTATATTCAATGTTTTAATGTGAAATTCATAACTCAATTTTTTAAAATAAAAATTATTATTAAAATTTTAAAATAAACAATATTTAATTGGAATGGTTTGTTAAAAAATATAGTTTTTATTGTGTTCAATATGATTTTTTTTGTAACCCAAACAAAAATATTGCATATAACTAGAGATTGATTAAGAATATGAGCAATGTAATAATTATTTGTGTATGTGAAGTAAAGACTCATAAAACAAAGTATATAATCAAGAGCCTAAAAAAATGTCAAAACATAGTGGGACTTAAATCCTACATATGTTCAAAAGTCAATAAATATAATCAACTAAATACCTTCTTAATGTGTTGAATCATGAACTCAATCAAGGTCTACATAATCTATTGTAGTTGTTCCAAATTGTTTACGCCACTCTTCTAACCTCAGCTTAAATTGCTTGTCCCAATTGAATACACTAACATCATGATACAAATACCAACTGGGATGAATTCTTGGCAATGGAAAATCTGAAACCATATTTACCTATAAAAAAACACAACAATTACAATATCAACAATTAGGGTGTAGTTGCGTATGTGTAAATATAAGAATAAATAAAAAGAATTATATCGCTATGAAATGTCGAATTGACTCCAAATAAACAATTGTAATGACTCTTGTAGGATCTTGTACATCTTTGGTTGCGTTCAAAGGTAAGCATGTCAATAACAAATAATCACAGATATATTTTGTTGTTCTCCAATTTGTTTAACCTCTTCAATCAACTCTTCTCGATCTTTGAATCTTTTATGTATAGTGAAATGTTTGCCATAACCTATTAGTTATGATGGAAATTCCTCCACAAAATATTCATCCTACAAAATAGATGAAAAATTCTATTTATATCATGAAGACAATAACATTACACAAATTATATGAGAATGTATATGACAAAGTTAAAGCATTTAAAAAATTAAAACATGAAGCAATTAGTTAAAATTTGCAAAAAAAAATAAAAAATAAAAACATTGAAATTAGTAAAATTGGTGAAAATTGGCAAAAACAAATCTTGTTTAAATTAATAATTTATGTGGCTACTATAATGTTTTCTTACAAAAAATTAGTAATTTAGTAAATATTATAAACAAATAAAAGAATTAGAATTTTATAATTATTATAAACAAAAATTTATGTCATGAAGAATTGATGAGAATCAACAAGCATCCAAGGATCCATTACACGTTCCAGTTGGGCTTATTACTAAAGCAAGATCCAAGAAGATCAAAGAAGCACTTAATGGGCTAATTCAAGAGATTTGAGCTGATTCTAACCCAGGACATTCCAAGTTTGACCCAAAGGAAGATGAAGGTGTAATAAATTTAATCCAAGCTATTGAGGGCTAATTTGGCTTGATTGGGCATGATTTATGGCGTGGATTAATGACTGATTGACTTTCCAGTCAGTTATTTCCTATTCTAGAGCTGCTAAATTCAAACTAAATCTACCTTAATTTTAGGCTTTTATTATTTAGTAAGTTTTTTTAGCTACTTTCTTAATTTGGATCTGCTAATTTCAGACCAAATCAACTTTTATTTAGGGTTTTAATATTTAGTATGTTTTTGACATATAAATAGGATGCACTCATTGTAATAGAGGCATTATTGAATAAAAATCAGAAAAAGTGAGGCTTTGCTCTTCTTTTGGTTCTTCAAGAACTGTGAACTTATCAGGGATTCTTTCTTGTGGCGTTCAAAACTTTATACCTTCAGTTTGTGATTCCATTACAATCATTGGGTCAAGGTTTGTTACTTAAACTTTTGGTTAGCGTTTCACTATAAACGTTGGGTCAGGGTTCTATCAAAAATCTGTATTTTAGCTTTCTTGGGCAATTATTCCAATATTGTTTATTAGGTCTCAAAGCGTGTCGATTGAGGTTCACATCAAGAATTTTCTAATTATTATAAACAAAAAGTAATTTAGTAACTATTATAAACAATAAAAAAAAAATCGATTTTTATAATTATTATAAGCAAAAAATTTAGCTCAACCATCGCCGCCGATGGTCACCAACTTCCATCCCTACTCCAAACCTTAACCGTCCCCACTGCTACCACCTCCTAGGACGTTGGAGCCCCACCTAAGTCGCCGGAGAACCACCCAAGTTGCTGATTTTTTTTTTTTTTTTGATAAATATATATATATTTCTTTATAAAAAAAATGAAAGTTATTAATCTTACCTGAAAATTGTCATTAGATGATTGAATTTCGTCATTCATTGTATTTCATATGTGATTCGTAGCCTTAATCAATTAGAATTTAAGTTCAATATGTTGAGAGGATGTTAGAGAGAGTTCTTTATTAAAAAGGGTATATATAAAAAAAAATATAATAAAAAAGTGTTACGTTTAGCAAAAGGAATATTGCGAATTATAACTCCTTTATTTTCTATTTGTCCCTTTTAGATGGGACAAAGATAATTAATTTCCAGGCAATGCATCATACTATTCAACCTAAAATAGTCGGACAAACTTTATAAAAGATTGCCAAACTGGATGGAGAAAGATGACCAGATACTCTTTGCTAAGCTCTCGATGACTAAAATTTGATTGGAGCCGAAGTTAACAGAACTCTTTGCTTGATATATTATATATATCATGACTTAAGTATCAATTCATACCACCGCAGCCTGGCTGGTCCTTACCAACACGGCATCGCAAGCAGCCCCACGGCACCGCGTCCCGCCAGGTGTTGTCAGTTCATGGTCCCCATGATAAAATGTTTGAATGGGTATGAATTATATATGTTATTATATATCAAGGTAAAAATATCAAGATAGGAACATCTAGGTTGGATTTTATAAAAATATAAAAATTTCAGACAAAAATTCTAAATAATGTATTTTTTGTGAAGGTAAAATTTTATTTAAATAAATTTTAATATTTTTAAATACATTAAATGTCTAAAAGGTGATCTAGCAGGCTTAAAAGCACTTAAAAGATATTCTAAAAAAATGATTTTTTTTTTTTGGGCCTTTTTTCATCTACTTGTGGAACTGCTCAATACCATATTTGAAGCAGTTGTTCAAATATCTTATGATATCTGACTAAAACAAATTCTTGTTAATGAAAAAAATAATAATAATAACAATAAGAGTTTGTTTGATAATTGTTTTAAAAAGTAATCTTGAAAAACCGTTTTAAGAAATAATTTTTAAAAATTATTTTTTAATGTTTTGTAGAATAAAAGTCTGTTTGGAAACCTAAAATATTTTTAACATATTTTTAAATATGTTTTAAAAATAATCTTTTATATCTAGTGTTTTATTCATTCTATATATTTGTATAATTATTTTTTAAAACAGCTCTCAAGAAACAAATGAAAATAATTAAAAAATATTATCTAAAAACATCATATTTTCTATATTTATAAACAAAAAATGGAAAATAGTTTTCTGGTTTTTAATCATATTTTTTTGTTTTTATATTTTGGAAAATAAAAAACTACTCTCGAAAATAATTGTCAAACATACCCTAAATGTTGGGGTTATTCTTACTTTACAAACGGGTTAATTTGAATTAGATTCAACCATCATATTTGCCCCAGTTGATTAAGATTTAGGAAAGAAAGAAGTAGATTCACTTAAATTTTAGAAATGAGTGGATATGAGAGCATATTAGAACTTCTGGGATCTTCTAGAACATGGCCATAAGGAGTCATCAGGGTTTTAGGAAAAACCCAGAGATGATTCATTAACAGAAGGTGCATGTACTTCAATTATTCAAATCAATGGCATGTAATATTTTTTCTCCATGGATAATCTTGATTTTGATACATGTTGTTCACATACATGTATAATGATATATATTGTAATTTTTTTTATCAAGCATTTTTTTTGGTATATCTAGATATTGGTCCCCTAGACTTATAAGTCTATATAAACTCTCTCTTAACCCATTTTAGGGTTGGACACTTTGAGAGAATCAATCAACTTGTCCTATCATTTCCTATCTCTTAAGAAAGAATTCATAAAATTGAATTTTGAGTTGTCGAAAGAACTTGCATCCCCTAAGAAGCTCAAAGGAATCTGTTAGAGTGGCGTGTTACATCGCAGGCATAAATCAAGATATAGGCGTTAGAGAGTAAGTTTTTAAGGTAAAGCGATCAAGTAAATCTGTATACTTTGATCTTATATGGTGAATTGTAAATTAGAACTCTTAGATCACCACGGTTTTTTATCTCCACAGTTAGTGTGAAGGTTTTCTACATAAAAATTCCTATGGCCTTGACTTGATCTTTGATTACTTTGAATATCTCTAATATCTTCATGTTTTAATTTGGGCTCACTTATTTAGGTCATTCTCCTAAAAATACTTCTAGAGAAAACATTTTCACCAAAGCTATGTTTGAATCCCAAAAAGTCCCAAGGAAAGAAAAAAAAATTACTGAAGAAAATGATTTTCTTATGTACTTTAACTTCACTGTGGAAAATACGAAAGAAAATCAAATATAACTAAAATTAATTAGAAATGTATACATTTTAAAATTATTTAATCTTTGAATAGAAGAGAAAAAATAAGTAAAATAAATTTGAAGTAGTATATAAAAATAATTTATTAATTTAAAAAAAAAATTCCCTTCACTTGTTCTTTTCTTCTCTATTTTCTTTCTCTCAAATTTTTCAATAACCAAACTTAGCCTAAAAATATTTCATATAATAACACTACAAAATGTATTCTTAATGGTTGTAACTTAGAATAATCTGTTTTTTTTTTTTTTTTTTTTTTTTAAGATAAATTTATCTGAAAAAATAAAATAAAAATCTCAATCCTACTAACCCCTTTTTTTTACAAAAATATTCAATTCCTAACTTAAAAACAAAATGCTTGGTATCTAAATATGGTTAAATCTCTCTCTCTCCAAAATTCCTTGCCACCCAAAATTTTTAAGAAATAAAAAATAGAAGAACATGAATTTTATGAGGACTTTAAGGTATTAGATCCAAATTAAAATCACAAATTTGTGTCTTTATTATCACAAATTGCAGCCTCAACTTGTTGACGCTAAATCAGAAAGTTCTTGTGAACAAGTTTTACAGGAATTAAGTGATTAAAAATAGGAACAAATCAAGAAGAGGATGAAGATGAGGATGTTACTATGTTAGAGGTCAATAGTTAGCCATGAGTGATAATGAAAGCTCTCAAACCATGTAAAGGAAGTAATGAGAGAGAGTTTCATAGAAAGAAATTCTTTACTTTACGTATATTTGTCTTATTATTTTAATTATGTGATCGTAGTGATATATATCTTGTGAATCTAATAAACACTCTAAAACCTTTTGAGCTTGTAATATTTTTTCATAAGCTTTCTTTTCTTATTCATGTAACAACAACATACAACAACTTACAACGACCAAGATCATTGTCAAACACTACAGTACAACAAAACCCTATAAACGAGAGTTTCATACTATAAACTCTTTATTTTTAAGGGTCACATATATCAAATCCAAATATTTAGATGAAAGTTTTTTATGCCTTAGCAAGAAAGATTGTCACCGGTTGAAACACCAAATTGATTGCAATAATCTGTATAATATCCGATACGTGCGTTGACAGCAGCGGTATTTCCTCCACCACATTCCATACTATTGATGGCTCGAATTGTGGCTCCAAATCCTTGTCCTATGAGAGAGTGCACATTATTCATCCAGAACCAAAATGCTGTTTTAAAGGACACTACTGGATCATTAGCCACCGTTTCAGGATTGTTCAAGCCATCAAACCCTATGCTCTGTCCAGCCGGCCCGTAATTGTAGTTCCATGATATTTGAAGCGGTCCACGACCATAGTAACCCTTTCCAGGTACACATGGGTACTGTGTGTTGCTCTCATCGCAATAGTCCTTAGAGGCACCATCTATTTCTTCTATGTAACAAAAGTCTATACACAAAAAATATCTTCATTAGACAAAGCATATGTAATAACATTATGTGATAAAAAATTAAAATTAATTTGGCGATCTTACGTCCGGTCTCATGCGTGACATGAGCAAAGAAAGCAGCGATTTCCCGCTTGGAGTCATCTGCGGAACCATCCTGGCCAAACTGAGGATACGAACTGACAGCATCAAGGAAGGCATTACGCGAGTAGAAGTTCTTCCCGGCGCAACTCCCATCAGCTTGACTAATAATCCCATTGAAGAAATCCTCCGTCACAACATCAGAGACAGAAACACTACCACTGCCACCGCCGCCTCCGGATGAATAGCAAGGCCCTGCCTGGCACCCAGTCCCACAGTAGTCATCCCCGGTCCCGCAATACCCATATTGGCTGCAACACAGACTCGCGTCGCAGCCACAGGTCTGGCCCGAGTAGCAAGGGCCTGCTTGGCACCCAGTCCCACAGTAGTCATCCCCGGTCCCGCAGTACCCGAATTGGCTGCAACACAGACCCGAGTCGCAGCCGCAGTTCTGGGCTAGCACGGCGGCCGGAAGGGCTCCGGCGAGGACCCCAACAAGAAGAATTGCTACCAGCTTGATGGCCATATCAAGAGAAGAATGTGAGAAATGGGATGATAAGGTTGAGACCTTGGTGGGGTATTTATAAACCTACATTACAGCTACAGTATCAATAGAATTCAAAGAACCTGATCAGTTCAACTTCAGTTTTTAATATGCCGTCGCGTGTAGTCTTAGAAAAACTGATCTGTCTGTGCTTGACCATGGCTAGAGAATGCATGTGTGTTTGTGAAGATAAGACTGAGTTTTGGTGTCTATAAATAAATGTATGGAATTGTGATAATGGAATGATTTGATTAAGAAGATTATGGGTTCTTAAAATCTAGGGTTTTAGAGTCAACTTTGTATCAAGACTGCCTTGATCCAACCATATATAATAGTCTCCGCACAAAACGACATTCACATAAGGTTAGAAACTACAGAAAAGGACATTGACATAATATTTCAATATTGAGGGGTTTGCCATCAATCTCAAATCCAATAACTTTTTTGGATTTGAGACATAAAATTTCAAATCAAAGTTAAGTATTTGTTTGTTTATGCTATTTTTTGTTTGTATTTCTAAACAAAATAAAATTCATGTCTAGAAATATGGTTGGGTATAGCTTTTTTCCTTTTTCCTTTTTTTTTTAAAAAAATTTATTTTTTGAGAATTTGAGTTCAAAACATGGAAAAAAAAAAAAACAAACAAACATTGATGGGGTGCTTTCAAAAACGTTTTTTAAAAGAGATGAAAATGGTTTGTAAAAACAACAAAATTTTAATTGTATTTTTTTCACTATTTTTTTAATACTAGCAAAAACTCAAAATCAAACAAGATTTCAAAGTTTTCATTTAAAATTTTTTTAATTAAACATGTTGTCAAAAAAAAAAAAAACAAAAAGGAACTATTTTCACAAAATGAAAATTAAAAAAAAAAAAATCTAAATTGAAGGAAAAGTAAGAAAAATGAAAACCATTTCCTAAAAAGTTATTAAATATGAAAAATGAAATAACATCACATCAAAAACCTTATAGGTTTCTGTAATACAAATGAAAAAATATATTAATATGAATAAAACATTATATATATGAGTTTTTTTTTTTTTTTTTTTTTGTGTTAATCAATCGTATTTTTCAAGAAAAAAAAAAAAAAAAAAAAGAGGAAATAAATACTATTTTTATAAAATTAAAATTAAAAAATATTCTCCAAACTAAAAGCAAATAATACTAAAAACATCTTACACCAACAGATAATGTATCTTCAAAGGTTTCAAGTAAAATATGGTGTAACGTCACATGTGATAAATCAATTAGTTATGTTTCGATCTATCCATCAACAATGCAGGCATTAAGCTTAGAAAAATCCTTACAATGAATGTGGACCCTCCTTGGTAAATATTTATATGGGCCGCCCACGATTGAAGAACTTAAGGTAGAGTCAAGTCAAAACATTTGCAACCATTAATCCAGGCACTTTTTAAGGATAAAAGAAGTATATAATATAACTTTGAAGGTTAGGTAAAATCTTATTATTTAAGCAAAAATATTAATTTATCAAATATTTATTTATTGAGATTGTTTGAATTTGATGATCCAAATTCTATTTGGTCCGATTCGAAAAGCTCACGATGGGATATATATAGTGAAACTAAAATTATGATATTTTTTTTAGGATCTGTAGTGGTAGCAGAGGGATCAAGCCTATGTAGTAACCACTCAAATCTCTTCTTATACCAATTTTTTGATATAGTGGATTTCTTTTCCTCTATTCGTAATTTTTTTGGTTTAGGGTTTTTCACGTAAATCTGTTTTTTTTTATTTTTTTATTTTTTTCTTGTTGCCTATTTTGGTTTTTTCTTGAGATTTTATTATAGAAATATACTCTATGCCAACCTCCTTTACTATATATTTGCGGACCTTAATCTTAGATGATCCTCAACTCTACAAAATTGAAAACACCCACGGGTCTTCTACCTCTCAAATCCCAATCTCCCAACTTAGCTCTCCATTGATGAGGACTTGATACCATAAAGTGTTGCATGCAATATTGTACCTGTCAATCGTCATTTGGAAAGTATGCCTACAGATACTATGATTGTATTATATCTGTTTTCTTACTACGAAAAATATAACTAAGATATTAAGGTATAAAATGTCACAAGTTATAAAAAACATGACTAAAACACAAAATATACAACTTACTTAAGTACAAAAATATGATTAAGATGTTAATGTACAATAGATATAACCTAAGTACAAAGAATGTGATCAAGGTATTAAGGTACAAAAAAATATTACATAGGTGTAGAGTAATTATATTAGGTATTAAAATGTAAATAAAAAATATATATGATTGAGTATAAAATATGTGCTAAAGTATTAAGATATGAAAAATATAACTAAGTATAGATAATTAATCAGGTACAAAAATATGACCAAGGTGCAAAGAACATGACTAAGAATGAGATATTAAGATTAAAAGAAAAATGTGACAACATATGGTACTAATTAAGATACATAAAATCTTACTAATGTGGGTATTAAAAATGTGATCAAAGTAAAAATAAATAAATGAATATATTATTAAGGCACAAGAAGTTGTAATTAAGATACAAAAAATATAACAATGATACAGAGATATGAATTTTATATTTTAAGTACGAAAAATATACATCATCAGGTATAAAAATGTAAGCAAAATTTAAATATATGAAAAATATGTATAAAATAAATACATAAGTTTATTATTATTTAACAATTAACATAATAGTTTTCTTGGTATAAAATAAATTTAAAAAGAATGTTATCTTAAATCAATGAGACTTTCAACTCATCACAAAAATAATATTCATCTTCAACGTTATTAAGGTACAAAAAATTTTCAATTTTCTATTCTCCTTCTTACCAACATAATTCAATAATAAAGATAATTGAGTTTTGTGTTTTCGAAAAAATTTATTAAATTTTGATAAATATTATATATAGTATATTCAATTTATTTTTATCTTAATTTATTGAATTTTTATAAATAACAAAATTATATAAAATTCTCTTAAAAATAATAATTGATCAATTAAAAAAGAATCCTAAACTTTTTATATTCTTATATTCCGATGCAATCACATCATACAACACAGTGTGGTTAGTACCTAAGTTTAACCCTTAATTTAATGTCATTTTAAATCATTAAATATTAAATATTATTAAATTTTACTGACCACCAATTCCATATCCACAACCCAACCCACTCCCACTACTCACATTATTCTCCCTACCTTACATGTCATCAAACACACTACTCCTACCCTATTCATTAACCGACAAGGTAATTTCCTATATGCAATAATACCCCATAAATGAGTGGATAGCATTATAGCACTAATTTCAATAGTACATTAATAGCCACACTATCATTTTTTTCTTTTTTTCTTAGAATTTGGTACTTAAATTCTATTTCATCTTACTCGAAAAGCTTATGGTCTGATTCCATGGCCTATCATTGATTTTATTGGAGGTGCAAGGACTCCACCCGCATGGTATGGATCTGCTTTGTTATTGACTCTCATGAATTTCCTTCTCCTCTAGTAATTTTTTGTCTAAGATTTTATACATTAATGTATATATTCTTATTCTCTTATTCTTTTATTGTCTTTTCTCGTTTATGTGTTAGAATTAGTACACTTTACATGGATCTTAATTAAATTCACAAATTTGTATCTCTATTATCATAGAAGTCCAGAGCTTTTATACTGATAAATTACATAAATGTATAATACAAAGCTTTTAATACTAATAAACTATATAACTTTTATTCATTGATGGAAGAACATTACAACTGATTTTAGGACAAAAAATCGTGTTCATGTTCTCAAAGTTACTTCAGAGACTCCATGGGAAAACCCTAAATAGGATTTGATATGCATTTTTCTTATTTTCCTCGTAGCTCACATATACTCCTCATTAACTTGGCTAGGGTTGTCACATTATTGTCTGCCTTAGCAAGTGAGGTTCTCACCGGGCGAAATGCCGACTTGACTGCAGTAATCCTTATAATACTTGAGTCGTGCATTAACTGCACCCGTGTTTCCACCATTACATTCAATAGCACCATTGATGACTCGAATTGTATCACCAAAACCTTGGCCTATGACAGAGTGAACATTGGTCATCCAATACCATAACGCAGTCTTGAATGAAGCAACTACGTTAGTTGCAACAATATCAGGGTTTCCCAAGCCATCAAACCCATTGTTTTTTCCGGCAAGGCCATAGTTATAGTTCCATGTTAATTGAAGTGGTCAACGGCCATATAGTATTTCTGCCCAGCCACACATGGATATTGGGTATTGCTATTATCACAATAGTTCTTAAGAGGCACCACCTATTTCATTTATGTAACAAAAGTCTGCATGTACAAATTAATAATATTAATTCCATGCAACATATGTGTGAATTCATCATAAAATTAACTCAAATGTAGCATATGATTTGGCCTATAACTTAGAATAATCTGTTTTTTTTTTTTTTTAAGATAGATTTATCCTAAAAAAATAAAATAAAAATCTCAATCCTACTAACCCTTTTCTTACAAAAATATTCAATTCCTAACTTAAAAACAAAATGCTTGGTATCTAAATAAGGTTAAATCTCTCTCTCTCTCTCTCTCTCTCTCTCTCTCTCTCTCTCCAAAATTCCTTGCCACCCAAAATTTTTAAGAAATAAAAAATAGAAGAACATGAATTTTGTGAGGACTTTAAGGTATTATACCTTAATTAAAATCACAAATTTGTGTCTTTATTATCACATAGATCCAAGCCTTTTGATGGTAGTAAACAATATAACTTTTATTAATTAACGGAAGGACATTATAACAATATGATTTTACAACAAAAATCATTTGTCATGGTGTCAAATTTACTTCAAAGACTGCATGCGGAGCATTATATGGCAAAAGCCCTGCTAAGGGTTTCATACCACATAACTCTTTATTCTTCTCATAGTTTACGTATACCCTTCATATGTATAATTCAGTTGGAGTTTGTATACATATACTTATCAGCAAGTGAGGTTGTCACCAGGTGAAACCCCGAGCTGACTGCAGTAGTCCTTGTAATACTGAACGCGGGCATTAACGGCAGCTGTGTTTCCACCATTACATTCGACGGCACCATTGATGGCTTTAATTGTGGCACCAAAACCTTGGCTTAGGACAGAGTGAACATTATTCATCCAAAACCATAAGGCGGTCTTGAATGAAATAACCACGTCAGTTGCAACAATTCCTGGGTTGCTCAAGCCATTGAATCCGATGCTGTTTCCAGCAGCGCCATAGTTGTAGTTCCATGTTAGTTGAAGCGGTCCACGGCCATAGTAATTTTGACCGGACACACATGGATATTGGGTATTGCTTGAATCACAATAGTTATGAGAGGCACCATCGATTTCTTCAATATAACAAAAGTCTGCAAGCATGTACAAATTACTAATATTTGAGTTTACAAGTATATGAAATATTTTGCTAACAAATCATATTCAAATTAATGACTAAGAGCAATAGATTCCGAAATTTTGACTGAAAACTAATCTTAAAATAGGTTTTGCTCTGAATAACATAAGAAGATAAGAAGGTTTTTCAATTTTAGAAACAGTTGGCAGATACTAAACTGAAAACATTTTCTGAAAACAGTTGGCATATTATTTTTTACAGTGTTTTTTAAAATATGAAAAATATTTTAATATTTTTGTATTATTCGTCAAATGTGAAAAATATTTTTTCATATTTAAATTTATAAATAAAATTTTGTCTTTAAAAATAATTAAAATTTGTTTCTTGAAGAAGTTGTCAAAGAAACCCTAAAGTTTCATAACTAAAAAAATAAAAAATAAAAAGAGTATGTGGGTATATAAAAAAATAAAATAAAATAAGATAGTTGGAATTTAAGACTTTACAAAATATTAAAAAGGGAAAATCTTACGTCCAGTCTCGTGTGTGACATGAGCGAAGAAAGCTGCAATCTCGCGCTTAGTACCATCGGTAGAACCATCGTTGCCGAACCCAGAATACGAATTCAAGGCACTAAGAAACGCTGCACGGGTGTAGAAATTCTTCCCAGCACAACTCGAAGCAGCTTGATTAATTATCCCATCGAAAAATGCCTGTGTCACAATATCAGAAACCGAGCTACCACTGCCGCCACTTGAATCACAAGGACCCGATTGGCAACCGTCACCGCAGTAGTCACTGCCGGTGCCACAGTACCCGTACTTACTGCAACATAGGCCTGAGGCACACCCACAGTTCTGAGCCACTGCAGCTCCGAAAAGGGCCCCAACAAGAAGGACTGTTAGTAGCTTGGCTGCCATTTTTGGGAGATGTTTTGTGGAAGAAAGAAGGGGGAATGTGCGAGGTGAAGATGAAAAATATACTTGTTTTGGAGAGGTATTTATAGGGCAGGTAGGAGAGTTCCGGTACAAGATATTAGTGGTGTTTTCAAATTCAATTGGAACATGCAATTGACTGGATGGATGAGTGTGGAAAAATTCCACACTTGCACTTTGGCCATATATGGTGTTGGTGGCATGGTTTTATTTTGAATGTATCATATAGTTAGTTGAATTTATCAATATATATAATTTTATCAACATTTCTCATGTACATTGAGTCTATGTCCTGAATTTTCGGGTCATATAATACAAACATATGCATGTTACTCCACATATATAACAAAGGATACCGTCTAACTTTGAATTTCGAAATCCTAGTAATATTTAACTAGGTTCAATAATGAAATGTTTGTTATTGTACGCCATTGTAATGACGTGTGAGGAAATTTATCTTTGACTGAGTTGGGTCGTGGGGTTGGATGCAAAAATATCATATGCAAGGTTTGAAAATTCTTTCCATTCCCATCCAAACCAAGAATCGACTCATCATTTTTTTATTTTTTTATTTTTTTAGGACGCGAAAAGGATGGACAAAGTTGGATAGAAAACGGCCAGCCAAACTTGATGCCAAATAAAATTACATCAAGACTCATCCCTAACTTCTCGAGAGCTAAAATTTAATTTGACCTTACGGGTAATGACAAGAATAGGGATCATCATTTTGAGAAATTAAAATTAAATTGGAATAATAATAATAAAATTTATTTTCAAACATAAGGATGGAAGGCGATCGAGTCTTAATTTACTTGATATCTTGACTTATGAATATGAATGCATTTTTTGTGGAGATGAAATTGAAGTTTGGTATGGAATTTTTGGAGTCATAAAAATAAAGATTAGGAGTCAATTTATAGCACCTGACTCCTTGGCTGTCGGCTATGAGGAGGGTCTGATGAAGACACCTGAATCCGCAACACTTCGTTCTCTTTCCTGAGTCTCCTTGTTTCCTAGAGCAAGGCTTGCACTTGTTGTTCACTCTCTCGCTGGCGTCTTTCTATACTTTCACACTAATCGAAGTAGCCCTCGCTACCCATGGCTAACGATCGACTTCTTGAGGGTGTTGACATTTTTATTTTCGATTCCTAGAGACGACGCCAATGTTGATACCAGTTCAACTTAGGATGGATTCCTCCCTTTGGCAGTGAAGATGAAAGCTCATGTTCAGATGCTGGAATCTGAGCTCTCTACTTTCCTGCACAAAGATGTCCGGACAAGTTGCCCGGACACACCCTCCAAAGCTCAAGTCAGATTTTGGAGTGAATAGAAACCCTTAGAGAGAGTAGATGATAGAACTCACAGTGTTGCCCATTTTTGTTCAATTTCAATAGGGTTTTTATAGTGCTCAAAGGGGGAAGGCACAATAGTGCTGAGCTGGTTTTTGTAATGATGACGACGCAGTAGTGTCAGACGATGGGGGCTGTGTCAGACGATGCGTTATGATACACCTTGTCATCCCTTCAACCCTGTTGAAGGTCAAGGATTGGACGTGCCAATCCATTGATATAGACGCAAGGATGGGAAGAGTCTCATCAATCATTCTAGTGTTAGATAGTTATCGTCTCGTATATCAGAGTGGATTCAAGATCGTCAAGGAGATGTGGTCCGCTCAATGGCCCACTAAGTCCAGATAGAATGTGTCCGAGGGCCTTAAAGGTTGTTCGGTCAGTGATGAAAGAAGTGATACATAGTCTAGCTGGGACGATGCCATGTGGATAGACGCATGGAAGTACTCGTGGGTGGATACGTGGGATAAGGCCCCCACAGGCATGTGAGGATTTAGTGATAAGGTTGAGAACAGGGTGAGGTCTTAGAAGAAAACTCATGGAAGTTCATCACTGTAAATCCACTTTTTGAATATTCCACGCGGTTCGGTTTTGAAGAACTGAGCCCTTGCTTGACCTTGACTTGTGAGCAAATGTGTATTTGTGAAGATTATACTGAATTTTGGGCGTATGAAAAAGTGAGCTGGCATTGAGCTCAAAAGGGAAATTCTTACAATCAATATATATGTTTGGTGCATAAACTTTGTTCGTCCAAGAACATGCATGCAGTATATTTAAATACAAAAATAAAAAAAAAATAAAAAAATAAGGAGAAGAAAAGAAATTAAAGAATACATTAGGGTAAGGATTAGAGTAAAATGAAGACTTTACCATTAAAAAGTCGAACTTTAAATTTAACCCATATAGTCACACCATAATTTCCCAATTGCTCAATAAGTTATTTGGACAGGGACCATTAGGACTCATGGAATGATCGATTCCCAAAAATTAATTTTAAATAATTTTATAATTAATCTTTACTTTATTAAATATCAGTAAATATGGATATATTTCGATTTTATGGATATATAAAAAATATCAGTAAAATATCTATGGATATTTTGACAAAAAAACCGGTGAGGCGAAAATGATTCAAAATTCATGAAAATGTTTAGAAAAATTCCAAAAAAAATGATAAAATAAACAATAATACACATGTTAAAACTATTTTGTAAGTATAATTGACATGAGTATAGTTAAGGAGAAAAATATTGGTAGGGATATATTAGTTTTAATTTATAAAATATTATAACTTCGTTATTATTATTTTTATATTTTAATAATTTTTTTGAATAAATTTATATTTTAAAATAAAAACATTCAAAATTAAATAAAATTAAAAGGATAAATATAAAAAATATTAAAAGTAAAGTGATAATAAAATTTTAAAATAAGATTAATGAGATAAATGATGATACATTTAATATTAAAATTATAATTTATTTAATTCAAATGCATTCAATAATATAAAATAAATGATGATACATATATGATTTTCTTAATATTTATATTTTTTAAAATTTATTATCATATAAATAATCTAAAAAAGACTTGTTAAGAAAATTATAATAATGGTTTTTATATTTTTATTAATCAATTAAATAAAATTTAAAATAAAATAATTAGAATTAATTTATTTATTCTTTTAATAATGAACTTTAACATATTTATTGTGAATATATATTAACAAACATAAACTTGGCCGGATGGTAGTTAGGCTTCAACCCAAGCCGAAATGAATTCCCTAAGTCAGCGAAGACTTTTCAGCAAAATATCGTTGATATTTTCATGACATTTCAAACCAAACCATGACTACACTCCAACATTTTATGAAAATCAAATTTAAACAATTAAATATTGCACAATATATTCTCAATGAATTTTGTCACAATATTCTCAATACTCTATAATCCAATTGGAATTTTGTCATTTATCAATTGATTTATATTTTAATTCCTTTAAGTCACAAATTCTTTTAAATTAATGAAATTACCACTATCATAGATTAAACTTAACATTAGAAGTACCTAAGAAGAAATAATTCTCTTATAAGAGATATCATGATGTTTCTATTCTTAACTGTCAAAATCGATCTTATCTAAACACTAACCGCTATTTGTGACTAATTTTAGTAGTAAGGAATTGACTAAATTTTATGATCCCATAACTGTATTAATAAAAGCTCATCTCGTCCACTAGATGCCTTCATGGTTAGGATGTTAATCTATGTTTTGAACTTTGGAAGGAACATTTGATTGAAGTAGTTTAGCTCATAACCTAACACTATCAGCTTTTCCATCTAGACATATCCCAACACAACAAAATGGTGTGTGTTCGTCCACTAGATGCCTTCATGGTTGGGATGTTAATCTATGGTTTGAACTTTGGAAGGAACATTTGATTGAAGTAGTTTAGCTCATAACCTAACACTATCAGCTTTTCCATCTAGACATATCCCAACACAACAAAATGGTGTGTGTGTGTGTTCGTCCTCTAGATGCCTTCACGGTTAGGATGTTAATCTATGGTTTGAACTTTGGAAGGAACATTTGATTGAAGTAGTTTAGCTCATAACCTAACACTATCAGCTTTTCCATCTAGACATATCCCAACACAACAAAATGGTGTGTGCGCGCTCGCGCATAGGACGTCATCGTAAACCCATATAGAAATGTGTGTGAATTACGTTAAAAAAAAGGAAACACACTGAAGGGGAAAAAATGTGTGTATTACATTAACAACAAACCTTTCCATCCCTCCCAAAAAAAGGAAACATGCATAGAGAGAGAGAGGTGGAGAGAGAGAAAGAGAGAATCAAAGAGAAAAAAATAAAGTACAGAGTGCAGTAAGAAAAACAATATAAAAATGGATTATAATTTGTTAGAAAAATGGATAGTAAAGATGTCATTTGTTATAACTCTGACACAGGTCATTCTCTAATTGAATCATAGACTATCTAGTGAACATAGTTTCAGATATTTAAGTCAAATGCAACAATTTAGTGGTATCTCAATTTCTTAAAATCATTATGGGAGGTGGTGATGATGGTGGTGGTGGAGGTGATGGTAATGGTGATTATGATGGGTTGGGGATGATAGGAGCAGTATGTAGGCAGTGATCGAGGCGGCTTCCAGTTGTAGCATTCATGGTGGGTGGTTGGTGCAGTGGTGGCAACCACAGCGCTTGTGTTGTGTTAGTCTAAGGGAATGTCCATTTTCTTACTAAAATAATTACCCCGATCTCACTCATATATCACTCACATATTAATTATTAATCTAGACACTAGTTTGATCGCTTCTTAAGATTGAGAACATGTGCGACATAGTAGCTTGGAGATAGTGCATACCTCTACTTGTTTTATTCAATGTAGTTAACTCTAGTTATAGTAATTAAATACAAAAATAAATAAATTTTAAAAAAAATTTAACATTTTAAAATAAAAAATAATATTATATATAAACATTTCTTTTATATTTTTTAATATATCGGAACTAAATACATTATATCCTTTGATTTATATCAATATTTTGTTAAAATAACTTTATTAATGTATGTATTATTGTTTTTTCTATCATCTTTTGAGTTTTTTCTAATATTTTTATGAGTTTTTTTTTTATTAATTTTCACCAGTTGATATTTTGTATTAAAATATCCACCTATATTTCCCGATATATTTTATCTATAAAATCAAGTTACTAATATATCCATCAAAACTGTTATTTTCATCCTTGACCCAAACCATATATAATATTCTTGATTAGGCCAAATACTCATATAGACAATGTTGAATTGAATCATACATACATAAAATGTACACTAAATAAATTGAATAATCAATTTTATTTATTTGTCTCAAAATTAAATAAATTTCATCAAAACTTTTCTTATCTTTTTTAATAGTTAACTTCATTCATCTCCCCTTTGACTCAAAGTAAGGAAGGTTTTTGACAAAATTTCAAACTAATGGAGGTTAGATGTGTATAACTCAAACCTTAGAAGAGATGAATGAAATTAACCCACTAATCATTCTTTCTTATTTAACTTAATGTATATCATAACCATCTAATATAGATCTACAATGTGCTAGTTTTGTTTTTGTTTAAGCTATTAGCTTAAGTATTAGTGGTCTTGATATATATTTAGTACATGTTTTACTTCCTTATACTTACATGTTGAAAACAAGTACTTAAATAAAGAGCTTGAGTTGCCTAACAAGTGAGATCATTACAAGTACAAACACCAAGTTGATGACAATATACTTGGAAACCCAATGAGGTGGGCAATATATTGAGTTCTAGAGCTAGTGATTTATTGAATAGTTGCTAAAAAGCCTTGACCAACAATATTGTGGACATTTTTCTTCTAAAATCCATAGTGTGGTCTTAATCAATACAATTAGGTCGTCAAACATAGTTTTAGAATTGTTTAAGCATTCAAACTTACTGTCTTCTATGATGGGTTGTAATTGTAGTTCTAAGATAGTTAAATCAAGTTGCAACTCTTGTGATTTTTTCTAGCCATACATAATATTGATGATAGGTTGGTGGCATTGTAATAATTATAAGTCTAATGAGTTTTAACAATTTTAAAACGTATTTATGTAGTTAAGAGGAGCTCACCACTCAAATAGACAAACACTACTTGTAGAGCTAGACAAATAAAGTTTCATACTAAATTGAGGATTGACTCTGATATTATTTGTAACCACCCAACTCATGCTATATAAGTATTATTCACTCTTGATTGACATTTTTCTCTTTGCTTTTTCTTTCTTTTCATTTTTCTTTTCTATTTTCTTTCACTCAAATTTTTCAAGAACCAAACGTGAAAAGTATTTCAAATAGAAACACTACCAAATATATTCTTAATAATTGTAACTTAGAATAATTCGTTTTTTTTTCAAAGGATAGGCTTATCCAAAGAAAATACAAATCTCAATCACACTAACTTTTCTTTTACAAAAAAACTTCATTCCTAACTTAAAAAGCAAAATGGTCGGTATCTAAATATCCTTGAATCTCTCTCTCTCTCTCCTAAATTCCTTGCCTCCCAGAACTTTTAAGAAATAAAAAATAGAAGAACATGAATTTTATGAGGACTTTGGTATTATATCTTAATTAAAAAAAAAAACAAATTTGTGCCTTTATTATCACATAGATCCAAACCTTTTGATAGTATTAAACAATATAACTTTTATTCATTAACGGAAGGACATTATAACAATATGATTTTACAATAAAAATCATTTGTCATGTTGTCAAAATTACTTCAAAGACTATATGCAGCATAATATGGAAAAGGCCCTACTAAGGGTTTCATACCACAACTCTTTATTCTTCTCATAGTTTACGTATACCCTCCATATAAATAACTCAGTTGGAGTTTGTATACATAAAACATATTAGGAAGTGAGGTTGTCACCAGGTGAAACCCCGAGGTGACTACAGTAGTCCTTGTAATACCCGACGCGTGCATTAACAGCAGGTGTGTTTCCACCATTACATTCGACAGCACCATTGATGGCTCGAATCGTGGCACCAAAACCTTGGTCTAAGACAGAGTGAACATTGTTCATCCAAAACCACAATGCAGTCTTGAATGAAATAAGCACGTCAGTTGCAACAATTCCGGGGTTGCCCAAACCATCAAATCCAATGCTGTTAATTTCTAGCAGCACCATAGTTGTAGTTCCATATTAGTTGGAGTGGTCCACGGCCATAGTACTTCTGCCCGGCCACACATGGATATTGGGTATTGTTTGAATCACAATAGTCATGAGAGGCACCATCGATTTCTTCAATATAACAAAAGTCTGCATGCATGCACAAATTATTAACATTTAAGTTTACATGTATGTAAAATATTTTACTAACAAATGTACCATAATTCTTATAAAATTAGCAGAAATGTAGCGTTAGTTTTGAAATTTAACCTAAGAATAACTTGCAAGCTTATTATGTTGAAATATTTTAAATGCCAGACAGGATCTCATGAAAGACATTAAAGCATACAGTAAAAGAAATTAGGGATTAAGAAAAACCTGACCTTGATTGATTCCATGGAAAGCCATTCTTGTGCTCGTTTGGTGTTTAAGGATTCGTTCAATTCGTGAAAGAGAGAAACTCCGGGTTCAATTGGCTCTTCCCTTTTTACACCCAAAACAATTTGTGTGCTCTGAAGAGTTCGTTCCTTCGTTCTCTTCTATTACCTAAGAGAAAACAGAACAGGAATAGGATAGCCACCACTGCCCTTTTTCCCTTATATATATATATATATATATGTCACATATCACACAGTTTGGACCACTTGACTTAATGGGCCAGTCAAGTGAAATAGGGTGAGCCCATAGAAATCAAGCAATAATGTGTCCAACCTCATTATGGACCACAATGCAAAAATAAATTAACACTGATTTATGACATTATTAAATTGATTATGTAAGTCCACACATAAAAATTCCAACAATCTCCCACTTGGACTACATAATCAACATCACAACGTATACATAATCATAAATCAATGTCCCATAGAATCTCATTAAAACAAATAATCAAAAAAGCAATCGTATATGCTTCATTGCTTGATTCACAAGGAAATACACAATAATAGTAATCCTTTCAACAATAGCATAATATTACAATACCAAAAGTGGCTCCTACTAACTTAATGCAACCTAGGCTTCCAACAACCCCATTTGAGATACATGTTCCTGAAACACAATTATGGGTAAGCCTTTTGTTAGTGGATCCACCAATATACCTTTTTGTGGACATGTGCTCAATATCAATAAGAAACTTTGCCACTTTCTCCTTAACAAAATAAAACTTTACATCAATATGTTTGGAGCGAGAAATACTCCTAGTGTTCTTAGAGAAAGCAACAGCTGCGAAATTATCATAAAATAATTTCAACGGTCTAGAAATAGAGTCAACAACTCCCAAAGCTGAAATAAAATTCCGCATCCATATAGCATGACAACAAGCCTCATAACATGCCACATACTCTGCCTCCATAGTTGAGGATGTTGTAAGTGTTTGCTTGACACTTTTCCAAGATACAGCTCCTCCTGCCATCATAAAACTATAGCCCATAGTGGATTTCTTATCATTTATGCAGCCAACAAAATCAGTATTACAAAATCCAACTACATCAAGTATGTTGGTGCGCCGATATGTCAACAGTAAGTCCTTAGTTCCTTGCAAATACCTAAGGACCTTCTTAGTAGCTTTCCAATGTTGACTCCCAGGATTGCTCAAGTACCTTCTCAACATGCCCACAACAAAAGCAATATCAGGGCGTGTACATACTTGAGCATACATAAGGCTACCAACCACAGATGAGTAAGGAATAGTTCTCATTTCCTCTCTCTCATCATCATTTTGAGGACACTGAGCCTTTGAAAACTTATCACCCTTCATAATTGGCACTCTAGTAAAACTACAGTTGTACATATTGAACCTCTTCAATATTTTCTCAATATAGGTTCTTTGAGACAATTTAAGCACCCCATTAGCCCTATCACGAAGAATCTTTATGCCCAAAATATAAGAAGCCTCACCAAGATCCTTCATGTCAAAATGGGTTGACAACATGTGCTTTGTCTCAATCAACAAGTCAGAGTCATTTGATACAAGTAGTATATCATCAACATATAAAACAAGAAATATGTAACTACTCCCACTGACCCTAAAATATATGCATATGTCAACTGTATTCTCTTTAAAACCATTTTAGGTGATAATTCTATTAAACAACTCTTATTGGAGTGCTCTCATTTCTCATAGAATGATCTTTCATCTGTAGAGCTCACATCAATGGGCCTACTTGGCTCATCAACCCTTAAAGCCAAGTTCAAATTGTGTAGAGTCATATGCACATTGAAAGACTCAAACCATTCCTCAAAATTATTTCTTGTAAGAGGCTTGATGGCAGACAATTGCAGAGTAATACCAAGATTGCTAGTAGCTGGAAAATAGCAAAATTAAACAATATGCATGTTATTACAAAATCATGCTATTTGCTAGTTTCCAGAATTACTCAATTTACCAATAGCTTGGAATTTTGAAAATTCCACAGCGGTAAGGACAACTAATTAAATACCATAACCAAGATGCACTAATTTTATTACCGAAAGGGCAAAGAAAATTAGTACGGTTCATAATATATAATTAATTTCCTTCACCAATCTAAGCATTCTACCAAGTATTATAATTATCAATAAGACAATTACAATACCCGTATGAACCTTAGTAATCTCAATAATAAAACAATCAACAGTGGGAGATAAAATATCTCAACAAAGACAATTTAACACATATAGGATCACGATAGGCAACCACATATATGTTCACTATTGTCATGATAAATTCAAAATATCTCAATTTGTACAACTTGACACACTTGGAATTGCGATAGGCAATCACACAAGTGTTCTTTAATGTCACAATAAATTGAAATATTTAACAAAATGGCCTAAGACAATATTATTGGTATAAAACAAAAATTATACCCAAAAAAACAATAATAGTAATAATTGTCCCAAAAAAAAAAAGCCAAACTTAATAAATGCATAATAATTTTAACATATGCATTATCATTCCAAGAAATTGAAATATTTAACAAAATGGCCTAAGATAATATTATTGGTATAAAACAAAAATTATACCCAAAAGAACAATAATAGTAATAATTGTCCCAAAAAAACCAAACTTAACAAATGCATAATAATTTCAACATATGCATTATCATTCCAAGAATTTCAAGACAAACAAACAAAAAAAAAAAAAAAAAAAAATATTATTATTATTATTATTTTATGATGATGACGTCATGATGATGTCATCATCTTCTCCACGGGATCAGCGAGCCTGGTTCGGCTGAATAGACCTGGTTGTTCTTGGGAAGAAAAAAAAAATTTCCAGCCAAAAAAATACGTATTTTTGATGAAAAATAGTCAATTTCCCATCCTCAAACGTTAATCTATCAATCCAATGCCAAAAATTGCACAAAAATGCATAGAATGAAGAACCACAACAAACCCTAAATTTCAAAATCCCATCAAACGGGTTCCAAAAACTAAAAAAAAAAATATGGGTTTTTCTCCAAACAGCGTTTTCTACAATTTTCCAACATCAATTGGGTTTCAAAATGGAGAATTAACACCAAACAAAAAAGGCCCCAAAATTGGCTTCCAAAAGAAAAACGGAAACCCTAAATAATCCAAAATCTACAGCTTAAATGTCATTCATGGATGCTCTGATACCAATTGTTGAAATATTTTAAATGCTAGACAGGATCTCATGAAAGACATTAAAACATACAGTAAAAGAAATTAAGGATTAAGAAAAACCTGACCTTGATTGATTCCATGGAAAGCCATTCCTGTGCTCGTCTAGTGTTTAAGGATTCATTCAATTCGTGAAAGAGAGAAACTCCGGGTTCAATTGGCTCTTCCCTTTTTACACCCAAAACAATCTGTGTGCTCTAAAGAGTTCGTTCCTTCATTCTCTTCTTAGCCCTAAGAGAAAACAGAACAGGAATAGAATAGCCACCACTACCCTTTTTCCCTTATATATATATATATATATATATATATATATATATATATATATATCACATATCACACAGTTTGGACTACTTGACTTAATGGGCCAGTCAAGTGAAATAGGGTGAGCTCATAGAAATCAAGCAATAATGTGTCCAGCCTCATTATGGACCACAATGCAAAAATAAATTAACACTGATTTATGACATTATTAAATTGATTATATAAGTCCACACATAAAAATTCCAACATATTATACATGGACATGCAGAGTCAAATTAATGACTAAGAGCAATGGATTCCGAACTATTTAAAATTCAATTAAAATTTTGATTGAAAACTATTCTTAAAATAGGTTTTGCTCTAAATAACATTAAATAAAAGTTTTTCCATTTTAAAAACAATACTAGACTGAAAACATTTTTTGAGAATTTGTTCTAAAAAAATTTAGGGTATTTTATATATATAGAGTAATTTTACAAATAATTAAAAATATAAAAATATTTTTTATTGTTCATAAGACTAGAAAGAGGGTATGCACATATATCCATTGGTCTGAGGCACACCCACAGTTCTGAGCCAATGCAGCTCCGCAAAGGGCCCCAACAAGAAGGATTGTTAGTAGCTTGGCTGCCATTTTTGGGAGATGTTTTGTGGAAGAAACAAGGGAGAATATGTGAGGTGAAGATGAAAAATATGCTTGTCCTTGAGAGGTATTTATAGGGCAGGTAGGAGAGTTCTAGTACATGATGTTAGTGTTTTTTTCAAATTCAATAGCAACATGCAATTGACTGAATGGAGGAGTGTGGAAAAATAGAAGGCTTTTTTTCAAATTCATAGATATAATGTACATTGTATCTATGTCCTGATTTTTTGGGTTATCTAATAGAAACATATGCATGTTTCTCCACATACATAACAAATAATATTGCCTAACTTTGAATTTAGAAACCCTAGTAATCAAAGAAGTTGGATGAAGAAATGTTTGTTAGACATGGGAAAAAATTGCAATCAAATGACGTGTGAGGAAACTTATTTTTGGCCTTCACTGATATCTTCTTTGGCTCAATTGGGATGTGGGGTTGGATGCAAAACGATCATATGCAGGGTTTGAAAATTTTTGCCACTCCCATCCAAGACAAGGATCAACTCATCATTTCCTTACTATGGATGCATACCATTTCTACACAAAAATGTGGGACAAACTTGGATTGAAATCAGCCAAAATTGATGGAAAAAAGTGACTAGATAAAATCAAGTCAAGACTCGTTGCTAATTCAGTTAGAGTCGTTAAATTTGAATTTAACAGGTAATGACAAGAATAAACCGTTAAATTTGAATTTAACAGATAATGACAAGAATAAGGATCATCATACCCAGAAATTAACATTAAATTAGAATAATAATAAAATTTATTTTCGAACATGTCGTATGGAAGACGAGTCTTAATTTGCTTGATATGTTTACTTATGAAGATGAATTTATTCTTTGTGGAGATTGAACTGAAGTTATAAAAATAAAATTTTTGGAGTCATAAAAATAAAATTTAATATTCATCTAATCATTTGATTAAGAAGGTTAGTTCTTGAACTTCTTTTAGGAGTCAATTTATAGCACCACATCCTCCACAACACGGCATCACAAGCAGCACCACGACGCCGGGTCGCGGCAAGGGCTTTTGATTCATGGCCCCATGAGAAATAAGAGCTCAAAATAGAGTTGTTAATTCATGGTCCACGTGAGAAAATGTTCAAAGTCTATTTGTACTTCATCAATTATTAATTTATATTTACATAAATCTTGAAGGATTTATAAAATAAAATTATTATTTTTTACGTATAGCAACGTTATTAATTTAGTATATTAACTTGATTTAAGACCACAAAATTTTATTATTTAAGCAAAATTATTAATTTATCAAAAATTTATTTATTGAGATTGTTAAAGTTTGGTGATCCGAATTCTATTTAGTCCAACTTAAAAAGCTCACAGTACAACATATGGAGTGAAACTAAAATTATGAAAAAAATTTATGTGATTTTGAATTTTTTTTCCTTGAATCACGAAACCATGTAATTATCTTTTTTATTTTTTCTATCTTAAAAAAATTAGACTAGCAATTGTTTTGCTTAGAAAGGCCAATTGATTCGAAATTCCATATTATAGTAAAATCCGTATAA
This sequence comes from Vitis rotundifolia, assembly GCA_030254885.1. Lineage (NCBI taxonomy): Eukaryota > Viridiplantae > Streptophyta > Magnoliopsida > Vitales > Vitaceae > Vitis > Vitis rotundifolia. The sequence continues at coordinate 21,489,200 of CM058155.1, forward strand.
AATAATAATGTTCTTAAGATCAAGAGAAATTATTTTTAAATGGGTTATTGATTTACCAATAAGTGAATGATTTATTAGTTTATTGATAAATAAATTTTTTTTATTAATTCAAGGAGAGTATTATGTTTTTTATTTTAGTGTTTATACATGACAAAAAATAAAATTAAGATAGCGTTTTATGCATGGTAAGAAATTAAGGATGAGGTCAAGTTTAATTTAGGTATAAAGAAAATGCACATAACTTTAGATGCATATTTTAAACATAGTTGATAAGAAAATAGAAATCGCAAAAAATTATTTAATATTTTATTATTGATTCTTCTTTGTTATTGGCTTATGTACTTCATCAATTATTAATTTATATTTAAGTAAATCTTGAAGATTTATAAAACAAAATTATTATCTTTTACATATAGCAACGTTATTAATTTAGTATATTAACTCGATTTGAGACCATGAAATTTTATTATTTAAACAAAATTATTAATTTATCAAACATTTATTTATTGAGATTATTAGAGTTTGGTGACTTGAATTCTATTTGGTCCAACTCAAAAAGCTTGCGATGTGACATATGTAATGAAACTAAAATTATGAGATTTTCTTTTAGAGTCTATGATGGTAATGGAGGGATGGGGCCTATATAGTAACCCCCTAAATCTCCAATTTTTTGACATAATGGATTTTGTTCTCCTCTACTTGTGATTTTTTCCGTTTAGAGTTTTCCACTTAAATTTGTGTGCTCTTATTATTATTATTATTATTTTCTCTTGTTACCTATTGTCGTTTTTTCGTAACAGAAATTTTATTATAGAAGTATACTCTATGCCAACCTCCACTACTATATATTTGTGGACCTTAATCCTAGATGATCCTCAACTCTACAAAATTGAAAACACCCATGGGTCTTCTACCTCTCAAATCCCAATCTCCCAACTTAGCTCTCCATTGATAAGGACTTGATACCATAAAGTGTTGCATGCAATATTGTACCTGTCAATCGTCATTTAGAAAGAATGCCTACAGATACTATGATTGTATTATACATGTTTTCTTACTACGAAAAATATAACTTTGATATTAAGGTATAAAATATGACAAGTTATGAAAAATATGACTAAGACACAAAATATATAACTTACTTAAGTACAAAAATGTGATTAAGATATTAATTTACAATAGATATAAATTAAGTACAAAGAATGTGATGAAGGTATTAAGGTACAAAAAAATATCACATAGGCATAGAGTAATCATGTAAGGTACTAAAATGCAAATAAAAAATATATATGATTAAGTATAAAATATGTACTAAAGTATTAAGACATGAAAAATATAACCTAAGTACAGATAATTAATCAGGTACAAAAATATAACCAAGGAGCAAAGAACATGACTAAGATGGACTGAGATATTAAGATTAAAAGAAAAATGTGACAACATAAGGTACTAATTAAGATACATAAAATCTTACTAATGTGGGTATTAAAAATGTTATCAAAGTAAAAATAAATAAATGAGTATATTATTAAGGTACAAAAAATATAACAATGATAATGAAATATGAAATTTATGTTTTAAGTACGAAAAATATACATGATCAAGTATAAAAAAATGTAAGCGAAATTTAAATGTATGAAAAATATATATAAAATAAATACATAAGTTTATTATTATTTAACAATTAACATAATAGTTTTCTTGGTATAAAATAAATTAAAAAGAATGTTATCTTAAATCAATGAGACTTTCAACTCATCACAAAAATAGGATTTGATATGCATTTTTCTTATTTTCCTCGTAGTTCACATATACTCCTCATATAACTTGGCTAGGGTTGTTATATTATTGTCTGCCTTAGCAAGTGAGGTTCTCACCGGGCGAAATGCCAAAATTGACTGAAGTAATCCTTATAATACTTGAGTCGTGCGTTACCTGCACCCGTGTTTCCACCATTACATTCAATAGCACCATTGATGACTCGAATTGTAGCACCAAAATCCTTGGCCTATGACAGAGTGAACATTGGTCATCCAATACCATAACGCAGTCTTGAATCAAAACCATTGTTTTTTCCGGCGAGGCCATAGTTATAGTTCCATGTTAATTGAAGTGGTCCACGGCCATAGTATTTCTGCCCAGCCACACATGGAAATTGGGTATTGCTATTATCACAATAGTTCTTAGAGGCACCACCTATTTCATTTATGTAACAAAAGTCTGCATGTACAAATTAATAATATTAATTCCATGCAACATATATGTGAATTCATCATAAAATTGACTCAAATGTAGCATTACCCGTCAAATTCAAGTTAGGATGCCACCTATATAAGATACGATAGCATATGATTTGGCCTTCAACTTACTATAGATGATGGTCATGTATAGTTAAATTGCAAAGAGGAGGAATGTATTTGTAAAATTCAAATAATTGAATCTTATATAAAAATTTGCTCGGAAACTATTCTCAAAAGCAGCAATCTAGCGCTTAGATTCAAGGGCAGAACCATCCTTGCCAAACCCAGTATACGAATTCAAGGCACTAAGAAAAGCTGCGCAGGTGTAGAAATGCTTCCCTTCGTAATTCCTGGCAGCTTGATTAATAATCTCATCGAAAAACGCCTGTGTCACGGTATCAGCAATGGAGGCACCCCCGGAAGAACCACCACTTAAGTAACAAGGACCTGCTTGGCAACCGTCACCGCAGTAGGCATTGCCGTTGCCACAGTAGCCGTACTTGCTGCAACATAGGCCTGAGGCGCACCCACAGCTCTGAGCCACTGTGGAACCCTGCATGGCTGCCAAAAGGACTCCAAGAAGAAGGATTGTTGGCTGCTTGGCTGCCATTTTTGGGAGAGGTTATTGTGGAAGGAAGAATGGAGAATGTGTGATGTGAAGATGGAGGACTTGGGTGGGGTATTTACAGGGCAGAAAGGACAGCCCAAGATGAAGATATCATGATTTTTACAAACTTGCTCTTTGGCCATTATTAGTCTCGGTGGCATGGTTTTGAATTTGTCTTCCAGTGATAGTCTGATAGATGATCATTTGATTTAAAAAAAAAAAAATTATTAATTCATAAACATTTTAAAGCCCTCAAGGGAAAATAATTGCCTTTTTTCGGGTCGAGCATAAATGTAATTCATCATCGTTTATCATAATATTTAGGTGAAGCATACATGTAATCAATGACAAAAAAAACTTTAAACCACATAGGATCTCATGTAGACATTAAAGCATGCAGTAAAAATTGGGAATCATGAAATATTTACCTTGATTAATCCCATGGAAAGCCATTTCTATGCTCCACTGATGTCTTAGAATACGCTCAGTTCGTGATAGTGTGAAAATCTGGGTTCAATGAGCTCTTCCCTTTCCTACACCCAAATTCAGTCCATGTGTATGCTCTGAAGAGTTCGTGCAGTACGTGCTCTTCTCAACCCCCAAGAGAAAACATAACATAACAGAAAAACAGAAGCCTGCCTTTTTCCCTTATGTGTATAAATATATAAATAAATAATTCATATATGCCACATATTACATACACACAAAATTTGGATCACTTGACTTAATGGGTCAGTCAAGTGAATTAGGATGAACCCATAAAAAATCAAGCAACAATGTGTCCAGCCCCATTATGAACCACAATGCAAAAAATAAATTAACATTGATTTATGACATTATCACATTAATTATGTAAGTCCACACATAAAAATTCCAACAATCAATGTTCTCGAAGTATACTTAAAATTGACTCTTTTTGGATCAATCGCTCATAGATGAAATTTTCTTTTTATTTTTCTTAGTACCATGCTTTCTTAAAAATAACTCTTTTTTCTATCAAGCATGTATATAATTTTCGGGTTATTTATCATATTATTTAGGTATCAAGTAATAGTTGTGGAGACATACCTAAAACTTAAAAATAATTATTTAATGTAATTTAAGTAAAATAATTATTTGAGGCATGCTTAAAACCCAAAAATTATTTTGTTATGAATTTGGATTGAACACGAATGTAGTCATATATCATATTTATTTAGATGAACCTAAAAAACAACTCTTTTTGAATTGAGGATGCATGCAATTAATATTATGCATATACAATTTCATTCTAATTTCCTAAACCACTGGACATAGCGTATACTCAAAACTTTTAAGTCAATACTTTGTAAGTATAAGTTAATTTAATAAACCCTAAATAAATAATGGCATCAACATCTTGAATAAGCATACATGCATGTTTCTCTAGTTACATGACAAATAATATTGTATAACTTAGAACTTAATAACCCTACCAAGGATTTTTGACAAAGAAATGTCTCTTATATATTTCAAAGCACATGTGTATCATATTTATCTTATCTAGCAACACCGATACTTATCTTCTTTGACTTATTTGGTTTGCATGTGGGATTAGATGCAAAAAAATCGGATGCTTTGAAAAAATTTCCCATCCATTTAAAGTATGGATTAATGTATTTTCTATTTGTCCCTTTTAGATGGGACAAAGATAATTAATTTCCATTGGAAAAGCCAATGAATCATACCATTCAACCCAAAAAAGTCAGACAAACTTTATAAAAGATCGCCAAACTTAATGGAGAAAGGTGACTAGATAAAATTAGGTTAAGACTCTTTGCTAAGCTCTCGATGACTAAAATTTGATTGGAACCGAAGTTAACAGAACTCTTTGCTTGATATATTATATATATATCATGACTTAAGAATCAATTCATACCACCGCAGCCTGGCTGGTCCTAACCAACACGGCATCGCAAGCAGCCCCACGGCACCGCGTCCCGCCAGGTGTTGTCAGTTCATGGTCCCCATGATAAAATGTTTGAATGGGTATGAATTATATATGTTATTATATATCAAGGTAAAAATATCAAGATAGGAACATCTAGGTTGGATTTTATAAAAATATAAAAATTTGAGACAAAAATTCTAAAAAATGTATATTTTTTTTAAGGTAAAATTTTATTTAAATAAATTTTAATATTTTTAAATACATTAAATGTCTAAAAGGTGATCTACCAGGTTTAAAAGCACTAAAAGATGTTTAAGAAAAATGAATTTTTTTTTTTTGGGGGGGCTTTTTTCAGAATTGCTCAATACCATTTTTAAGCGGTTGTTCAAATATCTTATGATATGTGACTAAAACAAATTCTTGTTAATGAAAATAAAATAAAATAAAGAACAATAAGAGCTTATTTGATAACTGTTTTAAAAAACAATTCTTAAAAACTATTTTAAGAAATAATTTTCAAAAATTATTTTCTAAGGTTTTCTAGAATAAAAATTTGTTTGAAAACCTAAAATATTTTTAATATATTTTAAAAATAATCTTTTATATCTAGTGTTTTATTTGTAATCATTCTATATATTTGTATAATTATTTTTTTAAACAACTCTCAAAAAACAAATGAAAATAATTAAAAAATATTCTTCAAAAACATCATATTTTTTATATTTATAAACAAAAAATATAAAATAGTTTTTTAGTGTTAGTCATGTTTTTTTGTTTTTATATTCTAGAAAATAGAAAACTACTCTCGAAAATAATTGTTAAACAAACCCTAAATGTAGGGGTTATTCTTACTTTACAGATGGGTTGATTTGAATTAGATTCAACCATCATATTTGCCCCAGTTGATTAAAATTTAGGAAAGAAAGAAGTAGATTCACTTAAATTTTAGAAATGAATGGATTAGAGAGCCTATTAGAACTTTTGGGATCTTCTAGATCATGGCCATAAGGAGCCATTAGGGTTTTAGGAAAAACCCACAAATGATTCATCGACAGAAGGTGCATGTACTTCAATTATTCAAATCAATGACATGTAATATTTTTTATCCATGGATAATCTTGATTTTGATACATGTTCACATACATGCATGATGATACATATTGTAATTTTTTTTGTCAAGCATTCTTTTTGATAAATCTAGATACTAGTCTCCTAGACTTGTAAGTCGATCTATATAAACTCTCTCTTAACCAATTTTAGGATTGGACACTTTGAGAGAATCAATCAACTTGCCCTATCATTCCCTATTTCTTAAGAAAGAATTCACAAAATTGAATTCTAAATTGTTGAAAGGACTTGCATCCTCTAAGAAGCTCATAGGAATCCGTTAGAGCGAAATGCTACGTCGCGGAGATAAATCAAGGTACAGGTATTGGAGAGTAAGTCTTTGAGATAAAGCAATCAAGTAAATCTGTATACTTTGATCTTATACGATGAATTGTAAATTAGAACTCTTAGACCACTGCGGTTTTTTATCCCCCCAATTAGTGTGAGGGTTTTCTACATAAAAATTCCTATGACCCTGACTTGATCTTTGATTACTTTGAATATCCCTAATATCTTCAAGTTTTAATTTGAATTAGGCCATTCTCCCGAAAATATTTTCACCAAAGCTATGTTTGAATCCCAAAAAGTCCTAAGAAAAGAAAAAAAAAATTACTAAGAAAAATGATTTTTTTATGTACTTTGGCTTCACCATGAAAAGTACAAAAAAAAATTAAATATAATTAAAATTAATTAAAAATATATGCATTTTTAAATTATTTAATCTTTAAATAGAAGAGAAAAAATAAGTAAAATAAGTTTGAAGTAGTATATAAAAATAATTTTTTAATCTTAATTTTTTTTCTCCCTTCACTTTTTATTTTCTTCTCTATTTTTTTTCCCTCAAATATTTCAAGAACCAAACATAACCTAAAAGTATTTTAAATAAAAGCACTACAAAATGTATTCTTAATGGTTGTAACTTAGAATAATCTGTTTTTTTTTTTTTTGTTTTTTAAGATAGATTTATTCGAAAAAATAAAATAAAAATCTCAATCCTACTAACCCTTTTTTTACAAAAATATTTGATTCCTAACTTAAAAACAAAATGCTTGGTATCTAAATATGGTTAGATCTCTCTCTCTCTCTCTCTCTCTCTCTCTCTCTCTCTCTCTCTCTCTCTCTCTCTCTCTCCAAAATTCCTTGCTACCCAAAATTTTTATGAAATAAAAATTAGAAGAACATGAATTTTATGAGGACTTTAAGGTATTATACCTTAATTAAAATCACAAATTTGTGTCTTTATTATCACATTGATCCACACCTTTTGATAGTAGTAAACAATATAACTTTTATTCATTAACGGAAGGACATTATAACAATATGATTTTACAACAAAAATCATTTGTCATGGTGTCAAATTTACTTCAAAGACTGCATGCAGAGCATCATATGGCAAAAGCCCTACTAAGGGTTTCATACCACATAACTCTTTATTCTTCCTATAGTTTACGTATACCCTTCATATGTATAATTCAGTTGGAGTTTGTATACGTATAACTTATCAGCAAGTGAGGTTGTCACCAGGTGAAACCCCGAGCTGACTGCAGTAGTCCTTGTAATACTGAACGCGGGCATTAACGGCAGCTGTGTTTCCACCATTACATTCGACGGCACCATTGATGGCTTTAATTGTGGCACCAAAACCTTGGCTTAGGACAGAGTGAACATTATTCATCCAAAACCATAATGCGGTCTTGAATGAAGTAACCACGTCAGTTGCAACAATTCCAGGGTTGCTCAAGCCATTAAATCCAATGCTGTTTCCGGCAGCGCCATAGTTGTAGTTCCATGTTAGTTGAAGTGGTCCACGGCCATAGTAGTTTTGACCGGACACACATGGATATTGGGTATTGCTTGAATCACAATAGTTATGAGTGGCACCATTGATTTCTTCAATATAACAAAAGTCTGCAAGCATATTCAAATTACTAATATTTGAGTTTACAAGTATATGAAATATTTTGCTAACAAATCATAGTCAAATTAACGACTAAGAGCAATAGATTCCGAAAGTTTGACTGAAAACTAGTCTTAAAATAGGTTTTGCTCTGAATAACATAAGAAGAAAAGAAGGTTTTTCAATTTTAGAAACAGTTGGCAGATACTAAACTGAAAACATTTTTTGAGAATTTGTTATAAAAATTTTAAAGTATTTTCATATTATTTTTTAGAGTATTTTTTAAAATATGAAAAATATTTTAATAATTTTTGTATTATACGTCAAATGTGAAAAATAATTTTTAATATTTAAATTTATAAATAAAATTTTGTCTTTAAAACTAATTAAAAATTGTTTCTTGAAGAAGTTGTCAAAGAAACCTAAAGTTTCATAACTAAAAATAAATATAAAAAAAGAGTATGTGGGTATATAAAAATAAAATAAAATAAAATAAGATAGTTGGAATTTAAGACTTTACAAAATATTAAAAAGGGAAAATCTTACGTCCAGTCTCGTGTGTGACATGAGCGAAGAAAGCTGCAATCTCGCGCTTAGTACCATCGGTAGAACCATCGTTGCCGAACCCAGAATACGAATTCAAGGCACTAAGAAACGCTGCACGGGTGTAGAAATTCTTCCCAGCACAACTCGAAGCAGCTTGATTAATTATCCCATCGAAAAATGCCTGTGTCACAATATCAGAAACCGAGCTACCACTGCCGCCACTTGAATCACAAGGACCCGATTGGCAACCGTCACCGCAGTAGTCACTGCCGGTGCCACAGTACCCGTACTTACTGCAACATAGGCCTGAGGCACACCCACAGTTCTGAGCCACTGCAGCTCCGAAAAGGGCCCCAACAAGAAGGACTGCTAGTAGCTTGGCTGCCATTTTTGGGAGATGTTTTGTGGAAGAAAGAAGGGGGAATGTGCGAGGTGAAGATGAAAAATATACTTGGTTTGGAGAGGTATTTATAGGGCAGGTAGGAGAGTTCCGGTACAAGATATTAGTGGTGTTTTCAAATTCAATTGGAACATGCAATTGACTGGATGGATGAGCGTGGAAAAATTCCTCACTTGCACTTCGGCCATATATGGTGTCGGCGGCATGGTTTAATTTTGAATGTATCATATAGTTAGTTGAATTTATCAATATATATAATTTTATCAACATTTCTCATGTACATTGAATCTATGTTCTGATTTTTCGGGTCATATAATACAAACAGATGCACGTTTCTCCACATATATAACAAATGATACCGCCTAACTTTGAATTTCGAAATCCTAGTGATATTTAAGGAAGTTCAATAATGAAATGTTTGTTATTGTACGCCATTGGAATGACGTGTGAGGAAATTTATCTTTGACTTAGTTGGGTCATGGGGTTGGATGCAAAAATATCATATGCAAGGTTTGAAAATTCTTTCCATTCCCATCCAAACCGGCTGATGCTAAATAAAATTACTATCAAGACTCGTTCCTAACTTCTGGAGAGCTAAAATTTAATTTGACCTTACGGGTAATGACAAGAATAGGGATCATCATATCGAGAAATTATCATTAAATTAGAATAATAATAAAATTTATTTTCAAACATGAGGATGGAAGGCGATCGAGTCTTAATTTAGTTGATATCTTTACTTATGAATATGAATGTATTTTTTGTGGAGATAGAACTGAAGTTTGGTATGGAATTTTTGGAGTCAATTTATAGCACTACAGCGTCCACAACACGGCATCACAAGCAGCCCCACGACGCCAGGTCGCGGCAAGGCGCAGGTCGCGACAAGGCGCCGGGTCGCGGCAAGAGCTTTCAGGTCGTGGTCCCCATGAGAAATAAGTGTTCAAAATTGAGTTGTTAATTCATGGTCCACATGAGAAAATGTTCGAAGTCTAGGTCATGAGAGTCTAGAAGTTCTACTAAGCTGCAGTTTTAAAATAAGGTTTCAAATTTTTATATTAAAATTGTAACGCCTGTTTAGTCAAATTTTTTAAAACTAGTTTTTAAAAATTACTTTTAAGTTCAAAAAATAAAAAATAGTTTTTTAGTGTTTCATAAAGATAAGGGTGTTTGACAAGTTGTTTTTAAAAATTAAAAAAAAAAAATTGTTTAGATAAATTGTTTTATAAAAATATTGCAAATTCAATTTATATAATATAAATTAAATTTAATTCAATTCTTATTAAATATATATATATATATATATATATAATAATTTTTAGTAAAATATGAATAATAATATTATACTAAAATCATAAATAATGTTTTTTAATAAAAAAAAATGTTATTTTAGTATATGTTAGAAACATAAGGATATTAACATCATAAATTTTTTTGATTAAAAATGAATAATAATAATTTTTAATAATATTTTATTTAAAATAAATAATGAATAAAGTTTATCCTTTTTAAAATGTAAATGAGTCAAGTTTGTTATTTCATATACAATTTTTTTATTTAATCTATAATTAATTAGATTGGTTTTTTTAATTCAAATTATTTCTAAAAAATAAAATAAAAAAAATCATTGAAGAATTTAAATTATTAATTAGGTCTTAAATTCAAAATATATATTTGTGTATATAGGAGAAAGAGTAATGTCATAACTGATAATATATGATCTATTATTTTTTTAAATGATTAGATCTATTTTTTGAGTTCCAAATTATTTTTAAGAATTATTAGGCTTATTAATAAATTCAATACAAAGTATCAACTTGATTTGAAGTTCATTTTTATAATAAGAAAATTTATAAAAATATAATTATGTATAGAAAAATGGTAATAGAGTCATTATGAATTAATTTTTATCCATAAATTTCTAGTATTAATGAGTTTATTATTTGAGATTCAAATTTTTTTAAAAAAATTACTAGAGTCGTTAATAAATCTAACACATTAAGTCTTGTTTAATTTGGAGCTTATTTTTTTGTAAGAAAAAGAAAAAGAAAATAATGATTTTATGTTGAAGAAAAATAATAGAATCATTTTAGATCAACTTTTGTCCATAAATTCATAGTATTGATTGAATCATTATTTGAATTTTAAGTTATTTTTAAAAATTACTAGACTCATTAATGAATATAATGCATTAAGTTTTTTTTTTATTTGAAATTCATTTGTCTAGTAAAAAAAAATTCGAAAATTAAAGATTATATGTAAAAGAGAAACAATAAAATCATTTTAAACTAATTTTTGTCCATAAATTTTTAGTATTAATTGATTCATTATTTGAGTTTCAAATTATTTTTAAAAATTACTAAATTCATTAATAAATTCAACTCATTAATTTTTGTTTAATTTGGAATTTATTTGCCTAGCAAAAAAAAATTGAAAAATAATGATTTTATATATATATATATATATATATATATATATATATATATATATATATATATATAAAGTCTAGACCAATTTTTATCCATAAATTTTTAGAATTAATTAGTTCACTATTAGAGTTTTAAATTATTTTTAAAAATTATTAGATTCATTAATAAATCCAATGCATTAAGTTTTATTTAATTTAAAGTTCATTTGCATAGTGAAAAAATCAAAAAATAATAATTTTATATTAAAGAGAAATAATAAAGCCATTCTAAATCAATTTTTGTTCATAAATTTCTGATATTAATTGGTTTACTATTTAAGTTTTAAATTATTTTAAAATTTTACTAGACTCATTAATGAATTAAATGTATTAAGTATTACTTCATTTGAAGTTTAATTGACTAATAAAAAATTTACATATATATATATATATATAAAGAAAAAAGTAACCCAAATTTTTAAAATAAATTTTGATCTATAACTTATAATGTTATTGAGTTCCGTGACTTTTTAGTATTAGTTAAATTAGTTTTTGAGTTTCAAATAATGTTTTTAAATTAATAAATTTTATTTATCAAGTACAATTTGATTTGAAATTTATTTTTTTAATGAAAAATTTTAGAAAAGTTAAAACAAATTCAAAAAAGTACATATAATTTAAAGAAGTATTATATTTTAAGATTTGTGGCATTGGTATTAGATCATGAAGAGAGAAAAGAAATGATATTATATTCAATTTTATTTGTTTTTTATGGTTTTTTTTTTAAAAATTATATTTTCTTTTTATTTTTAAAAATTGATAAAAACAACTTCTACTTATTCTCTAAAAATTATTCTATATTTCACTTTCTTTTTAAAAATTATTTTCAGATAATAATTATCAAACGGTATTATGAATTTTTAAAAATAGTTTTTATTTTTAAAAATGGGAAACTATTTTTAAATCACATGATCAAATAAATTCTAAGTTTTTTTTACATGAATTTGAATTTTTCCTAGGGTCACAGAACCACGTAATTATCTTTAAAAAAAATATTAAACTACCTATTATTTTTCTCAAAAGGGCTACTAGACCCAAAATTCTATACTAGAGCAAAACTCCTATAAAATGTTAGAGAAGTAAAGTGTTATACCTCATGTCAACATCATTATAAATATATATATATATATATTTGGGAAATATATTCATCTATCTCAAGTTTTGCATTAATTAAACACTACTTGTCCTTCCATTAATGAGAACTTGTTACCACAAAGTGTTACATGTTATATTGTACGTGCCAATTGTCATTTAAAATTATGCATGTAGATATTATGTTTTTTAGATATAAAAATATATATATATTACCAAAGTATCAAGGTACAAATAATTATATTTTTTAGATTACAAAAAAATATGACCAAAGTACTAAGATGAAAAAAAAAGTATGTGACAAGTTACAAAATATGTCACTAACATATGAAATATATGACTAAGGCACTCAGGTACAAGCATGTGATTAAGTATTGATAAATAAAATATATTACTTAAGTACATAGAATATAACCAAGATAAGGTACAAAAAAATATCACATAGATACAAATAATTATGTGACAAATGAATACAAAAATATTATTAATGTATTAACTAAAAAACATATATATAAAAATATATAAAAATTCTCTTTAATATAATAATGTATTAATTTAAAAGAATTATGAAATTTTTATATTTCTAAAAATATATAGAATCTAAGCTCACTTATACTTCTTCTTTTTTTTTTCTTTTTTTTCTCCTTTTTTTTTTTTTTTTTTTGCAACTATCATATATTACATCTTGTAGCCAAGTTTTACCCTTAATTTAATATCATTTAAATCATTAAATATTAAATATTAAAGTTTACCAAACACCACCTTCCACATCCACTACCCAACCCACTCTCACCTCTCACATTTTCCTCCCAACCTTACCTTATAAATCATTAAAGACACCACTCAGACCCTATTTATTAACCCACAAGGCAATGCCCCATGTGCAATAACACCACGTGAATGAGTGGATGGCAGAAGAGCACTTATGTCAATTGTACATTACTAGCCACACCACCATTTATTTTCTTATCTTTTCATTGTCTTGTCCTTGTGGTGGTAGAGCTCTCCTTTTTTTTTCTTTTTTTTTTTCTTTTTTTAATTTAATTTGTTAGTATTTATCATAGAAATCCCAAGCTTTTTATACTAATAAACTATACAAATGAATAATCTAAAGCTTTCAATACTAATTAACGACATAGCTTTTATTCATTGATAGAAGAACATTACAACCATATGATTTTAGGACAAAAATCATGGTCATGTTCTCAAAGCTACTTTCAAAGACTACATACATACCACATATCTCTCATTTTTCTCATAGCTCACTTATTGTCTTCGATACATAACTTAGCTAGGGTTTGTACATTGTTGTCTACCCTAGCAAGTGAGGTTATCACCCGGCGAAACGCCAAATTGACTGCAGTAGTTTTTGTAATACTGGACACGTGCATTAACCGAGGACGAGCTACCACCATTACATTCAATAGCACCATTGATGGCTCGAATTGTAGCACCAAAACCTTGGTTTACAACAGGGTGAACACTGTTCATCCAAAACCATAACGCGGTCTTGAACGAAATATCTACGTTGGTTGCAACAATTCCAGGATTGCTCAAGCCGTTGAACCCAATACTTCTTCCAGCAGGACCATAATTGTAGTTCCATGATATCTGAAGTGGTCCACGGCCATAGTACTTCTGCCCAGCCACGCATGGATTTTGGGTATTACTACTATTACAATAGTTCTTAGAGGCACCACCCATTTCATTTATGTAACAAAAGTCTGCATGTACAAATTAATAATATTAATTTCAAGCAACATATATGTAAATCGAGTCAAATTCAAGTTAAGATGTCACTGATATAAGATTGGTCATGTCTAGCTAAATTGCTACGAGGAGGAATGTACTTATAAAATTTGAACAATTAGATCTTAAATATTTGATTGGAAACTATTCTTAAAAACAGTTTTATGTCGGGTTTTAACTTTAAAAACACATGGGCAAATATTAAAATATTGAAAATAGGGTTTTGAGAATTTGTTCAAAAAAAAAAACTAACTTCTTATAATAGTTTTTCATTTTTTAAAAACAGTATATTTCAAATAGTTGGAATTTAAGGTTTTATAAACATTAAAAAAAAATGAATATCTCACGTCCGGTCTCATGTGTGACATGGGCGAAGAAAGCAGCAATCTCGCGCTTAGACTGATCAGCGGAACCATCCTTGCCAAACCCAGGATACGAATTCAAGGCACTAAGAAACGCTGCACGGGTGTAGAAATGCTTCCCTTCGCAATTCCCGGCAGCTTGATTAATAATCCCATCGAAAAACGCCTGTGTCACAACATCAGCAACTGAGACACCGCCGGAAGAACCACCGCTTGAGTAACAAGGACCTGCTTGGCAACCTTCGCCGCAGTAGGCATTGCCGGTGCCACAGTAGCCGGACTTACTGCAGCATAGGCCTGAGGCACACCCACAGTTCTGAGCCACTGTGGAGCCCTGCAGGGCTGCCAAAAGGACTCCAACAAGAAGGATTGTTAGCAGCTTGGCTCCCATTTTTGGGAGAGGTTATTGTGGAAGGAAGAATGGAGAATGAGTGGTGTGAAGATGGACTTGGGAGTGGGGTATTTATACGGCAGAAAGCAGAGCTCAAGAAGAAGATATTTGATTTTACAAACTTGCTCTTTGGCCATTATTGTTAGTGGCATGGTTTTGGATTTATAATCTAGTAATCATCATTTGATTTGAAGATTAATTAATTAATTCTAACCATTTTTTAGCCCCATGGGAAAATAATTACATTTTTTAAGGTCAAGCGTAGATGTATTCCATTGTCATTTATCATATTATTTAGGTGAAACATGCAATTAACATTTGCCGACGGAGGCATACTTAAAATTCAAAAATGAAATCATTGTCTTTGGATCCACCATTGATGCAATTTCATTTTCATTCTTCTTACAACCACGTTTTAAACCTAAAAATAACTCCTTTTAAAACAAGCATGTGTATAATGCTTTGGTTATTTATCATATTATTTAGGCACGAAATAATAGTTGTCGAGACAGACTTAAAGCCCAAAAATAATTATTTGATGCAACTTAGAAAAATAATTGTTTGAGGCATGTTTAAAACTCGAAAATAATTCATTTGATGAATTTGGATTAAACATGAATGTAGTTATTTATCATATTTATTTAGGTGAACCTAAAAACAACTCTTCTTGGATGTAGGATACATGCAATGGACATATGCATGCAATTTCATCGTCATTTCATGTATCATTAGGTATAGCACGTACATAAATTATTTAAGCCGACACTTTGTAAGTATGAATTAGTTTAACAAACCCTAAATGAACAAAGGCATCAACATCTTGATTCAAACATATATATTTCTCTGGTTACATAAAAAATAATATTGCCTAACTTGGAACTTAGAAACCCTACCAAGGAATATTGGCAAAGAAATCTTTGTTATATATGGAAAAGTTTTTTCTATCTACAGCATTGTCAATCAAAGAACATGTGTATCATATTTATCTTGTCTTATCACTTATGTTTATCTTCTTTGGCTCAATTAGATTGCATGTGGGGTTGGATGTAAGAAGATCGAAGGCTTTGAAAATTCTTCATACCCTATCCAAAACATGGATCAATTCATTGTTACGTCCTTATATTTGTCCCTTTTAGGTGGGACAAAGATAATTAATTTGCATTGGATAAGACAATGCATCAGACTAGCCAACCTAAAAAAAGTTGGACAAACTTTATGGAAGATTGCCAAACTTGATGGAGAAAGGTGACTAAATAAAATTAGGTCAAGATTCCTTACTAACCACTTGATGACTAAAATTTGATTGGAGCGAAGTTAACAGATAATAGTATGACTAAAATCATGGAGATCGAAAAATTAACATTAAACTAGGATAACAATAACAAAATTTATTTTCAAACAAGGGTTTAAAGAATGAATCTAATTTGCTTGATATTCAATATATATATCATGACATTGGAGTCAATTTGTACCACCAGGCTGTCCTAAGTCCTAACCAACACGGCATCGCAAGCAGCCCCACGACACCGCGTCGCGGCTGGTGTTGTCAGTTCATGGTCCCCATAAGAAAATGGTCACAGGGTTCAACATGCATGCATGAATAGGTATCAATTTTACATATATGAAAATATCATGAATCGAAGGAATCTCGGTTGGAATATCCGAGGTTGGGGGTTTTATAAAAATATAAAAAATTCCAAAAAAATATATTTTTGTGAAGATAAAAAATTATTTAAATGAATTTTAATATTTTTAAATACATTAAATTAGGTTTAATTTCTAAATTGTTATCTTTTTATCGTTTTTTTTTTTTTTCATCTCTTGGTTTAAAAGAAAAAAAAATTGCAATTATGATTACAAGTTTATACCTTCTCATGATTTTTATATTTGCAATAGGTAATTTGATGAAATTTGAATATAATTAAAGATCATATAAATGGCAATCTACTACCCAATAAGAAGTAATGATTTGCTCTCAATCATATAAAATTATCCATTTTGGGGTTCTCACCTACTTGAGAGTAATTGTGATATATAGACGTGTTTTAAAATCGTAAAGAACCTTTGGACCTAGAGTGATGCTAATTTTCTACCTATAAAAGTCAATTTCTCCATGGACCAACTAACTTCTCTTTATGTACTTAAGGAGATCGTGGAAATGCATAAAGGGTGATTGTGATAAATTAGAATTAGGAAAAAAATTCAAAATATTGCATATGTTTTAAAGTTGTTGGGGCCTTTTTAGATTCAAAACATTATTCTTTGTTTGGATCAAGTTGTTGTTAGGGTTGGATGGAGAAAATATTAAAAATCTGTTTGATAACTGTTTTCGTAAACAATTTTGAAAAATGATTTTTGAGAACATTTTTTAAAAACTATTCTCTTATTTTTATAAAATAAAAATCTGTTTGGAAACCTAAAATATTTTTAACCCATTTTTAATATTTCAAAATATGTTTTAAAAATAATTTTTATATATAGTATTTTATTTTTAATAATTCTATATATTTGTATAATAATTTTTTAAAACAGCCATTAGAAAATAAGTGAAAACATTAAAAAAACAACTAAAAGATGTTATCTAAAAACACCATATTTTATGTTCTTAAGAATATAGAATATAAAATATAAAATAGTTTTTGGTTATTAAATGTGTTTTTTATTTTTTTGTTCTAAAAAACAAAAAACATACTTTTAAATCCCTATTTTCTTCTTAAAAATGTCAAAATTATTCTTTATTTTTAATAAAAATATTTTTAAAATAAGATTTTAGAATATATAAATTTAATTACACATAACTACACCTATTTTGACTTTATTTGTTTTCACTTTTAAATACAAAAGTAAAAAACTCTTCGTTTCACACATTACAATCATTGATTCAAACTTTTTTAATCAATTGCAAAATATTAATAACAAAACAAATGAAATGGGATGAATTTGGGCTAGGCTTAGGGTGACCAAGCCTGGTCAGGCCCAGTCCAAGATAAGGAAAACGGGCCACCAGGCTCCTTTTGCTGCCCTTTGTGTGGGCTTTCCAAATAGGCCTTGGGTAGACCAATCTGGTTGGCCTTTGATTGGGCCTTGAAAATCAAAGGGGGGTTGAAGCTTGTCATACCTATATTCGGACACTAGCTGGGCCTAAGTTTGGTTAGTTTTTTTTTAAATTTTGAATTCGGGTTAGACTTGAGTTAACTTATCTCTTTCAAGTAAAGTTTACAACCCTTGTAGTCAGTTGGGTATATGCTTATCCATCTAATAGCCCGGCCAATCACCATTGCTAAATGAGTTAGTTGTGGACAATGGATGTGTGTGAAGACACTTTCAAAGTCCATTTATATATACTGGCTCATACAAGCCTTGATTTCATAGCTATAATCAATGATATAAGAAAACCCCGGAACTAGGGTTTCATAATTCATACTGTATCATCTTTATTGCGTCTATGGTTTTACATATCAAAAGAGTTCAAGTATTTAACATCAATGGATTCGTTGCCCTAGCAAGTGAGATTATCCCCCGTCCATACACCAAGTTCGTTGCAGTATTCAGTATAATACTCGACACGAGCATTGACAGCAGCAGTGTTTCCACCATCACATTCAATACTGTTAATAGCCCGAATCGTCGCACCAAACCCTTGGTCTATGACAGAGTGCACATTGGTCATCCAAAACCACAAGGCAGTCTTAAATGATATCTTCACTTTTTCTTTCCTTTTATTTTTATTTTCTACTTTCTTTCGCTCAAATTTTCTAAGAACCAAACGTAAAAAGTATTTCAAATAAAAACACTACCAAATATATTCTTAATAGTTGTAACTTAGAATAATTCATTATTTTTCCAAAGGATAGACTTATCCAAAGAAAATACAAATCTCAATCATACTAACTTTTCTTTTACAAAAATACTTCATTCCTAACTTAAAAAGCAAAATGGTCGGTATTTAAATATCCTTAAATCTCTCTCTCTCTCTCCTAAATTCCTTGCCTCCTAGAACTTTTAAGAAATAAAAAATAGAAGAACATGAATTTTATGAGGACTTTGGTATTATATCTTAATTAAAAACACAAATTTGTGTCTTTATTATCACATAGATCCAAACCTTTTGATAGTATTAAACAATGTAACTTTTATTCATTAACGGAAGGACATTATAACAATATGATTTTACAATAAAAATCATTTGTCATGTTGTCAAAATTACTTCAAAGACTACATGCAGCATAATATGGCAAAAGCCCTACTAAGGGTTTCATACCACGTAACTCTTTATTCTTCTCATAGTTTACGTATACCCTCCATATATATAACTCAGTTGGAGTCTGTATACATAAAACTTATTAGCAAGTGAGGTTGCCACCAGGTGAAACCCCGAGCTGACTACAGTAGTCCTTGTAATACCCGACGCGTGCATTAACAGCAGGTGTGTTTCCGCCATTACACTCAACAGCACCATTGATGGCTCGAATCGTGGCTCCAAAACCTTGGTCTAAGACAGAGTGAACATTGTTCATCCAAAACCACAATGCAGTCTTGAATGAAATAAGCACGTCAGTTGCAACAATTCCGGGGTTGCCCAAACCATCAAATCCAATGTTGTTTCCAGCAGCACCATAGTTGTAGTTCCATGTTAGTTGGAGTGGTCCACGGCCATGGTACTTCTGCCCGGCCACACATGGATATTGGGTATTGTTTGAATCACAATAGTCTTGAGAGGCACCTGCTAGATTTTCTAATTCTCCATGATCACCCAAAACACATATACAGGATATAAATATATATCAATCATTGTAAACAACATGCCTTCATCTCCAGATAGGGAACCAACCTGAATCCATTAGTTTTCCGGAAATGAATACGGTATGGATCTTCTAAGGTTATGGAGGGCACCACCTTCCTCTGATTCTCTCTGACGATGGGAAGCGGGAGAAATTAGGGTTCTGTTTTATTCAAAAAGATGATCTACTGAAAAACAGAAACTTGGCCTTTTATACCCTCCTGCCTTAGGGACCATAACCATTGGGCTATTGGGTCTCACGAATCTTAGGCCCATCATCTAAGGCCCGTGATGGCATTGGGCTCTACACATAGGTGGCCCATACTCTTGAAAACCGATACAGAATAAATATCGAACAGGCGAATAGCGTAATAATGAATTATGTTACATATATGTGCGTCCATATTTTAACAATCTCCCACTTGGACCACATATATTTTAACAGTGATTCATGATAGTACTTTATTGAGCTCATCCTGCTATTCTATCTTAATATCCTTAAACAATCCGGTCTACTAGTTATGCTAACATAGGATCAAAGCAGACTTCGTTAATCACAATTATAACTAGACCAATCAATGATCACAATATTAACAAAATTAGCAACATGGATCAAGTATGGATGTGTAGCATGGAAATTACATAGAATGTGACCTTTAATATGTCTATTTCCAATTGGTCCTACTTTATGACTAAAAATAATCAAATTCCACTTTCAACACTTGATGCTAAACTGCTTCTGAAAGTAATCATTTCAATTCAGAGAATTCAAATACAATAGTCTTTAAAATCAAGGTCTATACAGATAACATAACATAATATTACATCAAGAAAACAAACACAAAATCTAAATACAAACTCCCACTATACTAGCACATCATCAATGTGTACAACACTCATATGTGTGACATGCTCATGATATACTTTGGGTGGCAAACCCTTAGTGAGCGGATCCGCAATCATGGAGTTTGTGCTTATGTGTTCAATCGATACTTGAAGACTCTGAACTCTTTCTTTTACAATCAAGAACTTGATGTCAATGTGTTTGGACTTTGACGAACTTCGGTTGTTCTTAGAATATAATTTTGCGGCCTTATTGTCACAATTGATTCTCAATGGTTTCTCAATTCCATCAACAATCCGCAACTGAGTGATAAAATTCTGCAGCCATATCCCATGGTTTGATGTCTCGTAGCAGGCTATGAATTCTGCCTCCATGGTGGAAGAAGCAATAAGTGTTTGTTTAACACTTTTTCATAAAACTGCTCCTCCAGCCAACATGAAGACGTAGCCTGAAGTGGATCTCCTGCTGTCAAGACATCCCGCGAAATCGAAGTCCGAATATCCCACGATCTCTAAATGACTGGATCAACGGCATGTGAGCATATAGTCTTTAGTTCTTTGTAAATACCGCATAACCCGTTTTGCCTTTTTCCAATGATCCATACTTGGGTTACTTAAATATCTGCCTAACATTCCAACAATGTACGCAATATCCGAACGCGTACAAACTTGTGCATACATGAGACTTCCTACTGCCAAGGCATAGGGAAACCTCTCTATACCTTTCTTCTCAAGTTCATTTTTCGGACATTGGTGCAAACTAAATTTATCGCCTTTTGCCACAGGCGTGTCTCCTGGTGCACAATTGCTCATGCTAAATCTACTTAACACCTTATCGATGTAGGCCTTTTGTGATAACCCAAGTATACCTCTTGAACGATCCCTATAGGTCTGTATACCCAGCACAAAAGATGCATCACCAAGATCCTTCATATCAAATTTACTAGATAGAAATCTCTTGGTTTCATGCAAAAGTCCCACATTACTACTTGCAAGTAGAATATCATCAACATATAGCACCAAGATAATGAATTTGCTCCCACTAAACTTGAGGTATATGCATTGATCAACGGTGTTCTCCTTGAAACCAAATGAAGTAATCACCTGATCAAACTTTCAGTACCATTGTCGGGATGCTTGCTTTAAACCATATATGGACCTTTTTAATTTGCATACAAGTTGCTTTGAATCATTAGACTCAAAGTTCTCTAGTTGCACCATGTATATTGTTTCATCAATGTTACCATTAAGAAACGCAGTTTTAACGCCCATTTGATGCAGCTCTAAATCATAATGAGCTATAAGTGCCATGATGATTCTAAAGGAGTTCTTTGATGATACCGGTGAAAAGGTCTTCTTATAATCAATGTCTTCCTTTTGAGTGAAACCTTTTGCGACTAGGCGTGCCTTATACCTAATAATGTTGCCTTTTGAATCCCGCTTGGTCTTAAAAATCCATTTACAACCAATCGGTTTTACACCTTCAGGAAACTCTACTAAGTCCCAAACACCATTGTCTTCCATTGATTTCATCTCATCCTTCATGGCTTCTATCCACTTTTCAGAGTCAGAACTTTGTTTGACTTGACTAACTGAAATTGGATCGTCTTCCAGACCCATGTCAAACTCATGTTCTTGGAGAAATACAACATAATCATCTGAAATTGTACTTCTCCTTTCTCTAGTGGATCTCCTTAGTGGCACTTGTACTTGAGGGTCTTGAGGTTCTTGAGTTACCTCTTCATGAACTTGAATCGGTTCCATAACTTGAGCAGGAGAAATCTCAGGTGTGTCTTGAATTTCTGTTATCAACTGTACATTCTGAATAGTGTCATCAAACATAATATGATCATGTCCAATCGTATTAATAGGAATACAAACAGATTCCTCTTCAAAGACTACCTTTCTTAATAGTTCTCTCCCACTTCACTCAACATCCTTAATGAACTTAGCATTGCTAGTTTCAAAGAAGGATCTAGTTGAGGGGTCATAAAATTTGAAACCTCTCGACCTTTCAGAATACCCTACAAAGTAGCAGCTCACTGTTCTGGAGTCTAATTTCTTTTCATTTGGCTTGTAAGGCCTAGCTTCAAATGGACAACCCCAGACATGCAAGTGCCTAATACTAGGTTTCTTGCTAGTCCATAACTCATATGGGGTTTTGGCTACTGCTTTGCTTGGTACTCTATTCAAAATGTAAACTACAGTTTTGATGGCTTCGCCCCAAAGTGATTCTGGTAAGGTGGAATGACTGATCATACTTCTTACCATATCCTTAAGAGTACAATTTCGCCTCTTTGCTACACCATTTTGGCTTGGAGTCCTCGGCATGGTGTACTGAGGAACGATACCACACTCCATCAAATATTTGGCGAATGGCCCTGGACGTTGTTCACCAGATCCGTCATATCTACCATAATATTCACCTCCACGGTCAGATCTGACAGCCTTTATTTTCTTCCTTAATTGGTTCTCAACTTCAACTTTGAAATTCTTGAACACATCCAATGACTGAGACTTCTCATGGATCAAATAAAGATAGTCATAGCATGAGTAATCGTCAATGAAAGTGATAAAATATTGTTGTCCATTCCAAGAAGGGGTAGGAAATGGACCACAAATGTCTATATGTATCAATTCCAAGACGTCACTGCACCTATTGGCATCCTTTTTCCTCATATTTTTTTGTTTACCTTTAATGCACTCTATACAAACTTGAAAGTCTGAGAAATCAAGTGGGTCAAGAATTCCTTCTGACACAAGCCTTTGAATTCGTTGATTTGAAATATAACCCAAACGCTTGTGTCATAACATTGATGAATTCTCTTTTATCAATTTTCGCTTTATGCCATAATTACTTGAATGCAAGGTTTCATTTCCATTAGTGGCCTTTATATTCAATTTGTATAATTTGTATGTTAGACTACCTGTACCAATAACAATTGAATTTAGATAAAGATTAACCATTCCATTTCCAAATGAACAATAATATTCATATTTGTCCAGACATGAAACAGAAAATAAATTCCGTCTAAACGACGGTACAACAAAAGTCTCTTCCAAATCCAAAGTACATCCAGAGTCTAACTGTAACCTAAAAAAACCAATCACCTTGACTGCAGCCTTGTTGCCATTTCCCACATAAATGTATCTTTCACCATCAGTTGGCATTCGGCTCCTTAGGCAACCCTGCATAGTGACACTTATGTGAGTAGTTGCACCCGTATCTATCCACCAAGTGTCAGTAGGCACTATACCTAAATTAACTTCTGAACAAACAAAGTTGAGAAGCGTACCTTTCTTTTCACGCCAAGCAGTGTATTTGGTACATGTCTTCTTCATATGACCAGCCTTCTTGCAAAAGAAACAAGTGATCTCCTTATCTTGTTTCTTCTGCACTTTTTGCTTTGATGTCATAAGACTTGCAGTTTGTTTTCCTTTATTGTCCCTCTTTCTTTTCTTATTGGTACCAAATCCCTAAGATGTGGAGGCCAAGTGAGCACTTTCTATCTTCTCTTATTTCAATCTCTATTCCTCTTGTACACATTGAGCAATAAGCGCATTCAAAGTCCATTTTTCCTTGTGTGTTGTAACTGATTTTGAATGGACTGAATTGTGTAGGTAGAGAGATCAAGACCAAGTGCATGAGTATATCTTCCGACAACTCTAACTTTAGTGTCTTAAGTCTAGTCACAAGATTAGACATTTCCATAATGTACTCCCTTATATTCTCTTTCCCTTTGTACCGCATAGAGACAAGTTTACTAAGAATAGTGTTTATCTCAACCTTTTTGTTTGCAGCAAATCGGTTTGCTATCTGGTCCAAGAATGCCTCAGCTCAGGTTTCCTCAAGTATTGCACCCCTTATAGCTTCTGGAATTGAGTGCTTCATTATCATTAGACTCATGCGATTGGATCGCTCCCATTTTTCCATAGTAGACCTTTGCTCAGCAGTACTGGCAGGTCTGAAGGGCGATCCTCTCTTAATGCATAGTCTAAATCCATGCACCCAAGCATTATTATAACGTGCTCCTTCCATTTCTTGAAGTTTGTGTCATTAAGCATAGGAATGTTATTGACATTTACAGATATAGAAGATGTTGAATTCATAATAATAAAGCTCACAATCAGTCATATAATCATCACACATACATGAATAAATAAAAATTTAACATATATATGTATATGCATGTGGATATATAACAAGATACCTAGCACAAACATCAATATTCAGTCTTTGGACAGAAATATCAACTTGTAATTGGCATCCTTATACAAAATTAATTCATAAATATTGACAATCAAACCAAAAACAATATGTCCGTCTTTGGACTAACATATCGAATACAAGATAAACTTTATATGTCACATAGTTATGATTACTTTATTTATTATTATATTAAAATAATCTTCCTTTGGGCCAATTATTTTAAATAATAATAATAATAATAATAACATGTTTAGATATTATAAAATAAATAAATTATATAATATAAGTTACTTTGACAACTGATATACATAATCCATTTATTTTAAAATATTAAACACAAATATAGCAAATTATTAATATATTTATTTATAAGAAAGAGTCAATTAAAATTTAAAAATAGGTTAATCCATTCTATTTCCTAAGAATGAGGATTCCAAGAAATTTATAAACTAAATAATCAGCAAATGAACCTGTTTATTCCTCCTATCCTCTTGCATGCATGTGATATATAACCAAAGTATATATATATATATATATATTATCTTTAATGTGATCTTTAAAAGGTTCAGTTATGTCCATAAAAATTCCTTTAAAAAATTGCTTGCATGGAGGGTCTGGCCCACTGGTCATTAAGGTAGCCATTCTGGCTTGGGCCGTGAATGGGCATGTGTGGCTCATTGGTAATTAAAGCCTATTTTGGAATGAGGTTGTTTGTCCGCTAGCCTATCTCTTTGTAATATTCCATGCCAATATTTTATCAAATATTTTGTATCATTTCTTTACTGAATTTATGGCTTAGGATCTGTAGTTGAAAGGATTGTAGGTTGATCACAAAATTAAAATACCCATATACTTCACATGACCATTAAGTTGGTTTCTATCAAAATACTAGAATTTTGATATTTCCTTTCACATTACTCAACCAAAAGAGCACTATGAAATGACACCAATGGACGCTGGTAGCAGCATCATTAGCGATGAGGGAGCCGTCTTGCCGCTGCCGGTGAAATGCCACCAAACGATGCCATAGTGCCTCCTCCGATCACTAGAACCAACACTAAAACGACCCCAGACAACGCCGACAGTGGCATTCCGATCGCCACAAGACACTGGCAACGACATCACAGGCTATAATGGAGACAGCGCCGGCAGCTGGTTCTCCAGGTGACATTGTAGCGGCACCCCCAAGGCAAAAGGCGCCAAAATGACACCAAATGACGACGTCTGCAACGTCTTTCCAGGCGGTGTCGCAAGGAAGACGCCACAGCGCCTTCTCCGACTGCTTAAACGGCGCCGGCGCTAGAACCAGCGTCGCTACGATGGCAGCAGTGGTGCCCACAGCGAAGCGGCACTAGCAGCAGCGCCTGAACGGCGTCTGGAAATGACGCTTGGAACGGCGTCGCAGCAACGCCTACAGCAACACCAAAACGATGCTCCTCGTTGGCGTTGCTGGAATGGGAATGACGCCATAACGGCGTCTGAACTGCATCGCCGACTGGAAGTGATGCCATAATGGCGTCTTGATCGCCTGAAATGGCGCCAAAACGGCACCTAAAATGGCGCTGCAAACAGCGCTTGGTATGCCCCTAAACGGCGCCTGAAACGGATCCGAAATGCCATCCTTTGAACGCCTAAAATGGCGTTTGCCACTGCACCCCGTCCGAAATGAATTATCATTCTCTGTTGTTTATGTTTTAATTAGTGTTTTGGTGAAAATGGGAGGCTCTGATACCAATTGCTAGATTTTCTAATTCTCCATGATCACCCAAAACACATATACAGGATATAAATATATATCAATCATTGTAAACATCATGCCTTCATCTCCAAATAGGGAACCAACCTGAATCCATTAATTTTTCAAAAATAAATACGGTATGGATCTTCTAAGGCTGTGGAGGGCGCCATCTTACTCTGATTCTCTCTGACGATGGGAAGCGGGAGAGATTAGGGTTCTGTTTTATTCAAAAAGATGATCTACTAAAAAACAAAAACTTGGCCTTTTATACCCTCCTGCCTTAAGGACCATACCCATTGGGCTATTGGGCCTCACGAGTCTTAGGCCCATCATCTAAGGCCCGTGATGGCATTGGGCTCTACACATAGGTGGCCCATACTCTTGAAAACTAATACAGAATAAATACCGAACAGGCGAATAGCATAATAATGAATTATGTTACATATATGTACGTCCATATTTTAACAGCACCATTGATTTCTTCAATATAACAAAAGTCTGCATGCATGCACAAATTATTAACATTTTAAGTTTCCAAGTATGTGAAATATTTTACTAACAAATGTACCATAATTCTTATAAAATTAGCCGAAATGTAACATTAGTTTTCAAATTAAACCTAAGAATAACTTGCAAGCTTATTATACATGGACATGCAGAGTCAAATTAATGACTAAGAGCAATGGATTCCGAACTATTTAAAATTCTATTAAAAATTTGATTGAAAACTATTCTTAAAATAGGTTTTGCTCTAAATAACATTAAATAAAAGTTTTTCCATTTTAAAAACAATACTAGACTGAAAACATTTTTTGACATTTTGTTCTAAAAAAATTTAGGGTATTTTCGGATTTTTTTTATAGAGTAATTTTACAAATAATTAAAAATATAAAAATATTTTATACTATACATAATACTTAGAAAGAGGGTATGCACATATATCCATGGATGATATAAAAAATTAAATTAAATAGTTGTAATTTAAGGCTTTATAAATCAAGAATTAAACAAAGAAAATCTTACGTCCAGTCTCTTGTGTGACATGGGCGAAGAAAGCTGCAATCTCGCGCTTAGTACCATTGGCAGAACCATCGTTGCCGAACTGAGAATACGAATTCGAGGCATTAAGAAACGCTGCACCGGTGTAGAAATTCTTCCCAGCACAACTCGAAGCAGCTTGATTAATTATCCCATCGAAAAATGCTTGTGTCACAATATCAGCAACCGAGCTGCCACCACCGGAAGAACCATTGCCGCCACTTGAATAACAAGGACCCGATTGGCAAGTGTTACCACAGTAGTCATTGCCGGTGCCACAGTACCCGTACTTACTGCAACATTGGTCTGAGGCACACCCACAGTTCTGAGACAGCTCCGCAAAGGGCCCCAACAAGAAGGATTATTAGTAGCTTGGCTGCCATTATTGGGAGATGTTTTGTGGAAGAAAGAAGGGAGAATCTGTGAGGTTAAGATGAAAAATATGCTTGTCTTGGAGAGGTATTTATAGGGCAGGTAGGAGAGTTCTATTACAAGATGTTAGTGTTTTTTTAAAATTCAATTGCAACATGCAATTGACTGAATGGATGAGTGTGGAAAATTCCACACTTGCACTTTGGCCATATATGGTGTAGGGGGGATGGTTTAATTTTGAATTTAGTGTGTAATTATTTGATTTGATTGGAAAATTAAATAACTCATTCTCAATCAAGCCTAAATGCAATTTCATCAATCTCATTATCATAGTATTTAGATGGAGTGTTGTTGTCATCAAAGCACTTGAATTCAATTTCATCATCAATGTCAGGTTATTATAGTATTTAAGTGAAATGTCGTTGCCATCAAGGCATCAGATCAAACATATATATACATGCAATTTCATCGTAATTTTTCATATTATGGTAATTAAGTAGTCATTGAACATACTTAAAACCTAAAAATAACTCCATTCAATTGAGCATATACACCATTTCATCATCATTTATTATACTTATGAATTAATTGTATGAAATCAAAGTATGCTTAAAACTTAATAACAAGTACTTTTTCAAATCTATTATGGGTGTAATTTTATTGTTGATTATCATACTGCTTATGAAGTTATTATTATCAACACAATGCCTAAAACTTAAAAATAAATAGTACCCGTTTTGGATCGAGTATAGAGAGATGCAATTTCATCCTCATTATACATTAACTATTTACATGAAGCAATGGTTATTGAGGTATACTTAAGAATAATTCTTTTTAGATTAACTATATATGAAATGTTGACACTTTATCAACATTTCTAATGTACATTCTATCTATGTCCTGATTTTTTGGGTTATCTAATAGAAACATATGCATGTTTCTCCACATACATAACAAATGATATTGCCTAACTTGAATTTAGAAACCCTAGTAATTAAAGAAGTTGGATGAAGAAATGTTTGTTAGACATGGGAAGAAATTGCAATCAAATGACGTGTGAGGAAACCTATTTTTGGCCTTCACTGATATCTTCTTTGGCTCAATTGGGATGTGGGGTTTGATGCAAAACGATCATATGCAGGGTTTGAAAATTTTTGCCACTCCCATCCAAGACAAGGATCAACTCATCATTTCCTTACTATGGATGTATACCATTCTACGCAAAAATGTGGGACAAACTTGGATTGAAATCAGCCAAAATTGATGGAAAAAAAGTGACTAGATAAAATCAAGTCAAGACTCGTTGCTAATTCAGTTAGAGTCGTTAAATTTGAATTTAACAGGTAATGACAAGAATAAGCCGTTAAATTTGAATTTAACTGATAATGACAAGAATAAGGATCGTCATACCCAGAAATTAACATTAAATTAGAATAATAATAAAATTTATTTTCGAACCAGCCATATGGAAGACGAGCCTTAATTTGTTTGATATCTTTACTTGTGAATATGAATGTATTCTTTGTGGAGATTGAACTGAAGTTTGGTATGGAATTTTTGGAGTCATAAAAATAAAATTTAATATTCATCTAATCATTTGATTAAGAAGGTTAGTTCTTGAACTTCTTTTAGGAGTCAATTTATAGCACCACATCCTCCACAGCACGGCATCACAAGCAGCTCCACGACGCCGGGTCGCGGCAAGGGCTTTCAATTCATGGACCCATGAGAAATAAGAGTTCAAAATAGAGTTGCTAATTCATGGGCCACATGAGAAAATGTTCAGAGTCTAGGTCCTGCGAGTCTATGAAGAAGTTCAACTAAAGCTGCAGTTTTAAGATACGGTTTCGAATTTATATTAAAATTGTAATTTTTTTTATGTGATTTTGAATTTTTTCCTTGAATCACGAAACCATGTAATTATCCCTTTTATTTTTTCTATCTTAAAAAAAATAAAAAAATAAAAATAAAAATTAGACTAGTTATTGTTTTGCTTAGAAAGGCCAATTGATTCAAAATTCCATATCATAGTAAAATTTGTATAAAATAATAATATTCTTAAGATCGAGAGAAATTATTTTTTAATGGGTTATTGATTTATCAATAAGTGAATGATTTATTAATTTATTGATAAATAAATTTTTGATTAATTCAGAGAGAGTATTATGTTTTTATTTCAGTGTTTATACATGAAAAAAAAATATTTAAAATAGCGTTTTATGCATTATAAGAAATTAAGGATGAGGTTGAGTTTAATTTAGGTATAAAGAAAAGACAGACAACTTTAGGTGCATATTTTAAACGTAGTTGATGAAAAAAATAGAAATCGTAAAAAATTATTCAATATTTTATTATTGATTCTTCTTTGTTATTGGTTTATGTACTTCATCAATTATTAATTTATATTTACATAAATCTTGAAGGATTTATAAAACAAAATTATTATCTTTTACATATAGCAACGTTATTAATTTAGTATATTAACTTGATTTGAGACCATAAAATTTTATTGTTTAAGTAAAATTATTAATTTATCAAACATTTATTTATTGAGATTATTAGAGTTTGGTGACCCGAATTCTATTTGGTCTGACTCGAAAAGCTTACGATACAATATATGTAGTGAAACTAAAATTATGAGAATTTTTTTAGAGTCTATGATGATAGTGGAGGGATCAGGCCTATGTAGTAACCACTCAAATCTCTCCTTGTATCAATTTTTTGATATAGTGGATTTTTTTCTCCTCTACTCGTGACTTTTTTCATCTAGGATTTTTCACGTAAATTTATGTGTTTTTTTTTTTTTTTTTTCTCTCTTGTTACCCTTTCTCGTTTTTTTGTGACAAAGATTTTATTATAAAAGTATACTCTATGCCAACCTCCTCTACTATATATATTTGTGGACCTTAATCCTAGATGATCCTCTACTCTACAAAATTGAAAACACCCTCTTCTACCTTTCAAATCCCAATCTCCCAACTTAGCTCTCCATTGATGAGGACTTGATACCATAAAATGTTGCATGCAATATTGTACCTGTCAATTGTCCTTTAGAAAGTATGCCTATAGATACTATAATTGTATTATATATGTTTTCTTGCTACGAAAAATATAACTAAGATATTAAGGTATAAACTGTCACAAGTTATAAAAAATATGACTAAGACACAAAATATATAACTTACTTAAGTACAAAAATGTGATTAAGATATTAATGTATAATAGATATAACCTAAGTACAAAGAATGTGATTAAGGTATTAAGGTATAAAAAAAATATAA
Organism: Vitis rotundifolia; assembly: GCA_030254885.1. Taxonomy (NCBI): domain Eukaryota; kingdom Viridiplantae; phylum Streptophyta; class Magnoliopsida; order Vitales; family Vitaceae; genus Vitis; species Vitis rotundifolia. The sequence continues at coordinate 21,520,229 of CM058155.1, forward strand.
CATAGGTATAGAGTAATTATGTAAGGCATTAAATATTAAATATTATTAAATTTTACCGACCACCACTTCCATATCCACAACCCAACCCACTCCCACTACTCACATTATTCTCCCTACCTTACATGTCATCAAACACACTACTCCTACCCTATTCATTAACCGACAAGGCAATTTCCTACATGCAATAATACCCCATAAATTTCAATATTAAATTACTAGCCACACTACCATTTGTTTCTTTTTGTTGTGTTACTCTTGTGGTAGTAGATTTCTCCATATTATTAGTGTTTTTGATACCTAAATTTTATTTGATATGACTCAAAAAGCTTACGGGTCTGATCCCATGGCCTACCATTGATCTTATTGGGGGTGTAAGGGCTCCACCCGCATGATATGGATATGCTTTGTTATTGATTCTCATGAATTTCTTTTTCCTCTGTTCGTGATTTTTTTGTCTAAGATTTTATACATTAATCTATATATTCTTATTCTCATATTCTTTTATTGTCTTTTCTCATTTCTGTGTTAGAATTAGTATACTTTACATAGATCTTAATTAAATTCACAAATTTGTATCTCTATTATAGAAGTCCAAAGCTGCTTTTATACTAATAAATTATATAAATGAATAATACAAAGCTTTTAATACTAATAAACTATTTAACTTTTATTCATTGATGGAAGAACATTACAAAAAATCATGTTCATGTTCTCAAAGTTACTTCAGAGACTCCATGGGAAAACCCTAAATAGGATTTGATACGCATTTTTCTTATTTTCCTCGTAGTTCACATATACTCCTCATATAACTTGGCTAGGGTTGTTATATTCTTGTCTGCCTTAGCAAGTGAGGTTCTCACCGGGCGAAATCCCGAATTGACTGCAGTAATCCTTATAATACTTAAGCCGTGCAGTAACTGCACCCGTGTTTCCACCATTACATTCAATAGCACCATTGATGACTCGAATTGTAGCACCAAAACCTTGGCCTGTGATAGAGTGAACATTGGTCGTCCAATACCAGAACGCAGTCTTGAATGAAACAACTACGTCAGTTGCAACAATATCAGGGTTTCTCAAGCCATCAAACCCATTGTTTTTCCGGCAAGGCCATAGTTATAGTTCCATTTTAATTGAAGTGGTCCACGGCCATAGTATTTCTGCCTAGCCACACATGGATATTGGGTATTGCTATTATCACAATAGTTCTTAGAGGCACCACCTATTTGATTTATGTAACAAAAGTCTGCATGTACAAATTAATAATATTAATTCCATGCAACATATAAGTGAATTCATCATAAAATTAACTCAAATGTAGTATTACCCGTTAAATTCAAGTTAAGATGCCACCTATATAAGATACGATAGCCTATGATTTGACCTTCAACTTATTACATATGATGATCATATATAGTTAAATTGCTAAGAGGAGGAATATATTTGTAAAATTCAAATAATTGAATCTTATATAAACATTTGCTTAGAAACTATTCTCAAAAACAATTTTATATCCCGTCTAACTTTAGAAAAGCATTGGCAAATATTGAAGTATTGAAAATAATTTTTTGAGAATTTGTTCAAAAAAAAGAAAAAGAAAAAAACCTAACTTTTTATTATAGCTTTTTTGTTTTCAAAAATTAGAGATTTGGAATAGTTGGAATCTAAGGCTTTATAAACATTAAAAAAGAATGAAAATCTCACGTCCCGTCTCATGTGTGACGTGAGCAAAGAAAGCAGCACTCTAGAGCTTAGATTCAAGGGCGGAGCAATCCTTGCCAAACCCAGTATACGAATTCAAGGCACTAAGAAACGCTGCGCGGGTGTAGAAATGCTTCCCTTCGCAATTCCCGGCAGCTTGATTAATAATCCCATCGAAAAACGCCGGTGTCACGGTATCAGCAACGGAGGCACCCCCGGAAGGACCACCACTTGAGTAACAAGGACCTGCTTGGCAACCGTCACCGCAGTAGGCGTTGCCGGTGCCATCGTAGCCTCACTTGCTGCAACATAGGCCTGAGGCGCACCCACAGCTCTGAGCCACTGTGGAGCCCTGCATGGCTCCCAAAAGGACTCCAAGAAGAAGGATTGTTGTCAGCTTGGCTGCCATTTTTGGGAGAGGTTATTGTGGAAGGAAGAATGGAGAATGTGTGACGTGAAAATGGAGGACTTGGGAGGCGTATTCACAGGGCAGAAAGGACAGCCCAAGAAGAAGATATTATGATTTTTACAAACTTGCTCTTTGGCCATTATTAGTCTCGGTGGCATGGTTTTGAATTTTGAATTTGTCTTCTAGTGATAGTCTGATAGATAATCATTTGATTTTAAAAAAGAAAAATGATTAATTCATAAACATTTTAAAGCCCTCAAGAGAAAATAATTACCTTTTTTTCGGGTCGAGCATAAATGTAATTCATCGCCGTTTGTCATAATATTTAGGTGAAGCATACATGCAATCAATATTCTCGAAGTACACTTAAAATTGACTCTTTTTGGATCAATGGCTCGTAGATGAAATTTTCTTTTTATTTTTTTTAGTACCATGCTTTCTTAAAAATAACTCCTTTTTATATCAAGCATGTATATAATTTCCGGGTTATTTATCATATTATTTAGGTATGAAGTAATAGTTGTGAAGACATACCTAAAACTTAAAAATAATTATTTGATGCAATTTAGGTAAAATAATTATTTGAGGCAGACTTAAAACCCAAAAATTATTTTGTGATGAATTTGGATTGAACACAAATGTGACGTATATCATATTTATTTAGATGAATCTAAAAACAACTCTTTTTGGATTGAGGATACATGCAATTAATATTGTACATATGTAATTTAATCTTCATTTCCTGTACCATTGGATGTAGCGCATACTCAGAGCTTTTAAGTCAATACTTTGTAAGTATAAGTTATTTTAATAAACCCTAAATAAATAGTGGCATCACTATCTTGAATCAATCATACATGCATGTTTCTCTAGTGATATGACAAATAATATTGGATAACTTAGAAGTTAGTAACCCTACCAAGGATTTTTGACAAAGAAATGTCTCTTATATATTTCAAAGCACATATGTATCATATTTATCTCATCTGGCAACACCGATACTTATCTTCTTTGACTTATTTGAATTGCATGTGGGGTTAGATGTAAAAAAATCGGATGCTTTGAAAAAAATTTCCCATCCATTTAAAGTATGGATCAATTTATTTTCTATTTGTCCATGGGACAAAGATAATTAATTTCCATCGGATAAGGCAATGCATCATACTATTCAACCTAAAAAAGTCAGACAAACCTTATAAAAGATTGCCAAACTTATTGGAGAAAGGTGACCAGATAAAATTAGGTTAAGACTCTTTGCTAAGCTCTCGATGACTAAAATTTGATTGGAGCCGAAGTTAACAGAACCCTTTGCTTGATATATTATATATATATATATCATGACTTAAGAATCAATTCATACCACCGCAGCCTGGCTGGTCCTAACCAACACGGCATCGCAAGCAGCCCCACGGCACCGCGTCCCGCCAGGTGTTGTCAGTTCATGGTCCCCATGATAAAATGTTTGAATGGGTATGAATTTTGTATGTTATTATATATCAAGATAAAAATATCAAGATAGGAACATCTAGGTTGGATTTTATAAAAATATAAAAATTTCAGACAAAAATTCTAAAAAATATATTTTTTGTGAAGGTAAAATTTTATTTAAATAAATGTTAATATTTTTAAATACATTAAATGTCTCAAAGGTGATCTACCAGGTTTAAAAGCACTTAAAAGATGTTTAAAAAAAATGATTTTTTTTTTCGGGGCTTTTTTCATCTACTAGTGGAATTGCTCAATACCATAGTTGAAGCAGTTGTTCAAATATCTTATGATATGTGAATAAAAAAAATTCTTGTTAATGAAAATAAAATAAAATAAAGAACAATAATTTTCAAAAATTATTTTCTAAGGTTTTGTAGAATAAAAATCTGTTTGAAAACCTGAAATATTTTTAACATATTTTCAAATATGTTTTAAAAATAATCTTTTATATTTAGTGTTTTATTTGTAATCATTCTATATATTTGTATAATTATTTTTTTAAACAGCTCTCAAGAAACAAATAAAAATAATTAAAAAATATTTTATAAAAATATCATATTTTCCATATTTATAAACAGAAAATATTAAACAATTTTTCAGTTGTTAATAATGTTTTTTTGTTTTTATATTTAGGAAAATAGAAAACTACTCTCGAAAATAATTATCAAACAAACCCTAAATGTAGGGGTTATTCTTACTTTACAAATGGGTTAATTTGAATTAGATTCAACCATCATATTTGCCCTAGTTGATTAAGATTTAGGAAAGAAAGAAGTAGATTCACTTAAATTTTAGAAATGAGTGGATTAGAGAGCATATTAGAACTTTAGGAAAAACCCACAAATGATTCATCAACAGAAGGTGCATGTACTTCAATTATTCAAATCAATGACATGTAATATCTTTTATCCATGGATAATCTTGATTTTGATACATGTTCACATACATGCATAATGATATATATTGTAATTTTTTTTATCAAGCATTCTTTTTGGTAAATTTAGATACTAGTCTCCTAGACTTGTAAGTCTATATAAACTCTCTCTTAACCAATTTTAGGATTGGACACTTTGAGAGAATCAATCAACTTGCCCTATCATTCTTCACAAAATTGAATTCTGAATTGTTGAAAGGATTTGCATCCCCTAAGAAGCTCAGAGCAATCCGTTAGAGCGAAGTGCTACGTTGCGAAGATAAATCAAGGTATAGGTGTTGGAGAGTAAGTCTTTAAGATAAAGAAATCAAGTAAATATATATACTTTGATCTTATACGGTGAATTGTAAATTACAACTCTTAGACCACTACGGTTTTTTATCCTCCCAGTTAGTGTGAGGGTTTTCTACATAAAAATTCCTATGACCTTGACTTGATCTTTGATTACTTTGAATATCTCTAATATCTTCAAGTTTTAATTTGGGCTAATTTATTTAGGTCATTCTCCCAAAAATATTTCAAGAGAAAATATTTTCACCAAAGCTATGTTTAAATCCTGAAAAGTCCTAAGAAAAGAAGAAAAAAAATTACTAAGAAAAATGATTTTCTTATGTACTTTGACTTCACCATGGAAAGTACGAAAGAAAATCAAATATAATTAAATTTAATTAAAAATGTATGCATTTTTAAATTATTTAATCTTTAAATAAAAGAGAAAAAATAAGTAAAATGAGTTTGAAGTAGCATATAAAAATTATTTTATTTTATTTTTTCCCTTCACTTTTTCTTTTCTTCTTTATTTTTTTCCCCTCAAATTTTTCAAGAACCAAACATAGCCTAAAAGTATTTCAAATAAAAACACTATAAAATATATTCTTAATGGTTGTAACTTAGAATAATATGTTGTTTTTTAAAAAGATAGATTTATCTAGAAAAATAAAATAAAAATCTCAATCCTACTAACCCTTTTTTTACAAAAATATTCAATTCCTAACTTAAAAACAAAATGCTTGGTATCTAAATATGGTTAAATCTCTCTCTCTCTCTCTCTCTCTCCAAAATTCCTTGCCACCCAAAATTTTTAAGAAACAAAAAATAAAAGAACATGAATTTTATGAGGACTTAAAGGTATTATACCTTAATTAAAATCACAAATTTGTGTCTTTATTATCACATAGATCCAAACCTTTTGATAGAAGTAAACAGTATAACTTTTATTCATTAACGGAAGGACATTATAACAATATGATTTTACAACAAAAATCATATGTCCTGGTGTCAAATTTACTTCAACGACTGCATGCAGAGCATTATATGGCAAAAGCCCTACTAAGGGTTTCATACCACATAACTCTTTATTCTTCTCACAGTTTGCGAATACCCTTAATATGTATAATTCAGTTGGAGCTTGTATACGTATAACTTATCAGCAAGTGAGGTTGTCACCAGGTGAAACCCCGAGCTGACTGCAGTAGTCCTTGTAATACTGAACGCGGGCATTAACGGCAGCTGTGTTTCCACCATTACATTCGACGGCACCATTGATGGCTTTAATTGTGGCACCAAAACCTTGGCTTAGGACAGAGTGAACATTATTCATCCAAAACCATAATGCGGTCTTGAATGAAATAACCACGTCAGTTGCAACAATTCCAGGGTTGCTCAAGCCATTGAATCCAATGCTGTTTCCAGCAACGCCATAGTTGTAGTTCCATGTTAGTTGAAGCGGTCCACGGCCATAGTAATTTTGACCGGACACACATGGATATTGGGTATTGCTTGAATCACAATAGTTATGAGAGGCACCATCGATTTCTTCAATATAACAAAAGTCTGCAAGCATGTACAAATTACTAATATTTGAGTTTACAAGTATATGAAATATTTTGCTAACAAATCATAGTCAAATTAACGACTAAGAGCAATAGATTCCGAAAGTTTGACTGAAAACTAGTCTTAAAATAGGTTTTGCTCTGAATAACATAAGAAGAAAAGAAGGTTTTTCAATTTTAGAAACAGTTGGCAGATACTAAACTGAAAACATTTTCTGAAAACAGTTGGCATATTATTTTTTACAGTGTTTTTTAAAATATGAAAAATATTTTAATATTTTTGTATTATACGTCAAATGTGAAAAATATTTTTTCATATTTAAATTTATAAATAAAATTTTGTCTTTAAAAATAATTAAAATTTGTTTCTTGAAGAAGTTGTCAAAGAAACCCTAAAGTTTCATAACTAAAAAAATAAAAAATAAAAAGAGTATGTGGGTATATAAAAAATAAAATAAAATAAGATAGTTGGAATTTAAGACTTTACAAAATATTAAAAAGGGAAAATCTTACGTCCAGTCTCGTGTGTGACATGAGCGAAGAAAGCTGCAATCTCGCGCTTAGTACCATCGGTAGAACCATCGTTGCCGAACCCAGAATACGAATTCAAGGCACTAAGAAACGCTGCACGGGTGTAGAAATTCTTCCCAGCACAACTCGAAGCAGCTTGATTAATTATCCCATCGAAAAATGCCTGTGTCACAATATCAGAAACCGAGCTACCACTGCCGCCACTTGAATCACAAGGACCCGATTGGCAACCGTCACCGCAGTAGTCACTGCTGGTGCCACAGTACCCGAACTTACTGCAACATAGGCCTGAGGCACACCCACAGTTCTGAGCCACTGCAGCTCCGAAAAGGGCCCCAACAAGAAGGACTGCTAGTAGCTTGGCTGCCATTTTTGGGAGATGTTTTGTGGAAGAAAGAAGGGGGAATGTATGAGGTGAAGATGAAAAATATACTTGGTTTGGAGAGGTATTTATAGGGCAGGTAGGAGACTTCCGGTACAAGATATTAGTGGTGTTTTCAAATCCAATTGGAACATGCAATTGACCGAATAGATGAGTCTGGAAAAATTCCACATGCACTTGCACTTTGGCCATATATGGTGTTGGTGGCATGGTTTAATTTTGAATGTATCATATAGTTAGTTGAATTTATCAATATATATAATTTTATCAACATTTCTCATGTACATTGAATCTATGTCCTGATTTTTCGGGTCATATAATACAAACATATGCATGTTACTCCACATATATCTAACTTTGAATTTCGAAATCCTAGTAATATTTAACTAAGTTCAATAATTAAATGTTTGTTATTGTACGCCATTGTAATGACGTGTGAGGAAATTTATCTTTGACTGAGTCGGGTCGTGGGGCTGGATGCAAAAATATCATATGCAAGGTTTGAAAATTCTTTCCATTCCCATCCAAACCAAGAATCGACTCATCATTTTATTTTATTTTTTTATTTTTTTGAGGACGCAAAAAGGATGGACAAACTTGGATAGAAAACGGCCGGCCAAACTTGATGCTAAATAAAATTACATCAAGACTCGTTCCTAACTTCTCGAGAGCTAAAATTAAATTTTACCTTACGGGTAATGACAAGAATAGGGACCATCATATCGAGAAATTAACATTAAATTGGAATAATACTAATAAAATTTATTTTCAAACATGAGGATGGAAGGCGATCGAGTCTTAATTTACTTGATATCTTGACTTATAAGAATGTATTTTTTGTGGAGGTGGAACTGAAGTTTGGTATGGAATTTTTGGAGTCATAAAAATAAAGATTAGGAGTCATAAAAATTTGCCAAATACCTTAGAGCCCATTTGGCGGTGATTTTCAAACGTGTTTCTACCTTTAAAAACACTTTTAAGTATTTTTGGGATGAAAATAAGGTGTTTGGCAAATTTTAAAAAAACACTTTTGAAACTCCAGAAAAACACTTAAAAGTGATTTTTAGAGAATCGCTTGACAGGTGTTTTTTAAAAAAAAAAAAACACTTCAAAAATTTTTAAATATTCCAAAAATGCCCCCAAGTGATTCCCGATACCTTCCTTTCCATTTCACTCATACCTCTCTCCTTCATTCTCTTCATCCAACGCTCTCCATCCGAGACTGCATAGTAGGAAGACCCTCTATTCGGCCAAAAATCGAATCGTTTGGATTCAAGATTCTATGCCCAATTCAGATCGCGAATTGTTCTGCCTCGGCCTCTATCTACTCGAGTTCTTGAGAATCAACTTTGATGAAAACATAGGTCGGCCTATGTTACCATCAATTCTGAATGAGAATGCATATATGAACCGTGTGTTAAGCCTATTTACGAACTCTGTGTTGAGGTTGAGGGAAGCATATTGGGAACAACAGTTTCAAGTGAGAAGAACAACAGTCCCATTTATGCATGTTGTAACAAGTCAGTTTTTCCCATCATAATATCAGTATTCAGATCCTTGGTCTATGGGAGAAGATCATTTGATTTTCAGGAGTTGAAATCAACAATACACCAAGTGTTCTCAGTTCCCATTGTGTTTGCATCCACCAGGTGTTCGATGATTGGTCCATGAGAAGCCAAAGTAGAAGGAGGAGTTCATCGTAGAGTGGGATATGGCAAACAACAAGTAGGAATACATGAAGTCATTCAAAGTGGAAGAGTGTACTCAATCTGCTATAAGTTGGGGTTCTATTGTGTGGGTTTTGGGCAATCATGTATTGTTTTATTTGAAAATTATCTTTTATTCAATGTTATTTTTTATTGATTTAGATGTTTTTTGTAAATATTTTTCAAAATTTTATTATAATGATAAAAAAAAAAAATTATTAATTTTAATTAGAAAAGTTTTTTTTTTTTTTTTTTTGAGAAATTAATAGGTAATCATATATTATTTTATTTTAAAAATTATCTTTTATTCAATGTTTTTCTTATTGATTTAGATGTTTTTTTAAATATTTTTTAAAATTTTATTATAGTGATAAAAAATTATTAATTTTAAAATAATATATAATCAAATAATTTATTATATCATGATTGATATTTATTTATTAATCCAATTCATTTTGTAAACATTTTTCAAAATTTTATTTAAATAAAAAAATTATTTTTAGTTTTTTTTAACAATATAAATATATTTATTCTTTTGAAAAGTTTTTTATTTATCATACTATTTTCTTTTTGTAATTAAAATTATAAGTCCTTTTTGGTAATTTATTAATATTAAAAGTGTTTTTATGCTTATACAACATATTATCAAAAACACTGTTAGAATTATTTTTTCTGATTCTCATAAAAGTGTTTTTCATAAAAACACTACATAAGAAAACACTTTTAAGAAAAACGCTTCTATTAGAATCACTGTCAAATGGGCTCTAAGTCTTGTTTAATTTGGAACTTATTTTTTTGTTAAAAAAAATAGAAAATAATGATTTTATGGTGAAGAAAAATAATAGAATCATTCTAGATCAACTTTTGTCCATAAATTCATAGTATTGATTGAGTCATTATTTAAATTTTAAGTTATTTTTAAAATTTATTAGACTCATTAATGAATATAAAGTATTAAGTTTTGTTTGATTTGAAATTCATTTATCTAGTGAAAAAAAAAATTGAAAAATAAATATTCTATGTAAAAGAGAAACAATAAAATCATTTTAAACCAATTTTTGTCCATAAATTTTTTGTATTAATTGATTCATTATTTGAGTTTTAAATTATTTTTAAAAATCACTAAATTTGTTAATAAATTCAACTCATTAATTTTTGTTTAATTTGGAATTCATTGCCTAGCAAAAAAAAATTGAAAAATAATAATAATTATTATTATTATATATAGTCATTCTTGATCAATTTTTGTTCATAAATTTTTAGAATTGATTAGTTCACTATTAGAGTTTTAAATTATTTTTTAGGATTATTAGATTCATTAATAAATCCAATGCATTAAGTTTTATTTAATTTAAAGTTCATTTGCATAGTGAAAAAAATCAAAAAATAATAATTTTATATAAAAGAGAAATAATAAAGTTATTCTAAACCAATTTTTGTCCATAAATTTTTTATATTACTTAGTTTACTATTTAAATTTTAAATTACTTTTAAAAATGACTAGATTCATTAATGAATCCAATGCATTAAGTATTACTTAATTTGAAGTTTATTTGGCTAATAATATATATATATATATATATATATATATATAGAGAGAGAGAGAGAGAGAGAGAGAGAGAGAGAGAGAGAGAGAGAGAGAGAGAGAGAGAGAGAGAGAGAAGGAAGTAACCTAGATATTTAAAATAAATTTTGATTTATAACTTATAATGTTATTGAGTTCCATGACTTTTTAGTATTGGTTAAATTAGTTTTTGAGTTTCAAATAATGTTTTTAAATTAATAAATTCTATTTATCAAGTACAATTTGATTTGAATTTTATTTTTTTAATGAAAAATTTTAGAAAGTTAAAACAAATTCAAAATAGTACATGTAATTTAAATGAATATTATATTTTAAGATTTGTGGCATTGGTATTAGATCGTAAAGAGAGAAAGGAAATGATATTATGTTCAATTTTATTTTTATTTTTTTATAGTTTTTTAAAAAAATTCTATATTTTCTTTTTGTTTTTAAAAATTGATGAAAACAACTTTTACTTATTCTCTAAAAATTATTCTCTATTTCATGTTATTTTTAAAAATTGTTTTCAGAGAATAATTATCAAACAGTATTATAAATTTTTAAAAATAGTTTTCTATTTCTAAAAATGAGAAACTATTTTTATATCACATGACCAAATAAACTCTAAGTTTTTTTATGTGAATTTGAATTTTTCCTAGGGTCACAGAACCACATAATTATCTTTTTAAAAAAAATTAAACTACCTATTGTTTTTCTCAAAAGGGCTAATGGACTCGAAATTCCATACTAGAGCAAAACTCCTGTAAAATGATAATATTCTTAATTTATCATATATTTATTTAGAGTGTTATACCTTATGTCGACATCTATATATATATATATATATATTATTCATCTATCTCAAGTTTTGCATTAATTAAGATCCTTAAACCAAGACCTTGATCCTAGATGATCCTCAACTCAACAAAATTAAACACTACTTGTCCTTCCATTAATGAGAGCTTTATACCACCAAGTGCTGCATGTTGTATTGTATGTGTCAATTGTCATTTAAAAATATGCATGTAGGTATTGTGTTTTCTAGATATAAAAAATATATATATATTATCAAAGTATTAAGGTACAAATAATTATATTTTCTAGATTAAAAAAAATGTGACCAAAGTACTAAGATGAAAAAAAGTATATGACAAGTTAAGAAAAATGTCACTAAAATATGAAATATATGACAAGGTACTCAGGTACGAAATTGTGATTAAGTATTGTTATATAAAATATAAAAATATTATTAATGCATTAAAGTAAATATATATATAAAGTATATGACTAAGATGTGATCTAAATAAAATTTAAAAAAATGAGATCAATATATAAAAATTTAATCAAAGTATAAAAATACAAAAATTATGTAAAAAATAAATTAATTAATAAACACACACACACATACATATATATATATAAGTTTATTATCATTTAATAATTGAGATAATGATTTTCTTAAACAAAAGATTGTTACCTTAATGCAATGAGACTTTCAACTTGCTTATATTTTCTTCACCACAAAAATAAAATTCATCTTCAATAATAGTAAGGTACAAGAAATCTTGAATTTTCCATTCTCTTTCCTATCAAAATGATTAATAAAGATAAAAAAATGTGTTTTGTACTCTCTAGAATTTATTAAATTAAATTGTGATAAATATTATATATGATATATTTAATTCATTTTTATCTTAATTGATTGATTTTTTTCATTAGGTAGTAAAACTATATAAAAATTCTCTTTAATATAATAATGTATTAATTTAAAAGAATTGTGAAATTTTTATATTTCTAAATATATATAGAATCTAAGCTCACTTATACTTCTTCTTTTTTTTTTTTTTTTTTTTACAACTATCATATATTACATCTTGTAGCCAAGTTTTACCCTTAATTTAATATCATTTTAAATCATTAAATATTAAATACTAAAGTTTACCAAACACCACCTTCCACATCCACTACCCAACCCACTCTCACCTCTCACATTTTCCTCCCAACCTTACCTTATAAATCATTAAAGACACCACTCCTACCCTATTTATTAACCCACAAGGCAATGCCCCATGTGCAATAACACCCACCTGAATAAGTGGATGGCATGAGAGCACTCACGTCAATTGTACATTACTAGCCATACCACCATATCTTTTCTTTTCTTTTCTTTTCTTTTCTTTTCATTGTCTTGTTCTTGTGGTGGTAGAGCTCTCCTTTTTTTTCTTTTTTTAATTTAATTTGTTAGTATTTATCATAGAAATCCCAAGCTTTTGATACTAATAAACTATACAAATGAATAATCTAAAGCTTTCAATACTAATAAACGACGTAGCTTTTATTCATTGATAGATGAACATTACAACCATATGATTTTAGGACAAAAATCATGGTCATGTTCTTAAAGCTACTTTCAAAGACTACATACATACCACATATCTCTCATTTTTCTCATAGCTCACTTATTGTCTTCGATACATAACTTAGCTAGGGTTTGTACATTGTTGTCTACCCTAGCAAGTGACGTTATCACCAGGCGAAACGCCAAATTGACTGGTGTAGTTTTTGTAATACTGGACACGTGCATTAACCTCGGACGGCTTACGACCATTACATTCAGCAGCACCGTTGATGGCTCGAATTGTAGCACCAAAACCTTGGTTTATAACAGAGTGAACACTGTTCATCCAAAACCATAACGCGGTCTTGAACGAAATATCTGGGTTGGTTGCAACAATTCCAGGATTGCTCAAGCTGTTGAACCCAATACTTCTTCCAGCAGGACCATAATTGTAGTTCCATGTTAGTTGGAGTGGTCCACGCCCATAGTACTTCTGCCCAGCCACGCATGGATATTGGGTATAACTACTATTACAATAGTTCTTAGAGGCACCACCCATTTCATTTATGTAACAAAAGTCTGCATGTACAAATTAATAATATTAATTTCAAGTAACATATATGTAAATCGAGTCAAATTCAAGTTAAGATGTGACCAATATAAGATAGGTCATGCCTAGCTAAATTGCTAAGAGGAGGAATGTACTTATAAAATTTGAACAATTAGATCTTAATTAAATATTTGGTTGGAAACTATTTTTAAAAACAGTTTTATTTTGGGTTTTAACTTTAAAAACACATGGACAAATATTAAAATATTGAAAATAGGGTTTTGAGAATTTGTTCAAAAAAAAAAACTAACTTCTTATAATAGTTTTTCATTTTTAAAAAGCAGTATATTTCAAATAGTTGGAATTTAAGGTTTTATAAACATTAAAAAAGAATGAAGATCTCACGTCCGGTCTCATGTGTGACATGGGCGAAGAAAGCAGCAATCTCGCGCTTAGACTGATTAGCGGAACCACCCTTGCCAAACCCAGGATACGAATTCAAGGCACTAAGAAACGCTGCACGGGTGTAGAAAGGCTTCCCTTCGCAATTCCCGGCAGTTTGATTAATAATCCCATCGAAAAACGCCTGTGTCACAACATCAGCAACTGAGACACCGCCGGAAGAACCACCGCTTGAGTTACAAGGACCTGCTTGGCAACCTTCGCCGCAGTAGGCATTGCCGGTGCCACAGTAGCCGAACTTACTGCAGCATAGGCCTGAGGGACACCCACAGTTCTGAGCCACTGTGGAGCCCTGCAGGGCTGCCAAAAGGACTCCAACAAGAAGGATTGTTAGCAGCTTGACTGCCATTTTTGGGAGAGGTTATTGTGGAAGGAAGAATGGAGAATGAGTGGTGTGAAGATGGACTTGGGAGTGGGGTATTTATAGGGCAGAAAGGAGAACTCAAGAAGAAGATATTTGATTTTTACAAACTTGCTCTTTGGCCATTATTGTTAGTGGCATGGTTTTGGATTTATAATCTAGTAATCATCATTTGATTTGAAGATTAATTAATTAATTCTAAACATTTTTTAGCCCCCATGGGAAAATAATTACATTTTTTAAGGTCAAGCGTAGATGTATTGCATTGTCGTTTATCATAGCGTTTAGGTGAAGCATGCAATTAACATTTGCCGATCGAGGCATACTTAAAATGCAAAAATTAAATCATTGTCTTTGGATCGACCATTGATGCAATTTCATTTTCATTCTTCTTAGTACCACGCTTAAAACCTAAAAATAACTCTTTTTAAATCAAGCATGTGTATAATGCTTTGGTTATTTATCATATTGTTTAGGCATGAAATAATAGTTGTCGAGACAAACTTAAAACCTAAAAATAATTATTTGATGCAACTTAGGAAAATAATTGTTTGAGGCATGTTTAAAACTCGAAAATAATTCATTTGATGAATTTGGATTATACATGAATGTAGTTATTTATCATATTTATTTAGGTGAACCTAAAAACAACTCTTCTTGGATGGAGGATACATGCAATGGACATATGCATGCAATTTCATCATCATTTCATGTATCATTAGGTATAGTGCATACGTAAAACTTTTAAGCCGACACTTTGTAAGTATGAATTAGTTTAACAAACCCTAAATGAACAAAGACATCAACACCTTGATTCAAACATATATGTTTCTCTGGTTACATGAAAAATAATATTGCATAACTTGGAACTTAGAAACCCTACCAAGGAATATTGGCAAAGAAATCTTTGTTATATATGGAAAAGTTTTTTCTATCTAGGACATTGTCAATCAAAGAACATGTGTATCATATTTATCTTGTCTTATCACTTATGTTTGTCTTCTTTGGCTCAATTGCATTGCATGTGGGGTACGTTGGATGTAAAAAGATTGAAGGCTTTGAAAATTCTTCATACCTTGTCTAAAACATGGATCAATTCATTGTTACATCGTTATATTTGTCCCTTTTAGATGGGACAGAGATAATTAATTTACCTCGGATAAGACAATACATCATTCTAACCAACCTTAAAAACTTTATGGAAGATTGCCAAACTTGATGGAGAAAGGTGACTAAATAAAATTAGGTCAAGATTCCTTACTAACCAGTCGATGACTAAAATTTGATTGGAGCGAATTTAACAGATAATAGTATGACTAAAATCATGGAGATCGAGAAATTAACATTAAACTAGGATAACAATAATAAAATTCATTTTCGAACAAGGGTTTAAAGGATGAATCTAATTTGCTTGATATTCAATATATATACGTAGGAGTCAATTTGTACCACCACAGCCTGGCAGGTCCTAACCAACACGGCATGGCAAGCAGCCCGACGACAGCGCGTCGCGGCTGGTGTTGTCAGTTCATAGTTCCCATAAGAAAATGGTCACAGGGTTCAACATGCATGCATGAATAGGTATGAATTTTACATATATGAAAATATCTTGAACTGAAGGAATCTCGGTTGGAATATCCGAGGTTGGGGGTTTTATAAAAATATAAAAAATTCCAGACAAAAATTCCAAAAAAATATATTTTTGTGAAGATAAAAATTTATTTAAATGAATTTTAATATTTTTAAATACATTAAATTAGGTTTAATTTTTTTATCTTTTTTTTTTTTCATGTCTTGGTTTAAAAAAAATTGCAATTATGATTACAAGTTTATACCTTCTCGTGATTTTTATATTTGCAATAGGTAATTTGATGAAATTTGAATATAATTAAAGATCATATTGTAGACATAAAAAAATTAGTGGATTAAATTACCACTAATTTGGTCTTCCAAAAATAATAATAATAATAATAAAATGTCCTCTTATGAATAAGTCTTTCTAATCTCCAACTATAAAAAGGATAATAATAATAATAATAAAATTATTATTATTATTATTATTATCTTATTGGAACTAAATCCCTTGAATTAAGCAACTAAAATTAAGGAATTTGAAATTCAAATTCCCTATCTTCACTTATAAATAGAGGTGTCTTCTATTTAGAAGAAGGGGGGAAGAAAGGAAAATCTCAAAAAAAAATTCCAAAGGGGAAGAAGCTTCACAACAAAAGAAAGGGCTTCATCAAATCTCCCTACAAGTTCAATAAACGGCAAAAGAACTAATACACTCGTTCTTCGCCATTTAACAAGGTCATTCGGGAATAAGCCACTTGTTGCCCTCGATTGATCTTCGAAATCAAGAAAACGTCGTTATCATCTTCCAAAATTTGATCAAGCAAAAGAATTAATATACTCGTTCTTTGCCATTCAATAAGGTCATTCGGGAATAAGCCACTTGTGGCCCTCAACTCGTTCTTCGCCATTTAACAAGGTCATTCGGGAATAAGCCACTTGTGGCCCTCGATTCGCCATTTAACAAGGTCGTTCGGGAATAAGCCACTTGTTGCCCTCGATTGATCTTCGAAATCAAGAAAACGTCGTTATCATCTTCCAAAATTTGATCAAGCAAAAGAATTAATATACTCGTTCTTTGTCATTCAATAAGGCCATTCGGGAATAAGCCACTTGTGACCCTCAATTGATCTTCAAAATCTAGAAAACGTCATCATCGTCTTCCAAAGTGTGACCAAGACAAAAGAATCAAAGGGAAAAATATTCTTTTTGGAAAAGAATATTTTTTTTGAGATTGTACCCACATATTCCTAATTTTAATAAATCTTTTGTTCACATCATTTTTCTATTTATTTTGCTAATCTTGTAGGATAAATTTTACAAAATTTGTGCGTACACATATAAATGGCAATCTACTACCCAATAAGAAGTCGAAGTGCAATGATTTACTCTCAATCATATAAATATTATCCATTTTGGGGTTCTCACCTACATGGGAGTAATTGTGATATATAGACGTGGTTTTAAACCGTAAAGAACCTTTGGGCCTAGAGTGGATGCTAATTTTCTACATATAAAAGTCCATTTCTCCATGGACCAACTAACTTCTCTTTATGTACTTAAGGAGATCGTGAGAATGCATAAAGGGTGATTGTGATACATTAGAATTAGGAAAAAAATTCATAATATTACATATGTAAGTATATGGGTTTCTCTCAATTATATAGATATGTTTTAAAGTTGTTCGGGCCTTTTTAGATTCAAAACATTATTCTTTGTTTGGATCAAGTTGTTGTTAGGGTTGGATGGAGAAAATATTAAAAATATCTTTGATAACCGTTTTCGTAAACAATTTTGAAAAATGATTTTTGAGAACATTTTTAAAAAATTATTCTCTTATTTTTATAAAATAAAAGTCTGTTTTGAAACCTAAAATATTTTTAACCCATTTTTAATATTTTGAAATATGTTTTAAAAATAATTTTTATATCTAGTAGTTTATTTTTAATAATTCTATATATTTGTATAATAATTTCTTAAAACAACCATCAGAAAATAAGTGAAAACATTAAAAAAATAACTAAAAAATGTTATCTAAAAACACCATGTTTTATGTTCTTAAGAATATAAAATATAAAATAGCTTTTGGTTATCAAATGAGTTTTTTATTTTTTTGTTCTAAAAAACAAAAAACATACTTTAAATCCCTATTTTCTTCTTAAAAATGTCAAAATTATTCTTTATTTTTAATAAAAACATTTTTAAAATAAGATTTCAGAATATATCAATTTAATTACACATAACTACACCTATTTTGACTTTATTTGCTTTCACTTTTAAATACAAAAGCTAAAAAACTCTTCGTTTCACACATTACAATCATTGATTGAAACTTTTTTAATCCATTGCAAAATATTAATAACAAAACTACATGAAATGGGATGAATTTGGGCTAGGCTTAGGGTGACCAAGCCTGGTCAGGCCCAGTCCAAGATAAGGAAAACGGGCCACCAGGCTCCTTTTGCTGCCCTTTGTGTGGGCTTTCCAAATAGTCCTTGGGTAGACCAATCTGGTTGGCCTTTGATTGGGCCTTGAAAATCAAAGGGGGGTTGAAGCTTGTCATACCTATATTCGGACACTAGCTGGGCCTAAGTTTGTCAGTTGGCTATATGCTTATCCATCTAATAGCTGGGCCAATCACCATTGCTAAATGAGTTAGTTGTGGACAATGGATGTGTGGTATTGAAGACACTTTCAAAGTCCATCTATATATACTGGCTCATACAAGCCTTGATTTCATAGCTATAATCAATGATATAAGAAAACCCCAGAACTAGGGTTTCATAATTCATACTGTATCATCTTTATTGCATCTATGGTATTACATATCAAAAGAGTTCAAGTATTTAACATCAATGGATTCGTTGCCCTAGCAAGTGAGATTATCCCCCGTCGATACACCAAGTTCATTGCAGTATTCAGTATAATACTCGACACGAGCATTGACAGCAGCAGTGTTTCCACCATCGCATTCAATACTGTTAATAGCCCGAATCGTCGCACCGAACCCTTGGTCTATGACAGAGTGCACATTGGTCATCCAAAACCACAAGGCAGTCTTAAATGATATGTCAACATCAGTTGCTACTGTTTCAGGATTGTTCAAGCCATCAAACCCAATGCTATCCCCAGCTGCACCATAGTTGTAGTTCCATGATAGTTGAATCGGTCCACGGCCATAGTAACCCTTCCCGGACACACATGGATATTGTGTATTGTCCTCATCACAATAGTCCTTAGAGGCACCATCTATCTCCTCTATGTAACAAAAGTCTGCACATACACAAAATTCCATATTACATTTATACGTAATTTTTACTAGTTTGGTTCCGAAAAATTTAAGGGAAAATATAAGAAAAAAAATTAACAAAAAAAAAAAACAAAGAGAAAAAAAATATATTTAAAATTAATAGAACTTATATTTTCTTCTATAACGTAAAGATTAAAAAATTTAAAAATATATCAATTTCTAACTATTTTTAATTATCATTGATTTTTTTTTCATTTTTCCCCCCATGAAACAAACATGAGAATCATTTTTTTTAATATTTTTTTTTTTCTTAGTAGGGGGAACAAAGCCTAGAATTCAATGTGATATATTTTTTAAAATAATTGAAATATAAGACTTTTATAACGTAAAAAGAAAAATAAAATAGATGACAAAATCTTACGTCCGGTCTCATGCGTGACATGTGCAAAGAAGGCTGCGATCTCACGGAGAGAATCATCCACAGAACCTTCCGTGCCAAACCGAGGATACGAATTCAAAGCATCGAGAAACGCCGCCCGGGTGTAGAAGTTCTTCCCAGCGCAGCTCGCATCTGCTTGATCAATAATCCCATCAAAGAATGCCTGTGTCACAACATCCGAGACCGAGACATTGTTACTAGTCGAAGTGCAAGGACCGGACTGGCAGCCGGTGCCGCAGTAGTCGTCGCCGGTGCCACAGTACCCCCACTGGCTGCAACACTGGTCAGAGGAGCAGCCGCAGTCCTGAGCCACCGTGGACCCCGGCAGGGCTCCGGCGAGGATTCCGGCGAGAAGGATTAGAGCTAGGGCTTTGGTTTCCATGGCAGAATGAGAGAAAGATGTGCAATGTTATTAGGGTTTGAGACTTGGGAGAAGTCTACTTATAATTGATGATGGAGAATTGAAAAGAGACGAATGCATGTATGAAATCAGTTTGGACATGCAAGGTTTGTGGTGGGCGCGTACGAAACGTGTTGTGGGAGCTTGGCTTTGACTCGCCCACATGAATAGAATCGGCTGCTTTCTTCTATCCAAAAGTCAAAACCGAGTAGGTTTTCAAATTGGGATTCATTCCCGGAAAGAAATAAGAATGGAAATAGGATGAAAATCGATTAAAATCATGATAAATGTGGAAGAAAGGAGTAATATATTGACAAAGTATGACTTGATTTTCATAATAATAAATTTTTAATATATACTTCTCCATTCTAAAATATAATGCATAGATGAAAATAAAAATCGAATTCTCGTTATGATTCTAAAATATATAATTCATTTATTTCATGCTTAATTTTGAAGCAAATAACATTTGCATTTTTCGATTTTATTCTAAAAACCCGTCCAAAAATAATTTTAGAAAATATTTTTAGTTCTTTTAACACTAAAAAATAAAATTTTTCAAAGCATTAAAAAGATTAAAAACGCTACCTAAAATTATTATAAGACAAATTCTAAATCAATTTTATATATATTATTAATCTATTATCTAACAATTTAAATATTTAAATAAAAATAATAACTTAATGTGGTAATCGAATCCTTGTTTACGACAGATCATGAGTTTGAACCTTATGCATAAATAAGAACCAAGTTTAAGCTCTTGGCCTAAATTGATAACATAACAAAACAATTTTTTTAAAATTTGATCATCTAGAATGTTAAGTGAAATAAATTTCCTTATTGTCCATGCCATTACAGAGTTGACTATATTATCCATAGTCCATGCATGTGCATTAAGAGAACATTCCATTTGACTGAAACATTATAGAAAAAGTCAGCATGGTTGTTTGTTGATTTTATGTAGAAGTAGGGTTTTATACTTAGCAGCACAATGCTTAATTTTGACTTTAAAGGAAAAAGTCTTATTTCTTATGCTAATTATTATATCACAATGTGAAATTTTGACCGGAAAAAAGTCTTATTTCTCAAATGTTGTCTTGGGACTTTTTCTTTGGATGACCAAAGCCTAACATATATACTTTGAATCTATTCATAACAACTTCTCACGCTATCGATTTCTTTATAAATTATATGAATGAATCAAAATTATATTTGTTTACTTCAATTTCATCATTAAAAAAAATGATTAAAATATTGAATATACATTAAAATTTCAATATCCTTATTAGATAATAAGTCAATATTTACTCAAGAAATAAAAATAATTTTCTCATATTTAATTTTTTGATGTAAAATATAAAATAAATAAAAAAATACAAAAATAATTTATTGACTTTAAATTTATTTTTTATTTTCTTTTCTCTTCTTACTTTTAACTATATTTTCTTTGGCTCTATTTTCCCTCCAACTTTCTAGAAGCCATCTATATTTTCTTTGCCTCTATTTTCCCTCCAACTTTCCAGAAGCCAAGTATAGCCAAAATATCTGGATCAAAATTTTATTTAAACATGCAAATATATCGAAGTATTCTTCATATTGCTAAAAAGACCTCTAAAAAAACAACTTGAAACATTTAAAATTTATTTTCAGAAACAATCCGTTTTAAAAAAAAAACAACTTGCAGCATGGGTCTAGCTTATTGATACGTTCCAAAAAACTCTACTTCAAATTTTCCAAAATCAAAAATTTGTTAAATATGTCCTCCGTGTTAGAAAATTGTTTTTTATTTTTAAAAACATAAAATGGTTTTCAAAAACAATCGCCAAACAGGACCATAAAATTTTCACTGGAGTCTCCCCCCTACCTCTCTTTAGTAATGATTCAATCCTTGGGTAGAATAATCTGCATTGGAGTACTCCAAGTCCATTCATTCTGATATTCAATAGCATTTTATCTAGGCAGAAGCTTCTGGCTTATCATCCTGAGTTACCCTTCCTTGGAGTGCCCCAAAAACACCCTAAAACCCTAAATTAAGGTAACTAACACACTCCAGAAATGAGTAAATCAAACTTGGAAAGCTAATGCATTCCATAATTACCGTCTAGAAATTGAACAGTAATGGAATCCAAGACAAACCTCTTGAGGCAATCAACTTGAAGATACACTGCAGTGGCCAAACTTCCTTGCCCAGAAATGCTGGTATCCTGAACTTTGGAAAGATCTCGATCAAAAATTCTCTTTGCCTTTCTCATCCTCATACCCTGATGCCTTTCCAGCTCTACCAATCAAATATGGTTCAGGCAAGGAGTCGTTGCTATGCATCTCAAGGCCATGGTAAGATCGGGCTGCAAAGAACTCTGCTCCAGATTTAGCTGTTCCCTTGATTAGGGAATTAGGGTGCTTGTCCCGCACTTGTAGAGCTTTCTCTGTTGCATATGCTAAAGCAAGAGCACCGTCTTCATCTTCTTCAGCATCCTCTGTCTCTGCAACAAATACAAATATTTATCAAAAGTAGGAAACACTGGCCACATGTAAGATATTGATGATTGGGAGCGTCGAAAGCCCTGAAAGACCGAATCCCAGTAGGGCTCAACCTAAGTAGATACTGCAGATTATAAAAGCCACAGGGATGGACATGACTAAAAATAGATCAATAAGAACAAAAAGGTTAACCTGATGCTAGTCAATATTGATCAATTATAATCATTTATATAGAAATGAGTGCTAATTCAATCCACTTCAATTTCAATATCAACCTTTGCTTTAAATATGAGGGGGAAAAAATGAAAATTTAAGTACCGACAAACACATAATTCCTAGGCTTAAATTTCCAATAGTGAATAAATCATAGATTTTTCTGTTCATGAGTTACAGCTTACGATTGATTGTGAAAGAGTAAATCACATCCAACATTTTCAACAATGAGTGATCTTGGTTGACGAACCCATATATGCTAACCAAGATAAGTAATTTTCCCCACCAATAGTCTTATAGCTCCCAGTTCTCTTTGCAGGATACGTATTAAAGGGTAAGTTTATTCTTCTAACATTTATAAAAGGACAGTTGGTATCTCAATGTTTTACATAAAAGGTCTCTTTGTTCCGTAAGGAACAAAACCTGATACCAAATTCTCATGAAACTTTCCACACTACCAAACAAGGCTAACTATTTACTTGTACTAGTCCTTCTCAAAGCACCAAGCAACCATGCAAAGAGGGAAGAAACGTGATCATAAAGGATGGGCTTCACTGGTTTCAATATAAGTCATTTTCCAACCCAAGGGAAAAAAGAATGTTTCAGTTGGTTACTCGTTAATTAAACGGATTCTTCAAATTATGCAATGTTTCATCCTAGCCTAAAAGAAAATTTTACTTAAATAGAAGAGAAAGTGAGGAGGTGTGTTTACCATGATGAAATAAAAGAACAAAACTAGAAGTTGTTTCCTGCTCTGTTCTCAGGATTGAAGAGAAGTAGATTGGAGAGAAAACTACCTTTCAAGTCAAAGTCTTCAACATATCCCCCTTGAAGGAAGGAAAATCGTGCTTCTTCTGACTGGTTTCTTACTTCCACTGGAGATGATGAAATCAAATCACGGAATTCCATAACATATGCTCCTGTCCATTGACTTCCTCTGAGGAATAAAAAGCAAAAACAAACTTTTTTAGGTAATCTAAAATCAACGAACAACAGAAATTCTGGTAGTAATAAACTGGACCTATATGAATCCTCGGAAACATTATCCCTTTCTGTACCCTTCACCTCAGCTTTTGCATTTCATATCCAGACCCCATAATTTTTACTTCATTTTCATTTTTCTATTTGCATTTCATATTCTGCAGGTTAGAGAAGGTGTCCGTGCTGCTACCATGGCCTAACATGTGAATTGGAAAAGTAGAAGTTTGGTTTACAGAGAGCAGAGAAGTTTATGCATTTGACACCCTACAGCAACTGGAGTCAAAATTCAGAAGATTTCAAATATCCTCTGAATATGGAAACAAAACAAAGATTTTCACCAGCTACATGCTAGAATACAGATATTTCTTCAAAGCACAATCCCAACTGACTGAACAACCTTATTGTTTGCAAAGGTGCCCATCCAGAGAAGTGGCTAAATTGCTTTCAATATTTTGATATTTGTATTCATTACTATATTTAGCATTAAGGATGACTCCCCAAGTTTAAATTCTTTAATATTCACAAGCTTGAATAAAGGAAAGGTTCCATAGCATCCAAATGATGAATCCCCAATAGATCATCTAAAAATAAGACTCCCAAATGATGATAACTGCTAATTGACTTTTACCAAAGCATCTAATTATCATAAACCTAATGCTCTACAAATATTGATTTCTTATTCCAGTCAAGAAGGAAGGGGGGCAGGCACTCATTGAGAATTCTCTTCCAGTTGATAGAGACACAGGCAGAAATGAAGGAAACACTCCTACGATATTTTGTGTGAAATTTTATTTATAGCAGAATCATCGAGTGATATCTTATGTGAAGCATGAGGAGCATCAGGCCATTAGGAGAGTATTTGGGTAACCCCAAAAACCGGTGTTGGGATGCCCCAAGGAAACTGTGGGAAAAGCAGCACTGATCATTTAAAATTGTAAATATTAAAATCAAGTCCATAAAGAAGAGTTTGAAGTACAAATATGAAGTGTATTCAAAGCAGTACCTGTTGAAAGCAAGCATTGCTTCAAAAGGAGTAATTACTGGAGCTAGGAATTCTTTACTATCCAAGAGAGCAGTTTGGGCACAAGAGACATATATGAAAACATCACACTGCCCAAAATGTAGAGATGTCATTAGAACTCAATATATTCTTATCACCCCTAGCAGAAACCAGACAATTATCCTTTTACATGGTTCAGAAGATTACCTCAGGAAAGTTGGCAAGTTTTGCAGGGTTTGGTCTTCCCATAACAAGAGTGTATGCCTTCTTCCCTGCTGCTGTAATTAGCTCTTTCATCTGGCGGATCATATGAAGATAACCAGCTGCATCAATAGTTGAAAATTAAATAAATGACCTTCTAGGATCACAAAGGAGACATACATGATCACAAACACAAGCAAACTTCCAAACATTTGCACAATAGATTTTAAGGAAGAGTGAATGTATTGGAGGTTTGGGGAAAAGCTAAATTCAGAATCTGAATCAATCATGATATACCCGCGGTTATGGAAGAGCAGCAGATCCCGCTGAGTATTATCCTGGCAGATGGTAGCAATGGGGAGATGGTCTCTAAGGGGGAGAAGTCAGTGGCAGGAGAAGGTGCGGGGGGGGGAGTTTGAGGGGTTATTTCAGGAAATGGAGGGGAAAGGATGTGGTTGGGACGATAGTTGCCTGGCGAGGTTCAGTAAATTCCTGGGTCTCTACGGAAGGTTTTGAAGGAGAAATTCTAAATCTGCTCCTGAGGACCAAGAAAAGAAGAGAGCAAAATCTGAAGAAGGGTTCGTTAGGGGCCACCAAGTTTGACCGGGAATTGAAAAAATTAGAGTGGTCTATTAATTATAATGGTGCGAGAAAGGAGAAATCTCTGGTTAGAAAAGGTGGGGTTAGACTCTCGACTGTTAGATGAAGCTAAAGATTCTTTCTTGGAACGTCAGAGGGGCCAATGATAGAAATAAAAGGAAGGTTATAAAGACCCTTATTAGGTCGCAAAAAGTGGATATGGTGTGCCTGCAGGAGACCAAAATCCAAGACATGTCTCAGGGGGTTGTTCACAGTCTTGGTGTGGGTAGATTTTTAGGCTGGGGAGCTGTAAATGCAAGGGGGGCTGCTGGAGGGGTGGCGGTCTTTTGGGATAAAAGAATTTTGGAGTTAGTAGGTATGGAGGTGGGTCTATTCTCAATTTCGTGTCGTTTTAAAAACTGCGAGGATGGGTTCTTGTGGTTCTTTACGGGGGTCTACGGACCTATTTCAAAAAGCTTTAGAGAACCTTTTTGGGAAGAGTTAGGTGCCATCCGTGGTCTTTGGTCTGATCCCTGGTGCATTGGTGGAGACTTCAACGTGATTAGATTCCCCAGTGAGCGTAGTAGAGGAGGTAGATTGTCTGGATCCATGAAAAGGTTTTCTGAGGTGATAGATGAGCTGGCTCTAAGAGATTTGCCTCTTCAGGGGGGGCTTTTTACGTGGAGTGGAGGGCTGAATGGTCAATCCAGGTCAAGACTGGATCGTTTTTTGGTTTCGGAGGATTGGGAAAATCATTTCAGTGGGGTGTCTCAGTGTACTCTTCCAAGGCCAGTGTCTGATCACTTCCCAATTCTGTTAGATGGGGGTGGTGTGAGGAGAGGTCCAATCCCTTTCCGTTTTTAGAATATGTGGATGAAGGAGGAAGGTTTTAAGGAGCTTCTTAAGGGCTGGTGGCAAGGCTTCAGTTTCAGTGGGTCTTATAGTTTTATCCTCTCAGAAAAATTGAAGGCCTTAAAAGTTAAGCTGAAAAATTGGAACAAGGAAGTCTTTGGTAAAGTGGGGGTGAATCTGAGGATGGCCTTGGACAAAGTGTCTTTTTGGGATGATCAGGAGCGTCAGAGAGCCTTAAACGAGCAGGAGTTAGAGGCTAGAAAGGAGGCTAGGGAGGACTATAAGAAGTGGGCGCTTATGGAGGAAATTTCGTGGAGGCAAAAATCAAGAGAAACGTGGCTAAAGGAAGGAGATAAGAACACGGGTTTCTTTCATAAGATGGCAAATTCTAACTGCAGGAGGAATTGTTTGAAAAAGATTAAAGTCAATGGTGTCTGGCTGTCAAACGATCAAGAAATTCAAAGAGGGGTGGTGAGGGCCTATCAGGATCTGTTATCGGATCCTGGTGGTTGGCACCCTAGTATGGACAATTTGGAGTTTGACAGAATTGAGAGGGAGGAGGCTGCCAGGTTGGAGGAGATGTTCTCTGTGGAAGAAGTGTTTCAGGCCCTGTCAGAGCTGAAGGGGGACAAGGCTCCTGGTCCGGATGGATTCCCTATTGCTTTCTGGCAGTTCTGCTAGGAATTTGTTAAAGATGAGCTAATGGGCTTCTTCAAGGATTTTTTCGAAAGGGGGAAATTCGTTAGAAGTCTGAACTCCACGTTTTTGGTTTTAGTCCCTAAAAAAGGCGGGGCTGATGATTTACGCGACTACAGACCCATCAGTTTGGTGGGAGGCCTGTATAAGATTCTCGCCAAGGTCCTTGCTAATAGGTTGAAGAAGGTAGTGTGTAAGATGGTGTCTCCTACCCAAAATGCCTTTGTCGAAGGAAGGCAAATCCTTGATGCTGCGCTAATTGCAAATGAGGCCATAGACTCGCTGCTGAAAGGGGATGAAGCTGGTGTGTTATGCAAACTGGATTTAGAGAAGGCTTACGATCATATCAACTGGGATTTTCTGTTGACGGTGATGCAAAAAATGGGATTTGGGGAGAAATGGGCTGGTTGGATCAGGTGGTGCATCTCCACTGCTTCTTTTTCAGTTTTGATTAACGGATCGCCTGCGGGTTTCTTCCAGAGCACGAGGGGGTTAAGACAAGGCGACCCCATTTCCCCTTACCTGTTCGTTCTTGGGATGGAGGCCCTAAGCTGCCTCATTAACAGAGCAGTTAGGGGGGGCTTCCTTACCGGCTGCAGGTTAAGGGGGAGGGGTGGCAGTGGGATGCAAGTGTCTCACCTGTTATTTGCTGACGACACTCTGGTTTTCTGTGAGGATTCCCTAGAGCAAATGGCTAATCTGAGCTGGCTTTTAATGTGGTATGAAGCCATTTCTGGGCTGAACATCAACTTGAATAAAAGTGAAATTCTGCCGGTGGGTAGAGTAGAGAACGTTGAGGCCTTGGCTTCTGAGTTGGGCTGCAAAGTGGGCTCTATCCCTTCCACTTATTTGGGGCTTCCTTTGGGGGCTCCTCATAAGTCGGTGGCTGTGTGGGATGGTGTGGAAGAAAGGATGCGGAAGAGACTTGCGTTGTGGAAGAGGCAATTCATTTCCAAGGGGGGGAGAATCACCCTCATTCGGAGTACGTTGGCCAGCATGTCGATTTATCTCATGTCCTTGCTGCGAATGCCTAGAGCTGTTAGATTGAGGCTTGAGAAAATCCAAAGGGATTTCCTTTGGGGAGGGGGTGCTTTGGAGAATAAGCCTCATCTTGTAAAGTGGGCTGTGGTTTGTTCTCACAAAAAGAAGGGAGGTTTAGGAATCAGAAATTTTTCTAGTCTCAATAGGGCCCTGTTGTGTAAGTGGAGTTGGCGCTATGCGGTTGAAAGAGAGTCCTTCTGGAAGCTTATTATCAGTAGGAAATATGGGGAAGAAGGTGGAGGGTGGTTTTCTCGTGAGGTTAGAGAGGGTTATGGGGTGGGGTTTTGGAAGGAAATTAGAAAGGAAAGCTTTCTAATGTTTAAAAATGTTTCTTTCGCTGTAGGGGATGGTAGAAGGGTGAAATTCTGGAAGGACATTTGGTGTGGGAACATCCCCCTTTGCGAGGCTTTTCCTTCTCTGTTTGCCTTTGCGGTTTCCCAAGAAGCGTGGGTTGCGGATTGTTGGGACCCTATGGGGGTTGTGGGGGGCTGGTCTCCTTGTTTCTCTAGATCCTTTAACGATTGGGAGTTGGAGGAGGTGGAGAGATTCCTTTCGGTCCTTCAAGGAAAGCGGCTTCGTGTTGGGCTGGAGGATAAAGTGTTGTGGAATGCTTCTAAGAAAGGGATTTTTTCTGTAAAGTCCCTTTACAATACTCTTGATCCTAGTGATGCTGCCTCGTTTCCTTGGAGCATCATTTGGAGCCATTTTGTGCCTACTAAGGTGGGCTTCTTTGCTTGGGAAGCTTCTTGGGGGAGGGTTCTTACCCAAGATCATCTCAAAAGGAGGGGCTAGTTTTTAGCTAATAGGTGCTTTTTGTGTTGTAATGAAGAGGAGACAATAAATCATATCCTTATTCACTGTCCCAAGGCGAGGGTGTTGTGGAATCTTGTGTTTTCGATGTTTGGGGTTCATTGGGTCCTTCCGCACACGGTTAGAGACACTCTCCTTGGTTGGTCCGCTTCCTTTATGGACAAGAAGCGTGGAATGACTTGGCGGGCAGCTCCTCTATGTTTATTTTGGACGGTTTGGAAAGCTAGAAACAAGATAGCTTTTGATAATGAGGCTTTGTCTCTCCAAAGATTGAAAAATTCCTTTGTTTGTAATCTGTTCTCTTGGACTAAGTCTTGTTTAGATGGAGAACCCCGTACCTTAATTAACTTTGTTGATTGGTTGGGTTCTAAGTGAGGGCTGGTGAGTGCTTGTTTTGTTTTGCTGTTTTCTTGAGGTTTCTCGTGTATACCCCCTGTATGCTTCGGGTTGCCTTTTTGCTCCCTTCTTCTAATATATTTTCTGTGTTTTTATCTATCAAAAAAAATGATATACAAGTGTCTTGATCTCAATAAACCGACCAGATAGGATGGACAGATCCCACTAACTTTTTTTCATGTTTGAATTTCTCAAAATTAAATAGAAAACCAAGAAAGCCAAAAAGTGAAGCTAACAACCAAACCCAGACCTCAGTGGTACCCATAAGATCTGAAACTATGTGCAGGATCATTGTCCACATGATTTCCAAATAATGGATGTTTATCAGAACTAATCAGTTGTGAGTAGGAAACCATGCTACATAGGTAAAAGAGAATTTTGACACCCAAGCATCATCAAACTTCAAAAGAAATGGCTATAGAAAAATTAAAATAAAAATTAACATACAAAAAGCAGCAACAAGAAGGAACAAATCCATCAACAACAACAGCAGTCCACCAATGTTTATAAACCTTAGGCATGGATGGAATATCTGCTAAGCCATGAAGACTAGAAGAAAGCATCAAAATAAATAAAAATGCATTGTTGTTACTTTTTCTCTTGATAGGCAACAGTGTTGTCACATTCTGTTCATATTCATTTTAATCTTAAGCAATGGGAGCATAGACATAAACATGCTCAGTGAAACTATGAATACAGGTTCACAAAAAAACTGATTTTCAATTCCAAAACAACATAACACTGAGACTTTGTTCAGAAAAAAAAAAATCTAGGGGATCTTCAAGAAAGGTAAATTACAACTAGAACTCACAGGGGAACATACCTACACCAAGAGTTCCCACCAAAAGCCCAACAATATTAGAATCCTTTGCCTTCTCCACTAAGTAATATCTGTCAACACATTCCTCAGAAAATCATGCAATAAAACTAGTGAACAACTGATTATAAAGGAACAAGAGAGAGAATCACATCATCATATAAGGACATAGGCATTAAATGTATTGTAAGTTTAGCAGAAGCACAAGTACTACCTACGCTTGAGAATCCTTCTTTGTTGTGATAAGTCTGTCACCAAGCGATTATCCACTGCATCATATCTGACTGAACAAGCATCAAGACAATTAAATGAAGGTTGAACTGAAAAGAGAAAACTGGAACACTGGGTAATTCAAGTGGTATGTGCTTTATCTATTCTGTAACTAATCTCCAGGAAAATAACAGAACTGACAAACTCGCAGAATTATTTCAAGAACATTTGGTTAAAATTCGGGGTACACATTAAGGACTAGAAGGTATAACACACAAGTGCCCACTATTCCAAGGTCCCTACTAATGTACCAGGACAAACTAAGGAATAAAAGTATGCAATTGTGTAGCTTTGTCCAGGAATGTCCATGGCAAAGAGATCCAGTCCAAAAATCAAAACTATCAAGTCAGAGGAAATTTTGGTCATATACAAATTAGCAATCTAACAGCTATTGACTGGATTGAGAGGAGGATACAGATGTTTGCAGTGTATATATAAATCCACAGAAGCAATCTCATCCTTTCCAAAAAGCAAATAGATTCACCAATAAAATAAAAAGATAAAAACAGAAAGGTCAACGCAAACATCTTCAGCTATACAGTTTTTTCAGCCAAATGGACCTTTTTTTTTTTTTTTTTTGGATAGATATTTTCAGCCAAATGGACATAGGCACACACTAAAATGATATGTACAGTGCAAA
Organism: Vitis rotundifolia; assembly: GCA_030254885.1. Taxonomy (NCBI): domain Eukaryota; kingdom Viridiplantae; phylum Streptophyta; class Magnoliopsida; order Vitales; family Vitaceae; genus Vitis; species Vitis rotundifolia. The sequence goes on from CM058155.1 coordinate 21,551,125, forward strand.
TGCTATACACACATATATATAAGGAAATATGGCCATAATGTTTATAAGAAAAGAGCACTTCTACCTATGTCACAGCCATTGAATGTCAGTACAACATTTGCAAATGCTGAATTATCAGCACCAATCCAAACCAACAAGTAGTCCTCCATTCTGTGTCCCTCAGGTAGATTCCAAACCAATCCTCCAATGCTATATCTAGTACCAGTTGCCTTTCCAAAACCTTCATTGGCAGTAAAGCTGCCAACTGATCCAAGGTGCCCATTGGAGGTTGTACAATCTTTTGATGGATTCATAACTGAACACATAACTTCAGCAAAGTGGAATTCCAAGTTGGATGTGGATCCACTTAGCTTTGATGATTCAAGCATCAATGCTTCCTTGATCTTTTGTATGGCATGTGAATATTCCAGCCCAAAAAGAACCTACGCTTTAGAAACAAACAGTAACCAATTAAAAAAGATTAGACCAACAGCCACTGCAGAAAAACATGTAGCCCCTATGACAATAAGCTAATCAGAAAGGTAAATACAAAAGCAATCTTTAGGATAAGGTTGGGATGCAAGAGGAGAAAACAACTCAAGGAAAAGCACAATCATCAAATCTTATGCAACCTCACAATCACTACGGGGCATTTGGGCATCCCTTGAATCAATCCTTGTGTTCTGACATGACTTACAAAAGTAATTAGTTTGATAAGAATAAATAACTTGTATGCATCACCACAAAACAACATAAAAAACATCACATGTAAAGTCATTTATTGGAAACCAAAATGCCCTTAATTTTACACAAGTGTTATCCATTTATTGGCCTCCTTAATGAAGTTAAGAATATTATAGAAATATATGTGCAGCAATGACAAAGAATTCACTCTTCTGACCAATCTGAAGCCTTCTGGTCTTAAAGGGAGAAAGAGCAACAAAGAAAATATTCTTCTAGCCAGCCCCAATTAGTTGGGGTTTGAGGCTTTGTTGAGTTCTGTTCAGTTGTTGAATATGAAAAAAAATTATCATGGTTTATAATGTTAAATTAGTATAAAAAAGCATGTATTAGGTCACTGATCATACCATAATATGCTTGCCTTGAGTCAATGCATAGGTGGATAAATTCTCAGCGCAATTAGATATACTGATGGGTGCCTTCCCAAAAACAAAGAATGCTGGAAGATTTGATGTCCTGCAAATACAAAACTAGGTAGCCAATAAAAAATAGCATCTAATTCGACCATCCGAGCAGCATCTAGGGCTAAATAACCAAGATCAATTATTGCACTATAAAATTCTTACATCAAGCCCTTGCAGGAAAAACCACAAGGGAAGAAAAAACATAAATATAAAACAAGAAAAGACTTGTTCAAATCCTCAAACCAATTAAAACCTGAAGTCAGAACATAAACCCAGTAGAGTTAACTTCTAAACCTGAACACCTTCGTGTCTAAGTTATAGCCCAATCTTTCTGCACCTAGCTCACTTCCATGGACAATTCCCCAACAAAACCAAAACATTCAGGTCTAATAAGGAGTGACTCAACATATTTATCCCTTATTAGTTGCTTAGGGGGAGGAATTATAGGCCCTTACTCAGATTGATTAGTCTATATTTAAGTCAAGAGAAAGCTGGAACATTGCAGCAGATTCTTAAGAAAGGATTCAGCCTTTTTTTAAAATAAAAAAAATAAAAAAAAGATCAAGGTTTTAAACTTGTTAAGTACTATGGTTTCAAACATAGGTTCATCTTTTCCCTCCTTCACATGATGCTTGTTAGAGGTACTCGTCTTCTTCTTCTTCTTCTTCTCTCTCTCTTTCTTCTTATCGCTCTAATCTCTTCTTCTATCATCTCCTCCCTTCCTACTTAAACTACACTGTTTTTGCATTACTAGTAATTATAAAAAATAAATCAAATATCAAGTGTGCTGCCGTTTTCTCTTTGAAGCCCAATTCATTCTTTATATTAATCAAATAAAGTTCCTTCAACCTACCAATGCCCATTCACCCCTTATGCTCTCCTTAGTCCTTAGTTTGAGCCTAGGCTTACTATTGAGGAATTTTACTTGAGGAAGTAAGACTTTCATCAGATTTCAAACCAGCAACACAAACACACAGTGCTGCTTACTTTTAACTATTCTTATTTATTTGGTTTGTCCTAAGCTTTTGCATCTTACATACTCTTCATGCTAATAAGAGATTTATTAGAAATAGTAAGCATTTATCAAAAATTATTTATACTGCTTCTCTGGAATCCAATCTGCCTTTAAGGTTTGCTTCATTTCCTTTTTGTTCTTTTTTTTGGCATTTTTTAAACACACACACAGAGCTGCTTTCTTTTAACCTTTTTTTTTTATTTGGTTTGTCCAAGCCTTTGCACCTAATATTTTCGATGAAACAGATATTCAAAGAAGAAAAAATTCCATAAAGACTATATTGTTTATCAATATCTTTTAGATCTCTTGATGCCAATAAGAGATTTATTACAAATGTAAGAATTTATTAAAAATTACTTATATGGCATCTTCGGAATCAAATGGTCTTGCTTTATTTCTTTTCTGCTTTTATTTTTTTTTTTTTCTTTTGACATTCTTTTATTTAACCCACATTGTGGTCCTCCCACCCAACAAAACAATGAATAAAAATGATAAAGGTAAAAGAGCCCTTGAGAACTAGCTCAAGTGGTAAAGGGTTGGGGAGGACTTGTGGGAGGTTCCAAGTTCAAGTCGCAATAAGGACAGAAAAACAATGGCAAAAAGAAATCCTGTAGATGAGTTTCTCAACTAAACGGAGATTAACAAAAGAATATATAAATTAAGTTAACATTTCACGAGCCCTTGAACCCACAGTTATCATCATTGTGATGACAGAAGTTATATCCAGGTTCTGAGTTTATGTGGTTTTTCAGTATTTCATCATGTCTGGATGATTTTTGCACATATAATTTGGCAAAACACATACACACACACATACAACCCTGAAGCATTTTCTGCTGCTCACATTTTCATAGCACAATACATAATGCATAAGTTGAGCAAAATAAAACTTGAAAACCCCCAAAAAGTTTCTAAAACTTGATATAAAAACTTAAGTGTGAAGAACAATACTCACGGACTCAAACATGTGTGTCCATAATGAACAACGCAGTCAGCATCAATATGTGATGCTCCAACCTCGTCAACACAACAACTACCATATGTTGTATCTGCCATCACAAACAGCCCAACTTCTTTGCCATCTCCACTTCCTACACTTCCTGATTCACTGGGTGACTCTAATCTGTCCCTCAAAGCTTTTACTACTTGTGTAGCATCCTTCAAGAGCTCATCCGGAAACTGAAATTCAAACCACAGTAACTTGTAATTCAGGCTAGTAAGAATAAGAAGGAAAGTCCAATGCTATATTAGGTTGCTGAGAAAAATTAGAAATAGAAGAACAAGAATCCTGATCTGATTTCTTTTATTGTTTATAAACTCAAGAAAAAAATATATATTATAAGGATTTCACCAAACCAATTCAAATCGAAATGAGATTCAAAGTTGGGTAGCATGAATGGTTCTGTTCTCTAAAATATTTTTTCCAAGCATGTACTCAAAAAAATAAACAAGAAAACAAAGGCAAAACAGAACAGAAGCAACATCAGTTTAATATTCTTTGTGTGTTTCTGCATGTTCTCCTTGTATTCTAGATATAGTTGTAGAAAACAGAGAATGTCAATTTACAATTCCCTAAGAATACCCTATTTCTAGCCATGTTTTTGTGTTCACTGGAACAAAAACAGAACTAAAACATGGCCTGGGTCTATTCTCTTCAATCAGATAGTAATGTATTTGGCGATGCTCAGAAAAAGTATGGTAAGAAAATAAGTCAAATTTTCAGAATCTTTGGTATTTTGATATTTGGGACCCAAGAAAAAAGAAGCAAAAAATAACTTCTGACTCAACTGAAAATAAAGAAATTGGATCAATATAGTTGATTTTTTTAAGGCAAAACAACATAAAATATGGCATTCAAAATTCAAGCCACAAGAACTTTGATTCAGGTCATAATCAATGGAAAGAAACCATGATCTCCATTTGGTTACCGAGAAAATGTAGGAAAATAAAGGAGATTCAAAACTTCTTGAATCTTAAAATGTGAATTATTTATGAATTAGCAACAACTTTCGGCTGAACTCAGAATTTCAATTAGTACAATCATTTGGATCAGTTGAAATATACTACTGTTTCGCAATTATTATGAGATTTTCATTCTCTAGAAACAAAACATTGCACATAAGAGTGCTGAAGAGAAGTGTAGCAGAAAGCCAAAAACCTCCACTCAACTGTTTCACGTTATTCATGATGCAAGTGTTTCATGTTCAGTAAAGCAAAAACAACATTAAATGCAAAGATCAAAGCTTTTCTTCTTCTCCCCAAGTTTCTCAGAAACCAAACGAAGGATAGAGAAGAGGAGGTTTATCTAGGGCTTTGGCTCAGTCGAGTTAGTTTTCCTCAATTTCAACAACAATAATAACAATACTCCAAACTTTTTCTTTCCTCTTCTTTTCATCTCCTCCGTGTTCTCCACTCTGTTTGGATGCAGAGAAAAACAACAACCAAAACACAAAAAAGAAGAACAGAAGAACAGTAACAATCAAAAAACAAAAAATTTCTATTGTTTGCGTCTAGTCCCCTGGACTTTTTCTTGGCGGCCAAACGTACCTGCAAAGCGACTCTGGTGAAGTTCCGGCTGCGTATGAAGTCGGCGGTGAGGGCAATTTCGTAATTTGATTCCAATTCCATAGGCGAAGGTGAAGAAGCAGCTGCTCTCTCTCAAGCCTCCGCTGTGAAAAAATAGATAAAAAGAAATAATCGAGAGAAGAAAGCAGAAGAAGGAAACGGGTCGGATTGGATCCGTATTTGCATCCTACGCAACTTATACCAAATAATTTATATATTTGGAAAAATATAAATGATTTATAATTTTTATAGTGTTCTATAATAAATAAAAATAAAATTTTGGAACTTTTAGAGGTTGATTCTCTTTTAAGTCCCGATAAATTTTGACTTAGGTCATGTTTGGTTCTGAAAAATATGACAGAAAGAAAAAAAAAAAAAAAAGTTAAGAAAAATCATTTTTTAATATTTAGTTTTATTGTAGAAAATATATATATATAAAAAATCAAATATAATTAAAATTATTAAAATATTTATAAAAAAAGTTTTAAAAAGTATATAAAAATAATTTTTTATTTTTATTTTTATTTTTTTTCCTTCTACTTTTTCTCTCTCTCTCTTTTTTTTTTTTTTTTTTCCGAATTTTCCTTCAAATATTCCAATATCCAAACATAGCCTTAATCATTTGAAATTGAAAACAGCTTGATTTTGGGTTTTTAAACAGAAACTTATAAAGTATTCTCAAAAAAAAAATTATAAATCAATAAAAAAACATATTGAGAAACACATTGAATAATTCTTCTTTTACCAACACCCCCTTAAAAAGGTTGACAAAGTAAATTGAGAGCATATCCATACTAGTTGTAAGACACATTGTTTAAAAATCACCCACAAGGTCTAGGGTTTCTCCAACAATGTAATTGTAGATTCTTAACCCTTCATCCCTTACAACAACTACAAAATATTTTTGTGAATTATGTAGTAATTGGTACGATGTAATTGACTGTGATAGTGAAAAAGTTGACAAATAAGTCACCCGTGCATCACAGAACGGTACACGAGATTTTTACATGATTCGACACACCAAAAAACCATCTGCTTTACCAGCAATTCAACTTGAAGTGAAGGATACAACTCAAAACACTTGATCCTGGATCCTGTGTTCTAGCTTGTTTCTGCTTGGTCCCACCTGCAATCAGCAACATGTACAGAGTTACCATCCATCCTGCCAAGAATAATCATGTATACACCAGGAGAAAAATAACAATAAACTCGAAAAAAAGAGAAAAAAAGTATATTAGGGTTAGTGAAATTCAACTTGCAAGAAGTTTCAAGTTAAATCAATACTATTGCATAAGAAGCTGTAAATCCTTCCTAAGGGAGGAAGATGGCTCTGTTTTTCTCTTTGAACTTTCATTTTTCCGGCCAATTTATTAGCAGAATAAATTACAGAACTTCATCTTCTTGCTGCTTTAATACCATCATATTCAGTAGATATTGATCGGAGCCTTGAGGATGCAAAAGCCCATCTTTTTTCCAGAGACCAAAGGCAAAACCAGAAATAGTTATATGCCACGGGAAGCAATCCAGAACAACTTACATTTGTTATGGAAATATGGTTCATACTTCATGAACAAAGATATTAACCTAACAGCATCGACTAAATGGGCATGAAGGAAGGAATGCAGATCCTGCCAGTTCTGGCCTATACCATTTAAAGGGAACAGGAAGAAGAGTGGGTGAATAAGGTAATATGATCGGGAAAGCTCATTCTTTAGGATGGTAAGCACTCAGGCAGTTTCTAATGATTCACTCTTTTATCAGATGGCATCATGAGAACAGATGAAAAAGACACGGATTCTCATTGGAATGTAGGGAAGGGAATTACAAGGGATGTTCAATGCTAATCGAAGAGCTGAAGATCAAATGCACTAAATCAGGGCCTAGTAAATCACTATCAACTCACCATGTAGTTGCATTAACACTATCGGTTTCAGTTGATACACATCAGAACCTTGCAAATAAAACCATGAGACCCTTCCTAATCAAATCCTTCCTCACATACAGATGAATAAACAAACGATGGAGAAACAACAAAACAATATGATAATCCCTTGTATTATTCCCAGACACCAAAAGTAAAACCAAAGTTCCCTTGCAAAATCAACATCACATCTATCTCAGTCAAGAACTTCTTATATCTGTCCATGAACTTAGCTATATGGTTTGTGGGGCTTGGGTTACTTGAAGGAAATAAACTCTCAATGATATGCGCATTTCCAGTTTAGGAAGAGAAAGTATAATTCCATTAGAAAAAACAAACTTCACACCCCAAAACTTTAACTTGTCAGCGTCAACTAAATGGGCATTGAACTAATGCCAGTTATTGGAAGGGAGAGACATACACCCATTCAACCCTGAACCTGAAAAGAACTTGATACCAAGTTGGTGAATTGTATGCCATGTCATCAGGAATGCCCAATTTTTTAGCGTCAGGAGCGCTTGACCAGTTCCTATTGATTCACTTGTTAGCAGATGACTTCACCAGAATAGATGGAAAGAACACCCGGTTTCATTGAAAAGTAGGGAAGGGAAGGGAAGGGAATCATAATGCATGTTCAATACTTATCCTAGACTTCAAGATTAAATTTAGATCCAACCAAAAGATTCAATAGTTTGGTCAGTTTCTTAAACGAACTGCCATGACCATATATGTCAGTGGAGCCCATCAAATGGTGTAACCAAGTGCATCAAATTCAATTCAGAATATTTTTCTCTGTTTGCAAATGAACCGAACAAGTAGACGAATAATACTCACTCAAATATTTTATTTACTGAAGCTGACATCAGCCCTTGGTAGTCAACCATTCACCCTTTGTGTGCATAAGTCACCCGAATATTTCTACCATCCAATGACTGAAAGGGAGCATGAAACACAACATTAATAGGTAAGGTAATAACATTTTTGTGTTACAGTGAAGACAGGGAAGCCCATGACACTCGAGATTTACCTGACCATCCATCTCTTTCAAAGCTATGTGGGCATCATCTTCAGAAGTGAACTGCACAAACCCATAGCCTTTTGATTTCCCACTCACATGATCACATATAACCTTAACTGCTAAACGTGATAACACAATTGCCTTAAAAACTTCATGGTTATAGACAATGGCAAAGATAGTAAATATTGCTACTGTCCCACCATATTACCTTCAATTATTTCACCGTACTGTCCAAAAGCATCTTTTAGAATGGTTTCATTGGTATCATAAGAAAGACCTGCATCTTGAATTATATATTTCATTAGCATCTTGATCTGAAGTAACTAAATAAGAATAGGAAGCTGAAGAACCTAGTACTGGGCCCCTTGTGATTGATACTTTGTAGACAAATGATTGCTCATATTTACTAGTCTTTAAGGCTATGTGCAATTTAAGGGTAAAAATTTACATACTTTTTTAATAAAAAATTTAAGGGTAAAAACACCAAAATGAGCCTATATGTGCAATTTTCAATACATTGAAGTTGTTTTTCCAAATATGGGTATTATCTTGTCCCTTTAATCAAATAGTTCTCACTTTTTCTACAAAAAAACAAAAATATACTAAGATAGGAGAAGGTATGGGGAGAAAAAAAACTCCTGCTAACAGAGTAACAGAAAAGAGGTGATGAACCAAACTAATGCTTGCAACCTTGTTGCAAGCAAGCCAATGAACATGCCAAGTTGGCTTATAAAATGGGCATGGTGTTTTTGCCGTCTTAAAGAGTTTTTTGTCTTTATTTTTCACACATTAAATATACACTAAAAAGAATAACACCGTATCCATCATATGAGAAAATTTTCTTAGAATACATATATATATATGAAGAGCCCACAATCTCCATCTGAAGTGTAGGTTTAGCTCTCAATACTGAATGGAAGATTCTAGGTACAAAGATTGATATGATCTAAATGGTCAAAGATCTATTATACATAGTTTACGCTTCTCAAATCCTTCCCTTTCCAAAAGAGACGGGCAATGTCAAAAGCAAGGCATTCACCACAAAATTGCTCAACAACTTATATAGAGCCAATACTATGTCCTATGTTGCATGGGTCTGATTACAGGTGTCAGGTATGGTATGTGTCTAGGTGTATAATCCCTTGCACCTACAAATTTTAGAACATGGGATTTGGCAAAAAGGGATCTTAATAACAATCACTGACACTTGGGTATGAGATAGTAAAAGAAAAAAAAAAAATATATATATATATATATATATAAATATATAATATCAATAACAAAAACAAAGATAGCTTTGATAAAAACTCTCATTCTTCTCTTTTATCAAAATTTTTTCTTTGTGGCCCCTAAATATTTCTAGGAAAGTTCACTTCCAACAAGGATCTCATACCCACCAGCCACACCCATGTTGTGTCGATACTCCGGGTGCGGTTGGAAGATCCGAGCATTGTGGCTATGGTCATGACCCTTCCCCCCTACAAGGTGAAAGCTCAGTCCATCCACACTCCACAGAGCCAAACAAGGCATCTAGATTCTCAATGACTACTCCACATCATCTAAGAAGCATTTTGACAAACATTACTCCTGCATCTGAAAGCAAAGAATAAGGACATTCCCAAAATCACAGAATTCTACAACTGTTTGCCCTTGAATTCAAACAACCCATTTCCTATTAACACTAACCTAAAATTTAGAGGCTATTGTTAATTACATTTTCCATAGTAATATGATTTTGATGCCAAACCAGAAAGAATATCTTAAACAAGAAAAGGTGATATCACAATTGATTGATTCACAAGCATACAGAACAAGAGGGATACCTCCAATGAACAATTTTCTGCAAGAACCACGCGATGCCAGCCATCTGAAACAAAGGGACGCAGGGGAGAGACAACGAAAACGATTCAAAGACTGCATTTTCTTTCTTCAGATTTCACCTGGTGGCAAACAGAGAAAGAAAATCCCTCTGAGATGAAACCCATTATCAGGAAAACAACAATTCGTATCAACAATACAATAATCTGATTTTTTTTTCAACCACAATTATAGATTCAAAAATATGGGAACCAAGATCTACAACTACAGAAAGGGGGATTGACACTGAGCTGGTTGCTAATAACCAAGCAACATGATAAAAAATTTGAAAGAATATTTAAAATAAAATTTAAATTTAAAAAAAAAAAATTATATGCAGAGGATAACAAACAAATAATGGGTTTAAATTGAATTGAAGCTTACCAGTAAGATTGGAAAAATGATGGGATTGAAGATTGAGAACATGTTTCTAGTTCCAACCTGTATTTTCCAACTTTTCTTAATACAGATAAATCATATTAAAAAAATATGAATTTTATTCGAAAATAGAAAGTATAATGCAAAAATTAATTTTTATTTTATTAAAATTATTTAATTAAACATAATTTTTTAGAGTGTTTTCATCATATGAAAATATATTTTAATTTAATTAATTTTTAAAATATATCATAATTATCCACATTTTTTAAATATATTTCCATATCATAAAATTTAATCAAAATTTTAGCATAATCCCCTTGGCTTGTTGTGGGTGATCAACTTTAAAAATGAATGCATAATTCAAGTGGCATTTAAATAAATTTCTTATTTTCCATTTTTTTTAAATAAAGAATACTAATAATTTTTATTTAAATTATAATAAACTTTCAATGGTTTAAAGTGCATTTAATAATATTATAAATTTTTAAAAGTATTTTTTAAATTTTATACAATATTTGTGCTACATCATTGCATTTCATTGCTCCACTAGAAAATTACCTCTACCCCTACCACACTCCAACGTGATAGTTTCCATCCATGAAAAAATGATTTTTAAAAACATTCTAAAATAGACTCTTAAATAAAAAATATAATAATTTAAAAAACTGATTAAAAATATTAACTATCTTAACTTGTAATAAGAATATTTTTTGTAAAGATTTTAGAAAGCATTTTTAACTTTTTTAACATTTGAAATTTTTTATAAAAAAATATTTTTAAATACTAAAAAAATTAAAAATGTTTCCTAAATTACTACTAAACAAACTCTAATTCTAAAATAAATTTTAAAATCAAATGGTTAATTCATAATTTTTTTTTTTTAGTTTCTACATTTTATATAAAATTCTTACTAATTGAAAAAATTTAAAATAAATTCAACCAACAATTTAATTTTTATAATATTTCTATTTTTATCTATATTTCAATTTTAAATAAGTTGGCAAGCACATGTTATTAATGTATGAATTAAAAAAATTTATAAAAATATTGGAATTAGTTTGAATATATTAATAAGATTAATGTTTTAAAGTGCATTTATAAACCCTAATATGAAAATAATTTTCTATCTCATAAACCCCAAGCCCCAATCCAAGGCACGTGTATAGCGCATGACCAATTCATATTTTAATGACAAATTTACCCTCTTAAAACCATCAATATGACCATTTTGCCCTCCTTCCCTCATCTTCTGGGAAAAACCCTTTCAAAAACAACCAAGTTGCAGAGAGTCGGAGACGGAGAAAAAGCGTTCCTCTATGGCCACGGCAAGATAAGCAAAGGAAAGGGACTACATGGCTTCCTTCATGGTCATCTCATCTGCTGCAGTTGCAGACCCTTGTCCAGCTCTCGTGGCTGTACCATTCACAAAGGCCTCTCCTTTGTCTTCTGGGATGATGCGCATATCTCAAACACCCAGAATTGTTTTCAGGGAAGCTGGGTTGAGACTGAAGAGTAGCAGTATTGCTGCTGTGAATGCGTCAAGGACATACAGGCAGTGCATGCCTGTTTGCTTGTTTGGTGGGAAAGGACAGTCTGAGGGTGACAGTGAGGTAAAAGGGTTGTGATGATTCATTGAATGGGTGATTAATGCTTCAATTTGGTCTGTGAGGAACAGTTTAGATGATTGAGTGCTGCCCTTATAATTAACCCCTTTTGTGATTTTGTTTCTAGAAACCTAATCAGGTGATGTGATGATCACATTTTGTGAGAAATTTGCTTGACCCATCAGACCCATGTGTGTGTGAGTGGTTTTCTGGAAAGCAATTTGTATGATTAGAGGCAACAATTTTGATCAACCCCATTTGTGATTTGTTTTTAAAACCCTAGTCTAATTTCAAATTTTAGAACTCCATCAGGCCCATATGCATGTATAGTCGATCAATGTGTATAATAGTTGATTCATTGAGTGTGGTTGAATATAGCAGAGACAAATGTGGGCAGTTAACTATATTGTATAGAATGGGAAATGGGAGTGAGTTCCCTAAGTTGACCTGTTTCCATGAGTCCCAGTTGTGGATGGTGGTCTCTTTTGAGTTTTGAGATACAATTATGCAGTTTGAAGGTATGATTTTTCTTTATTAGCAGCTATGACTTGAGTATTTATCTTGATTTTTATCCATTATAATCTGCACTACATTTGCAAATGGCGTTAAGAAAACGATAATCTCTTTGAATGGATTCTTTGAATTGCTTATCCAAGAGACACAAAACATACCCTGTGATTTCCCTTTGTAAATTAAGGGCATTTATGCATATTTTTGTATTGTGTCTTGTTGGAGAAGCAATTTGGAGAATCCATTCGGAGGGAGTATCATCACTCTTATGTTAGTAGTTCCTTTAAATCATTCAAATGTTTTGTGTTTCAAAGATTTATTGGAGGATATGGCTTCTGATAAAGCTAACTGGCAAAAAAGGATTCATCAATGTATCAATCTCAAACATGTTGGATTAAGGCTTGGTTGAGTAAGCTGATTATAGTGGTTGCATAATCTTAAATGCCTTCCTATCTTCAGCACTGTCCTAGAGTCTTGAACCAGAAGAGCAGACCAACCCAATTCTCTAGTGTCACCTCAATAACGCCTTACATTCAACCACTTAAAGTTGAGTATATGAGTCCTTTTTTGCCATATAGCTCCATCTAGGAACCTCAGGGATTTAAGTATTTATATTCTTGAGGTTTTGTGCTGGCTGGCTGTCTGCATAATGCAACCCCCTTTCTCCAGGCTTGACTAGCTGTGGAGAAAATAAAACTCTAAGCATGACCCCTGTTTATTCTTTTATTGCAATCTCATTTACCATTTATTTACCTATTCCAAGTGCTCCAAACTCACTGGATTTAATGCAGAAAACTATGCTTATTTTGTTTTGAGGTTGTTGGTTGTGTTTGGTTTGGTTATTCTAATTGCTAATTTCTTTGTGAATACACTTTCAGAGTAATCTTATTGACTTTTAACAGCTGTTGGTTACAAATCAGTTTTGATATCATAAATGGTTCCAACTCCTCTTTTTCCTTTCACCTTGATTATTTGTATTTCCAGCCATTCTAAGTGGATTTTTTTTTCTACCTCCAATTTTTGCTAAGAAAAAGATGATTTGAGCTGCTTTTGGTTGTGGAAATATAAGGCACGGACTCTCTTAGGGGACATGTAGAGTACCCTTGCATTGGACTAACCTGATTGGATGAGAAGTTCATAAATTACTTTGACTTATAAATTATTTTCATTTGACTGGACTTCTAACTTTCTTCAGGCTTCTCCATGGAAAGCTCTTGAGAAAGCCATGGGAAATTTTAAGAAGGAATCATCAGTGGAGAATGTGTTACGGAAACAAATTGAGAAACAAGAATACTTTGATGATGGAGGCAGTGGTGGAAATCCTCCAAGTGGTGGTGGAGGCGATTCTGGTGGATCAGAGGATGAAGGCCTTTCTGGGATTATGGATGAAGCAGTGCAAGTGTTCTTAGCAACAGTTGCCTTTATATTGCTGGTAATAATATCTCTCTTTTTCTGTCTCACAATTAGAAATTCTAAAGCACATTGTTTTCCATTAAGAGCCAGAAGCAAGGGAAGATTCTAGTGTAATGGAAGTATCCCTTTACGCATACCACAATATTATCTCCAATTCATTGGAAATTTCATATGTTAGTAACGTTGTTCTTGCTTGTCACTTGAATTGGAAGCAATATTGAGGTTGGAAAATGATCCAGTATATCTAATGTGTTGGCACAACTGTAGAAATGGAGCAAACATATTGTCTTATCCTACCATGACCAATCTCTTTATTTTTGCAAAGAACCAAAATAAACGACCCTTGTAATAAAAACAAAACCTTGTGGCATGATAGTAGGTGCAAGTATTTCCTCAATTACATTGAGATGCTTTTAATGAGATGGGTATATGGAATTTCACCAATGTTCATCATCACACAGTTGCAAGCACTTGAAACGGATGATTCCTAGCAATACATCTTTCCTGATATTCTTCCTATCAGTAGAGGAAAAAAGAAAAGGTTTCCTGGTGGTATGTTCATGGTGTGCCCCAAACCCATATGTATTAACTTTCTCGCTTATTGGTTAAATTGCAGTATATATACCTCCTTGATGGTGAGGAGATGGTTCGGCTGGCAAGGGACTACATCAAATATCTTTTTGGAGGACAGAAGAGTATTCGGTTACAGCGTGCAATGTCTAACTGGAGACGATTCTTAAAGAGGTTCTCTACAAAGAAGGAGGTGCAGAAGGATTGGCTGGAACAGGCAATCATCAATACCCCAACTTGGTGGGATGACCCTGCAAAATACAGGCGCCTTAGAAGGTCTTATCTTGCATCATCATCCTCATCATCATCCTATGATGCATCATCACCCTATGATGCATCATCACCCTATGATGATGATGATGCATCATCACCCTATGATGCATAATCATCCTATGACTAATACTGAAGTCCTTGTAGCAATTTTGCCTTCCCTGCCTACATTTTTCTTTTTTCCCATTCAATTATGCAACATCGTCTTCATTCTAGGTCAAGAACTATGTTATTACAATTTTAACTTTGCCAAATATTTGAAAGCCTTGAAGAATTTTATTATCCAATCATACATTAAAAACAAACACAATGCTTGGGCACTGCAAAAAGGGTTTGATGGCTGAATAACAATTGAATCATGATTTTAGGTTTAACATCTGACATATTCTTAGCTACAAGGTGTTGGACATGGCTGTATGTTCTAAAACATCACTCTTGTAGTAAGGAGGTTCTCGCTTCTCGCTAAAACTACCCTTGAACAGAAGTTTATGGTTGACTACCCTGATTTGAGTGAACTATAGTTTGCTTTCATTGATACAATAGAGCTTATGTTAAAATGTTGATTTCCTTTTGAATATCAGAAGTTTATAGCTACTCCTGGATTGCATGATGAGAAAGTTTTGGGGTGGATTGCATTTGCATATTAGTTGGTTCATGTACAGTCTCAACATATGTTTTCAGGGGTTGAACTCATTTTTTGAACCCACAATGTAATGCCTCCCCACATATGGAGGACTTAAGTCTTTGGTATGCAGTCCGATACCCACTGGGGGAGTTGGGGGACTTAAAAGTCTGCTGGTTGGGTCTCTTCACATGCAGTTCCATACCTTCCATGGGAAATAGGGAGGATTTGAACTTGAGATTTCTGGTTAATCAGGACTACCAATTTTTGAGTAAAAGTGGTGGAATTTGGATTCATGATATATATCAAACTCTAAAAGTAGAGCTTTTCAGCTCTCTTACAGGGCTCTAAGTGGCACTGTTCAGTGCAGTTCCGAGCCCCTCCCTCTACAAGCATGTAAAGGATCTGAACTTTCATGCAGAAGTTAGGCATCCATGGTTTATGAGCATAATGTATGGTAACTGCATCTTGGTTGATACTCTCCACCCACAATTCTGAAACAGAAGTAAAATGTGAGCTGGTTTTGACGCCAACGGGGCGAGAGAGGACAAGGGTTTCACCATCTGACACTGGAAACAGTTAATGAGGAAGAACTATAACACAATTTCTGGGGAGCCAAACAGCACTACTCTTCAAACAATGCTTAAAACCTTGTTGAATATATTTTTCTCATTACAGGGTTTTCGGCAGATTCCCCAGATGGAGATTCAGAGAGAAGAGATCCTACCTCATCATACATTACTGTGAGAAACTAAACCCGAAAAAGGATATAATCAATCTGGTTCATCCAAATCCAAGCTGAACTCATCCTATAATCTACTAGAGTGCAATTATTAGACGAATTTAGAGCTGTAATTTACTCTAGTATGCAAAACACAGCATGAAAATTGATTACTTAAAACTCTTCCATGGCAATTCAACCCAGGTTCACAGGTTTACCATCCAACAGAAACCACATCTTCAATCCCTGAAACAGCTCAAAGTTTGGAAAAGAAGAAGAAAGCACAAACTACTGACACTTTTGAGAGAAAAGATCAAGTAAAAGGGGACATCATGGAAATCCAGTTCATATGGGGACCCTTAAAACTTCTACAGCTCTGCATCTATTTTGTTGCTCCTCTCCTTTAGAGCAGTCATGTGGGCATGGAGAATTGCTGCATATGAAGCTTGAAAGCGTTCCTGGTCCCTCTCTCCCACCTAAAATACCAAGGAAAACCAGGTTGTAGCGTCAGCTTGTAGAAGCAATAGCTGCATGGTTTCAACAAGCAAAAGTATCTGCAGAAAGGTAAGTGGAAAAAGATTGCATATGCCTGATTGATTTCACAAATCCTACAGCAATACACAGCACACTTTCAATCTGTAAATGCCTAAGAGAAAAGAGTTGTAACTACCCAGCTACTGGAATTTCGACATAGAAAACAGCATAGCAGATGTGAGGGTGTTGAATAGCAGAAAATGGAACTCTGACAAACAGGTTTAAGCATGAATAAAATTTGGCCACCTGGTTCAAATGTAGATTCCAATCACCTGTCCATTCCATACATGAAACATGAAAACTCCACTAAGATTTTTGCCATGAATGCTAGCACCTTGGGAAAATTAATGAACTGGTGATTTGGGTGCTGAATGGAATTTCCAGTTGACCAAACAGCCATGAGAAACTCAGATTTGCTTGATGACATAAACAACCTAAGGAAAGAGACAAGGAAAGGAAGAAAAGTTCACAGCATTAAAATGCCTGTTCAGAAACCAAAAGTCTTGTACACTACCAAAACAGGGGAAAAGTTCAGGATGATTCATCCTTTACTAGGCCAGTTGTTCCAAGTATGGATGATCCACATACCACACAGTACACAGCATTTGAAAGATGAACAGCTTGACTGCAACTGAAGATCAAGTCATAACACATTTGGAATACACATTTTCCATAAGCAAAAAGGTTTCTGTTAGAAGAAAGATCATAATGTTCCTTTAATTCTCAAGATCCTGCGATGTTTGTCATGCCTAAAAAAATATCCATGGGGTCTCCAAATTGTCATCAAATTTTGAAAGACAATAAATGTAGATGTAAAGACTTAAGCTATTTGTGTTGAACAGGGGTTGACACACAAAACAACTTGAATGCATGAAATAACCACTTGGTATGCAACATGGAAATATTATCAGCTGCACAAACAATATAGTGAATGTAAGAAAAAGTAAAACCGATTAGCCCAATGGACTGTCCGGGATGCAAATACTACCTAAGAGATTTATAATGTGAAAATCACTAGTTGAGAACTAGAAGTCCACAGCAGTGCAACCTATATCAATTCTTCTCATATGCTAACTGGAATTAGAAGGCAAACAAATCTCCCAAGCAAAGTGTATATCAACAGGAGAACCTAAACTGGCAATTATAGAGAGATATTTATGATATGGGCTTGTCTGATGTCATTGTCAACTAGCCTCAAAATTGAAAGAGAAGTCCCAACCTTGACACATTTTGTTCACTCCCATTTTTTTTGTCTTTTTGTTATTCTATCAAACTGCTTAAACCCCAGACAAATTCATACATTTCCTTAAATTCTTGATAAGGATGGTTTTTATACTAGAGCTAGTCAAAATGCTGATACATAACACCAAATCTAGAAAGTACCAGCCAGGAGGCATATGCATTACAAAGAGTGTTCAAAAAGTAGTAGAAAAAAAAAAACAAAATTAGCATAACAGAGAATAATATGTAATCTAATGTGTGTAACAAAAGTAGATAATAGCATAATTAAATTATTTGAAATTGTAAATCACTAAGGTAGGAGAGTTACAAGGGAAAGCCTTTTAAAGTATATTCAAGAAAGAAAAGGAAATGCATTAATAAACCTTAAGTAGGATTAACATTAGTTGGAATTAAACTAGAATTAGTATTAGTTGGAATTAAAGTAGGATTAGTATTTGGAGTCAAATTAGGATTAGCTAACTAGGTTATAGGACAATTAGAATTAGAATCATAATAGAATATTAAAATCCTAATAGACTTTGGATTTCTTAGGGAAACCTATAAATAAGGCTAATCGATATAAATTAAAGTAATTTGATTGGTGTTTATAATATTACTTTTTTTTTTCAAGTGTTGCAATCTTCAATGGTGAGATTACATTGATTTTCTTTTAGGTGAGACTCCTATAAGGTCTTAGTGAGACTCCGACGTTTCAATCTCTTCTCTTCTTATCTTCTTTCTCTCTATTTTTGTTTATTTTATTTTCTCTCCATAATCCTTGTTCCTCTCATTAAACCCTAAAAAGTGAAAACCCTAGCCTACCTATTTGATTGTAGGTAACCATCCTAGGATTGTCCTACATTAGTTTTGGTATCAAAGCAAAAGTCTTTGGCTTGAAGGCATATGCAATTCAGGAGTGGAGCAACTTATGCAAGCATGAGTTCCAAAAATACTTCTAACAGTCAAGATGTTGCTACAATATGCTTAGAGGAAATTTCTGCCACACAACAATCCCATCAAGATGATATAATACAACTAAATAGCAAACTTGATGAGGTCATGAAGTTATTAGATAATAGTTAAGAAAAATGACCAATTGAAGGTGAGACTACAAGCCATCAATTTAGACAATTGTCTAGTCGTTCACGCGAAGAATAAGACAATTTTATGATAGGGAATCAAAGAATGGGCAAACTCTTTGAGCAAGATGATGATGTGACAAAAAAAGGTACACCTTAAAGTTGTTGAATTTTATGGAAAATTAAATCTAACTTTGCCTTTCAACTTTTATAGGTGGTTGTCCAGTTCTATAAAGTTAATTTTCAATATTATGCCACCATAGACATGTCGCTTCTTTCAACTTTGCCTTCACAAAACGGACTTTTCTATTTTCGAGCACTGCGTACCAATTAAAGTAATCTTCCATGAAAAGCTATTGGATTTAATTTTCCATAAAATTCAGAAACTTTAAGGTGTACCTTTTTTGTCACATCATCATCTTGCTCGAAGAGTTTACCCTTTTTTTGATTTCCCATCATAAAATTGTCTTGTTCTTCACATGATCTACTTAACAATTGTCTAAATTGATGGCTTGCAGTCTCATCTTCAATGGATTGTTTTTCTTGACTCTTCTTTAATATCTTCATGATCTCATCAAGTTTGTTATTTAGTTGTATTATAAAATCTTGATGGGATCGATTGTTGTGTGGCTGAAATTTCCTTTAAGTGTATTGTAGTAGCATCTTGATTGTTAGAAGTATTTTTGAAACTCATGCTTGCATAAGTTGCTCCACTCCTTAATTGCATATGCCTTCAAGCCAAGAACTTTAGCTCTAATACCAAAACTGATGTAAGACAACCCTAGAATGATTGCCTACACTCAAATAGGTGGGTTATGCTTTTTGTTTTTAGGATGTAAGGAGATAAACAAAGAATAAAGTTTATGGTAGAGGAAAATAAAAGAAAAAAATAATAAAGAGAAAAAAATACGACGAAGAAGAGATGGAAATCTTAAAGTCTTACTAAGACCTTCTAGGAGTCTCACCTAGAAGAAAATTAATAGAGTCTCATCATTGAGGATTGCAATACTTGTAATAAAAAAAACATAATATTATTAACATTAATTAATTCATTACCTTGATTCACATCCATTAGTCTTTTTTATAAGTTTCTCTAAGAAATCCAAAGTTTACTAGGATTCTAATAACCTATTATGACCTTAATTATAATTATCTTATAACCTAATTAGGTAATCATAATTTGACTCCAAATACTAATCCTACTTTAGTTGTAACTAATACTAATTCTAATTTAATTCCAATTAATATTAATTATACTTAAAGTTTATTTATATTTTTTCTTTCCTTTCTTGAATATACTTTAAAAGGCTTTCCCCCATCAATCTAACAAGTCAAAGCCGAGTTCCTTCAAGCCAAGGGAAATTGATGGGGGAAAGACTTTTGAAGTATATTCAAAAAAGAAAAGGAAAGGCATAAATAAACTTCAAGTAAGATTAATATTAGTCGGAATTAAATTAGAATTAGTATTAGTTTGAATTAAGTAGGATTAGTATTTGGAGTCAAATTATGATTAGTTAATTAGGTTATAAGACAATTAGAATTAGAGTCATAGTGGGTTATTAGAATATTAATAGACTTTGGATTTCTTAGAGAAACCTATAAATAAGGTTGATCGATGTAAATCAAAGTAATTTTGATTGATGTTAATAATATTACATTCTTTTGTAAATATTGCAATCCTTAATGGTGAGACTCTATTGATTTTTTTTCAAGTGAGACTCCTAAAAGGTCTTAGTTAGACTTTAAGGTTTCTATTTCTTCTCTTTTTATCTTCTTTCTTTCTTTTTATTTTTTTTTTTTTCTACCATAAATTTCATACTTGTTCCTCTTCTTAAACCCTAAAAAGTTAAAACCCTAACCCACCTATTTGATTGTAGGCAACCATCCTACGGTTGTCCTACATCGGAGAGTTACATCTTAATAATAGATCGACCAATTATCTATAGACTATATCTACAAAAGCCTTTTAATTTCTTCCTAATGTCATTAGGACTTGGAATGATCAGTTGGCACCTTAGGAACAGACCTTTCATTTGATCTAAACTGCAGGATAATCTTACTTACAAAAGGCTTCTTAGATCTTGTTCCACAAAAGTGTGGTTCTATATTTCCCAACACAAGTATGACCTAACCAGTTTTTAACCACTGTTCTATCATGATGGTTGCTAACCCTTCCCCCCTTCTTTTCCCATTTTGAGAACATGTGGCTCCCTCACCCCAACTTTTAGGACACCTCAGAAGAGAGTAAAGAAAGGTAGAGATCATGGGTTTGGGAAGGCCATGGATTTATAAAAGCTTACGTTAATCAAACCTGATCTTGGAATTGTGGAACTTGGAAAGAGCAAAGGTTTCATGCTTAATGATCCTTCAAAGGTGTGGGCTAAAGTATAAAATCCTTAGGTCCGTAAAATGTAGTAATGCTCAAGAACAAAACTTCAATTCCAACCCGTTATTAAATTTTAGAAGTACACCCATTTGGCTTATCAAAAAAGGTTGACGTAAAACAAATACCAAAAAATTTCTTTTATTTTCTTTGCTTTTCTCAGCAACCAAACAGAGAAATCAAATACCCAAAAGCCACAACATACTTTTTAATTGCACTTCTAGATCTTTGACAACCCTAAATCAAATCTTTGTTTTCTCATGCAGGAAAGAAAATAAAAAATAAATAATAGGAAACGCTCTAAAATTCATTTTTATTTTTCTTAAATATGTTGGAAAAACAAATATCTACATTATATTTTATTCAATCTATTTAAGAAGGCAATAAAAAATTATTTTAGTAATTTTTTTCCATAGATTGAATAGAAACCCATTAATTTAAACATTGATTTTTGAAATAAAAAGTCTAATTAGTCCTTTAAATTTTTAATTTCAGTATGTTTTACACCATATTTAAAGTGTATTCATTGGCCTTTATTTATTTTTTACTTTTTTCGAAAATTCCACTACCATCTATAGGCTTTTGTTGGGCCTACTCATATGAGACCACTAAGTAACTATATGATATTGGTACTAATTAGGATCATAGTTCCTGAATTTCTATGTCAAGCAAAATCTTTATTTCCTAAAATTATGATAGAAAAAAGAGACATTATTAATATTTATTTTTTAAAAATAAAATCTAAAATATCATCACTAAGAAGAAAGTGTGAAGAAATGTTGGGCAAAACCAAAAGAAGGGAACTCTTTCTCTAAACCCTTTAAGTTAGTCATACTTCAATATGAACTTCGCTGCTCGATTAGAGTCTCAGAAGGAATCCCTAAACCCTAAATCATAAACCTTGTTAGATTAATCATATTCCAGTGTGAATTCTGACACTCAGAATCAATTTATGCAAATCCTGAGCCATTTCAAAGTTGGTCTGCATCAATAAACTTCACGAGGGTTATCCAATGGCCAATAGATTCAACACAGAAGGGAAAATATAAGGCTGGTTTCTGGGTTTAAGCTGAAAATGTGAAACTAGTAAGAGCCTTCACCACGACCCACACAACTAACTGCAAGATCAACAGCTAAATTGAAACAGAGAGAAACAAAGAGACTGATAGCAAACACAATTCAAACGCAGCAGAATGTGAATACAATCGCTGACTTTGAGAAAAAAACCATAGATATGATGTATGAATTATCGGCCTAATAATGTCTAACGAAAGAAACAAACACATCCTACCATCTCTTCCAATGAGATATCAGAGGAATCAGGGACTAGCTGCAATTTACCTCACTTGCAAAAAGCCAAAAAAAGGATTACTTAGAATTCTTTCGGTCGATTCAACCCTCAGTTAAGAGATTAAATTTCCCAAAAGGTAGCTAGTCAACCAAAAACCATGTCTTTGATTCCATTAATTGCTCAAAGTTCGAAGATCTTGTGAGGTTTCAAGGGGGCAAAAAAGAAAAGACAAATTCATTTAGGAGAAAAATAAAAAGGGGAAACCGGGTGATCCAGTTTATACAGAGGTCTTTATCTTCTTTGGATCATCTGGTTTCTTAACTCCCTCTGCAGCCTTCTTCTTGTCCTTCCTCCCCCTCTTCTTTAGGGCAGTCATGTGGGCCTTCAGAATGGTTGCATAAGAAGCTTGAAACCGTTGGTGATCCTTAGGCCCCACCTAAAAGTTTACAATCAGAACCAGGTGAGAAAGTTAGCCCGTGGATGACAATGGCGTGCATAGCTTTGACAAACAAAAATTGTTGAAGAGAGGTAAGAAAATGCCTACTTGCCCAAAAGTATTAAGAAAATAAAATTCTGAATCTATTTATGTTAAAATTTCATTCTCTTCCTTTCTTAACAATCAATTGAAACAGCAGAGAAACACAATCACAAGGCTCAATTCATACAATTTGCACTTGAACCTCACAGCATTTGGTAGCAAACTTACAATTTGTAACATCCTGCCAAAGTTGCACAGTATATATGGGAGAATATGGAACCATGAAATTTGATTATGTGACTACAATGCAAACAAGGTGGGGCTGACAACAGGATTACAATACAAAGTCTGTCCAGCCCAAAAATCTACCACTTCACAACTGTAGGAGTCCAATACATCCCTCTCACAGATAAATTTTATATCAGTAGCAATAAATTGAACTGGTAATTACAGTAAGAAACCACCAACAAGAGATCTGCTGACCATCATTCGAAGATTTCACAACTGATGCAGTCATTGCTGACTTGCCTTAACCCACCCCCCTCCTCCCTATGGTTGACTCCATTTTTCCTTTTGTTTTCTTATCTAGTTGTTTAAAAATCACAAAAGACTTATACATAACTTCCCAGCTGATCTGCCAAAAGACAAGATAAAAGTAATGACAAACTTTATGTTTGAAAGCCCAACAACAAAAAGGTTCTCCTGAGTCCTGACTCTTTGATGGTTGTTCTGTGGGGAACACCTAGACAAATGGTCGTAGGCGTTTTCTCCAAAGGCAGCATGGCTTGTTCACAGACAAAATGGTCTGTTACAAGACTAGAAGCATTATTGTTAAGAGGTTCTTTCCAAAGCCTTTTTGTTTTGACTTGAGGATTGAGGCAATGACCACAGGCTTTACTGGAAAGTCTTTAAAGAGGAGTCCTCAATGAGAGTAACTTTATAGTGGGAAACTTGCATGGCTGTCCTTTTCTGGGGCTCTAAGCCCACAAAAATGTCTTGGAGATGTCTTAAGGTTCCAATGAATTGTTGACCTTCATAGAAGCCTGATGTGCTTTGTCTCAAGTCTAGGTTGAACAGTTAGTCGGGCATTTCATCCTTCCTAACTGCACCCACTTCTTCCCCCACAACCACACCAAAATGAGTTTTGAAGTTTCCTTTATTGGGTTTGCTTATTGCATGAATTAGGAGCTGCATTCTGACGCTTCATTATGTTTCCTTTCCACAAATTCCTAGGACATCTCATCCTTCCTCGTATTTCTTTATATTATGGAAAAAATGGCCTTAAACAAGATTTCAGATCCTACCAAATGACCTAATGAAAATTTAAAAAGAGAAGAGGAAAGATAAGGTAAATGAGGAACAATATGTTAAATGAGGAAGATTCAACTATATCTCATCTAATGGCAATACAACCATTCCTCCATAATAAAAGGTTCCAATCAACTATAGGTAATACTTAAGTAACTCAAATAGGTATGTTGAGTTTTTTTCTCACTGATACCCATATTGAATGACATTTAAAATCATATTCAGCATTTAGTGTTTATTAAAGTTTCCAAAAACCGATAAATAAATTTTTTTTCTCCCGATAGGCAAACAAAAAATAAAAAATCCTAAGTAAAGTTTGTGTATGGTTAAATTAAGAATAAACTTTTACACCAGATAAGAAGACAACCAGCTATAAGTGGGAAAAAATTACCGAAGCAGAAATGGTCTTTTTGCCATCAGTTGCACGGATGAGGCATCTATAGTCAATTGCTTCACCAGCAGTCTTAATTTTATTCCTTTGCACCTTTGACTTTAGGGATGCTAAAGATACAAAATGTACAAGCAACTAATAAAATACTAAAAATAGAAGGTTATGATTAACCAGAAAGGGAAAAAAGCAAAAATAGAAACAAAATCAAAAGAAAGAAACAAAAAGAAGGCTGAGGATGAACTTATACTTACAGCGTTTCAGAGTAACCCAAACAGAGCGCTTCGTTGTACTGTGCTCAAACATGCTGGTGAGTTCATTGAGAAACGGATCTAATTGTAGAAGAACCTGACAAAATAAAAATAAAACACAAATCCACTTGGTTTCAGATATCAAGCATAATCTCGAGGCAAAAAAGAAGAAAGAAATTTTCAGATAAGAAGACAAAATATCCATTAATAAATAGCATGAACAAAAGGGACTGATACCCAAAGATAAACAAGAGTATAAGAACTCTTAGTCAAAAAAGGAAAACCAATAGTATAATTATTGTTCACATTCCTACAAGTAAATACACATCGGTAACATATACAACTATGTAAGTATGAGCATGCATGTCGACTTCACCCACATGCCCTTTTAAATAAAATTAAACCTAAATTCCCAATATCTGAACCCATATTCTTAAAAAAGCTACATTAGCCTATTCATTTACACACACACCCAAGAGGTGAAAATTGAAGCTGTTGCAGTATTATATTCATTAAGGACATGTTTAGGTATCCCACAGAAGGCACATTGCCACATTCTATTTATTTATAATTCTATGTAAGATCCATAAGTATAAACAGTGCAAATATGTGAATCAATAAGTGCATCATAGTTTTATAAGGCACAAGGCGTGCTAAAGGTGAAAAGTCTCCAGAGGCTTAGGCGCAACAACAAACAAGTGCCAGAGCAAAGTGAAACCCTACTTAGGATGCATATCGATTTTATAAGATATGGTCCAAAATCCAATCCAAACAAGATTCCAAACATTTAAAAGAAGCATTCATTAAAAGTAATTAAATTGTATAAATTTCAATATATAGTTAAAAAAAATTAAGAGTAAAAAGTGTTAAAAAGGGAAAAATAAAGTAGACGAAGCGTGCCTCTCCAACAAGGCACTAGAACTAGGGAGTGGTTGAAACTTGGGTCCAGGGGCGGTACAAGCACACCTTTAACAACAGTGATGTGCATATAAAATGTACACATGAGCACTTGAATGCATGGACCCCTATGTGTGCATACTCACACAAACAAACAATAGTGAAAATCTGAGATGCCGTGTTTCATGAAATCCTAAATTTAATCCCATAACATCAGCTCCAGATATGGCATCACAACAAAATCCATGTAGCTTTCGTAAAAGAACAAAAGGAACTACATGACTTACAGTTCCCAAATTGATGGGAAAATTATATTTTGTTTTATACCGCCTAAACCAAACCTTGTGGCAACACAAAGTTTTCATTATTTCCTGTGTTTTAATGAATTTCAACTCAATTCATGAATGACTACCATGAATTTTCATCCAAACCAATGAAAAATACCATCCAGATATCTCACACTAAACTGCAGATATTTCAAACTAAATTGCAGATTTTGAAAGTAATTTTATTCAATTCATATTCATGGGGGGAAAAACGACTACATTCTATATCTACCAACAACAAATGATCAAAGACCAAAAAAACTACAATTTTAAAATTAAAAAATGAACAATCAGAATTTACTAGTGGAGCAATGCTTCATTTGATTGCTAAAATGTACCAAAAAAATAAAATTAAGCCTCTGGTTTTTCAGGGGCACCATTTTTCATTTTCTCCAGAAATTAAAACAGCACAAAGCATAAGATGCTATTTGCTCAGCGACTTAGGCTTCATGTAGAACACAGATATCCAAAATTTTCTTTTCTTTCCTTTTCTTTTCCTTTCCCTAGTTTGTTTTCCCAACCAAACACACCCAAAAACTAAAACCCAAAATGACAAGACTTCACAACACCCCTTTATTGACAACCACCTTTTTTTTTTCATCAGAATTATTGTCAACCAAATTTTACCAAACCCTAAAATCAAAATACCCTTCTTTTGAACTGCACAAAAACACTTCTAACAGCTTCCAGCCTATCAATTACATGCTAAAATTCTTTAAAATAAAAAACAAATTCCCATTCCACTGAATTCCCAACCTTAAAGCTTTTCTATACAGCAATCACAAGTCATCAAGACAACCACTTTCTCTTTCCGTTCACATACATTTCAAAAACCCAAACCCAATGCAGAGTCTCCGATCGCTTAAATATGTACATGCAAGTCTACATATGTATATATAATCGATCTGATCGTCGAAAATGGGAAATTGAACGACGGTTAACACACGATCAAACGAGAAACTCAATTCGGCACCTCAAGAATTGAACCCTATATTTGCAGTGAAACCCTAGATATAGAGAAAGAGAAGCCTACCATGATGAGTATTGAGTTGTGAACTGGAACAGAAACTGAAAGGAAGAAAACAGAGACAAAAGAAAAACCCTAGTATTTATAGTGTGGACTGGGAACAGGCTCCACAGCCTTTTAAAGTATTTCTTAATTTCATTTTTTTTTACTTGATTATTTATAATTTCATTTTTTCTTTTTTGGTTCTTTAAATTGCTTAGCTCAACAAGTACAACATATTTTTTTTTAAATGATGTCTGTGGAGAAGTTTGAGTCTGTTTTATCATATTTTCTAAAATTTGTATTATTTTTTAATTTGAAAATAGTTTTTAAAAGCAAGTTTGAGAAATTTAAACATGATCATTTATTTTTACTTGTTTTTAAAAACTAGTGAAAATAACCCTTATTTATTTTTTAAAAATTATTTTCAAAAAACAATTGTCAAATAGTGTTAAAATAAATTTAAAATAATTTTTTATTTTTAAAAATAGAAAACTGTTATTAAATCACATGCCTAACAGGTTAAATGTTGGATTCAAGGCAATTAATGTATTTATGCAACCATACAAAACAATGTTGAAAATATTAGTATCAATAGAAACATTGATAATTTAATTTTATGAAAATATAGAAGAAAACATTAATATTAATGAAATTTTTTATCCAAAAAGAATACGAAAATAAATTAAAATATATATAATTTGAAAAAAAAAAAAGGAAAAATAATTACTAATATATACATTAAATTAGGTTTCAAAAAAATAATAATAATATAAATATTACATGATAATATTGATTCAATGGTGGAACCAAGTAAGGCTAGAGGGGGCATAAATCCCCCCTAAAAGTTAAAATTTGTTGGGAAAATAAAAATCAAAATGGAAAATCTACCCCCTCTAAAAAAAAAGTATAAATTTAATTTTAAAATTTTAAAAATAAATAAATAATAATGGTGATTAAATATTATTATAAAAATAATAATATTTACTATTAATTATTAATAATATATTAAGATTGAACTAAAATTAAAAAAATAAACAAAATCTTATTTAATATTCATACTTTTTTTTGTTTATTTTTTTTTCTCTTTTATACTTATTTTTAATGATTTTGTCTTTTTGGATTTAACTAAATTATAAAAAAAAATACTTGTTGTCTTGTTAATTACGTATATTTTTACTTGAAACTGACTCCATCAAAATCTAAGTAAAAGATTTTGCTTTTAACTACTCATATTTAGTTATTTGAAAAAGGAAAAAAAATATTAAAGTATTAGTTTTGTATCTATTGAAATCTTAAGATCTATTTGGTAATTATTTTTAAAAATAGTATTTTGTTCTCTAAATTTTTATTTTATTTTTAAAAAAAAGGAAACATGGATAGTAACAAAAAAATTGTTTTTTGCTTTTTGTTCTCAAAAACAAAAATTAGTGTGTTTCAAAGAATGTCTTTTAATTATTTTCAATTGTTTTTAAAAATAATTATATGAAAATGTAGAATGATTAAAAATAAAAAATTAGATATAAAATTATTTTAAAAATATATTAAAAATACGTTAAAATAAAAAACTATTTTTGAAAATAGTTATCAAACAGAGCTTTAATCTCTACTTTTAAAAGTATATGGAAAAATCTAAACCTTTAGACACAGGAATACAAGGATAAAGAATGAATTCAAGGTATAAATAAACAAAATCACGTTAAAAGACACTGAGACTTAAATATGCAAACCTTTTCTATTTGAAAAATATTAAATTTATAATAAGAAAATTTTGAATTCTTTAAAATAATTTTAAAGGTTTTTCATGCAAAATAATTAAAATTATTGAAAAATTCTAGTGATTTTTCTTTCTATTTTTTGAATTCTTTTGAACATTTTTTTTTAAATGTGCTTAGTATTATGGTTGTTCAATTTGATACATTTTGATAATTAATATTTAAAATTATTTAATTTTTTAATAATAACAATAAATACCATTAAGGACTATATTATAATATTTTTCTCCTTTGCCTCCTAACAAATGTCCCTGGGTCAGCCACTATTAATACATGTAATCGATATTAGAATCAAGTAAGCTTTTACCCTTTTGTTCTAACTCAAACTTTTATTCTTGTAAAATTCATTTTAGTATCAAATATTAAAATCAAACAAGATTTTACCCCTCTCGCGTGAACGAGATTTTTGTTCTTATGAAGCTCATCTTAAGAAACTTGCGTTATCTATTTTTTTATAGATATAAAATATAAGCATTCAATAGATTGACCCAAGGAGAAATGAATCCCCAACTCTCAATTAAAACACAGGATCAGATGGCACACAAGCTTCTTCTATATAATGTAACCTTAAAAACTACAAAACTTTCAATGGAGAATCAAAGTTCATAGTTCATTCAATCCATTTCTTGAAGCTGAACAACTGCATTAAATCTGATTTCTTTACCAGGTTTCAAACGCCTCCTCAAGATCTTTGAAGCTCTGCTCAACCCTCAGGTCTTTGCTTAGTAAAATTAATCCTGCCAAATACCATTGTTTCATTTTCCCTAGAAATTCCCAACCTTCCATTGCTTAAATAAGCATATGCAAGTCTATACATGTACGTATGGTCGATCAGATCGTTGAAAGATGGGAAAAGTGAATAAAGATCAGATCCTTTAAACTTTTTTAAAGGATAACCAATTAAAAAGGATAAGATTCCCTTAAAATTACAAATATAACCTTCCACTTTTAACAGCCTAGAAGATCACCCATTCCAGACAAAAATATCCCTCCAACACTAATTTTCTTCTTCAATTTCAATTCTCTGGACTCTGAATATGAACTTTTATGTATAAAGTGAGAAGAAACCGTGCCTTTTTTCAGTTCCTTTTATTTTTTAAAATCAAACCCTATTTTTCATCTTACTGATATTGTGGGTTGATTCAATTTATGGAAATGATGGAAAAAAAGAAAATTCATTTATGAAGAATACAAAACTGAAGAGGTATAAAATCCTACCAAAAAAGGGAAGTGAGAGCAACCGATGCTCTGAAACTCTGTCATCATCATTAAAAAATGAGAAAAAAATTAACTGAATCAATAAGCATTAATTTTCTAGTTGAAAATTTGGGTTTTTAATTTATTTATTTTTATATATCTTTATTTTTATATTTTTATTTTCTAATCTTTCACGATAGTTCTTAATATTTTGGTCAATAAAACTTAAAAAATGAAATTGAAGTTATAATTTTTATCAGTAAGATCATAATCAAGTCTTAAAACAATATCTTAATGATAAGAAAAAACTGAACTTAACTACTATTAGGTTCATTATCAACAGTTTTTTATTTTAAAATGTTTTGCTTTTGTTTCAATAAACATCAAAATATTCTCTGCATTTTTATTTCCAGCAACAACTAAGTAAATATAATAGCTTCAATTACATCAACATCATCAACAATATCTTTATGAAAAATGGCACCTTGTAAAATATTAGCATCTAGCATGACATCCTTGAATAATACGAAAAGAAAATCTATTTTTGGAAGTAATATGAAATGATGGATTTAACATAATTGGATAAGTTTGTTAATATATTTTTACACAATTTATATTGATATTTTTATAATTTGTCATTATGTTGCAGATTGGCATTTCTCCTCCCTCAACTTTTATATTTAAAAATACCTAAAGATGAGTACTTTGTTGGAAAATTACATATCTATCTCACTTAGTAACCATTGAAAATATTAAAAAGAAATTAACTGAGCCACAATTGGAGATGTTTAGAAAATCATGTTTTGATCAATTTTTACTCTTTTCTGAACTTAGATTTTTAGTCCAAATTGCCCATTAATTGTTGTTACGTCAATGTGAAACCAAAAAGAACAATAAAATATGAATTTTATTAAAATCAAAAGGCTTAAGATTTAGTAAAGATGAATTTGTATTTATTACAAGCTTGAGTTTTGGTCATATTCCAAAATATGATAAAATATCATTACGAATGAGCAACACATACTTTAAGGAAGAAAACAAGGTGTGTAATGATGAGTTGGAGAAAGTTTTCCTTTCTTTAGGAAAGGTGAAAAGAAAATAAGAAAAAAAAGAAAAAAAAAAATGAAAGAATATGAAGATGTGGTAAAGTTGGCACTTTTGTATTTTTTTAGTGTGTTTTATTTGGGAAAAAAGGGAAAAAATTAATAGATATGCAATGGGTTACTTCGATTGATAATTTGGAAGTTTTTAACAAATACCCATGGGGGTATTATGAGAGGACACTACTTGGTTTGCAAAGAGTTTTGAAAAATCGGGTATCCAAATACCAAGATAAGAAAAAAACAAAGGAAGAAGTTGTAGTTGAAGCATCTAGTGTTGTTGGATTTGCATACGCCTTCCAGGTTTGACTATATGCAAATCCAACAAGATTATATGCTTTAACAGTTTAACGGTAGCTTCTCCCTTTGTTTTCTTCTTATTTTGGTATTTGGATACCTGGTTTTTCAAAACTCTTTACAAACCAAATAGTGTTATCTCATAATAGAATCTCCCTCATAGATATTTGTTAAAAGCCTCAAAATTATCAACCAAAGCAACTCATTCCATATCTATTAAATTTCTCTTCTTTCCCAAATAAAACATGCTCCATAAAAATAAAAGTGTCAACTTTATCACATCTTCATCTTCAAATTCTTTCAGTTTTTCTTCTTATTCTTCTTCTCTTGTTTCTCTCCTAAAGAAAGGAAAACTTTCTCTAACTCATTATTACACATTTTGTTTTCTCCCTTAAAGTATGTGTTCTTTATTCGTAATGATTTTTTGTCATATTTTGACATAAAACCAAAACTCAAGCCTGTAATTAATACAAACGCATCTCTACTAAATCTTAAGCCTTTTGACTTTAATAAAATTCATATTTTAGTATCTTTTTTTGTTTCACATTGATGTAACAACAATTGATGGACAATTTGGTTTGAAAATCTAAGTGCAGAAAGGAGTAAAAAGTGACCAAAACATGACTTTCCAAACACCTCCAATTGTGGTTTAGTCAATTTCTTCTTAATATTTTCAATGACTACCAAATGACATAAACATGCAACTTTTTTAGAAAAGTACTCATTTTTAGGTATTTTAGTTATAAAAGATGAGGGAGAAAGAGGAATGCCAATTTGCTAGATAATAACAAATTGTAAAAATTTTAATATAAATTGTATAAAATATATTAACAAACTTATTCAATTATATTGAATTTATCATTTCGTATCACTTCCTAATATGGATTTCCTTTTTGTAGTATTCAAGGATGTCATACCAAATGCTAATATTCTACAAGATGTCATATTTTATAAGGATATTATTGACGATATTAATGTAATTGAGGTTATCATATTTTAATAAGTTATAGCTATAAATAAAATGCAAAGAATATTCTAAATCCTATTGAAACAAAATCAAAGCATTTTAAAACTGAAACCTATTGACAGTGAACTTGATAGCAGTTAAGTTCAATTTTTTTTTATCATTGAGATTTTACTTCAAGACTTGACTATGATCTTATTGATAAAAATTGTAACTTCAATTTCATTTTTGAAATTTTATTGACCAAAATATCAATAACTATGATGAAAGAATGAAAAAATATAAATATATATATATATAAAAAAAAAGATATCAATAAAACATTAACTATTTAATATATTTAGATCAAATAATTTCATAAAAATTGTATTCAATTACATGATGAATTCATAATAAATAAATTCATTAAAAAAAATTTATAATAAAACTAAAACAACTTAAGTAGACTTGATAATAGATAAGTTCAATTTTTTCATATCATTTAGATATTTCTTCATACTTGAATTAGGACCTAGAGAAAAATTACAACTTCGATTCAATAAAATTTCATTCAATTGCATTATTAATTTATGACAAATAAAGTAATAAAAAAATTAAAAACCTAAAATTTCAAGTAGAAAATTAATGTTTAATGATTCTATTGATTTGTTCTCATTGTCTGATGATGATGAGGCTTCATAGCATTGTTTTCTCTCACTTCTTTTTTTTTTTGGTTCTTCTTCCATTTTTTTCATAAACTGAATCAACCCATACCCATAATATTAGTAAGATGAAAAATAGGGTTCGATATTAAAAAATAAAGGAAACAGAAATAGGACACTTAGGGTTTCTTCTCACTTCATGCATGAAAGTTGATATTCAGAGTTCGAAAAACTAAAATTGAAAAAAGAAACAATGAAACTTACTCTGTGTTTTCCCTTGTGTTGGCTTTTCGCTCTTGCGTTGGCTTTCTGTTCTCTTGGAATGAACAGAAACATCGTCTGCAACTTCCTTACAGGGTAAACAAATGGAGCAAATGAGTTTGAAGGGTAAGGAAATGATACAAAAAGAAAAATAGAATTTGAGGGAAAATGGGCTGAAGGGGCAAAGGTATTTTTACCTGGAATGGGTGGTTTTTAAGGCTATTAAAGGTGAGAGATAATATTTGCAATTTTAAGAGAATTTTGCTCCTTGTGATCTGCCATCCTCTTTTTTATATCAATTATTTATGGTCAATGAGATTTATATCCTCATTGGTCTCCTGTGGTAAGTCATAGTAAATAAAAATTAAAAATTTATTACCCCTTCAGAACTTTCTAGAGAGAATAAAAATTTAAAATTCACTACAAATAAACAATTATGAGATAAAAATTATTTTAAAATGAAACAAAATGTATTAGAAAATTTTCCACTAATTGGAAATGGTAGCGACAATCTATGTTAAAATTGAAATTAAATCTTGTAATAAATTAATAAATTATATTATTTACTTCCTATATTTATTTTTATTAATATTTTTTAATTGGTAAATTCAAATATAAACTCAAATATATAATTGATTGATTAAAACTATTGAAATTATTTTTTATCATTGGAAAATAGATAATTAATTATTTAAAAATATTGAAATTATTTATTATTATATATTTTGTAGTTCAATTATTAAAATAAAATTTCTGAATAAATTAATGTTGAATATATAAAATGTCATTTCTATCTCATAATATTTCTCTTTATCCTTTAGACTTGAAATTAAGTCTTATAATAAACTGACTGACTCAAGAAGAAATGGACCCCTACTCTTAATTGAAACACAGAATCAGATAGCATACAAGCTTCTTCTATATAATGTAGCCTGAAAAACTACAAAATTTTCAATGCAGAATCAAAGTTCATAGTTCATTCAATCCATTTCTTGAAGTTGAACAACTGCATCAAATCTGAATTCTTCACCCGGTTCAAATGCGTCCTCAAGATCTTCGAAGCTCTGCTCAACCCTCAGGTCTTTGCTTACCTTTATACCTTCCTGCAACATTTCAACAAAGAACACAGAATCAGGGTTGTAATCCATCTGGGTTTCCATTTGGTTACCCTGAAAAAGGAGTGATTATGCCCTTGGATCAATATGATATGATAAATATGAATCAGAGATGGAACAATGAGCCATCAATCCCTCAGAAGCTCCACTAAACAGAGAGATAGGAATGGCAGTTTGATGGCATTGTGGGCTTTCTAGATCGGTTTTACAGAACTAGCTTTCATGAAAAAGAAAGGCAAATTCATGCAAGGATACTGCAGATATTGAAATGTGGCTAATGTATTTGGGATTCAAAGGTTTTATTGAAGTTGAAGGCTTTCTTGTATGTAGATATCCATCCAATGCATGGATTTCAAACCAATAGGAAGAAGCAGATCTAGGACTGCAGAACAACAAGAACACCCAAAATTGGAGGAAAGCATTTTCTCAAAGCAACGAGGGCAGGTCCATTGCATTTTGAAACAAATTGTTAAAGTTCTTAACATCTCCTACCCATTGATAAACCGTGAATTGACTGTAATGCTCAATATAAGGACAGAGCCTAAATGGTTGACTCATGGGTGTCCATGCCAGTCATCAAATCGATACTCCTACATTGTGGGGTTTTGAATATGGACCCATGTTGCACAAATTTAAAATTTGAAAAGTCATTAATGCTAGTGGTTGCAAGAACATTTCAAAATGCCAAAATGTAGTTCGATGCCGTTTACCTTTTCTACATATTCAGCAACAGTGGAGTTGATTACTTTTTTGATAACCTGCATATAAACTTTAGAAGGACCAAGGACTTCTAAAAGGATGTCTCTGGGTATCTGACAGACAAAAAAAAAAAGACGAGTATATAAGTTGCAATCACTTTCACAGCTACAAGATGAAGAACAAACACACTCACACAAATAAATAATGTATGTATCCGTTCGTTGGAAATAGCTACAATGCTAACATTGTCTTTGTTTTAAGTGGGATGGGGACGATTTGGCTCTTCCCAAATGTATTCAGAAATAAATTTGAGTTTCCCAGCCATCTGCCTAGAATAAAAATATTTAGGAAAGAAACAAAGAAAGTATCACCATAATGAAGTTTATTATCTGACTCTATATCTACAAAGATTGAGTAGAATAAGGATTAAAAGATGTGAGGACTCGGTCATTGCTCAGTGGTCCACATGCATTCCACATTAGGCCCAAAATTATATTGATCAATTGATGTACTTTTCACCCATCAACACAATCATAATTTGCTTCCACAAATTCTCTTACTTTCCAAGTTTTTTGACCCGGATGTTACATGATGTGTATGATCACAAGCGATGACAATAATGCTGGCACAATGTCTTCACTTGAATTACACTTATACTACAAATTATAAATTTACTGCATTAGAACAATAAGAGACGGAGGCTTACGTCGGGTGTTTTTCCTGATAGTCCCCAGCCATTTGTCAGAGACAAAGATGCCAATGGAAGAAAGCAGGTAAAAAATGTTAGAAACTTAGCAGTTGAGGAGAAGAAAACGTGAAGAAGAAATGCTGTAGTTGAATAATCATAAGTAGACCAAAAAAAAAAAAACTTGTTTAATAAATGCTTCAGTCTAACATAAAAAATTTGTACTTCATCTTCTTTTTCTTGTCTAGATGGAAATTTCTAATATCGAGTCTCAAAATTTAATACTATCAAACCTTAGAAGTGAGTGTAGTTCCAACTCTTCAGTTTCTAGTTTGAACCCAGAAAAATTACAACATATGAGTAGCTGCAGTTATATTATTGGGCTACGATTTAACTGTCTTCTACCAGTTATGAAAACTCGCTTATACAAAAGCCAAAAGGCTAACTTTTTGTTCAAGCTCCTTATCACCATAATTCTCCGGCTCTCCATCTCGTTTTAGGCTCTTTATTTACTATATTATCCTCTTTTTTGTATAGTTATAAGTAAAGGGTTCTTCAACACGACATCTAATGGTTGCTTTTCCATTTTACATACGCTAAGAGTGCTATTTATTTGAATTTTTAGGCATAAAATTCTATGATTTTGTTAGCTTCAACAATGATGTGATATTCAAGTTTGGGCATTCACCATACATGTGCCAGTAATATTTAAAAAAATTAGATATTTGTGAATAAATAGAAATGCAAATGTGCAAAAATAGTAGTTCCTCCTAAGTATTATTCTCTAGTGAGCAATAAAAATATTTGTTCTACACATCTCAACTACCTCTCACTATGGCACCTTCTGCATTCAAACCCTACTGACCTAGCCAGACTCAAAAATTAACCAAAATGAGATAAATCAACCACAAAGTAGATGCCCATTGAAGATGCCACAAAAAGAAATGGTAATATTATGATAAGAGGAATCATGATGTCAGGTATCACCTTCTCCTGTTGGAGTTGCAACATGTGAGCACAGTACTATATGCATATATGCTTAACTAGTTAGTGGCAATCATTCCAAGAGCCCCTTTTGAGAAAGCCACTGTTGAATTTAAAAGGCTTACCTCCTTTTACTCTTCGAAAACCTGGAATGGGCTGAGCATCAGCTACCATTTTAGAAAACACATTGTCAAAAATTGTTCGAGTCTTGACACCAGATAACTCCACGCTAATCTGTTAATAAGAAATAAATATAATTTATGGACAAAATTAACAACAGCATTGACCATCTATAAACATTATATTGACCAAGTAGTCTTTCCCAAGTCCAGGATATCAATTGTCCCCACAAAATCTTTTTTTTTTTTGTTGAACTTCCACCTCGTTGTATTTACATTCTCAATCAAAAGACTAATGATTGTTTGCAGATAGAATTATCCATACCTTCAGTTCTTTAGCATTGCCAGTACTAGTAGCAGTAACTGAAAAGTCTTCAAATTGAGAAGAAGAAACACCAGGATCTTTGACACCTAAATTTAGATGGAAGGATTAAATAATAGTAAACCTAACAATAGCACAAGATAGCAAGATGAGAGCATACTTGGAAGTTGGAAGAGAAAAGTGATTGGTTTTTGCACCTGATGACACGGCACAAACAGCAGGACAATATTTATGGATTGCTCTGTAAGAAAGGGAAGCACTAAAATCAAATAAGGAACATGCTGAAATCTCAGTAAATACTCAGAAAACCCTGCAAGTAGACTTGATTATAAGAAAATTTAAGGAAATAATGAAACGGCTCCAGATAAGAGTCATAAAACAAGTCAAGCAAAAGAACAAGTAAACCAACACCCAGAAAAAGTTAATCAAACTGTTAACGAGTTCACATGTGAAGTGAAAATTTTACAAGCTAATTGCCAAAAAGAAAGCTTTTTAAAAAAAAAATGGAAAAAAGGGAAAGCAATTAAGAATCAACTCGGCTGTTGTTTTCCAGATTCTCTGAGTGTGACTAGAGTCTTGCAAAAAAATTACTATATCTCAAGCTGGTTAACTCAAAACTCATATGGCTGACTTTATGAATTAGTATTACTTTTCACAAAATTATTGAGCATTGTATTTCATTTAAAAAGGCTTCTTTTGGAAGAAATGTCTAGAATGAAGTGGTTAAATATATAAATTAGCTCAAAACACAGATGTTTAATTTCATAAATAGTAATACCTTACACGAAAGGCTCGGGTATTGTATTTCATCTGGCGTGAACAACATGGTCTAATAGAAAAAAAAATTGGAAGAACTGTTTGCTTGTGGTGAATCATCTGCACAAGAACCAAACAATTCCGTAAAATCATCATATACAATTCCATGCAGCATCCCATTAAAGGAACTGACAAAAGCTTAACTTCTGCAGTGAGAGAGTTAGAATTAATCAATTCAAGAAAAATGTTAAAGAAACTTTTCTAAACATCTGTAGTCAGAAACAAATATCACAGACCTCATTACTTGAAATCCACCAAAAAAAAAAAAAAAAAAGCAATAGGTAAGTATTAGAAAAAAAAATCTAGAAACTGAAGAACGAATAATCAACAAACAAGTTCAAATTTCTGAGGGCAGAAAATAACATATGTTTTTGGCATACTAAATTAAAAAATCCAATCAAAATACTCTATGTATAGCTTAAACTAAACAGAGAGAGAGAGATTTAGGTTATGTCTGGTTCCTGGAAAGAAAAAATTTTCGAAGGAACCAAACATTGTCTTAAGGAAATTGATATAAACCCATTAATAACAGGGTCTGTGTGAAGACGATGATTCTCAGTGATTTCCTTGCCATGAACTTCTAGAACAAGAAAAAAAATCGAAAACCCAGATTCAAAAATGACTATCCAAACAGGAAACAACACCAATACCACAGACCCCATGACTTGAAATCCACCAAAAGGGAGATTGCAACACATAATTATGAGAAAACCAATTCAAATATAAAAGAACAAAAAAATCAATAAACAATACTAAATTTTCAAATGGGTACCAGAGATAATCACACATACGCAGAGACCCGAAAGGATGGAACATTCAAAGAGCTGTGCATACCTTAGGATTCAACCCCCATGAGAGGGGGTTAACCACTATTTCCATGTCTGGGTCTCTCTCTCAGTGACTCTATCAGAAACCAGACTCACTATGGTACTTCTGGGTGAGCTCTGCAGTCATGCTCTCATGCCTCATCGGTTTTATTTTACCAAAATGCCCTAATATTTTTTGAACATATTTAAGAACACGAAGGACATTTATGTCAAGTGTCCACATATCAATAAGCTCGGATTAATCGAGTCATATAATGGTTTGTCATGTCTAAATGGGTGATGTAAAATTGTAGTGAGTTAAAACCCTAGGCAAGATTGTATTTCAACTTTATTATTTTTACATTTATTTAAAAATTTAAATTATATTAAAAATAATTGTAATTATTAAATAAGTAAGTATTGTAACCGTAAATTTATTTTTTATTTTATATGCTTAAAAAGGAAAAAAAAATATTTGATTTAATTGTATACATAATTCATGGGGTTGGGGAGATGTGAGAAGAATTTCAAATCAATCCCTAATCGAGGGGTGTTCTTTGGGATTTAATCTAATATGGCATTTTAGTAAGACTGAATAATTATTTTTAATATTTACATTAGATTTAGAGGGTGTTTGTTTTTTGTCCAAAGTAATTTATTTTCAAATATTAAGTTATTTATTTTTCTACTTTTTTATGGTTTATTATTAGTTTTTTACCGAATAGAAAAAGTCACAATATTTGACTTTTTTTTAAATAAAAAAAAAGTACTATATTGATTTTTCTTTACTTTTTAATACTTAATAAAAATAAAATATTACAAAAATAAATAACATAATATTTAACACTATTAAGTATTAAAATTCTATTTATAATTAAGTAAAAAAAACAAACACCACCTAATATTAAGTTTTGTTCAATTTGAATTCAATTTCAGTGGAGTATAAGTCAAAGTTCCAACAATTTAATTTAATTCGACCAATCGATTCAAGTTATAACTCTATTCTAATCATATATTCCAAACTCATGGATGGTAACATATATTCGAAATTCATATACTACCGTTTGTGAGTTTGGAATATATCATTAGAATAGGGTTATAATTTAGATTGGTTAGTTGAATTAACTTGGATTGTTCGAACTTTGGTTTATACTTAATAGAAATTGAATTCAAATTAAAAAAAATTAATATAATGAAATCAAATAAAAATTTTTCCCTTTTAAACATATAAAATAAAATAAAAATTACATTTATAATACTTACTTATTTATTAATTACAATTATATATATATATATATATATATATATATATATATTTTTTTTTAATATATGATAGGATAGGCATAAGAAATTTCCATACACCCTTCAACAATAACCCATCCTATTCACATTTCTACTCTCAAAGGTGTTATTTTGTCCAATATATATATATATATATTTACAATTGCACATGATTTTATAAATTAGAAAAGTAATAAAAAATACAAAAAAGGAATGTATTCACTAATAAAAATAATATCATATATGATAATATATGAATTATAAATATTACAAAAATATTAAATTGAGTTATTATTAAATTTGGGTTATTAAAGGATAAATCAAATGCAATCCAAAATAAATAAATAAAACCAAAACTTGACCCATCACGTATAAATAAAAGAAGGAAGAAAAATTGTAGGCCCCACAAAAACTAGCCGTTACAGTACCGTTTTTCCCCATGATTCAAAACTACTTTTTCAAAAGGAAGCAAAGACCAGTGTGAATCTCTTCCTCACGGAAAGGAGAAGAAGAAGAGAGGAAGAAGAAAAGAGTGGTCCACTTCTTCATCATCATCCTCCTCCCTTGATTACGTTCTTCATTTTCACAGTTCTCTTCATCGCCCTCTTCGCTATTCATGCTCTTTCACATTCAGGGTATGTAGTGATTTCTGCTTTTTTTTTTTTTTTTTTTTTTTTCCGAATTTTTTGTCGGGGATTGATTGCAATTTTTTTGGGTTGGAAGTCGTTAAAACTCGCAGATCTGAATGGATTTTTTTTTTTTTCTTTTCTTTTTAATTTTTCTTTCTTTCTGGTGTTTGTAACCCATATGGGTAATCTCATTTTTTTCTTTGCTGAAGGTTTTTGTTGTTCAAGTTCGATTGGGATTAGGCTAGAATCCATATGGGTAAATTTCATTTATGATTTCAATTTATTTGTTGTTCAAGTTTGAATTTGGGTCAGAGTCGATATGTGTGAATTTCATTTCTGGTTTCAATATTTTGCTGTTATAAGTTTGTTTGAAGTTGGATCAGAACCCATATAGGTTTTTTCATTTTCTGATCTTATCTTTTTGATGTTCAAGCTTGTTTCGAATTGGGTTAGAATCCATATGGGTAAATTTCATTTCCCCTTTTGTTTCATAAACTTTGATTCAGTTTTTTATATTCATGGAGGAATCCAAATCCAGTGACATTATTTGATCGATTAGGGTTTTGGGAAAACCATTTTCTTGGTTTTTGATATTTTCCTTCATAAATTTGATAAAAGTTCTCTTCATTTTCTAGGGAAACAATGAGTGAGACAATGGTAGAAGTGAATGCACCAGTGCATCAAGCTGGACCCACCAACAGCTCCACTGGGGCGGTTCCTCTGCCCCCACGCCGCCCTAGGGTTAGGGAAGTAAGCTCTAGGTTCATGTCTCCGGTGGTTTCTTCTTCATCCTCCGGTGATCTTCATCTCCTCAATGCCAAGTCTCCAATTTCAAAGCCTACGGAATTTCACTCCAGGCAGCAACAGCAGCAGCGCTCCACCTCTGCGCAGAGGCGGCGGCAGAACCAGGAATTAGAACCTTTATCTTGTGCAGATGAGAATAGGCCTGAGACGGCTCGGAGCTTGGAAACCCCATTTGTCTCACAGTGTAGAGCTCCCTTGATGTCTTCACAGAGGAAGCAACGGGCGGTGAAGCTTTTCAAGGAGAATGGAGGAAGAGGGGAGCAGCAGCTTCCAGATGGCCTGCGCTCGAAAGTATGCGATGGTGGAAAGCCGATAGGAAGAAGTACTAATGGTGTTGCTTCTTTGAGGCCTGATACACCAATTGTCAGTAGTAGTATGGATAGGATTGTTCCATCAAGATTCAGGCTTATGACACCGAATTCTCACCGGTCCAGCAATGCCAGTGCCACGCCTGCAGCCAGTGCTGCTACAAAGCTGTTGCAATCAAGTGGGATGTCATTATCAACTCAAACCTCTAGTGTAGGTGGTAAGGTTGACGGGGTCTCATCCCAGCAAGACACTTGTGCAAACCCTTCTTCATTGGTTGATGACAACGATGATGAAATTGACCAAAAAATTGCCCAAAACCCTGCTAATGAACCAGCGTTGAATGATTCAGAATCATGCAGCAGTATCATTCAAGGAATTAAACCTATTAGTTCTTCAAGTCCTGTTCAAAACTGCAAGACAAGGTCTCATAATGAATTGCGCTCTTCCATGCCTGAGGCTGATATGTTGCCAACCAT
The DNA here is from genome assembly GCA_030254885.1 of Vitis rotundifolia. Classification (NCBI taxonomy): domain Eukaryota; kingdom Viridiplantae; phylum Streptophyta; class Magnoliopsida; order Vitales; family Vitaceae; genus Vitis; species Vitis rotundifolia. The sequence continues at coordinate 21,593,158 of CM058155.1, forward strand.
GTCCACTAGATTGCTTGCTGACAGAAATTGTGGCAGGAGTAATGTCAATGGAGCTGAGTCTTTGAAATTCTCTGCTTCCCCTTTCTCCCGTTCTCTTAATTTGACGCCATCGAGTTCTGATCAGTCCTTGTTCCATTCTATCAAAACCAGCGAAAAACTAGCATCTGTTTTGTCCAAGCCCCATACAAACTCCATGAAGAATGGGAGCATTTATCTGCCTCCACTTCCTCCATGCACAAAGCCCGGGACAGATGCAAGAAAAGGAAGGAAAGTTTCCGGTCATCAAGAAGATGTACATTCTCTAAAGCTGCTTCACAACCATTATCTGCAGTGGAGATTTGCCAATGCAAAAGCAGAGGCCACCATGCAAGCTCAGAGAAGAGAAACCGAGGTTTGTCACTTTATCTTCCACATCTTGAATTATGGATTAGCATTCAAGAGCCTCAATACCTATATTTATTATTATTTTAGTCGCTTTGTTTGTAATCTGATGAGATTTTTATTGCAAGAAGGGTGAGAGGACTGAAAGTCAACCTTGGATTCTAGTCATTAAACAAACAAGATTACTGAATGACTAATAGATGAAAATCATCAAGACATGGAATAGGGTTGTATGAAAAGGAGTAATAAGGGATCATATAGTTTGTTGGGATAAGGATTCCGGCTTCAACCCCTGCATGCTTAATGCACAGCAAGCACAGCAGGATTTGAAGCACAGGGTTTTGAGGATAGACACTCAGAGAATGATTTCTACCCCCTTTTCCCTGAAGATGGATACTTACTGCATAACGAGGACAGGAGGAGGTGGCAAGAAGGGCCAAGTAAACATGATCATTGGAAACCAACATCATGTTATCAGAATATTCCCTTGATGTTTAAGCTAATTTTGTCATTTGACTAGTCTAGCTTTTGAGAGATCTTTTTAATTTGTTTGCCCTTGTAGTCATTCTTATATCTGTTTTCAATTAGTCATCTGCCGTTTCCTTAATTTCAAGCCCTCCAATGAAAAGGTTCCTTTTAAGACAAGGATGTACTTGACATTGTTACTATACCATAACATTTTCATTTAATTTCTGCCACCTGTAACTAGTTCAAACTTTCATCTGAATCCTGTGAAAACGTCATGTAACTAGAGCAGAACATTTTACATTGTTGTAACTATAATGGAATAACACCCGCTCTCCCTTTTCTTTGGAATGCTTTACTAGTGAAACTCTTCATTCTTTTTGAGAATACATTTGTCATCATTTTTCCCCATATTCTTAATCACACTTTGTCATTTCCTTGTAGAAAGCACTCTATTCTCTTGGGGTCAAGATATCGGATCTATATGAATTGGTGAAAGGGAAACGCATTGAACTTGGCTTGTTGCAAAGAACAAATATTTTGGTCACAATTCTGGAAGCTCAAGTAAGGCTGCTAGATTGACGATTGCTTTCTTTTAATGTTTTTGCATTGATGAAATATGGTTTGTCATATTTTCAGTGCTTGAGTAATTAGTTGAATGGCATCAATAGGATGTATCTAACCTCACATCATGCATATAATCCTTACCTCAGATAACAATATCCACATCTCTCAGTAGAATTATGGGAACAAAACTTGTATTTAGGGGTATGATCCCCAAACCCCATGTTGATTTCAATGCCTGGTTTCTATCAAATATTAATTGATTTTTTATTTTGACTTGAAGGATATAGTTGCATATATTTGAACAAGAAATGTAATTTCAATTTTTATTCAGCAAATATCCATGGTAAACTCATATAAGTGAAGATACTATGCATGCAATATATAATGTGATGATGTATGAATTTGGTTCATTCATGGGCAACATAAGTTATAAATGCTAAGGAGATTTATGATATCGCTTGAAGGGTCTAAGAAACCATTGACCTAGGGACGAATTTATGACACATGTTCATTGTATATTAGATTCAGATGAATGCAAGTTAATTAGCTAGCTCTTCCAAGGATGCTGCTTTGATGTGATAATTCAAGAGACAGACATGAGTACCCTGATTTAGAACGAACTTTTCGTTCGTCGAGGATAGATAGAGAAATAGATCAAAGCCTCAAGAGTGCTTGTCAAATCTGCAACACAAAAGTGCTCATGAGATCAAAAAATATAGCCAAGAACCATTATAGTTTCATAAAAGCCAAGTAACTAAGCAGTCCACTTGATTCAGATGGGAAGGGGGTGTCTTCTGCATTGAGGTAGTGGGTGGGTGGATTGTGGTGGAGGTGGTTAGCCACAGTACTGAGGATTACAAGCTGTGTTTCATCAATGATGGAAACCCATCCGAATTGAGCAGGAATTCCCCAAGGGGGTTTTAGCAGGAAAATTAATTTAGTTTTGAAGACAGTAATAAAGGGATCTGCTGGTTGGAGATTTTCCAGAGTTCAGACTCAGTAGGAAATTACCACACTATTGTCATTATATTTTGGACATGTCAAAATAAAAAATAAAATTTTATTTTTCATGAATAATAATTTTGAGGCCCCTATTAGGTTTCTTCATCTTAATTCCTATTTATGTATTAAATCCCTTGCAAGTAAATCCATGTATAAAATCATTTTTCCTTGTTTGCCATTGATCAATCAGACATCTATATGTACACTAGGGAATGTTTTAGTCAGTTTCCTTCAACCCCGTGTTTGGTGTTTGTCTCTTAATTCCCACTCATATGTTAGTTCTAAGCTCAATGCACATACATACAGACACACACACACAAAAGGTTTTTTTTCCATGTTTGCTATTGAAAGGACATATTCTGTTGACTTTTTTTATTTTTTATCTTTTTTCCCTTCACATCCTTTTTTTCAAGATACTTATGCCATCTTGCAACTTCGGTAATGATATTTTAGATGCCATTTCTGGATGAATGGTCGATTTTGGAAGGGGATTACTCCGTTTCTTTATCAGAAGTAATTCAAGCCTTGGTGAATGCCTCACTTCAACTTCCAATCAGTGGAAACATACGGGTATGATATTTCCTCCTTTATTCATCACATATGGTTGAACCAGTGTTGTTTCTACTACCCTTCGGCATATGTTGTGCCATTTACATTCACAATTCACTGACCATTAGATAATCATTCTGCAGGCTGACATAAGAGAAGTCAACGAGGCTCTGAACTCAGCAACAAAGATGATGGAAATAATAATTTCCAATGTCCAAATGTTTATGCGAAAGGTGCGGTAGATGGTTTCTTTCTCTTCTCACTCTCTTTCTCTCTGTTGCTCTCTTTGTGTGTGTTTGTAGACAGCCATAACATGTTATTATAGCAGTAAATCTGTACAAAGAAGGATGGGCTATGGTTTGGAACATAGAACAAAGAAAAGGCTAAATCCAACAGTCCATGTACAATGAGAAACCAGAAACCCAAAGAAAATAAAACTTAGGGTGGAAGAAATCCTCAACAAAACACCATGCACATTAAGGCTTCTTGCTTGGCCAGTCCAAGTGAAGGAAAAAATCAAACTTCTTGGATCCGTCAATAGTCTTGTGAATCCAAATAAATTCCCAAGGCTTTCTTTTACCCTAGAAACAACAGCCGACCAAATCCCTTCCAAAAAGGCCCATTAAAATCGTCAAGAAAGAAAAAAAGAAAGTTTCTCTAGAAGTTATTACACATCTGGCCATAACCTGTTGAGTTGAGACACTTAGAAGGGGGCTTTCAAAGGAGCCTCCATTTGCTATCTTCAGTTTGAGCATAACCTTGTACATCCCAAAACCCTTACTGAAGTTTCTCAGCCAATCAGACATATAGGGCCAATTAGACATAATCTTGTACCTGTTTGTTGTATGGTGATGATATTGGTCACATACGTATGCATCCTAGTATCTGATATGGACCCAGTTGACAAAGAATAAAATACTGCAGTGTGCTTGGTTAGATAGTTTTTCAGTATGCTATTTTTATTCCCCAAACATCTATTTATTTGGGCCTCTTTTAGTGATAAAAGCTTCTTCAATGCAGGCTGAAGAAATGGACAGTTTGGTTTCGGAACTAGCAAGGGTGACTGGTGGAGAAAGAACTCTAGGTGAAGAATGTGGATATCTGCTGTCTAGAACTCATGCATTACAGGTCTGCCCCACCTTGCCATCTTCTACTATTAATCTATTAATCATTTCCATTTGTCGCATTCTGCCTAGCTATGAAAGTGCCTTATAAAGATTATGCCATGCTCACACTGCTTCTAATCTTTTCAACCTTAAAATATTTCCTCACGTCAAGTACAGTGCACGCTTTTACATGCCATGAAAGTACCTTAAAAAAAGCATCCCATGCTCACACTGATACCGATCTTTTCAACCTTAAAAGTTGTGTCCTCATGTCAAGTTGCAGTGCATGTTTTTACATTGTACTTGATCATTCTGCCTAGCATGAAAGCGCCTTAAAAAAAAAAAAATGTCCTGCTCACATTGAAGTCGTGTCCCCATGTTAAATGCAGTACATGTTTACACACAGAAAGGGCCTTATAAAAATCATGCTAAGCTCACATTCATACCAATCCTTTTAACCTCAGACTCATTCACGTGTCAATGACACTGCATATTTGATATTTCTTCTCAAAACTCATTATTCTGCCTAGCTATGAAATTGCCTTGTAAAAACCATGCCCATGCTCACTTGATATCAACCAATCTTTTCAACCTTAAAGTTGTTCTCATGTCAATTGCAGCACACATTCTGCCTAGCTATGAATAAAAACCATGTCATGCCCTCACCGAAACCGATCTTTTCAACCTCAAAAGTTGTCCCCATGTAAACTGCAGTCCATGTTTTCACATCAAACTCGTCACCATGCAACAATGTTTCTGCTTGTATGCAGACTTAGTTTGATTTTCGGTTTATGAATCTTGTGCTTTTCAGGTCGAAGAATGCAGTCTAAGAAGCCAGTTGATTCAACAACAACGGAGCAGCAGCAGCAGCAGCAGCTGCAGTGAAACCCAGGAACAATGAGCATTCTTTCATCGCCACAGAAGGTTAACAGCCAAGAAATTGACCTAAAAATTCAACGTTCTTTTCATGCCTTTTTTCTTCAGTTCCATGTATAAATAAGCATTCATTTTGATGTCTATGAAAACGAGAGGGTTTGACAAAAAAAAAGCACATAAGTGAAGTGAGAGAGAGATGCAAGGAATATAGGAAAAATTCATCTCTGTTTGAAAGAGAGAGTTGTTGCTGGTATTTTCAAAATTACAGAGAAAATGGTCTCTGATTGAGAGAGATCAAGGAAAAATGAAAATGGGATATTCAATTCTTTTTCTCTTCTTTCTTTGTAAAATGATCTTGTTGGTTTGATACCCATTTTTGGGAAGATGCCTTGATGCTTGATTTAGAAAACTCTGAGGTTGATACCCATCTTTTTCATTGTATGCAAGTACACAACACTTTGATAAAAAATAGGTGGATGAAACAATTTTTCTTGTTTGAGTTAGTAAATAATTTTTTTAAAAATAATTAAAAATAATTTTTCAAAAAACATTGTAGCATTAAAAAATAATATAAATCAACATTTTTATCATATTTATAAAAATGTACTTTTTTTGTACCCACTAAAAAACACGATCAATTAAATGATATCATGTATATATTCTTCGATGGTTTGAATTTTTTGTTTTATAAGTATCATTACAATATCTTAGGATTTTTTTGGCAATTGTTTTCAAGAATAGTTACTAGTTTTCCAAAACAAAAAAACTAGAAAATACGTATAATAATCAGAAACTATTTTCTTTTTTCTATTTTCAAAAATAGTAAATAGGATATTTTTAAAAAATAATTTTAAATTATTTTCACTTATTTTTTTTAGAGTTGTTTTTAAAAATAGTTATACAAATGTATACAATGATTAAAAATAAAATTGTACACATAAAAATTATTTTTAAAATATATCTTAAAAAATTAAAAATAGGGTGAAAATATTTTAGGTTCTCGAACAAATTTTTGTTTTATAAAATATAAGAAAACAGTTTTTAAAAATTGTTCTTAAAAATTATTTTTCAAAAGATAATTTTACTCACCTCTTTTATTTGAATTAAATGGGCGGTGAGTGAAAATATTAAATGAGAAAAAGAGGAGAGATATATGATGAAATTTCATACTAATAATAGTGTCTACGTATATTTATTCAAAACCCGGGAAAATAATTTTAAATGAAGTTGTAGCGAATTAAAATAATATTTAAATATTGGGTTATAAAAAGGGAAAAAAAAAAAGGGAAAAAAATTCCATTGGCCTGCAACTTCTAAAGAAAAACTTCAAAAATTGAAAGGAAAAAGAAATAATATCTTTACGGAGGAGGGAATGGCGTGCATGACGATGGCAATTTCTTCACAGTCTCTCAATTTCAACGTAAGAAATCCTAACCCTAACTTCACACAACTCTTAATAATTATGCAAAAAATAAATAAATAAATTGAAAATTTACTTTCAAGTTCGGGGCTTTTTTATGCATGGGTTCTAAATTCTAATTGGGTGTGTTTGGTCGCTGGGAAAACTGAGGAAGTTAAAAAATGAAAGATGGAATTTTTGTTGAGGAAGCTGATTAATTTTCATTTTCCTTTCTTTTATTTCCATTTCCTGCTTTAGTTCGGCTTCCAATCAAGCAGAGCGTTGGCGGTACTGACGAATGTTGGTTAACTGCAAGGCGTTTCATGAACTTTGTTAATACTCTTGATGTTATTTGAATTTCAATGTCAAAGAGAAAAACGGAGATTGAGGAAATGGAATTGAGTTTGAGAAGTTACTGCTCTTAGGAGTCTTTGAATTTGCGCCAGTGTGGCTCTGAGAATCATGGAAACTGCAATATATTTTCTTCCAAGCTTTATTTGTTGTATTCATGGTCTTTAATATCTTTGAATAGGCTGACATTTGCATCAATATCTCCAATTTGACGATTTTTGGTATATTGGAAGCTATTGTATTATTCTACTGATAAACACACATTCATCTTATTTAATATGCTTCAATTTAGAAACGTAATATATGAACAGAACCACAATCAGCTCAGCTTGTTTCAATTTTAAATTGCTCATAACATTCTATTGTCTGCCCTAATTCTATGAATATTGAGTGCTTTGAGGACTATGGAGGCTGCTACTTCATTTGCAGTTTTTTTTTCATGGTCTAGTCCTTTTTTGCAGCGGTTTTTTGTTAGGTGTTGCCACGATCATGTTACCAGCTGTCAGAATTCCACAAGCATCAGTTTCCCTAATAGGCAACAGGATCTATGTGGGAGGTAATCTTCCTGGTACTTGAAGAATTGTCCTGTGTTCCTGTAAAACAGTCTATCTTTTTTTTTCATTCTATAAATGCTTTCAAGAGAGGGAATTAATATCAACGTTAATCTTTATTTAGCTAAAATGAAGCTTACGTATCTTCATATCTCATGCTGGTTACTTCCTGGAACTTATCTGAATCTATGATGTGTGTACCATTTGCTATTATATATATAGTTTTTTTAATCTTTGAATGGGGTGGGGGGTCGGGGCTATTGTTGTGAAAAGCGTGCCTAGGCCCAAGGCACAACCACTCCGTAGTTATAGCGCTCCACTTGCCAAGGCATGCGCCTTGTTGGACAAACACATTTCATCTACTTTCTATGTCCTTTCTTAACACTTCTATTCTTAAACATTCTAAGTCTATGTTGAAATTTTATATAATTTCATTTTTTTTTTTGTTGAATACTTCTTTTAAATGTTTAGAACCTTAAATTTTTTTGTTTCTTGGTTTGGATTTTGGATCACATTTTATGAAATTGATATGCATCCAATATTGTGTTTCACTTTGCTCAAGCACGTGCCATTTGTTGTTTTGCACCTAAGCCTTAGGAGACTTTTGTGTTTTTGGTGCGCCTTGAGCTTTTTAAAACTCTGGTTAGGAGGTGGTTCACATTTTGGAAGATGTTTTTCATAACATGTACTCTAGAATATCAATGATGCATTGGTTTTGGATCCTTGTTACTTCCATACTTACCATGCCTTGTGTATATGTAGTTTATTATTGTTAGAGTGCATGATATATAGTGTGTATCAAAGTCTTGTTTGGTGGGAGTTCATGTGTTCAAACCTCACTGCCGTATATTGATATCCCCAATTTATTAAGTAAGCCTAAAAGAGGCTGATTGTGGTTATTTGCTTATCCGCCCATATGTCTCTCCACATATAGGTATGGGGCTGCACATAAGGGGGGGTGTTAGAGTGCATGATATACATTGTAGGTCCAAATCCTACTAGCTTAAACATTTAGGAAAATTAGTAGTTCATCAGTCATAATACTTAAAGTTATTTGATGGTATGGGGTTAATCGGAAACACAATAACAGACTCTGAGAAATGAATTTAACAGAAACAATGTACTTTATCCAAACTGAACTCCTTAAGGAGCCAAGTGGTAGCCTGGTAAACACGTGATTTACTCTCTATTTGGAGTTGTTTATCCACACTACCAGAACTGATGACTCTCACAATATAATGAAACATTCTTATACCTTCCTTCCAATTTTTAAAATCGGAGATCTATTCTTTTGAAATTCTAGCCAAGTGTTTGTATCTTTGATTGATTTAGTGTGTGGCTCATTTTCAATCTATCTCCTACTTTATGCATGATTTGGTTCTCTTTGAATCTTTTGCCTGCCAGTGCAATTATGCTTCACTCATAAAAAGAACCCTTGAGCATTTGAAAGTTGAAACTCTCTATTCATGGCAACTTGATGTACTTCACTTCCTTTTTTTTTTTTTGGATCTTGTACCTTACTAATTAGATTTGGATTTTGCGGTTTTCAGGCTATCTTATCCCTGCAACCTCCACCAGGGAAGTCTCAGATTTTTGTCTAAGCCGATATCTGCGGTTGGTTCAGGTGAACTTAACTTCCAGTTACGACAATGAATTTGTGCAGTTTATTCTCATCCTCCTTACACCATTTATAATGTCAGTATCCACATGATTTTCACTTTTTTTTTTTGTGTCGTAGGTTCAAAGGCATCAATTATTGATCCAAAGGACAATGACATAACCATAAAAAATGCCAAGATAGTTGTAGAATCTCAAGAAGATGATGAGATACAAGTGAGCCATCAAACTTGACTTGTATTTTCATGTTATAGCTATTGTGTCAAATTATATGATGCTCTATAGAAGTTCTGATTAGCCTTATTTTCTTTTTCATTTCTTGCAATTTTGGTGATTGCAACTTCATTTACCATATTCAGCACTATATCATTCAATATGTGCAAAGTTCTGATCTTTTCTTCCCATCGTTTAGCTCTTCATGCCTACTTTACCTAATGGCAACTTTTTTTTTCTTTTTTTCTTTTTCTTTTTTTTCTTTTTTTTTTTCTTTTTTGTTTTTCTTCTTTAAGAAGTTTTAATCCATATTATCACTTTTGCATTTTAGTAGTATTATAACTTTATAAATTAAATTAAACTAAAACTTCATCATTAAATTTTTGCTGAAGCCATTTCTAACAGACTGGGGATCTAACTGCTGGGATTCACTTGACTGTGAAGAGTACCAGAGAATCAAGCTGGGTTGAGCTTGGCTTATATGTATGATGGGCCTTAGAATTCAACCTTGGTGTAGCTGGAATTAGTTCGTGGATGATTTCTCAGGCTCACACCCAAATCCTCAAAGATTTCAGCTTATTTTCCATTACTATTAGTGTAATCTACCATAAAAGTTGACTTATAATACATTTTGATGACATATTCCAAAAAGGATCAGCATTCAAAATTACTTATTGTGGAGAATTTATCTAGTTCATCAACTTATAATTTTATCCAAAACTTGAACTCGTCCAATCCTACTTGATTCTGGTCTGGCTTGGTTAAATGTGCCTGACACTATGCCTAGGATCAGCTTGTGCTGCTACCTGTACATAGTTTAAAAGGTTTTTTCACTGGAAAACAATTAGGAAAGGTTACCTTTCATCCTTGGGCCAGTATTCTCATTGGAGGTGCCCCTCAGACCAAAACTACCAAGTTTTGGTTTGATACTTGGCTTCAGATTTTCTATTGAAAGTCTCTTCTCCAACTCTGTTCAGTATTAAATATTGTAGAAATGCCTGGGTGGCTGATATTTGGGATGGGATCATTCATCCCCTTGATGGTGGACAAACCTCTTGGATCCGGAAATGGGATTGATGCAAGCTTTTCTTCACAAAAATGGTATATGGGAAATGGGAAATGGTGCAGTTCATTTGGAGAGAATTTAATAGAAGATGCTTTGAGGGTGTAGAGTGTTTGGGGTTGATGGTGTAAAGATGTTTTCTTAATACTTTTGAGCTTTTGCTCTACTCTTGTTCTGCATTGTTTCCTTGGCTCTTAACTTGATTTTGCGCAAAGGATCGGTTTTAGTTTTCGTTGCCTTTGGCGCTCCTTACCTACTTTTTATGTACTTGGTTGTGCTCCTTTCTGTTAGGTGCTTTTTGATACAATTTTGTTTTGCCTCTCTAGAAATAATAAGTATTGAGACTCTTGAAGAAGTGGCTGAAGTAGATCTTTTGTATCTGCTGAAGGGATGTGCATGTTATAGCAATACATTTGCCATTTCTTAACCTTTTTAGATGAAACAAGATGATATCTCTACATAAAATTAAATTTGTCTTGCACCTCAAGGAATTGTTAGTTGATTAACTACCAGTTCAGTTTATGAATGCAGCTTTCTATTTGATTTATCCTGCAATGCTTTTGGGTTTTTATATTGGTTAATTCTCATGATTTTCCCTTTTTTCTTTTTATCAGCTAAGAGTGGATGTGGCAGGGGTGGACACTCAGAGGGTGTTTGATCATGTTTTGACAAATTTAGCTCGCTCTGCACCACCAATTCCAGGTTTTCGCAGACAAAAAGGAGGTAATTCACTCTTATGTTTTGATCAGATTATGGCCCTTCCTGTGTGCCTACATTTTGGTCAGTTTCTCACAGCATTTTACCATTTTTTTTGTTTCATTTTGTGATTTTCCATCTTCAAATAAACTGTAACTACCCTGTCACATGGAGTTTGGCTAGCATGTTCTCCAGACTTTTCTGATATTTTTAAGGGAAATAGGAAAGAAAATTTTCAACATTTTCCTCCATTTCCTTAGGACTTTTTTTCCTTACCTCTGTTTTTTACTATATCCAAACATAAAGAAAATAACATTTTTATCATTTTCCCCTTTCTTTAATACTTTCTGAGGACCAACTATAACCTAAACGATTTATGTTCTTATAAGTGATATGCAAAAAAAACTCATGTATGGGACTTTAAATTTTATGTATGCTAGGGATCATCACAGCGGATTGTGTTTTTAGCTAACTTGATCGATTCAACAACTGCGATTGTGTTTCATCCGAGGATGTTACTATTCTGATGCTATCTCACCAATCTCCTGTTTATAAAATTCTGTATATGCTGCACAGCATGGAGCTTGTGAATCCGAGAATTCTAACATTCATTGTGTTTTGCATGTGCATGGGGATTGATCCAGGAAAAACATCAAATGTAAGTGGATTTTCATTTTCTCAGGTTTTCATTAGGTTCATATTGGTTGATACATGCCTCATCTCTCAGTATTCCTGGTTGCATATTAACTATGACTTAGGGTTTATATGACATCGCTTTCAAAAATAGTTTCAGTTGTTTTTGGTAATAAAATTTTGTTTGAGAACTCAAATACGGGAAGCGATTTTCTTGGCTTATTCTCATTTTTTTGTACAATGTAAAAGTTCCTAGGACATCCTTTCATATTTTTAATTATTTCTTAAAATATTCTGCAACAAAAAGACTTGGAACATATCTTAAATTTATTCTCAAAAGCAACCTGATTGAGATTTTTTTTTTTATTTAAAAAAAAAACATTTTAAAATAAAAAATCTGGCAAGCTTTTTCTTTTGTCCTTTTTTTTTTTCTTTTAAGTTAGTTCAACAACAGATCTTTTCACTACCAATTTCACTTAAACAGTCCAACTATTGTTCTCTCATTTCACTAAAGATTTTGTTTGTTTTTTGGTTTTCCACAGGTCCCGAAGAGTTTTCTTCTACAAATCCTGGGGGAAGAGCGAGTCACCAAGTTTGTCATACAAGAAATAATTACGGCCACCGTCTCTGATTATGTAACGAAGGTATGCTATTGTAATTGTGATCACTTCTCTTTATAAACATCATGTTCTTGGAAAAGTTTGCACAATCCTTAGGGTTTCTTCATTGAGAATTGTTAAAACACATTCAGCTAGAATAAATTATAGGTATGAAATGACAAACTACCATTTTCTTCAACCTTTCAACCCCACCCATCCAAACCCTACCCTATAATTTAAGTGATCACCATTTTACACTATAATTTACCCACCCAAACTCTAACCTTATAATTTAAACAATAATCAGTAGCATTACCAAAATTATTAGTTTTTTATTTTTTTTCAATTTTTTTTTGTTTGTTCTGTCATTATGTATGAGATCTGGAAATGTAGATTTTGATTTTGATTGAACACTTTTGTTGCCATTGTAATTCAAATTGGAGTCTTTTATTTGGTTGGGTTTCACACTTGTGAACTACAAATATAGAAAAATAGTTGCAAGTGAAAGAGTTTCAAATTAATTGATGTTCAAAATTAATCCCATTCTACATGGCCTTAGGGTTTTGATGTTTATAGAATAACATATGAGGTTATGATTGACAATTTTGATACAGCTTATGACAATAAATAGTGTTTGATGTTGCAAGAATATATTTTCAATGAAAATAGGGTTAGGGTTTGGATGGGTGGGGGTTGAAAGGATGAAGAAGAGAGTAGTTTTGATATTTTACACTTACATAAGGAGAGTTTGAGTGGATGTGTTTAACAATTTTCCTTCATTCACAACCAGGAAAATCTGAATGTGAAGGATAAGAAGATTACAACAACACCAGCAGCTGAAGAACTCAAGTCATTGTTTACTCCAGGAAATGAATTCGGATTCAATGCGACATTGGAGCTTGAGAAATCAGAAAGTGAAGCAACAAGTTCAAGCTCCTCTGAGATGGAATGATCTTCACCTTGTCTGAAACCATTGTTCCTTCATTTTTTCATTGATCTCGGGTTCCATATCAGGTCGTCTTCAAAGGTAATTGATGCAACATCAATACTTTGACATAGAAATCTGTATGCATATCATTCTGAAGAACTCAAGTTCTGTTTGGTTACATTCAGGACAAGAAAAAATGTTCAATTTTCTCCTAATGTGAATTTAACATAAATTGTTCTGGATTTGGTTCAGTACAATAAAAATATTTACTTATTTCCGTAACCAGTAAATGTTTCAAAGTTGGATACGGACAGGAAATTGCTGTAGGGTCTTCTATTTGGCGCTTGTTAGGCTCATTTCCAGCTAGCGAGAGTGAAAACTGTGCAGAAAACACCTGAGTCACTGCTTTTCAAGCTTCTTCCACAAATAAAAAGCTCTTCGGATAACCGGATCTGCAGAAAACCCCTCTGCATAAGCGCTGATGGCGTTCAAGAGGCTCGTGAATTTTTCCCCATTGTCCTGTATCAATACCAGAAAATGCAATCTTGTCAGGTATGTGAGTCCAAGAGCTGCAGGAACTTGGGCTTTGCTACCTAAGTTAAACTATCACTGACCTTAACGGCTACTCGTATGAAGTGAGTCAACCATGTTTATCAGGCTGATTAATACTTAAGAAGTGGAATCGCCTCTAAACCTTCGGTCTAAAAATCTTAGAGATCAGGAAGGCCTAAACCCTGACTATCTGATGCAAGTAAGTGCAATGAACCCATGGTATGCAGAGTTAGAAACTTTGGATCTGTTTTTGGCAAGTCTTCAAAAACACTTCTCAAAGATCAGTTTTCGATTATTTTAAGAACAAGATTTTGTTTGAAAATTTAAACAAGAAAAAAAAAAATTTTCATCCATTCTCTGTTAAGGCACTGTGCACTTTGTGCCATGCAAAACTTCCCAGCATATTATTAGTGTTCCCAATTGTTTATCGGAACACTCAATAGCTAAAAATTTGAAAACACTTCAATTTGTTTTAAAAAATTACCTTATTTTCAAACAAAGAAGTTGGAAAGCTGTTTTCTATTTTAAAGAACAAAAAAAATTGTTTGCAGGAACAATTCCAAACAGACCCTTTAGTTCTATATCAGGTACTTGGGTGATTAACTTCTTGGGCATGCATGGGGTGCCTGCTTGTCGGTGTGAGTCCTAATTCAGGTAGTAGAGCTTCAACTGAATCAAATAGTTTTCAAGATAATAATTTGACCACCCGGACCCAGAAACTTCATCAGTAACAGGTTGAATTGGAGTAAGTAACTAACTACAAGTTCAGGAGGTGAGCTCTTGAGGGTCAGGTAGATTGTTTACGAACCTCTGGTTTTGCAAATATGAGATCTTCGGTGGTGAATGGAACCATGTAGAATGGAAGATCACACCGAAGCAATGCCTGCCATGACATAAAGCCTTAATATATTGAAAGACAAATCCATTGAAAAGCATGATATCATGTGCTACATGAATGAAAATGACTGAAACAAGAGTTGTTCGTTCCATTTTGGAAATGAAAGTAGGAAATCTGCAACTTTCATTGCATAAAGAAGGAAAAAGAAGAAATATATTTGTGAGTTCTGTACTGAACATTGCAGCCATTTGCTAGAAGATACATTCTGTTGTCTCAGAACCCAAAATACATACAATAATAACTGCCAAGGGCAAGTAGGTCGGCTAAATACCAGTCTGTACAGCAGACAGACATTTAAGGAAAAAAATTCTCTTTTCCTTTTGGAGGGAAATTCTAAATCATGCCTTGAGAAAGACCTAGTGAAAACTATCAATATGTACTGCACTCAACCCAAGATGAAGAGGGGTTAGATGCAGAAGGGAAGTAAACTAGCTGTGCAGAAAGAGAGAATGATGGATATAGTTTGGAATGTTCAGTCATCAACTTTGCCATGCATGAGTTCTTATAAGTCATACAGCCAAAATGGGGAGAGAGAGAGAGAGAGAGAAGAGCATATGGTGAGTTGCAAATATAGAATAATTAAAGAGAAAATACTTCGAGAATACCCCAAGGTCATCCAAGGAGTATCCCCTTTTGAAATTTTTTTTGGAAACACCTAGCTATGAAGACATGTGATAGAAAATAATTCCTGGATTCTATTCGAACTAGGCAATGAGTGCATCAAAAAGTTGGAAAAAATTACGTGGAGAAGCTGTTGAGGTCTAGGAGAGCAGGCGACGCTGTAATATTTGCTGGGCAAACAGAGCAATAATATTGACTAAAACCTTAAAACCATGCACTTGGATGGAAGCTATTTGAGATGAAGGTGGAAGGATGGAGTTCAGTAACCAAATGTGGAACTTCATAAACAAGCTAAGAAATCATGTCCATGATCAAAGTTACCACTATTCAAGAAAAATGAAGTTACAAAAGCAAAATACCAAAGTGGACATGATTACCAGGTTCTTGCTTAGAACAGCCTGATCAGCACCTGATATCAAGGCCTGCAAGTAAAAATTCAGATTTGGAAAGCATATTACTAATTACAGTATATTATCTTCAAACATCACTTGGCCATGAGCACCATACAGTTCATGTTAAAAAGGTAATGCATATGAACAAGAAAAAACAATGCAGCCTAGTATTTCCTCTCAACACAGAAAAATAAAGGAGACAGCAAAACAGATTCTTGTATTTCTATCCTAGAGTCTGTTTACTAGGACACAAGTACCTAAATGACTATTTAGTAGCTTTTTAACTTTGATTAATAAGTTAAGTGCACTATTGTATTTCAAAGGTTTGTGATAAATTCTTTATAGAACATAGAACGGATCAGAACTGAGTTAACTAAAATAGCAAGACAAGTTTATCACTGTTAGAGCCAGTATCTGTGGTGATAATATAGAATTAGTTTGAAATCTACAACAATATGTTGCAACCTAGTCCTCTAGTACGCTTATATGATAGGTGAAATCCTAGTCCACGTGAACAAATTTTGTTTGGGGCTTAATCCATCAACAAACAGCCCACATGTATATACTTCTAGTGTTTTATTGTTCCTATAATCTTAAGCTGATATAAAATTCAATATGCAGTCATTGGCAGTTTATCAAGGAATCAAATAAGAAATGCTATGTAAATCATTGATTATGGCCTCATTGCAATATGTTTTATTTATCATGGCTCAGCATGACTCTTAATATGTTATCAGTTGTTAAAGTGTACATATGTTCTGGATGGTACTAAAAGTGGATCCATATTAATCTAGGTCGAGATCCAGATCAGTCTAGGACCTTAGTTCTAGTGTCATATATGCTTATATAAATTATATGCACATACATGTATAAGGACCTAAGGATGGATATGCGGATCTGAGAAAAATCTGATCCAGTGAACTCCATCTTGTGCCCCTCATTCAGACCAGCTTAACAACCGAAAGGGAAAATGGAGCTACACCCTATTCATTATAATGGATTAGCACTACCTTTTTGATACGTTCCTCTTGAACTTGATCAACACATTGCAACAAATTCTCCAATGTACCTATTCATACAGATGAGGACCATCAATAAGTAGGCATATTAAGCAATACAGTTAAAGAAGAGAAACCACAAGAAGACAACAATAAGTACAATTTGTGAAATAAGGCAAAAAAAGAAAAAAAGAAAAAAAAAGAGGCTATTACACCAAATCAAATGTTGGATTTTATGGTAAATTATACATTCCGGTCACTAGAGTGGCTCTATATATGTGTGTGTGTGTTCATACTTTATAGTCATCTAGCAGGGACTAGCACTATAAGTCCATATGATGCTTGAGAAGTTGTATGAAGAGAAAGGAAAAGTTGGAAAAACCACTTTAACAAGAAGTTTAGGATTTCAAATTTTGCTCCACCATGCCTTCTTAGCAATCAATGAGTGCATAAAATCTTTTACTTCTTTTTCATACTGGTAAATATGAACAGCAAACATATAGAGATTGCAATTGTGCCTATGAAATATGCACTATTGATGTACCAAATTTAGTGATCAATTGCACAGCATGAACATTTCCAATTCCTTCAACACCTGCATTTAAGAAAAATACCAATGTATCATCAACCAAATTGTAAATGAGTTGTCTTATCATTGAGTAGCAAAATATTATGTTCAGACTAACAAGAACAAATCTCAGGGATTGATTAAAGCGGATAAAGAAATAGATTAAGGAAGAAAAAGGCTCCAACAATGTCACAGGCTTGAACTTTGAAGGAGTGGTATAAAGGAAATATAAACAGTACACTCACAGCAAACTGAGAGCTTATTTAAGTTAGCCAATTTAAATTCTTATCTTTAGATGGCACCTTTGTGTTTCCTGTGAGGATAGTTTGGGTTTGTGAGGGCTTCTTAGGAGGTTGCATTCTTTGCTTGGAAGGTGGTCTGGAAGAAGATTTTGATGACTGATCAGTTGAAAAGGAGAGACAGGTTCTTGGTTAATTACTGCAGTTTATGCAAAGTGCAAGGAGGAAACTGCTAACTATGTTCTCATCCATTATGGGAGGCCCACAATTTGTGGTAATCTAGTGTCTTCTTTGTTTGGGTTTTCTTAGGGGGTGCTGTTGACAGTAAAGGACTTGTTTTTGTTCGTATGCTAGTTCTGTGGGGAGAGGCACTCAAAAGTTTGGAGGATGGTGCCTTCATGGTTTTTTTGTGCATTTGGGAGGAGCACAATCCAAGGGTTTTTGAGGATCTAAAAGGCTTAGCTCAGGTTCTAAAGAGGGATGTTTGAGGATCTAAAATTCTCAGATCAGGCTCTAAAAGATCCTTTGAGCAAAGTTTTGCTTCATTGGTCCAGGAATTGTTTGTGGGTGGCTATCTACCCTTTTTGGAGTCTATTGGTTGTTTGGGAGGGCTATGCTGAGTTAGGGCCTTTTTATTGCTGTTTGTTTCTTTCCTTCTTGCCTTTTGGTGCTGTCTTATACTTCCTATATACCAGGGTTGCAACCCAGATGCCTCTAATGATGAAGAAGAATAATTCATCTCATTTCTGAATGAATCCGTACATGATATATATATAGAACTCCTCTACACTGGGAAGGAATTACCATTCCCTAGCTGTACAATTCTTAAAATTCAGGGATCAGATTGCTCAGATTTACAGTAAGGGGGTGTTTGGTACGTCGGAATAGGGAATGAGAATGAATATTTTATTTCCATTCCTATTTCTTAGTGGATAGAAATGAATTTGATGATTCCATTTCTAGCATTTGGATGAACTTAGGAATGTAAGATTGGAATGATTATTTGTTTCCATTCCAATGTTTGATAGTAATAGGAATGGAAATGAAAAAAAAATAAATTTACAATAATATCCTTACATATAATTTAAAATAATTTTTTATTTTTATTTTTATTTTTTAAAAATAAATTTTGAGAGTTTTTTTGTTATTAAATAATAAGACTAAAAATATATATATACTTAATAAATAAAAAATTAATCATAAAAAATCATATAACCCTAATGTAAAAATATTCAATTATTATTTTTATTAAAAATTTGAATAATTTGTCATGTTTAAGTAGTTATAAAATTATATTTTATCAAAAAAAAAAAAAAAAATATTTATTATAATATTTAAATTATCAAAGCTAGCAAATGTTTTTCCTATTTCCAAAAGAGGAAATAAAAGAATTTAAATTTCATTCTAATTTTGAACAAGTATCATATCCGATAAAATCCAAAACCTTAAAAAATTTTAAATATTCGTTTTTTTTTTTAATCAAAATTTTAAATAATTTGCCATGCAAAAAAAGCTATAGAATTATATTTTACAAAGAAAAAAAATATAAGAACATATTTTTTTTCTAAATGTCGTGGAAGGTTTGATTGATTTAGCTTGGGAGAATCACTTATTGTAGAGAAGTGGATGATGAATGGGTCTCTAACTTTGCAAAGAAGATAAGAAGTAGATGATGAATGAGTCTCTAACTTTGCAAAGAAGATAAGCATCGGGCTTGAATGAGATAAGAGGGTAAAATAGTAAATTTAAGTTATTTTATATTATCAAATGAGTTTAATGAATCAGAATACTACCTACTTTTGATGAATTCAAATCCGACTTATAAGTTGGATTTGATTTCTGCCTGAATAATTTTTTATTTCATTCCTTAACATTTATCCAAACATAGGAATAAGGGAGAAAATGAATGAGATGTCTATTCCCACTCCCTATTCCCGTGTACCAAAGACCCCCTAAAGGAAAAAGAAGACCACAATATCATAAACTAGCCTAAATTAAATGCAAAATATACAACTCATTTCTAACTTTGTATTATGTTTACTTTCCAACAGCCTCTTGATCCTTTTTGTGGAAAACTTTCAATAGGTCTATTTTCTATTGGATCTTTAACCATTATAAGTACAAATGAACCTGGAATATTATCGCTTTTGTCACCAACAAGCGAGATTACATCTACAAACTGAGAAGGCTCCAGATTTCCATATCTCTGAGCAAAATCCTCCATTCCAAATGAGGTCATCCTGGGCAAGCAAGAACAAAAGTATCAAAACACTCCAATTCTGTTACAGCAGAACAAGTAATTAAGAAAATGAAAAATGCAACAAAGAGCATGATACCAAGACATAAGTTTAACTGTCAAATTTCAACTTCGAGTTCTCCTTGGTCAGTTTTAAATATTCTCAATTTTTACTTTATAAACAATGGTCTGAGGGTTTCTTATCAACAAGCACTTAATGTTCACTTTAAGCAAGGAATTTATACAACAATAAGAATTATTAAAATCCCCAACAAAAGTGTGTGCAAGCGCATAAAGGTCTCGCTGTTAATCAGTGTCTTCCACTTTTCATCACCCAACTGGTTAGAATTAAGGATCATGTCCAAAAATGTTAAGAAAACAATGACTATCTGAAGATGACAGTGTCCTTAAAAACTTCCATAGAAGTTTGCTACCAGTCAAAACTGATCACCCAAATTACTTAAATCATCAATGACCACCTAATTCATGTTTAAGCTTCTAAGCCAAAAATGAAAATTAGGAGTAAAATTGATTGTGGCTCTCTAATTATTTGCCTTGCTAATATGAATAAGCACTTTTACAAACAGGGACAACCTATCAGTTCCATGGATGCTTGATGAAATTGTAAAGATGTCTAACAATATATCTGGGACCACATGAAAACCAGTTTATCAGAGGATTAAAAAAAAAAAGGCATATAATATTTCACTTAAAAGCAGCACCACTTATCACTAGCCTGGTCCCAATGATTTTTATGATGCACCCCTTAGGGATAGGTTACAAGTTCCACTTCCATGAGCATATATTACTTTAGTGTACTGTGATAGTGAGCGAGCAATCAAGTCAGTTTGTTTACCTAAGAGCTAGGCATAGGATAGATTACCAGAACATCCCCTGGGCCTGGGATAGAAATTACCAAATATAAATAAATAAAATAATGGAAAAAAATAAATAAATCTAGTTTAACTATAAATTTTAGAATTACAAAGAATTTATATTTGCAGTGAGTTTGATACTGATTTTACAGAGTTGATGACAATGGATCAAACCAAACCCAAGCCAATGACAAACAAGTAGACTCTTCAGCCTTCAAGATTGATCAACCTGAATTCAATCTGATCAGTGTAATTTATCAAATAATAAAACAATTCTTAATTATTATAACTGTAAGTCTAGAATCAGTCATTCTTTATAGTATTTTGTTCTCAAATATTAACTTAATTTTTTTTATATGTTGTATTATTTTTATCAAAAACACAATAGATCTTTTCTATTAATTAAAAAGATCAAGAAGGACAAAATGTCCTTCCACAATATACAACTCTGATTAAGAAAAGAGAATGGACTCCTTAACAAAAAGCCTTACAGGCTGAACATCCAAAAAAGGTAGAAAAAAGACTAAAGCAACACTTGAACAAACACTTATTACAGCTCAAGGAGGCAAATAATCTCCAACAGAAGACACAAAATGCTTCGCTCCTTTTTTGGTTAGGAGGTTGTCACTTGATTAGCTAAGCAAGGAACCTAATGAATGGAGCATCCCAACTCTGTACCAATATCAAATATTATATGCTGTTTTCTCTTTATTCAAATGTAATTTTAATGTTAAAATGGTTTTAAATTTCACTTTGCAGTCAATGGATTACCCAAACCCAAGATGGTTAGATTGGGTTACAAATTCCCAACTTAATCATGGACTCAAAGAAATTTGAGCTTGCTCAGTAAAAGCAAGCTTGGCTGGTTGATGAACCTGAATGAAAAGATCAACTAAATCTGCATTCCAGCATGAACAGATTGGTCCTGGATCCACTAACTTGAATTTAATCCAATGAACTTTGATGGTTACATCTTGGGTAATCCAGATCAGATGGGATTGGCAGCCTGATTCAAGATTATCAAAGCGGCATTGCTTGTGTTTTCTCCAAGGCAGTAGGCATTGGACTAGCATTGAAGTTGAAATGGTGCATTAATGGAGGGTCTTAAATTTAAGATAGCTGGGCATCTTCAATTCAGTAGTCGAGGGAGATTCAACTGTAGTTCCTTCCCAGGTGCACATGACTTAGAAGCTCATGGAAATACACCACTGCATAAAGAGGATTTTGAATCTCACTAGATTTTTGGGCTGTTCATTCTCTTAAAATCCATGATTCAAAAATCAGGAAATCAATAAACTGGCAAAGAAAAAAGGCATCTTTCCAGTTGACTTTTTCAGGGTTTTATGCCCCCTTGAATTTTGGTAGTCCATCCTTTCATCTTTTGCCTTTGGGTGGGACACATAGGTTGTCTTCTATAGGGACTTGTTTTCTCTCTAGTTTTCTAGTGTGAAAATGTGTTTTTTTCTTCACCAAAAGACACATGATCCTTCTTGGAAATCTCTCTATGCTTAGTACAGTTACAAGCATATTTTCTAATAAACAAGTTAATTAATTTCCCACTACTATGAATAACAATATGTTATGTTGAATATAATGTATTTATAGTATATAATCTTTCCTTGTTAATATAGGTCACATGTATGGTAGTTAGGACTCCTAGCCTTGTATATATATATTTCTCAATTGTAAGTAGACAACATATGAATGAGAATTAAGGTTTTTCTTCTTTCTCTCTCTCAACATGGTATCAGAGCCAAGAGAGAAAACCTAATTCTTTCCTGTTTCCCGTGTCATCAATTTCGGGAAACCTTCCGGTGACCGTGTTTCATTCCGGTCACCTTCCCCATCTCCCAATACTTTCCGGTCAGTCGGATCGTCGTCAGCAAACACTCACCGCCGGCAAAATTTTCCGGCGAACTTTTCCGGCGAGTCTTTTTCCGACACCGACCATACCAGAAGGAGCGCCTGGAAGAGATCTCCAACTTTTGTGAAGGCACCGGAGCCAAAAGATAATCCACGCGCCGGCCACGCGCAATTTTCCGGCCGGCGACTGCATCTCACGCGCCGGCGCGTGAGCGCGCGTGGAGACTTTCCCGGCCACGCGCCTCCTCCTCCAGCCTCGCCTGACGCCGACTAGCCTTCCTTCATCCCTGGTTCTGCCATCCGAGCCCTGCACGTACCTCTTTTTGGGTTTTTTTGCCTCCGCCGACCCTCCAAACAGTTTTTTCGACGAGCTTCGGCTACTTTTTCTCCATCCTAATCCCTGCACGTGCCTAAGGAAGTGTTCTTCTACCTTTCCGGTGGTGCCACGCCGTGATCTGAAGCCGTCTCCCTTTCCAGTGGTGCCACGCCGCGATCTGCAGCCGCATTAGGGCTCTCTTCGATCCAAATATACTTCATTCTCCAGATAAGCAGATATGGCTACTAAAACTTCCATTTTTTCCTCTGTTATATCTGGATCTCCTATGATTACTTCGGAGAAATTGGTTGGCAGTGACAATTATCTTTCCTGGTCTGCTTCTGTTGAACTTTGGTTTATGGGTCAAGGATATGAGGATCACTTGATTACACAGGAGGCAGATATCCCTGAGGTTGACCGCGTACAGTGGAAGAAGATAGATGCACAGTTATGTAGTGTATTATGGCAATCGGTTGATCCCAAGATTCTTCTTCATCTTCGGGCCTACAAAACTTGTTTTAAATTTTGGACTCAGGCCAAAGGATTATACACGAATGATATCCAGCGTCTTTATAAGGTGGCTTCTGCTATTGTCCATATCAGCCAACAGGACTTGGATCTATCTACTTATATTGGCCAGATTGCCTCTCTTAAGGAGGAGTTCTTGACTGTGATGCCTCTTACTCCTGATGTTGGGGCTCAACAAACACAACTTGACAAGTTCTTCATGGTTCTTACTCTTATTGGCCTCCGTCCGGATCTTGAGCCTGTCCGCGATCAGATTCTTGGTAGTTCATCAGTTCCGTCCTTGGATGATGTGTTTGCTCGCCTCCTCCGTATCTCCTCCACTCAGACTTTGCCATTTGATAGCACTTCAAATTCTTCTGTGTTAGTTTCTCAAACTAGCTCTCGAGGAGGCCGCAGTGGTACCCGAGGTAGAGGTCAACGTCCTCATTGCACCTATTGCAATAAACTTGCCCACACTCGCGATCGTTGTTATCAGTTACATGGACGGCCTCCTCGCACTGCTCATGTGGCCCAGTCCTCTGATTCTCCGCTGCCTCAGCCTCCGAGCTCTTCCGCATCTCAGGCTTCTGTTGCCTCTGTTGCCCAACCTGGTAATGCCTCTGCCTGCCTTACCCACACATCTTCTCTTGGACCCTGGATTCTAGATTCTGGAGCTTCTGATCACCTATCTGGTAATAAAGATCTTTTCTCCTCTATTACTACTACCTCTGCTTTACCTAATGTTACCTTAGCTAATGGTTCTCAAACTGTGGCTAAAGGTATTGGTTTGGCCCTTCCTCTGCCTTCTCTACCTCTCACTTCTGTCCTTTATACTCCTGAATGTCCTTTTAATCTTATTTCCATTAGCAAAATCACTCGTACTCTTAATTGCTCTATTACCTTTTCTGATAAATTTGTGACCTTGCAGGACCGGAGTACGGGGAAGACGATTGGCATAGGACGTGAGTCTCAAGGCCTCTATCACCTCACCTCAGATTCATCTCCTGCAGTTTGCATTTCCACTGATGCTCCTCTCCTCATTCACAATCGTCTGGGCCACCCTAGTCTCTCCAAGTTCCAGAAGATGGTCCCTCGTTTTTCCACTTTGTCGTCGTTTCCGTGTGAGTCATGTCAGCTTGGGAAACATACTCGTGTCTCGTTCCCAAAGCGTTTGAATAATCGGGCAAAGTCTCCTTTTGAGCTTGTCCACACTGATGTTTGGGGTCCTTGTCGGACTGCGTCTACTTTAGGATTTCAGTATTTTGTCACTTTCATTGATGACTATTCTCGATGTACTTGGTTATTTTTAATGAAAAATCGAGCTGAGTTATTTTCTA
This sequence comes from Vitis rotundifolia, assembly GCA_030254885.1. Classification (NCBI taxonomy): domain Eukaryota; kingdom Viridiplantae; phylum Streptophyta; class Magnoliopsida; order Vitales; family Vitaceae; genus Vitis; species Vitis rotundifolia. The sequence continues at coordinate 21,617,556 of CM058155.1, forward strand.
TTTTCCAAAAATTTTATGCTGAAATCCAAACCCAGTTCAATATTTCTATTCGTGTGTTACGCAGTGACAATGCCAGGGAATATTTTTCAACCCCATTTACTTCGTTTATGTCTCATCATGGGATTCTTCATCAGTCTTCTTGTGCTCATACTCCTCAACAAAATGGGGTAGCTGAACGCAAGAATCGACATCTTGTTGAGACAGCTCGTACTATCCTCCTCCATAGTAATGTTCCTTTTCGTTTTTGGGGGGACTCTGTTCTTACCGCTTGTTATTTGATTAATCGTATGCCCTCCTCTGTCTTACACGATCAGATTCCTCACTCCCTTCTCTTCCCTGACCACCCGCTTTATTTCCTTCCTCCTCGTGTCTTTGGTTGTACTTGCTTTGTTCATATTCTCACTCCTGGACAGGACAAGCTTTCCGCCAAAGCCATGAAGTGCCTCTTCGTGGGATATTCCAGACTTCAGAAGGGTTATCGTTGTTATTCCCTTGAGACTCATCGATACTTTATCTCCGCTGATGTCACATTCTTTGAGGACTCACCATTCTTTTCCACCACTTCTGAGTCTCTTCCTGTTTCTGAAGTCTTGCCCATTCTCATTGTCTCCCCACCTGATGCTATGCCTCCTCGACCACTTCAGGTTTATCATCGTCGCCCTCGTGTCGTTGCTCCTCTCCCTTTTGCTGAGGCACCTGCTGACTCACTTCCTATCCCTTCGGCTTCACCTGCCCCGGCTCTGCCTTCTCCTAATGACTTACCCATTGCTGTTCGAAAAGGTATTCGCTCTACTCGTAATCCTCATCCTATTTACAATTTTTTGAGTTATCATCGATTATCTTCACCCTATTCTGCTTTTGTTTCTGCTATATCCTCTGTTTCTCTTCCAAAGAGCACCCATGAAGCTCTTTCTCATCCAGGTTGGCGACAGGCAATGGTGGATGAAATGGCTGCTCTGCACTCTAATGGCACTTGGGATCTTGTTGTTTTACCCTCTGGTAAATCTACCGTTGGCTGTCGTTGGGTCTACGCAGTTAAGGTTGGTCCTGATGGTCAGGTTGATCGCCTTAAGGCCCGTTTAGTTGCTAAAGGCTATACTCAGGTTTATGGTTCTGATTATGGTGACACATTCTCCCCTGTTGTCAAGATTGCTTCTGTCCGTCTGCTTCTCTCCATGGCTGCTATGTGTTCTTGGCCTCTGTATCAGTTGGATATTAAAAATGTCTTCCTTCATGGTGATCTTGCCGAGGAAGTTTATATGGAGCAACCTCCTGGTTTTGTTGCTCAGGGGGAGTCTGGTTTAGTGTGCAGGTTACGCCGTTCTCTATATGGCTTGAAACAATCTCCTCAAGCATGGTTTGGCCGTTTTAGTTCTGTTGTTCAAGAGTTTGGCATGCTTCGCAGTACAGCAAACCATTCAGTTTTCTATCATCATAACTCCTTGGGGCAGTGTATTTATCTGGTTGTTTATGTGGACGACATCGTCATTACAGGCAGTGATCAGGATGATATTCAGAAACTAAAGCAACATCTTTTTACCCACTTTCAGACCAAAGACTTGGGGAAACTCAAGTATTTCTTGGGAATTGAGATAGCTCAATCCAGTTCTGGTGTGGTCCTTTCCCAAAGGAAGTATGCTTTAGACATCCTGGAAGAAACCGGTATGTTAGACTGTAAACCGGTAGACACACCTATGGATCCGAATGTCAAACTTGTACCAGGACAGGAGGAGCCTTTAGGAAACCCCGGGAGATATCGACGGCTCGTAGGTAAATTGAACTATCTCACCATTACTCGTCCAGACATTTCTTTTCCTGTGAGTGTTGTTAGTCAATTCCTACAGTCACCATGTGATAGCCATTGGGATGCCGTAATCCGCATTCTTCGATATATCAAAAGTACACCAGGCCAAGGTGTGTTGTACGAGAACAGAGGTCATACTCAAGTTGTTGGTTACACAGATGCAGATTGGGCTGGCTCACCCACAGATAGACGTTCCACTTCAGGGTACTGTGTTTTTATTGGAGGTAATCTAATATCTTGGAAGAGTAAGAAACAAGATGTAGTGGCCAGATCTAGCGCTGAAGCCGAGTATCGAGCTATGGCTTTGGCAACATGTGAACTCATATGGTTGAGACATCTTCTTCGAGAGTTGAGATTTGGAAATGATGAACAGATGAAACTCATCTGTGATAACCAGGCTGCATTACATATTGCATCCAATCCAGTCTTTCATGAAAGGACCAAGCATATTGAAGTTGACTGTCATTTCATTAGAGAGAAGATCGCATCAGGATGTGTTGCTACAAGTTTTGTTAATTCAAATGATCAACTAGCAGACATCTTCACTAAATCTCTCAGAGGTCCTAGGATTAAATATATTTGTAACAAGCTTGGTGCATATGACGTATATGCTCCAGCTTGAGGGGGAGTGTTAAATATAATGTATTTATAGTATATAATCTTTCCTTGTTAATATAGGTCACATGTATGGTAGTTAGGACTCCTAGCCTTGTATATATATATTTCTCAATTGTAAGTAGACAACATATGAATGAGAATTAAGGTTTTTCTTCTTTCTCTCTCTCAACATGTTATTATTCATTTGAACAGTTTTAAATTGAAAATAGTTTTCTTTATGTGATTTCAAGATTGGTGTGCCAACCCAAACTCTAAGTGGGTCTAACCATGATTCCAATTTCCCAACCCAAGTGGGTTGGATACAGTCTGATACTGCTTGACCTGATTCAGAGATGCTTGCCAGCTTCAGAAGGAATAGAGAACCAATTTCTGAAAACAAAAATCTTTTCCAGTATAAATAACCTGTTTTACAGCTCAAACAAGAAAATAACATCAATTAATTGGCCTTATTGAGGTAATCAAACCCATATATGTTTAAAATTGGCCCCTTGTATGTGGCTGGCTGGTTTGGGTTTTCCAAAACAGTCCCTTTAATTATAACAGAGGTACAGATAATAAAACAAAGTAAAACTGCAAGATTAAGGTGATACTAACTCAAATCCACGAGGAGCAATTCGTAGAAGACGTAGTGAAGGAGATAGAATCTGAAAAAAATCTTTATCTGGGGAGACAACTCTTACCTGTTATCATGGCAGTAAAATCTGGAATCAGTATTCAAACAAAAAATACATGAATTACTCCATGTCTTAATCCATTGTGATAATACCAGAAAGTAGTGGAATTTCTTATTAGCATTTTTTGGGACATAGTGAGTTTTCCCATTTTCTGTGGAGCATCTCCTTTCAGGGTGGAAGTTTGGGGGTTTGGACAAGAGACAAAAGAAGGTTTGATGCATGGCTCCTTTATGCTTGTATGGAGGGAATGTAACATAAGAATTTTTTAATGAGGAAGAGCTGCCTGATCAGAGAGTGAAGGAGATCTCCATTCCACTTGAAGTGATTTCATGCGTTGTTGGGAAGGGAAAATTGTATATTGTTGGAATATTTAGATAGCCTTGACTGTGGATACGCCATTCTTTTGGCAGCTGTCCTGCATAGAAGTTTTTTAGTTTTCTTTCCTATTCTTGGTGCCTATTGTATGCTACCTGTGTACACAGGGTGTGCCCCTCTTTTGCAAGGCACTTCTTAATTTTGGTTTACCTATTTAGAAAAAAAAAAAAAAAAAAGGAAAAACATAAGTTGCTCTAATCAAGTACTTTTCTCTTCAGTGAGAAAAATTGTAAAGCCTATATTCCAGAGGGCCAGCCCACTAAAAATATAGGAAATCTCTTTCCTTCATTTACGGGTCCAAGAAAGTGCATAGTGGGAAAATTCTGGTCAGATTTCCTGCATATTCTTCCATTTTTTTGCCAATTATTGCTTGAAAAACCTACCTTGTATCCAGCATCAACACTCCTTACAGCCAAAGTTCCAATTACATCATCTGCTTCAACACCCGGTACCTGCTTTTGAGTAAACTTGTTAATAGTTAGCACTTACTGTCAAGGTTGATTTATCATATAAACTGAGCTATACAGCTAATTACCTCAATCACTTTTATAGACATAGCCTTGATGGAAGCTTTCAAGTATTGAAGTCCCTGGACAATTGTATCAGGTGTAGGTGGACGGTTGCTCTTGTATGAGGGGTACAGAGTGTGACGAAAATTCAGACCTTCACAAGATTTAAGCATATACAGTTAGAGGTGTTACTTTTGAGAAGGATGAAAAACAAGTAAATGTGCAGCACATGTTACATAGAAATACATAGGAAAGGCACTACAAGCACAAGACGAATGCCAAAAACATAGGGTTCTAGATAATAGAGAAGACAATATTGAATCAAAAGATATGACCCTAGATAAAACATACGGGCAAGAAAGTATGTGTGGATGACTCCAAGATGATAGTCTACTTTGTAAGAGATATGGTGATAAGAAAACAGAAAGATCTTAGGTGAATCTGAAATTCAGCCGAGGGATGCTATCACCAGAGCTTTAGGGAAAGAGCTGTTCCCCAATTTGCTGTAATAAGCTAAGAATGGTGGAAGTTTAGATTAGAGAGATTGTCATATACCTAATCTGGAAGCTAGTTGGATGACCAGAAAGAAATCAGGAGGCTTGTTTCCCATCTAAGAGGGGTGCCTCCTCTGGAACAACAAGCCCCTTAGAATGCTTGGTGGCTATCCGTTCTTCAAGCCCCTTGAATCATATTTTAGAATTCTGTTCTTCTTTGATTTTTATTTCCTTAAGGTTTTCTGCTGGTGGGGCAAGACTGTCTTGAGACTTTCTTTTGGGTCTGAAGGGATTCCCTCTGCGCTGATTGATGCTTTCTCTCATCTTATTCTTGAAGCCCCTTTATTTTTTATTTTTTGTCAACAAGGCTCTTGTTTCTCATCCTTAAGCACCAGCAATAGGGATTTAAGTAATGTTTTGCAATGCCATAATAAGGTACATAAAAGTACTGTACCAAATTATCTTATTGTAGACATATTAGGATAATACAAGAGATTGTAGGATCAAACCTAAAGGATCTAACATAATCTAAACTGATATAATATGGTTAGGATGAAATATCATTTTTATGTATCTAGTCACTATAAACGATCGCAAGGCTCACTCGTGATTGTCCAATTCTGTCAAAAAATTTAAGGTCTTAATAGAATAGGGATACCTTTTGACCCTATCATTCAGAAAAATAAAAAAACAGAAAACAAAAAAGCATACCTTTCGCCATAATACTTTCTTTGGATGAAATAGAAGTGTGACCAAACGGAATTCCTGGAAAAAAGTTTTGTTTTATCAAAGTTCTGCTTGAAGCAACAGCATTAGAAACCACATAATTTGATAACTCATAAGTATTTGCCAATGACTCTCAAGGTGGATAATCCTGGGGTATTTTTCATCCCTCGAAGCTGGAGAATGGAACCTCTTTGTAGGGATTCAAATTGGAACATTCATCATTGATGAGTTATTAGCCCCGTTGTGATTGACACATTTCCATTGGATACAGGCAGGCTCCCATTTACTAACTGGACAAGAAAGGGTAGCTCAGGTTGGTGGGAGGGAGAGGGATGGGCAGCTAAGGTGGGGGATGGGCCCTTTGTGTTCCATCCTATAGGAGCCATATTAAAAAGTCAGCCATTTCATTCAAGTGATCAGATCCATTCCTCCTCTATATTTGTTGTAGGTGGACATCCATGTTTCCTGGACAGCTGAGCAGCTCAGGCTTCTATCTGATGGAAGAGCATCTAGGTTAGGGAACCATCCTCCCTTAGCAAGCTTCAGCAGGCAATAAAGACATTGAGATATAGGGAGACATGTATCGTCATTCTAGCAGCTGGGACTATGGATCTTTAACAAATTTTGCCCCACTACACATGGTGGTTATATATTATTTCATGTAGTATGCCAAATGAGACACCAACATACAGGAGAAAATCTCCTCAAGAAAAAGCAAATAGGAGAAGCAAAACAATGATAGAATTGACAAAGAACAAAAAAAGAAAGAAGCAAAAGGGGGATAAAAACAAGTATTCTAACCATCAAAAAAGAAAAAGAAATCATAAGAGGCAAAAAGTTTCCAGTGACTCCATAAAACTACTGTCTTGACCAAAGAAATTGGTGTCAGAATTTTCAAACTACAGAATCAAGAAATAGGAAGACCATGGCTAGACAAATAAAAGAACACCTCAGAGTTCACACAAACATGGGATTTCCAAAGAACACTAGACTGATCTTAGCTCATTAAATCACAATTGCAAAAGACTCTTCACCATTAGAACTGAAAGATACTAGAGTTAGGTTCCTTGGCAGGCACCTTTGCTCAGGAACAGGAGTCCCAGGTTCAAGTATGGGCTTATCCACTACAGGTTTCTTGGGAAGACGTTACCAGGGGGGAAAGGGGAATCATTGCCCCCTATAATACCAAAAGCATAGCCTTGTATACCTCCACACCTCCACTGCCACCAAAAAACTCGGCAAAAAAATACAATGCATGCGGTAACATCTCTTTGTAAGGCAAGGATGATACATGGCCTTACCAAAATGGAGCAGCAGAAAGAAAAGCTTTATACCTCCTCTTCTATAAGAGATATTGACTCTCTCAAGAGCCACAATGTCAAACATGGCCTTCACTTTGGAAACGACTTTGAAATACCGAACAAGTTTCTACAGAAAGAAGAGGGAGAACTGGGAGTTGGTTAAAACGAAAGGCATTAGAGAGAACTTGCAAGAGAAATACCTTTACGATCAATAAGTTAAAACCACTTAACTGGGAATAAAGAACATAGGTATACACCATTAATGAAGGGAGGGAAAAAATCCTCTCTTATGACATCGTTTAGATATATCCTAAAATAGACTTTAAGTCAACAAAGGAAGAATTGCCATTTAAATCTGCAATAAAAGGATGTGGAAAGCAGGTGAGAGAAAAGTATAGCAAATGGCAGTTTGGAAAGGGCTATCACTTGGCCACAAATTACCCAAAGATTCATGAGAGAACCAGAACCAAAGGTATATCTAATGTAAGAAAGGAAGACAGAAAAGAAGGGAGTAATAAATATCAGAAGGCATTGCTGCCTATAAGTCACACTACTGTCTGGAATAAGTTAGGTCCACTACAGAAGAGGAATTAGTTCATTGAGGTCTATGGATTTTGGATGGTGGCTGTAAGAAACTTGTAAACAACCTGGGGACAACTAGTACAGTGACTAAACGGAGAGCATTGGAGAGAACCAAGAATGTGCAGATTAAGCAAAGAAGAAAATCAAGACTGCAATGAAAAATGCCACCTGATGAAAATTCTCACCATTATGATCAAATACCACCTGCAAAAAAATGATTGCAAGTGATAAGCAATAATGCAACACTGCACAATTTCCAATTGAAAATAAGCATTGTATCACAGGCAAAAAAGAACCAAAAAATCATTGTCCTTGAGATTCAAGACAAAATCAACAACAAAGATATCAAAAAAAATAAATGAAAATGTAAATTGTAGAGTTTCTAAGCTTTGGTGAAAGAACACTGTAACACTAAATAACAGTAAGTGACTACATGAACAACCTACCGAAAAATAGGGAGAAGAAGAGTGAAAAAAAGAATTCACCTTGTTATTCTCTTACAAAGATACAGGGATTAACAAACATGCGAACATTCTAACTAGTAAAAATCTCAATTTATAATATTTGCCTCCTCAGAAAAGAACAAGCATATACAATTATATCTGACCCCACCAAATAGTTGATGCCAAGTTTGACAAACAAAAGATCTGAATAGAGCTCATTGGGTTCCCCACATTCTGGGTGCCTAAAGCGGAAGGGTGAGGGATGCACTTTAGGTGACCAGAGGCACATTGATGTTGGTGGTTTATTTAAAGATCAAAGAATGTTAAGGCTTTCTCCAAGCTAGGTGGTTTAAGTTTGGTGATTGAGGCAAAGATTCTAGCCTTATTTCAGGTCTTGAAGAAGGTGTCTATGATGAGTTCATACTAGATATATTGTGTTGTACCATTTCATGGGGCAGCCTTTAAGGGAGGAAACAACCTTTAAGTAATAATGGTTAGCTCCAAATCATTAACATGGCAAGAGATTTTACCCACACCTTTATATGGTGTTCTATATCAGCTAACCAAGAGGCCTATAGCTTGGCTAAGTGGGCACCTCCTCTTTGGTTGAGTTCACGAGGGACTTTCTTTCCCCTTAAATTCGTGTATAATTTGGAGGTTTGGCATTCTATTTGGTTGTAATATTGCTTCATTCTTCCTATCAAAAAAATATTGCTCCATTCTGCATGAAAGTAAAATTCCTCTCTTCTTTGATGTTTAGTTGGTGTTCTATTTGTTTTCTTTGCCTTTTTTAGTTGAGGGATACCTCATCCTTCTTCGAACCTTCTATTGATACATCTCTTTGTTTCTTATATAAAAGATTTATCAGACATGATGATCCATTGCTATTTATTATTGAACCATGATGAAATAGTTTGGGTAACAACATCAAGTTGAACATTTGGAAGCCTTTTCCCATGAGTGGTAAAAGATAAACTTGATGAGAAGCCAATACCATTTGGTCTAATCAACAATAATTGGAGATGAAAGCCTGGAAATCATTTTTAACCTTTACAAAGGGGCAGCTTCTCCTATCAGATTGGTGAAATAGAATGGGAGCGCCTTGTGGATTTGGGTCAAGTTGCTGTTGGAGCCATACAGAGAGATGATAATGATATTGTGTTTGCTCCTTTAAGGCCATCCAGTGCTAGAAAAACATCTAGAGCAGAAATGCTAGGTCTTTGAATAATTTTTTTTTTTTTTTGATAGGTAAAAGCAGCAGACTCTTTGAATAAAGAATATGAAGTCAGGGATAAGGTGATATTGTTGTCAAAGGGATTGTCCAATCACTGTTAGTTGAATTACTAAGATTCTTGAACTTGTCGAGTTTGTAATATTTGCAAAGAAGCATAACCACATCCGAGGAACTCCAAGCCAGCATGGATTTTGGCTTCCTTCAGGTTTTTGCCTGCTTCATGGGCTTTTGCTTTCTTTTTCTACTCCTACAGACAGCACTCGGCACACTCAAAACATGAGATTCTCAACTATCCACACAGCACACGCCCTCTGCCCTCCAACTCCCAATACCTCCCATAGTCACTTTCTTTCCCCACTCTTCTTTTCTATTCCCTACTGATAGATCTTGGAAGACTCAAAATATGAACTTCTCAACCCTCTGCATAGCACTCACTCTCGGCCCTCCAACTCCCCATACTTCCTATAATTACCTTTCTCTGTAAACTATCATGCTGTACTGAGAATCGCTAAAACCACTTTCCTGGTAGGCCCTGTTGGTTTTTTTTTTTTTACCTGGATAGGTTTTCCTGGTAGGCCTTGTTGAGAGCCCAATACTCCTAATGCCCAAGCGCCTAGACAGAAAGTACTAAGTATAGGTTCTACTTCAGTTTATTGTTTGTACAAATTTTGTTTGGATGTGAAAATAATTAATACAACAGCCATAACCTCTTGCCTCTTCTATTTCCTGGGTTATAGAAGACCAGATTAGTTACAGACCTGACCTTCAGTATTTTGATGGCTGCATGCAGATTTTTATTTTTTTTCTATGATAAGTAACCCCTTTTGTCCCTACCAGGGGTCAACCACCCACATCCTACCCCAATCCCATAATTTAACATCCCAATGGAATCGTTGACCTGCAATATATAAATCCAAGAGATAAAAATCCAGAACATCAATCCTTGAACTAGCCATTTTTTACTGCTTTTGTGTTTGGACCTACCAACTTGTCAATAGCATGAGCAGCCGCTCTTTGATACAGTCTCACCACCATATAAAAATGATACCAAGAAAAACAAGAAAATAAAACTGCCCAATCAACTCAGGATAGTTCAAAATGAAATACACAATCCAGAAATCAAAAAATGAAATAAAGAGACAGATAATGCACAAATTATTTAGTTTTGCATGTGTGTATCAATGGAAAATAATCTTACCGCTACATGTGAAGGGATGAAATCCAGAACATCAACAATCTGCATGAAAAATAGACATCAATTTTTTTATCAGAAACAAACATTTTATTACCATGAAATAAGCAAATACAAAGAAGGACGAGAACTTCTTCTACCCAAACTCAGCTACTACATTACTCAGATCAAAAGTAAGAAAAACCATCTATACAAAAAACAAGAAACATTGTCTACCAATGGAAATGCACAACTAAAGTGGTTTCAACTATGAACTCAAAACTTAGGGGAGTAGAAAATCTCTTACAAAATGTATAAAATCTAAGTAGCTCAAATATAAAATGAAAAAGAAATCATTTTAGGAGTTGCCATTTGTATAAACACAGAAGATTAAAATATAATCATACACTGAGGAAATAATCGCCAAGACAAGAAATAACCAAAAGATTGTTTCACAAAATTTAGTCCTAAGTCTTAACAAGTCACAAGGGTCTACTATTGACTGAAAAATGTTTCTTTAGCATCATATCAAACCAAAAAAAAAAAAAAGGTTTCTTTAGTACACAAACAAATTATTCACTCATAAAAGTTATTTGCAAGGGGTATGAACTTCGCTTTGGAAGAATTAATAGAGGTGTATTCATGATGTTCCATTGACAACCAAACTAGTTTAATAAAAAATATTCAATAATATTACAAGACAATATTATTTTTTTGATAGGTAAACGGACAGAAAATTTTATATATAAAAAGAGAAAAGGGCGCCCAAAGGCCAACCCAAAGCATACAAGGAGTATATAAGAGGCATCTAAAGGCAAGAATAAAAAAGAAGAGGGGATACAAAAAATCTCACCAGCCCTCATCTAGAACCCAACCAATCAAAAAAATTGATTAAAGGTAAAGGTCCTTCATCTATAAATGACTTAGTCCAAGACCAAAAATTACATACAAAAGAATTTTTCATCCTTTGAATCAAAAGATTAAAAATCACAAGACAATATTATAAATATCTTATACAAACTAATCTATAACCTAATTGCACTAGATGATATTCCACAACCATAACAGATCAGATTTGTTTTATGTTTTGATTTCAACATCGTGCCAAATTTGAGCAACTCAAGGACTATCTCACCTTATCAAGTTAATGACAAATTTCACAGAAGGTTAAAAACAAAAACATAAAATGCAGATACACAAATGTGGTTCTCTTCAGCATGAGAATCTAAAACTAATGTTCTCTTGAACTTCTAACATGCTCAGAGCAGAATCATATGCAAATAGAGATGTCAACTACAAAGAAAAATATTCTCAACCCCAATACTTAATGAAGATTCAAATGGAAAATAAAAACAATTGATGTAATTTTGTAACTAAATCTATTCTCTTTGAAAAAGATGCTTAAAAAACTCGAGTGGACATAAAAAAAAAAAAAAAAAAATCTAAACTTTGCCAAATAGAGCAAATCAGTTCATGCCAACATTAGAAGAATCAATTAAAGAACCAGGATCAAGAAGTAGCAGATGGGAAAAATCAAAGATAAACTTCACTTACAAGAGATAGAGCTGCAAAAATGGTTAAAACCCAGTCTCCATTGCCATCAGCATGTGATAGATAACCATGGTGCAACTTTGCTACTCTCAATAAAAAATAATATAGTCATACATTAGTAGGGAATACAAAGGAGAAAAAAAACACATCAATCCAATTTAAATTATCCAACTCTACAACTTGAAGAAAAACTAGCTATCAAAAAAGACTAGCTATTTCTCCAAACAAGTGAAGCAAATTATAATTACAAAGGAAAATTCAAAGAATTTAGCAAAGTTTGATCATGTGGTCCAATTTGTTCTTAGACATACCACATCTTCTCACTAGTATTACAAACCCAAATGCCCGGCAAGTGTTGAATGAGATGAGTGACTAGTGTGCCTATGTGTGTGTGTGTTTATGTGTATTGATGACAAACAAACATTTCATTATTTAAGATAGAAATAGGAAATAAGAATGAGCAATCCTGCAAATAGAAGACAGAAAAATTACATGCCAACAAGAGAGAGATTCCAATGCCCAGAATACTCCAGAAATAGCTCAAAGGGAAGAAATCCCCACAAAACCCTCTAATAGGGAGATTCCATGCTTTACCCACCAAGCCGCTACTTGGTTGGTTGATTTAGGCCTCTCGCAAAAGAACATCCCATTTGTTTGGAAAAGTCTAAAATTTTGCAAATCTTAGTATCCCACCTCCAAGCACTGTCCCTCCTTGGAGATAGTCAAGAATGAGCACAGTTGCATCCCCTTCCAAGATAAATTTATTAATAACAAGAATATTTGCCTAAGATAAAACCTTGCACAAGATTAAAATCTCAACTTCCTTTTATAGCCATTGTAGAACTGACAGGCTTCTAGTAGGGTGTAATCACATTGCAATAGGATTTTTTTTTTTTTTTTTGATAGGTAAATTTTTGTCCCCATTGGGACTTGAACTTGGAACCTCCCACAAACCCTCCCCATCCTTTTACCACTTGAGCCAGGGCTCAAGGGCACATTGCAATAAGATCTTGAATAACACCCTAACCCTTATCTAGCAGAAATTTCTTAAATAACAACCATCAATCTTAAGTTCTAGATGCCCTTGACCAGGAGGACTTCCAAACCACCCAAGCCCTATCCTGAGTCATACAACACCCACAAGCATGTCTGCAACCAAGCAAATTAAGCTAACAGGAATACAACTAAACTTCAAGAAAATTGCCCCATAAAGAAATGTAAGGTAGTCTACAGCTTACTATAGGGACTTTGGGAGCCTCCACTCATCTTCAAGAGTTCTAGTGTTTCTCTCCAATAAAAGAGCCCACCTGATAGCACGAATGCACCCTCCCCCCCAACACACACACACTGAAGCACTCTATCTTTGTATGCTCCCCTAAACCCCAAAAAAGTATTGAGTATCAAACCTACAACACCTTTGACGGGGCCTAAGATATCACCAACCAAAAGAATATTAACAACTTTAAAGTCATAGGGCCGATGAATCATAGATCATCCATCGACTGACTGCAATCAAAGTAAAAAAATAGGGATCTCATGGTAAAGAGTAGATAGAGCTTCTTGATCCATAACAAACTATTAGCATGAACCTACTTAGCAGTCACTAACCAAGCAAAGACACTGATGATGAGGACAGAGATCATTCTTAGAAGAAGAGAAAAAGAACCAAGTTCCAAATCTTCTCATTTGAGAAGGATAAAAACAAATATGATACAAAGAGGAAAATAGATAGGAAAGATTAATTGGAGCTTCAGTTACAGCAGTTGGACTTTATCCCCTTTGCCCTGATTGAGTAGGCATTCCCGTAGCAGAGGGCATCAATCTTTGAATTTGACAAACTATGAATTGAAATTCCATAAGAGGGAGGCTAGTGCTTGAATAAAGAAATGAGAGATAAAAATATCCCTAACCTTGAAGATGATATAAAGATTAGCATAGAGAATTCAAGAGGCTAATCCTTTTACCAAGGTCCTCCCAAAAGTGAATTTTGAGGCCATCACCTACTGGAGAACTAATAAACTAAGTGCAGTCTGAGAAATCCTTGAGCATGGCTTTCCAAGGCAATGGGTATGACCATCTAACCATAGTGCAGGTGAAAGATAAAAATATCAGTTTTTATGGAAATTTCGATAGTTAGATCTTACTAATATATTAGGATACTTTGAGAAATATCGACGGAATTTAATATATATATCAGTAAGATGAAAATTGATCAAAACTCATAGAAATATTGGAAAAAACTTCAACAAATGATAAAATAAGCAATAATATGCGTATTGAATTTTCTATTGAAAAAATCAATGTATAATATAATTTATGGCATTTAGCAAAAATATGAAAAATTTAAAAACACTTTCAATACTAAAATGATGATAAAACAATGATTTATCCAGTATTCAAAATATATAAAAAAAAAATGTTGATAATGCATGTATTTTTTTAAACCATTAATCATTTTATTTACAAAATTATATTTATTATATTAAAAATAGATTAATTAATGAGATTATTGTGATTTTTTTTATATTTTTAATAATTTGTGAGGTGGAATTTGAAAAATAAAATAATTAAAATTAGTTTAATCAAAGTTAAAGTTTAAGGGGAAAAACTAATGTAAATATAAAAATTATATCCGTGTTTTATTAAAAGGCAAGATAGCCTTGTGGGTTAAGGCTCCTTATTGCATAAAGACAGCCAAGGTTCAATTCCCACTCACCACTTTCCTCTAATTTTGAGCCATTGACCTACATTGACTGAGTCAGCGCAAGCAATAAAATCATCAAAATTCCAATAAATCGGCCGATAAATGGTAGAAACCCAAAAAAATCCAATGAAAGTGGGAAAATCCAGAAAATTTTGTAATTAGATACTTCTACTCCATTATTGTCTCAATAAGGTCCGACACACGATATTTCGACAAAATATTGCCTAAAATTGACAACATTTCCATCCATGATGCAATTATCCCATCTCTTAGGAACCATTACACAAAAAAACTACCTAAAGTTATTGTTGGTTTGGTATATATTGCGGGCCCATGTCCTAACAACTTAAGCTTTTAGGAAAGTTGATAGTTTAACATGTTTTTAAGTTAACTAGAGGTCTTGAGCTTGAGCTTGAGTCTTTCCCATCATTTGTTCCCCCCATTTATTTATCTCTAATCTATAATTGCTAATTTGTTTCTCCATGTGCGGGTATTATGCTACAAGTGAAGAAGGATGTTAGTCTGATATATATTTGGGGTCCATATCCCAACAACACGAGAGGACACTACCTCTATTCATTAATTTATTCACCTCCACCTCAACACCTAGTGAGGGGTCCTTAAGTTTATAATCTTGATTCAAATTCTTATATAAGTTCTCATAAAAATAACATCTTAAGCTTATAATATTGATTTAAACTCTTGTAGAAGTTCTAATATAATTTAAAATATCTTCCATTGAAGTGACAACCAAACACCATACCATATCCGATCAATTGGATAATCATGCAACATTATCATGTTAAACAAATGGAACTTAAATTATAAGGTGTGGGGATCTAAAATATCTAATGCAGTTGTGCTTATCACACAAGGGAGAACATACTTCACATATCAAACTTAACATTCTAAAATCATGAAATTAAAACATAGTAAATAAGACCATTGAGTAAATTGGCTTATTGTGTCTAAAGCCTTCATTGAACATAGCTGAAAGAAGAGTAGAAATAAAACATGTAATTCTATTCCCACAAAAGCAAAATACTTAAACATGAATCAAAAGGGTGAGCAATGTTCATACCGAGAAGCTTGTAATATGCTCTATAGATGATTGATGTGCCATCGATTAGCATTACTCTACCGTTTGAAGAACTAATATCCATTTTTCTCTCTTCATGATCGACTGAATCAACAAATGCACCTTGGCATAGTTTTCTTTCACTTTTGGAAGAAATTGTCGTATTACCATAAGATATTGTATGAGCAACTTCATGTATGCTTGAATCCAAACTATTGGATAGTGTACAACAACCCTGATAGACAAACACCATGTTGAACAATTATATGAATGGATGGTAGGCATAATAGTTTACCAACTTATATAATAAAGAACCAAATATCCACTAAGCATTTTTTAGCACCCAATCAGCAGATGAGCCCAATGGTACAAGTTTGGCAATTGAAGCTAAGATCTTCACCTTATTGGAAAACCTGAAGTAGACAACTCTAATGGGAGTTAGGAACCTCATCTTTGGAGGAGTGGATACAACTACTGAATTTGATAAATTATTGATTTATTCAAAGGTTTGATTTGAAAACTGAGCCTGCAATATGACAAGTACAACTATTGAATAGGGGCAAACCAAGTATCCTTCATGAAATGAAATAACGCCCACCACACACCATGTATGAAATGTGGCTAGCAACCTCTTTGTCTTCATGAAGCCCAACACTTAACACTTTGCACTTATGATGAGTCATGATAGGGTCTAGGAGGTCCTTAAGATATTACAGCATTCAGTGCCAATTTCTTTTGTTCAAGCATCCCAATACTACTACCTTGACTGAAGAAGTGTTGCCTTGAGAGTCTCAGCTTGATTATTTTCAACAAGGGTTTGCCAAACCATTCTTTAGTTCAAGCATCACAATACTGTTACCTCAACTGAAGAATTGTTGCCTTGAGAGTCTTATCTTGATTATTTTCAACAAGGGTTTACCAAACTAGTTGCATATTTCATCTCACTATGGGAAGAACACCTACTTGCCTCACTCTTTGAAAGGGAGTTAAGTCACAAATCAGGTTGTGACAAGTGGCCAACCTTAGTCAAATTGTACACTGCACACGTTTCAGATATTTATTGGTTGATTAGAAGCTTCCCGGTGAGTATTCTCATAAAGGATGACTAGTTTGATCATGTGCCACAAAAACCAATCATGGCACCAGTGCATTGTAAGTATAAAACTGTATGGATGCGTATTTTTCTATTGCGAGTTTTTCTTGCATAATATAATGTAGATGGAGAACTGTCAACATAAGCATAATAGCACAAACCACCATAGAAAAAAAGAATGGAATATACCAGAGGTAGAGATGGGTGAAGCGTAGTTTAGGTTTCAAATAAAATAATATCATTGGCTCCAATTAGGCTACTGAAATATCAACATTCCATAATGCTGTGATATCAACTTCATTCAAGTCCACTTCATAAAGTTCTCTAGAAGAAACAAATCTATCACTTAAGTTTGTAACACTATTATGATCAAAATAGGTTCATGATCCAATATTAGCCTAAAAAATTATCAATCAATGTCAAAGGGCCAAAATTGTAGTTTCATATTCGCTGTTAACACTGACTAACCAATGCAAAAAAAGGATATGATATTTCAGCAAAGCCAAAGGATGGCACAATATGGTCAAAAGATTTCAAATACAGTATTTTTGAGATTTCAGAACCAACATATTTTTCTGAGAATTACCTTTCTAGACAGAAAGGATGGAGAATGAATGAGATTTCGCCTCTGGAGACAGCATGAGTTGTTTCCAATTTTCTGAGTCCTCGAAAAGCTCCTTCTCCAGCAATTGAGATTTCCCCATAAGAAGCGAATGTGATGGTGTGAAGACCTATAGCATGCCATTACTTCATAACAATGTTCCTTAGGGAGTCTAGCATGGAAATGAACCTCTAAGGTATCAGGTATGTAACCAAAGATTAAAACCGAGAAAAAAAAAAATGCTGCTCAAATAGTGTAAAATGCCATTGCTTCATACCAATGTTCCTTAGTGAGTCTAGCATGGAAATGAACTTCTAAGGCATGTACCTGAAAATCAAAACTAAAAAAAAAATTGTTGCTTAAATAGTGGAAAATGCAGACAAATTCAACCATATATCAGTATTCGTATTGCAAATTTGCAACAGAAAAGTTGAGTTTTTCATACCAATCAAATCGGTCTGGGAAAAAAAATGCAAAACCAATGTTTTGTTTGGTCGCCCAGAAAAAAGGGTGGGAAAATTCAAATTTTCGAACCCTATATCTCTCACAATTTGGGACCGGGGTAAACGAAAGGCCTCCACTTTAACTTCGCCTAATACACCAATTCCATAAGATGGAATTGAGTACCGAAACCAAAACCAAAAACTTTAAAATAAATAAACAAATTAGAATAAAAGCACTTTCAAAAAAAAAAAAAGACACATTCCCTGTGTCTTCTCAGCAACCAAACGGTGCACCAATTCGAATTCCACTTACAGATACAAAACATTGGTCTCCCAAAAAAGTGAATCACTCAACGCACCTCAAAGATACCATAGATTGTTCGGGCTCGGTTGCAAAAAAAAATGTAAGATTTTCCCTTTATTTTCTTTGCTTTTCCTATACTTTCTCAGTAACCAAGCAGATAGTATGAAGAGTAATAAGAAGAAGAGCGTTCACGATTCGCCTGGGGCTCTTGGGAGAAAGCTTTGCGCTTTGGGTTTTACAGGCATAGAGGATAGACCAGTGGAATTGTTTTTTTTTTTTTTTTGCTTTTTAATTTCTTTCCATCATTATATTTCTTCACAATTTTTTTTACATTTCAAAGCAAAAATATTTCTCTTAAAACAATTTTTATTTCAATTTTTTTTTTAAATAATAATAATAATTTCTGAACTATTATACATCGGAAGAAGAAATATGAAATGTTTTTTATTAAAAAAAACCCGATTCAAATATTAAAAGTTCATTTGATTAAAATTGATGAAATTATTCTAAATTTATAAAATTAATCATAATTTTGAGTAAAAATATCCTCACAATTAAAAATGGGTCAATCTCCGGTACCCAAAACCAAATTTTTGATACCATATCTTCACATAATCTAACGAGTATAAATTATAATAAAAAAATTAAATAAAATCTATTAAGATGAATGATTAAGATCTCATTTAACACATTCAATAGTTTGAAATAATTTTTCATTGAAAAAATATTTATGTCAAAATTTGTTATTTTTCAAATTCATATTGAGAGAGATTGATTTTATAAATTTGAATGTTTTTGTCTCTTTTAATCAATTAATCTTATATTATTTTTCGATACCAAGATCTATTTGGGTGGAAATAAAATTTTGGTTCAAAAAATGTATTTGGACGTGGGATAAGGATAAAAAAGGAAAATTGATAGAGAATATTTTTATCCAAAAAAATAATTTTTTTAGTTTTTTTGAGGGGTTTCCGTTTTCTCTCTGATATTTGGGAGGTTAGCCACAAGGCTACGACAGAATACGGGGAGGACAGGCCCAGTTAAAAACGGTTCGGAAACCGGCCCAACTCCGGTCCATGGCGATTAGCGACTCACTCTAAACCCCAAATCTTTATGTTATAGGGTTTTAGGAAGGTTGCAGGCTTGCAGCTGCAGACTTCTGAATTGCAGAGAAGACCAAGGCGATTTCGAAAGGCAATCTATCTTTCCTTCTTTCTCTCTTCCTCTCTTTCTTCCGTTCTCTACACATGCATATCTTTGAATTATTTTGTTATTTTATTGGGTTTCAATTTTTGAGGAGTAATGCAACTATGGGCTGTTTGGTTGGTGAGAAAATAGAAGAATAGGGGGGTATTTTTTTGGGAAAGCAGCTCGTTTTCTGGAAATTTTGTTTGTAAACTAAAGGTCTTATCCTTAGGTTTGCTGTGTTATCTGTTCGGTTTCTGAGAAAAAGGGAGAAAGCAAGAGCACATTATGGGAATTTGTGTGCGCGCGCGTGTTTCAGTTGTCAAATT
This sequence comes from Vitis rotundifolia, assembly GCA_030254885.1. Classification (NCBI taxonomy): domain Eukaryota; kingdom Viridiplantae; phylum Streptophyta; class Magnoliopsida; order Vitales; family Vitaceae; genus Vitis; species Vitis rotundifolia. The sequence goes on from CM058155.1 coordinate 21,636,775, forward strand.
GCTCAAACGTGGAAAACGATATTTATTGTCTTCATTTTTCTATGTTCGAAAACAAAAACAGTTGTGGTTTTCCATTGAACCAAGTCTTAAAGTTTTGAATTTTATGTTCAATACCTTTTAATTTCCTGATATAAAAAAAATGAAAAATAAATAAATAAATAAAACAAAATCTACTTCAGGTATGCTACGGAGTTGTATTAGGTTTGGTTTCATGGAGGGCGTTGGTTCTTTCAGGTCCTGGAGTCTAGACTAGGAAAAATCTAAGAATTCATTATCAGGAAACAACGGAAACAATGGAGGCATAATATTATTCATTATCAACTGAGAACCTAAACATGTTCTGTGTGTTGTAAATTACTTGAGAATCGAACAGTTGCTGGTGAATATAGGAGTATTGTTTGATATCTTGGCACTTGGCAGTGCATATTGGAGCATGTCTTATATTTGGTTTTGTGTTGTTTTGTTTGTGGTTTTAATAAAGAAAAAAAGGGAATGAACATTCAAATAACGTGTTTTAGGTATGCATTGCCCTTTATTATCTTGCAGGTAATATCAGCTGACCTAAAAGCTTCATAAGTAATGGGTAAGAGAGGAAGGAGTCAGAAGAAAGACAACCGAAATCCAAAGAGAAGAACCCGGGACAAAGATGTCCTTCCTGAAGACATGGATGATGAGATAGATGCATGTAACTCGTTTTGACCGATTGTCTATTTTTGTGTGCCTATAGACTTGTTTGTGCTTTTCATCTATCAAATGTTCATTAACTCGTGGATGGAAATTACCGACTTAGAAGACCAAGTTGGTTATGCCGACATTAGTTGATTGATTGCAGTGAGCTTTGATAGATCATGTGGCTAACTGAAAGGGGGAATTAATGTCATGCATGTTATGAAATGTTAAAAATGAGAAATCCCCTGAAAATTTATTTTTCTGCCAAATAATTTATTTTCTATTCAGTTTTTGTTTTTATCATTGCCAATTATTTTTTCACAGCAGATGATCATTGTTAGTTAAATAGATCACGAACTTAGCTTTTTTCACAGCCATGAATGTTATTATTATTATTAGTTGGGCAAGTATATATATGTGTGGATCATCTCTCTCCCCTGTCTCCCATTCCTGCTCTCCCACCACACACACACACACAATAAAAAAGGGGGGAAAGAAAAAAGAGAAAATGAGGGGAAAGGAAATACCACCACACAAGTGCTTATTGTACAATGATAATCAAACCTAATTCATTTTCAATTATTGAGAATTTTGATTTTTTATTGTTCATTTCAGTTGTAATGTAAAGTCTCCCCTGTCACAATATCATTGTGTGTGTGCTGTGCCGCTAGTTGACCCATAAGTGATGAATCCTGATGTTTTTCGTGACTGCAGTTCACAAACAAAGAGATGTTATTCCACTTGACATGAATGGTGATGCTGGGGAATCTGATGAAGATAATGAACAGCCCGTCTTTGATGTTGAGGTTTTGATTTCTTATTTATTCAAATCACAGCAACTGATCCATGGTTAATGATGCAATGATATATTTTGTAATTATCCTTATCAGAAACAAATGGGATAATGATCTTAAATCAATTTTAATTACCAACTCAAATTTTTAGAGGGATATATATTATGTGCAGAAATGAACTTCTTCAATAAGTTACCACTATGAAAATAAAAATTGCAAAATATGGAAGAGCCTTTTATTTTATTTTTTTTTTTTCTAAAAGTATGTTTTGGAACAAATTCTAAAAAGTTATTTTTTGCTCTTTTTTTTCCGTTTTATTTGTTCTCAAGAATTTCAGAACTTTATGCAAAATAGAGTTGACCATGCCTTTAGAATTCTCCTTCCAATCTGTTTTTCAAATTTAAATATCATTTATTTGATGTCATTTGATATGTACATGTTGATGACTAGTCCTTTTTTCCCTTCAGAATTTTAGTGATGATGAGGACGAGGATGATGATGTTGACGATGATACCCAACTTACTGGCCTCGCAGCAAAAAGTAAGGAAATGTTTTGAACTTGTTACATTGCATTGATGGGGTTGTGCAGTGTATCTTCCTGGGATTCCATCATAATGATATAGGTCAAGTTATTTGTGTTAGACAATTTTTTGCTGGATCATAGCAGTTCCTACTGAAAATATCCATAATTGACATTTAAAATCTGGCCGAGAATCTAGTTAATTCTTTTTACAGCAAAACGAATTGTTAAAAAAATGCGTCATTTGTATACCAAAATGAGCTCACACAACATATGGATGTTCTTATGTAATTGCAACTATTTTTTTGGAATACTTCATCTATGTGTTGGAGAATGATATGGGATCTTTAGTAAGAATGATTTTTGTTCCATTTTCAATTGAACTATATTGGCCAGTCTTCTGTACAACTTTGGAAAAATAATGAACTAGCCCCATGGGGGATAAATTAGGAAGTGGTGAAATTTCACGTCCTGCTTTGTTTACCTAGCATCTAAATCTAAAAGTTCTTAGAAAGGGATGGGAAGACTTCAGCCTCGAGTTAGCTATTGGAATCAGAAATGGTAGACAGATAAAATTTTGGTGGGATATATGGGCGAGGGAGATTAGGTTAAAAGATGCATTTCCTATGCTTTTTTTTTTTTGATAAATGTGCGCAAAAGATATATTAAAGGCCAAAAAGCTGCAAAGTATACAGGGGTTATACAAGGCAACCAAAAGACGGGAAACACAAAAACATAAAGACTTTACCAACCCTCAAGGAGCCGCTAACCACTCCAAGAAACCTATAAGCGAAGAGGACTCCTCTCCCATGTACACCTTAGCCCAACTCCACAATTACAAACAAAAGAATTCTTAAGTCTTTGAATAGCTATAGAGCCCCCCCTAGATGCTAACCTATTTCTTTCCTTCCAAATCGTCCAAAAAATACACAACGGGATGGAAGTCCAAATTTTTTTCCTTTTTTTCCCCACAAAGGGGGCCCTCCAGCTATCTAACATCTCTTTGACCCTCTCAGGAAACACCCACTGAGCCCCAAATAAGGCTAGGGCAATCTCCTAGAGGACCCTGACCACTGTACAGTGTAAAAGAATGTGATTTACAGATTCCTCCTCACAGCCACACAAAAAGCAACGATTAGGAAGTTGCCACCCTCGTTTTTGGAGCCTGTCCAGAGTAAGAATTTTTTCCCAAGTGGCCTCCCAAGCAAAGAAAGCAACTTTGGTTGGGATCTTATCCACCCAAATGCTCTTTTTCGGAAAAACGAGAGGGTTGGGGACAACCAACAAATTATAAGCATCCCGAATCCGAAAAAAATCATGGCCCCCTCCTTTCCACAACATTGAGTCATCCACGGGCGAAATTCTTAAGTCCCTCAACAGAAGAAGCAGCTCTCCTATTAGATCCAGCTCCCAATCATTGGAATCTCTAGACAAGCTGAGATTCCACCCGCCTTGACCAAGCCTATCATCCCAAGCTTCAAACACCGATGCGTTTTTCAAGGCCGCCAAAGCATAAATCTGGGGGAAAGTCTGGGAGAGCGCTGCGTTACCACACCAGTGGTCAGTCCAGAACTTGACCCTAGACCCCCTCCCCACCTTGAACTCCATGTTAGCCCAGCACCAGTTAGCCTCCTTCATAATCTCCTTCCAGACGCCCACACCATAACAGCCACGGGCTTCATTAGTCCTCCAACCGAATCCCTCTAGGCCATACTTCACCCCAACCACCTTTTTCCAGAAGGGCTCATTTTCAGAGGCAAACCTCCAAATCCACTTGCCCAGTAAAGCCTTGTTTAGCAAAACAAACTTTCTAATACCAAGACCCCCTTTCTCCTTCTGGGTGCACACCACCTCCTAATTGATAAGGTGAATTTTCCTTTCCAGGCTACCCCCTCCCCACAGAAAATCTCTCTGAAATTTTTCTAACCTTTTAACAACTGACTTGGGCATGCGAAAGAGAGACAATTGGTAGATAGGTATGCTGGCCAAGGTACTTTTGATGAGGGTAATCCTCCCACCCTTAGACAAATATTGTCTTTTCCAAAGGGCTAATCTTCTTCTCATTCTTTCCTCCACCCCATCCCACATAGACAAGGCCTTGTGATGGGCTCCAAGGGGCAGCCCCAAGTGCTTAGAGGGGAGGACCCCCACTCTACAACCTAGCTCCACTGCCATATCCTCCAAATCTGCAACTTCTCCCATAGGAATTAACTCACTCTTGGCTAGATTAATCTTTAGACCAGAAGCCGCCTCAGACCATGCCAAGATCCAGCTTAGATAAGTCATATACTCCTTCCTAGCTTCACAAAAGATGATTGTGTCATCAGCAAAAAGCAGATGGGACACATTCATCTCAATCCCCCCACTGCCATGGAGACGGCAACCAGAAATGAAGCCTCCTTCAACTGCCCTATTGATAAGTGCACTCAACACTTCCATGCCCAGAATGAAAAGGTAAGGAGAAATGGGATCTCCTTGACGCAGCCCACGGGAGTTGGGGAAGAAACCTGCAGGCGTCCCATTGACAAGGATAGAAAAGGTTGCAGAAGAGATACACCACCAAATCCAAGCCAGCCAGTGGGAACCAAAGCCCATCTTGGTCATAACCTTCATGAGGAAGTTCCAGTTAATGCTATCAAAGGCTTTTTCAATATCCAGCTTGCACACCAGCCCTTGCTCCTTGCGTTTCTGCCAATAATCGACCACCTCGTTGGCAATGAGAGAGGCGTCCAAAATCTGTCTTCCCTTCACAAAGGCGTTTTGATCCGCCGAGACCACCTTGCCTATCACCAGTTTCAGCCTGTTGGCCAGCACTTTGGCCAGGAGCTTGTACAGCCCCCCCAACAAACTGATAGGCCGAAAATCTCCAAGGTCCTCAGCCCCCCCTTTTTTTGGGATGAGGACCAAGAAGGTGGTGTTGAAGCTTTTGGCAAAAGAGTTCTGGTCGTAGAATTCCTTGAACAGCTCAAGCACTTCCTCCTTCACGAAGTCCCAATAGAATTGCCAAAAGGCCATAGTAAAGCCATCAGGGCCTGGAGCCTTGTTTCCATTCATTTCCATTAAAGCTAAGTGAATTTCTTCCTCAGTAAATGGAAGTTCCAGAGCTTCAGCTTCATTGTGGTTAAGGCATTGGAGGTGCAGTCCCTCAATGTCAGCTCTCCAACCAGGCTCTTCAGAGAGTTGATGCTGAAAGGCGTTCACAATCCCCTCCCTCACCTCCTGCTCCTCAGCCACTTCCACCCCGTTGATCTTGATTCTGTCCACAGAATTGTTCCTCCAGTGGGCATTGGCCATCCTGTGAAAGAACCCGGTATTCTTGTCCCCTTCCTTAAGCCAAAGCTCCCTAGACACTTGTCTCCAGTGGGTTTCTTCCAACAACACCCACTTTTTAAAATTTTCCTTAGCTTCATTTTTCAGCTCTGTTTCTCCTACTGTCAAGCCCCTTTCGTCTTCCACCCTATCCCAAAATTCAACTTGCTGAAGAGCTGAGCTTTTATTAACCTCCAGCCTTCCAAACACCTCCCTGTTCCAGGCTTTAATTTTCTCCTTCATCGCCTTCAGCTTAGAAGCCAGTCTGAAGCTGGCCCTCCCCCTCCCCCCAGCTCCCTGCCACCAATCCCGAAGGAGCTCCTTGAAACCTTCAGTTTTGAGCCACATGTTTTCAAACCTAAAGGGGGAGGGGCCCCGACTTAAACCACCGCCCTTCAACAGAATGGGGAAGTGATCTGAGGTGGGTCTCGGGAGCCTACATTGGACAACACCCTTGAACAGGTCAAGCTAGCTTTGAGACACAAGGAAGCGATCAAGCCTAGCCCAAGACTGGTTGTTCCTACCCCCACTCCAGGAGAACAAGCCCTCTTGCAAGGGAAGATCAAGGAGATCTAGATCATTCGCCACTTGAGCAAACCTTCGCATAGCCCCATTGAGATGCCCCTGCCTGCTCCTTTCCCATTGGGACAGTGTAATGTTGAAATCACCCCCTAAGCACCAGGGGTCATCCCAGATACCCCTAATAGCCCCTAGCTCTTCCCACAGGGTCTCCCTATCCTTTCTAGCAAAAGGCCCGTAAACGCCTGTGAAGATCCAGACAAGGCCATCTTCCACGTTCCTGAGCCTACAGGAGATAGAGAATTGACCTACCTCCATCTCTAGCAGGCTCAGGGATCTTTTATCCCAGCAGACCAAAATACCTCCCGCAGTGCCTTGAGCACCCATGGCCCCCCAATCAAGAAACCTCCCAGAGCCAAGGCTTCTCACCACACCCTCTGTCATAGATTGGATTTTCGTCTCCTGGATACAAAACAGGTCAACCCTCTGACTTCTTATCATGGCCTTGATGATCTTTCTTTTAGAGCTATCATTAGCTCCCCGCACGTTCCAGTTCAGAAGTCGTAGCTTCATTGGACAACCATGATCTGATACCCCCTTCCTTGCATAGTACCCTTCTGCCTTTTTCCCCTTTCATAGTTGATAGAACACTCGAGTCTCTTCAATTCCCTTTCAAACTTCGATTTTTCTAGGAGCGATTTGCTGTGAACTTTCTCCCTTCTTTTTCTAAGTTTGACCAGAAAGTCCAGAATATCCTTCTCCAGTCCCTCTGTTGAAAAGCCCAGAAATTTACTGAATCTAGCGAGATCGCTTTCCTCCCAGCTAGTCTCCTCCCAGCCTCTGACTTCAATTGGCACGGTGTGCTCTAAACACAACTCCTCCCCAATTTCATCAAAATGACCATTGTTTACTTCCATCAATTCCCAGCGGGCAACGCTATCCGTCGCAGATGATCCCAAGCAGTTAACCGTGCGGCCCGGAGATTCTAGCTGGAGTTTCTCCAAGCCGGCCCCAGAAAGGTCGTAATACTCCCCCAATGGAGCCCGACTAGAAAAAGAAGAGAGGGGAGAGGAGAAATCGCAAGCCAACGTTCCACAAAGGGATAGATCAGTCCCATACCTCGAGGCTTCCTCCATCAGAGCGAGGTCAGTCATCGAGCTTTCCCGTGACGTCTGCTCCCCAGCTGAAGGTCTCCACAGGCCTTCGAGGACCCAGCAGGAATGGTCTGGGTCTCCCAAAGAGCTTGGGTCAGGAAGACAGTCCACGTCCAGCTGGGCACCAAGCAACAAGATCGGGCCTCGACAGACTAGCCCAGCACACGCAGGCCCTTTATCCTTGGCCCACCCCAAATAGGTAGAAGACGACGGCCCACCCTTTGGCCCAGTCTTGCTAAGTGAGGGTGTAGGAGAAACAGGCCCATAGGACTCAGCCGTAATGGGCTCAGCTTGACGCAGCAGGGAGAGCCCACCCGAGCCCAGGGGCTTGGACAACGGCCCAGCAGAGCTTAGCCCAACAACCGCGGCCTGTCCCGAACCCCTAAGCTGTCTACTCGTCCCATCGGCAGGAGGAAGCAGGCCCTCGGACCTCATGCCGTCTATGTTCATCCTCACGCGCTCGGCCGCGCATGCGATAACCTCACCCCCAACCTTTCCACACTTTCCTTCCCTCGCCGTTCTCAGGACTGGTCTGAGCTCCCACCACAGAGAGACCTCGTAGCAGACCTCCTCATCCCAGACCTCCACAACGTTAGGACGCTTTTCACCGTGGAATTTCACCAAGATTCTTGCCCACTGCAGATCCCCCAATTTCTCCGTTTGGGAATCAACTGCGAGGAAGCCCCCGCACTCCTCCCCTATTTTTCTCAGGGTATCTCGATCCCAAAGGTGGATGGGTAAGCCCACAAGACGAACCCAAACTTCACTCTTTTTCTCCCCTTCCAACAAACAACCCATCTCGGGTCTCCATCTCTCCAAGCGAAAGAGATGACCCCCAGCCGAGGTGTCCCCGAGCGATAGGGCTTTCTCGGCTTTGGCTAGGATCTCAAATTCGAGAAGGATTTTTCCCCTTTCCAGCATTGCAAGCCCTAAATTACCCTTCAAGCTCCAATTTTTCGCCATAATAGACCCCCAACTTCTTAGATCCTCCCCTCTCCCGGATATGGGATTCCAGCTTGCAACCAAACAGTGAGCCAATTTCGATAGCTTGCGGCTCAATTCTTTCTTGTTGGCCTCAACCCTAGGCGTTGCTTCTTCTCTGGCCCTTGACTGCTTAACCGCGTCCGCGAAGGTTTTCCCCATGCTAGGGTTGAGCATTTCAGTTTCTCCCTTCTGGCGATTCGCATCTTTGTCGGGAAATCCCAGACACCGTAGCGTTTCCACCATGGACACCCATCCGCCCTTCTCTCCTCTGCCTTTTGGGATGTAGATACAGAATCTTTTGTTTTCCAGGTCCGCGACATCTAGGCGGAGGAACCACCCCCCCTTGTTTAGGTTCCGCACCAGAGAATAAACCCTCCCATTTTCCTTCCACTTTCTTTCCCATTTCCCAGTTGCCGCGTCCTTAATACAGAGAACCAAGCCTTCTAGGAAAATCCCCATGCTCTTTGATCCCATTTTGATCCACGATGAGACTCCTCCTTTCTTTTCCACAATCGTAACTTGCACTTTGCCTTTCTGTTCCTCCACCTCAACCTCGAAGGACTTGGATTCCACCTCAAAACACCCTTTTCTGAAGCTTCTCCTAGCCCCCACGAAGGCGACACTCTTTGTATTCTCGCGCGCTCCGCTCTCTGCTCTTTTTGCATTCTCGCGCGCTCCGCCCTCTACTCTTTGGCTCACTCGCCGCTCGCCCCGATCTCCGACGGCACTCTCGCTCTCTCTCACGCTGGTCCTCTCATTCTCTCTTTCTCTCTCTTTCTCTCGCTCCTCCATTTTTTCCAAAGTGCATTTCCTATGCTTTTTAAATAGCTTCTTCCCAGAATGCTATAGTTGCAGATTTATAGGAGGGAGGAGGAGGCGTAGGTGGCCATTGGGTAGTTCAATCTAGAATACCCTTTCAAGATTGGGAAGTAGAGGAGGTGATCCAATTTTTGGATCTTATTTACCCTATGAAAGCATAAGAAGCAGAGGACAATTTACTTCGGAAAGAAGATAGGAAGGGAAATTCCAGTGTCAAGTTGTACTACAAATCCTTATGTGCTGAGAGTGGTATGGTATTCCTAACCAAAGACATTTGGGGATCCCAAGCTCCCCTAAGAAATGTTTTTCATGGGAAGCTATTTGGGAGAAGATCTTAACTGTGGATATGTTGATGAAGAGGGGATGTCCATGGTCAATAGATGTAGCCTTTGTAAAAACAATGAAGAATCAATTGATCATATCTTAATTCATTGTGAAAAGATAAGAGGGCTATGGACTTTCTCTTATTAGTCTTTGGCTTGAAACTGGTGTTTTCTAGCTTTAGTGGGAAACCTTCTCCTCAAGTGGAAAATTAAGGGGCTGGATAAGAAGTGGAGAACTGTGCGTATGGCTCTGGTTTGCTTGTTTTAGTGAATGTGGAAAGAGCGTAAACAAAGGATATTCAATGAAGAAGAGCTTTTAGATCAAAGATCAAAGGAGTTCTTCATTAAATCACTATCGGAGTGGTCCCATGCATCATTGGAAATGGAAAGCCTCTCTATTTTGGATTTCTTAGATGCTCTTTCTTATGGATAACTTGGCTTGTTTTGTAGACTATTCTTGTACATGTCTTTTGCTCCTTGTAATGTGATGTTTTGTGTATGGCATTTGTATACATAGGGTGCCCCCCCTCTCTTTGGCGCTTTTTAATGCATGCTCTTGTTGTCTATCAAAAAAAAGATCTAAAAAGTTCTTAAATAATTAAGTTACTTAAAGACGGTGTTCTTAACATTGTTTTGCATTTTTGAAGTCCTAGAAAGCGGTGGTCAATTCTTAGGGACTCCATTATGATATGTTTTCCACTAAATTAATACCTTCGATGCATTTCCTTGTTTGTTTTGTGGCATTATGCTATCCTCTGGTATATCAGGATTCATTTTACTCATGGACATATTGCGTGTAATAATTCTTATAAGTGGTGATTTCTTTATTTGGAGATCTTGCTTGGTCAAAAGTTATATTTCCATTACTTAATATGCTGCCATATTATTCCCTAGTTGCAAGGCAACAGAAATTTTTACGGGCGAAGATTGGTGGAGTTGAGGATGAAATGCATGAAGAAGAAGAAGAAGATGAGGAAGAAAAGAAAACTGTATGGGGTAGGAGAAAGAGTGATTATTACAGTGCTGATAATGTTGATTATGAGGTAAGCATTCCAATACTAAATGCAATGGGTCTTCTGACTTTCCTCTATTTTCATCCATGTAATGGTTCAAAAATAAGTTACTGGTTATGCTGCATTAAGAAACTAATGTTTCAATTGTAATTTTATCCACATAATTAACCCAATAGTTACATTATGCTTATATGCTATGTGTATGTGGTGATTTTAAAATGGGTCTAACTTTTTGGGATGATTGATAAAATTGTAAAGCTACAATCAAGTGATGAGGAACTCCCTGCAGAGGAGGAGGCAGAGGTGATGAGATTGCAGAGGGAAAAAGCAAAATTTTTATCAATGGAAGACTTTGGCATTGAAGATGCCAATCAGGATGAGAGTGACGGAGAGCCAACCATGGAGGTAAGTGCTGCACACCATCATTTACTCAAATTTTGTTTGGTAACCTTTGTTCTCATGGTGTTTTGCAAGAATGTGAAACTGAAAAGTTTACTAGTTCATCGAAAGAAAACAGGAGTCATGAACTAGGATCCTTCAGATGATAAGCATTTCCCTCTTCTACAGGAAATTATGGTTAAAGGAAAAACCACATCAAAGTCTCTAGCAGATGAAGAAGCCAAAGATGACACAGGTACAGCTTATGAGGAGGTCAAGAAAGATTTGAATGCACTGTCAAAGGAGGAGCAAATGGATGTAGTATATAGGTTAGCCTTTTTTTCTCATGGTGTTAGCACTGATCTGGTATTTTAATTTGTATATATGTTAATGCAGAAATGTGTAGAAGTAGAGAAAAAGAATTACAATTAAAAAAAAAAAAAAAAAAAAAAACCTAACAGGAAATGTGGGAGTTTCTGAGTGTCAGATATGCAAGGAAAGCAAGAACTCTACAACCTAAATGTGATACAAGTTGTGTAACTGGCTTGGTATTTTTAGATATTGAACTTCTTAAAACATGCCACACAAATGCAATTTTATTGCTTACAATTGTTTATTTTTGATAGGCTTTATGTCTTACAATATTATTTTGTTTTCAAAATTTATTCCTAATTAGTGCTTCCAATTAAGAAATACATATATATAGTTGAGAATTACTGTATCACTTGCTTATGTTATGCATGTGCCAGCCGTCTGATATTCTTGCCCTTACAGTTCGGCTCCAGAGTTGGTTGGTTTACTATCAGAGTTGAATGATGCACTTGAGCAGCTTGAGGGCAAAGTCAATCCACTTCTGGCCAAGGTATTCTTGTTCTTCAGTGATATGCCTATTGCCTAATTGAAAGGCCATTTCATGTTAATTGGGCCCACCTGTTGAGGATGACTGAGAATTTGCCTTGAGGATGGATTGATGGTTTTTTTGTTTTTGTATATGAGAGCTGTCTACTGAGAAAATTTTAGATCCGGTGCAATAATTTCTTTGATGATCAGCGGTATGAATATAGCGTGCACCTCACCAAATTCTAATGATGGCTTCTCTTAGGCATTTTAACTTGATGAGATGTCTTTCTGTTAATGTCCTGAAGTCTTTTTGGGCTTTAGAAAACCCTTTACAATTCACAAGGTTTGGGGTTATGACACTAGATATCAGGCTCTTTAAGATTATCTTAATTTTTGGATATTATATGCTGGACCAGTAAATTATAGGTCTCAACTTCTGTCCTTTGAGTGTCGAATAGCACCCTAACAACCAATCTCTTTATAGTTGCTGAGCTGGATTTTCCTTTTAGTAGTATATAATATTTGCTTTTGATTGATATCTTGGTATTCAGCATAGTGATGAGTTCATGTTTTGTGAAGGTTAAAGGACAAAACACTAAAGAAGGAACACGCTATTTGGAGGTGAAACAGATTCTTTTGCTAGCCTATTGCCAAGCTATTACCTTTTATCTTCTTCTCAAGTCAGAAGGACAGCCAGTTCGTGATCATCCAGTCATAGCTCGCCTTGTAGAGATCAAGAGCTTATTGGACAAGGTTCAGTTTTTCCTATCCTAAAATCCTTCTAGAAATTTCCATATCCATTATCTTCTGCCAAGTAACGGATATCTGTTTTATTTTACCTGTATGATAAAGGTATCACATGCTTGGCATGTGGACAAACTAAGCTATGTGTTTTGTCATTAGGAAGCATGACATGTACTCACTAGAAGTCCTCCCCTTATTCCCCTTTTTGGGAAATAGTTAACAGCTGATCCATTGTTTTCTTTCTTGCATTCTGGTTCATATAGCATGTTTTTTACCATGTTACTTCCAAAGTGATATGGGTCCTCTCTAACTTGAATTACAGAAGTGATGTATAATCCAACTTATTTTATGTTGGAAATTACTTAATGAATAGCAGAGTGTGGCAAGTAATGCCATTACTATGAATTACAGTTAGGTGTTTTGTTTTGTTCTTTTTTTTTTTTTTGGCAACATTTGGGTTGCTCATTGAATATTAATGTCTAAAATTCCCAGCTTAATCATGCTATTCTAGAATTGGTTTAAGGAATTTCGATGGCAAGATTTGGTTTCTCTCTCCTTAAATTACTCTATTCTATTGATATTGATGGAACAAGTAATTCATCCACATAAATATGTTATTATATTCACTAGATATGGATGGAAATTAAATATAAGGTGATAAATGTTTTTCATCTGGAGTAAAAAAGCTGTTGAGTTACCCTGTGTTCTTTCCGTATGCCCCTTTTTTGATAGGCACCATTTCTAAATTATCATTTACCTTTCACCAAAAAAAAAAAAAAGGAAAAAGAAAAAAGAATTAAGTGATTCGATGCATGTTTTTTCTTATTGCTTATACCTTTCTCTGTTGGTGCTAATTATGAATTTTCAAAAAAAAAAAAAAAAGAAAACAGAAAAAAAGAAAAAGAAAAAAGAAAATCATTATTCAATAAATTTCTGTTGCGTCTTATAAAAGAATACATTATAAATTTGTTATTGGACAGTGATTAACCTATTTGAACTTGCAAATAACAGAGTTCAAACCTTTTTTCTCGTCTTCATGCACACAAAAATAATTACAATATATCTTTTAAGTGAGGCATGTCCTTCGTCTTTCTAGATGTTGGAGTCAATTGAACATACAGCATCTAACTTTGTAATGCATACTTGACAGATGAAACAACTTGATGAAAATCTTCCGGCAGATCTTGAGGAGTTTCTAGATAAAAGTCATGGAGCTGAAACAACAGAAATGTTGGTTAGAGAGGCTTCTAAGTTGGCATCTGACTCCTTCACCAAGGAGCATGAGTCAGCTCAAAAACAAGAGATAGTGATGGTATTTACTGCATTAAATCTTTGTTTGGCAGTGAGAGTCACACTATTATGCTTTTGGTGGTGATCATATAAGTTGACTTTCAAATATTTCCTAAAACCTGCAGCACAAGAAGGCAGCAAAGTCAGTAGATGAGATGAGGGAGAGCAAAGAAGGGAAAAGCAAGCGTCAGGTGAGTCATACGCATCTATCCAATTTAGGATTCTTAGTTTTGATCTTTGTTTCTTTTTTTCCACTTTCCAAATCTAATATTAATTTGTTTCTTTATATGTGGTTTTCATGTAAATGTTTAGGAATATGTACTAACATAGAACTTCTATAACAGAACGATCAAGTTGGTTTACAGAGGATGGAAATGTTAAAAGTAAGAGCTGCTCTTGAGGACAAGTTGAAGCAGAAAGGTGTTTTTAGTTCCATTACACCAAAGCCTGATAGGGCTCAGAAACGTCTACAACCAGTAAACAGGTACCTTTTTGCTTAAGATAAATTCAACCATATCTTTGTTTCCAATATGTGGGGATCAATTCATGTAACCTGTAATTCAACAGACAGCTCGAGACATTAGATGATTTTGATGATGATGCTATGGATGTGGAGGGCAGAACTGGCGGATTGACCAATGGGCAAGCTGGTTCATTGCCTTCAAGTAAACTTTCCCACCTTGTGAGTGCTGCTAACGTGAAGAAGCCCAAGGTATGGATCTTGATAATGACCTTAACCCTCTCTTGCATGTGGTTAAGAGCGCGTGATGGACCCAACTTTCATCTTCAATGTATTGGAGATGCATACAAGAAATCTCTTGTTCTGATTGGAACTCAAACCTGAACCCCCCACAACCACCCCAGACCCTCACCACTCGAGCCTGGCCTCAGGGCCATTAATTGAAATCTACATGGGCAATTATTGAAACATTTCCTATAACTTGTAGCAGCTAGATGCTTTAGCTGACCAAAAATAGTAGAGATTTCAGGACCATTAACCTTGTTCTTGTAGTCGGGTGTTGGGAGCTGGGAGAACATATCTCTTGTATTCACATCCAGATACAAGAAATAACATGTATATTAGATTTTTAGTTATTTTGTTTAAAGGAGGTGCGCTAGATTGAATTTTCGAACTGTGGGATATTGTTGGAGTAGCATATGCCAGGCCTATCAATATGTTCTGTTCTTGAGCTATTTTGAAATCTTTTTACATATTTAAGCAATGTGGTTATATTTTCGAGGGGGGAAAAACCCAATTTTCATTTCTGAAAAACTTAAAAAAAATTGGAAATGATACAAAAACTGGATTCTGTTTTGGACAGCTGTGTAAAGCTTCTCCAGGAAAGGATCAGATTTTTTAATTTTTTCATCCTCAAAAAAATTGGAAATTCTTCAAATTCACGAAGCACTTTTCCAAAACCCAATCGATATTCAAGTTTTTAACTTCTTGCTCAAATATTGATCTGTCCCAAAGCTCCAAAATTTCATCCGATTTAATCTCTTTTCTCAGGGAATGTTCATCATTTCATCACAATGTTTTATAGATTTTGCATTCCAGTTTTGATTTCAAATAAGACAGGACTTCAAATGGATAGTAGTGTTGATTGATAATACTTTTTCCTTTATGAAGATTGTTTCTGGTGAGTATGATTTACCAAAGAGGGATGATATTGGAGAAAGGCGGAGGAAGCATGAGCTTCGGGTTCTAGCAGGAGCTGGAATTGAGCCTATGGATGATGACGAGGACGGGATTGGCACTGTTGGTGTTGACAAAGATGCTAATATGGATGATAATGACAGTGGAACTGAAGAGTCTGAAGATGAATTCTACAAACAAGTGAAACAACTACGAGCTGCAAAACTTGCTGCCAAAGAGGAGATTTATTCAAGGTACCTTTATGCTCTATGCTTAAAATGGAAGAAATTAGAATCATCTGATCGATATATTCCAGTCAGGTTAATCTGTTGTGTGCATTTGCATATTCCAAACTGAAATTCAATTTCAAGCACTAGACTTCTCTGCATTATGTGTTTGTGATTTCTATTATTTCATATTTTGCAATGTCTTTTTGTAAATGGGAAAATAAGTTTCTGTTTGGAAATTGTTTTCGAAAACAATTTTCTATTCTTTAGAAAATGGAGTTTTCTAACCAGAAAACAGTTCAATCAACATTTGTGCCGAAAACAGGTTATTTTTTAAAATAAATTTAAGGAGTTTTTTATATAATGTTCTGGGCAATAATAAGTCGAAAAAATTGTTTTTTATATTTGATTTTTTAAACAATATTTTATTTCTGAAAACAGTTCTGAGTAACATCAACCATTTTCCTTAGTGACACTTCAATTTACCTTTTCAAAATGTGTGTTGGTTTAGCAGAACCTCAGCAGCCCAGACCTCAGCTGAACCAGAAATACTAGCGGATGGAAAGCGGCAGATTTCTTATCAGGTTAGCACATCCCATTCTTTTCTCGTGTCTTTTATCTTCAATCTTCTCTGCAAATTGCTAACTCGAAGCTCTACCAACGCACACCCAGATGGAGAAGAACAAAGGGCTAACACGCGCTCGCAAGAAGCTGACCAAAAATCCCAGGAAGAAGTACAAGGTACATCTGACAGAAAAAACCGAAATCATCTTCTATCAAAATCACATTCTGTTTTAAGTATTCTGCTCACATTTCCATCTTCCTCAATCTGCAGTTGAAGCACCAGAAGGCAGTGGTGCGCCGGAAAGGGCAGGTCCGGGAGATCAGGAAGGCCACCGGTCCATATGGTGGTGAAGCCACTGGAATCAATGTTGGAATCACTCGCAGCATCAGATTCAAAGGCTAAAAAAAAAAAACATGGTTATCGAAGATATCTTCATTTCTTCTTTGCCTACTGCAGAGTGCGCAGCAGCTCAAATCTGGAACTTGTTATTGTTTTTAATTTGAGTGGAAATCAATGATGTATGAAGATTGAACACACACTTCCTGTTTATGGCATGATTCAATTTTCAAATGGTAATGCATTAACTGAAAGAATTATCAAATTCCAAATTAATTCAAGTACTTTTTTATTCTATTTCTTGTATCATTCAGTATAAGAGTTAGAAGCTAGAAATTTTTCTTACTATTTCTTAGCAAATAAATATAAAAATATTGAGTGTCGCATTTCAGGCGAGTTTAGGTTAGGTCTGTGTTCAATCCTTGTCTAACCCGAAGTAAATAAATACTCGATGTGAATCCAACCCAACCTCTAACCTAATGTAAAATGTTTTACTTGAATTGGGCCAAAGCCCTACATATTTTCAGAATCCGTTAAATCCATGAAGAAGTAATATTTACATTCTGGGGCGGCTTTGATTTGGGCTGAGCAAAGTATAAACCCAAGCCCAATCCGAAAGCCAGTCTGAGGGACTACCGTGTAATTTCACACCCAACATAAAACCATGCTTCGTCTTCTTCTTTCTTCAACTGCAACCGTGACAGCAAGAACCCTAATCTAAACCCCCTCTCATCTTCAGGTTCGCTTTTCTCTCTCTAAAAAAATCGTAATTTAATTTCCATTGTTCTTCAATCCTTTTGAAATCTCTCATTTCTTCTTTGGTTAGAAGTGAGGAAATTGCTTTCAAAATGCTAGCCAAAATCCAATTCAAAATTCAGTGCTCTTATATATATGGAGAATGGTTGTTCAAAAAGCTTCTTTTGTTTCTGCATTTTCCCTTTTTTTCACAGTTTTTTTTTTTTTTTGTTAAACATGTATGTAAATTTGTAAAGCAGAAAAGATGTATTGGAAAGTGAATCCAAATGCCTTAAAAGTGGCGAAGGGGCCATTTCTGTTCTAGTTTAGATTGTGGAAGAACCACTCCTGGCTTTTGAATGATCCATGGAGTCAATTTGTTTTAGGGTTTGTATTAGAACGGTGCTAGATGCCCGATTCATGTATATCTTTCGTATTTTTATTTTTATTTTTATTTTATTGTTGATATATCGACAGATTTCCTCGGCATCGATTTTGAAGGTAAAATGGCATTGAGAGGCGTGTGGCAGCTTCAAAAGCTGATTGTTAGCTATTCCGATTGGGGTGGAAGCAGCAGAGGTATCAGGTATATGCTCTCTCTCTCTCTCTCTCTCTCTCTCTCTCAATTATTACATTGCGTGTTTGTTTAATTAATCAGAATTTAGATATAGGCTCTCTTGTTTATTATAGAAAAGTAAGGTAGATCATAGCAGTGGGCATGGGATATAGATTGACCCTACTATTGAATAGGGGAATTTTTTTTTCTCGTCAATCTTTTTGCAAAACCAAAACAAGAGAGTTCAATTGCTAGTTGGGTTCCCATTTGTTTTGATATTACTTATGTAACACACAAAGTTAGTTCTGTTTGTGTAATATTTGACTGGTGAACAAATTCGAGATATTACTGAAGATTTTACAATTGGGTTTCTATCTTGATGGAGCTAGCTTCTTGACATCCATCACATCTCATTTTATGTGTTTTAACTCCCATAGTCATTATGTTATACATAAACAAATGCTTGAAAGATAAGTAAATGTACTTGTGATATAAAGGTCTAGCCTTGAAGCACTAATTGTGATGACAGTTAAAGGACCAACTTGTGAAGTAATTTTGCTTTATTACATACAGTTTCAGCAATGGGTTTGGTGCAACTGGGCTTGCCCCTGGCCTGATTAGAGGCAGTAATTGGTTTTAGGATATTCATCCTTTGTCATTGGAGCATTAACAGTATAGTAATTGATACAGGTGGACATGCACATGTATAAGGTGAAAATAATCTTCAGACATGAGGGGGTCTCAACAAGTCTCTCTCCCAATGCCTCATGATGTTCCTAAATAGTTTTTTTACATTGTTAGTTTTGACAACAATGAGCCACTGACCTCAAGATTATGATGAGCTCATGGTCTCTGGGTAACTTTTTTTAACTGTTTTAGTTGAGATAGGTACCAGGTTATATACCATACCTTGCCTATCCAAAAAAAAGGTTATATAGCATTACTCTTGCCTGACTACTTATGTATGTTAGCTAGCTCCCCCACCTAACACACACAGCCCCGGAAGAAAAAGATAAAGGAACGAAAAATGTGTCCACCTTTATAACTGGCACAGCAGGACTATACATACCTTCAAAAGGGATGGAATGGTATTGGAACTTCGAGAGCTTACGAACAATGTTCCTTTTAAGTAGCTAAGCTTGGGATGGCAAGGGAATGACAGGTTGTTGAGGGTGGTGTGTGGAAATGCATTTCAAGGAAATTATATGGTTGGCTAGAAATAGCTGTCCAATCAAAATGGATGATTAGCTTAATCAATTAAATAATGGGAGAAGAAAATAGACTATAATTCTTAGAAGATATTTGATGTAAAGCATGGTGTCCTATAGTCTCTTTTGAGTCTAGGAGGTGCTATAGAAAATATTTTAATGAACTCTGCATGGAATCTTCTTTTTCATTTATTTTCCTTTCTTTCATATTCTATATGAGCATCCTACGTAGGGACATTGAAAAATTATTGGTGTCTGGCTCAACAACCTTGTCAATATCTAAGACATCACATATATAGTGGTGTGCCTGATACAATAGATATGCTCTTCTAGTAAGAACTATTGAACTTTTTGTTTAATTTCACCTAAAATTGGGAGTTAAAACCTCAGCTACAATTTGTGACTATTGGTTCAGTATGGCATGTTGGCATATTACTATGCTTCACAGATTGGTCTGTACATTTTAAAGCTTAAGTTGGTTTTGATGGCATCATATTGCTAGATATTCTATAAGGAAGTGAAATAACAGCAGGCAAATGGATGTAGTTCCCAGTAGTTCTTGTAATCATTTCTGGATCCTGTGCATGATGACTGAAGTTCAAAAGAATATGCCCCTATTGTTAGACCTTTTCTTCTTGGAGTGGATCGTCCCATAATTTGAATCAAAAACCATTAATAACAATGTACTCCTGAAAGTTACCTTATTCATCTGCTTCTTAATCCCTTGCATTTGTTTTCCTTGTGAACCATGTTACATGGAATGCTTTTGTGCATTTAATCTGGCTCAGTGTACCTGCCATGTGAAGTTAGCATATATTTTTTGATAGGAATTGAACAGTCATGCCAGATCATTCTTTTTTCCTCTATTGGTAAATGTCTATCTTCTGAAAGCGAAAAAATCAAACTCTATATTCATTATCACTCTCCAATTCTCACCTCCAAAGATGTTGAGGAGCACCAGATGTTTCATCACAGTTCCTAGGAGTAATTCTTCAATAGTCTTGTAGCAGCATTATTGAGGTTGCTTATAATTGGCTCTTGGACTTGTTTGGTTTTTAGTCTCAGGTTAAGTCATTTTAATTTATTTAATTTTGGCATGGTTATGACATGCTCATTTAGATCCGTTCAGCTGTTCCATGTCTAAGTAGTAGATAACTTCTGACATCCATATTTATCTACTAGGATGCTATTCATCTAGTGTCTCACATCCATTTTCTTTACCGTACCAGTGATCTAATATTTGGTATGGCAGGGCATTTATGGAGTCCCATCTGCCAGCATTTAAAGAGAGCAATCCTCATCTAGAGGTGGTTACTGAACTCATTCGTGGTCAGCACCCACACCTGAAGGGCTTTTACAGTAAGACTCTCTCATCTCTCTCTCTCAAAATTGTATTGGATGCTGTATGATTTATGATATATGAGATCTTAGACCTAAATCACTACCTTGTACTTTCTTTATCCTTTTTAGGGAATGATCCATTTTTCAAATAGGACACAATGATAAGTCTATGGGTCTTACCTGTTTTATCATGCGGTCATCTAGGTGGCATAGATAGAGATTTCTAAGTTTAGACATATGGAAGATGGTTATACTATGATAAAACAAATTGGGAAACACTTAGGTGGCGTGCGTTTTTTCAAGTTAATCTTGAATGCGATTTGCTTTTAGATTTTAGGTTGTTTTTTATTTTTTATTTTTTACTTATTTTTAAAAAAATTTGATTGAGTAAAAAAAACCTAAGTATTTGGTTTTTTAATGAATCCTAAAAATGACTTTTTGAAATAATCAAAACACAATCTCACCATAACCCTTACTCTATTAATCTTTAGTACTTAACAAAAATAAAATAACAAAAAAACAAACAACATAATAATTAATACTATTAAGTTGTATTTTGAATTGAGTTAAATTAAGTTCTATTTAGATTTAAGTAAAAAAAAAAAAAAAACACTATCTTACTCTTGACTGTTTATTTAAATTGGATTGTTCATTCCCAATTTACTGAAATTTGTTGCATGAGCGCATTAAGTTGATGTTCTGAGGCATGATTTATCTAGTAGTTTGCAAGGCCTTAAACTTACACCTTGAGATATTCATCTGGCGCTTCTAAAGTGGTATTATCTTTTTGGAAGTTTAACACAACCTCAAATAAGGTCCAAGTTAAGCGAGGTCTACATAAATCAAGCCCTACTTGTTGAACATTCTGCAAAAAGGCGATAACCTGAGTAGCAACCATGATATTAAGCTACAGTCAGAAAATTGAGCTCAAGGGTTGAATGATTTCTTTAAAGCTACTATGGAAATCTTGAGTATCATGTAAATCCTATATCAGTCAGGCGGTAAATTTGATTAAATCCAGGACGGAGCAATGAGGGAAACTTTTTGCTTTTTGCAAAATAAATTCTACATCTGTCAGTTGTGTGTAGTTCAATTTCCACTCTTTTACCTCTTTATAGTTGGCTTCTTCCAAAGATTTAGGTTATGTTTTGGTTCCTAGAAAATTTAAGGGAAAGAAAATAAAGAGGAAAGTAAAAGAAAATAAAAATTAAAGAAAAAAAATTTTAAAGTTCATAAATTATTTTTTTATATTACTTCAAACTCATTTCACTTATTTTAACTCTTCTATATTAAGATTAAATAATTTTAAAATATATAAGTTTTTAATTCATTTTAATTATATTTTGTTTTTTTCTTTTATATTTTTATAATAAAACCAAATATGAAAAAAAATTTGTTTTTGTTAACAGTTTTCTTTCCTAAACACTTTTCGGGAACCAAATATAGCCTTGGTATTTTTCTGTATGCTTGAGTTTCTGCATATCTTGAAGGCTAAATCATCTCTTGTTGTGAATGCACAGAGAACAAGAACGAGCGGGTGATATGCGTGAAGAATATGACCCCAGAAGATGTACTCCACCATGCAACCAGGCTAAGAAATGCGTTGGGAAGAAAGGTGCTTAAGCTGAAGACAAGGCATGTCACCAAACACCCAAGTGTTCAAGGTACATGGACAACTGCCATGAGAATTTGAGGTGCAAGAGAAATGACATAAGGAGCTTGTTTTGGCAAAAAATATCCCTAAACTGAGTAAAAGCTCCATGCACTTCTCTACTCGGATATGCACTTCTTTACTCTTTTTTGGGAGGTAAAAAAAGTAAGGGGCTATGGTCTGTAGGAAAATCCCAACTGCCATTTTGGTATAAAGTATAAATATGGCTGAGCAGGGACCTTGCTAGTCATGGTTAATGTAAAATCTGAGTGAGTTTTGTTTGGATTGTGGATGGTCCCCTGCATTTTGGTCCTTTCCATGTTCCATGGAAATTATTCTCACATAAATGTGGTCAAATTGAACCTTGAATGCCCAAAACCATCTTTCCTGTCTTTGTTTTCAATTGCAGAACATAAACAGAACTGATTGGTTGTTCAAAAATAATTGAGCCTCAGTTGCAGACGTGTGGTAATCCTTAGTTTTGTAGCTCTTTTGTTGGTAGTATTTTTCTTTAAAAAGGCTGGTTTAAGCTGTTGTTTTAAAAAACAGTTTCTGAAAGCACTTTTTTTTTTTTTTTAATGATTTTGTAGAATAAAAGTATGTTTACAATAACTTTTATATATAGTATTTTATTTTTAATCATTTTTCATATTTGTCTAGTTATTTTTTAAAAATAGTCTTTGGAAATCAACTGGAAACATTTGAAAACAACTAAAAATATTTTTTAAAAATACCAAGTTTTTTTGTTTTTAAAAATAGAAAATTGTTATCCATTTTTTTTTGGTGGTCAAACATGCTTTTGTAATTGAATACCTAATTAAAGAAAACGATGCTCGGAAAAACAGTCAAAAGAAATTGTGAAATAATTTTTTAGATTTTTTAAAAATAACTTTTACAACTTCCTTAAATGCCTAATCTTTATGAGGAAGATGCTTATAGCGGGTCGGGAATCACTACCAAACGGACCCTTCAAGCTATTATCATGGACATGGACCAAACAACACCTTTTGTTGAGCTTGAACATGATAAGAATTTGATATAGTGGAAAAGTTGATGTGTGCCCAGTGAAACACCACACTATTATTTGGGGCAAGTAATCTCTCGAAGTTGTATATTAGTATGTTACCCAATAAAACAAACAAAACTTTCCCGGAAAATTTCAAATACAAAACATGATTATATGTGTATAAATATTGTGACTGCCTCATTCTTTTAAGACGCCTAAAAAATCCAGCCATAGGGTAATGGTACCTTTGAGAAACCCCAGAGCAGAAGCCTCGGATTCCAACCTGAGTATTTGGGCAGATAGGTATGATGCATTGAGATTTAATCATGCACCGTTATTGGCAGCAGCGGCGGCCTCAGCAGCCTTCTTCTCCCTCTGTTTCTCCCTTTTTTTCTTGTTTTTTGCAGCGTTCTTGCTCATTTCTCTGTATTATAGTGTTTAACAACATAATTAGCATTATAAGAATCAAAACAGGGCATGTTAAGAACAAATCTGTAGGTAGTGGACTTACTCTGTAGAGCTCCCTCCAAATAGCTGGTGTATTACACAAGCATTAATATCGTCAGAAAACAATAAAAGCAATAGCTGACTCAATAATTCATATTTTAAAGTCTTAAGAACTACATTAATATGCACACAATGAAACCTAAAGCAATTGATAATATCAACTTTGGGTCTTCACCTTGGGGTTTGGAACCCACACTGTGTCTCGTGTGGAAGTTTTAGGATGATGAAGATGATGATAATAGGATGGGGGGCGTTTTGATGTGATGTAAGGAAGTTATCATCTCTAAATCATTTTAAACACAAATTCTAACTGTCTTATTTTCTATGTTAGTAAAACCTCCCCCCAAAAAAAATAAAAACGAGATTAGAAACAAGGCCACTCATCCATTTCCTAATTGACCTGGTTTTAGATAGGACCAATGAGATATAAAGACACAAATGTTACAAAAATCAAAATATAACCCATTTAAAAAAATGAAGAACAAATGAAATGGTTCTATCAACATGTACTGTCCTAAATGAATTTAGTCATTAATTATAAAATTTCCAGATGTAGTTATGTACCTCAGTCTGAATGGCAGCTGCAGTCTTTGCATGTGGTGGACGATATGCGGCAGGTTTTTGAGTAGGAGGGTTGGCAGAAGTGGCTTTGTTAGGGGTCACAGAAGATTTTGAACCTTGCCCTGAAAATGAGCCACTCTCTCCAATAAACCAAAAGAACGCATTTACAAAATTTAAAATTAAAAAAGGTTCTTCAATACCAAAAAAGAGATAAACCTTGTTGTTTGGTTTCTCCAACTTTTAATGAGTCAATGGACTGGGCAAGTTCAGCAATTTC
This sequence comes from Vitis rotundifolia, assembly GCA_030254885.1. Classification (NCBI taxonomy): domain Eukaryota; kingdom Viridiplantae; phylum Streptophyta; class Magnoliopsida; order Vitales; family Vitaceae; genus Vitis; species Vitis rotundifolia. The sequence goes on from CM058155.1 coordinate 21,660,737, forward strand.
ACCAAACTTATCTGGTGATTCTGGTTTCCAATCAGCCTGTGTTTGCAGAGAAAAAAAAGGACATAAAAACTACAAGCTGATTCAGGACCTTAGGATAATTGTTACTGACAACACTGACCTGGTACAACTTATCAAACATCATCTTGAAATACAGTGATCCATTGGGATGGAAAATTTTAATCCTGCAGCAATAAAACGTAATGATGAAAGAATTTATCAAAGAATAAGTTCATATTTTACCAGACAAACTCGTTTGAACACAACAATACACACACCACCAACCTAATATGAAAGGAATCAACAAATAAAAACTAAAATTAAAATAAAAGAATATGACAAGGAAGAAAGAAACCATGCAAATGGAGTCATGAACAGTTAAAAGGGTATATACACTTTTTCGAAAGAAGGAAGCAAAGAATAAAATTCATTGCTTATAACATTTGGCTAAAAAGGAACCGGCTGTAGTCAAACAAGTTAGAGAAAACCTGAGAATCGGCTAGGGTAGCCCCCCAATTTCAGGTTTCCCCCACTTGAACATCCACATCAGCATAAAGGTATGCCATCTAAATTTTAAAACATTTAGAAAATGTAATGGAATGTATTGACCCCTCTTCGCCAAACCCACAAGATGATATAACAAATCGAAAGACCAATTTACCCATTGTCAACTTGTAGTCTTGGAGCTGTTGTGGCAGTCATGAAATAGCATCCATCTGGGGACCATTCACTTGTTACAGACCACTCAGCCCTAGTTGTTCCAAGCTGCTTTTTCTCCTTGTAGTCCCAAAATGCCTGAAGTGCAAAAGAACATGAACACAAGGAACAAGAAAGAAAATGTGATGAATTTTTTGGTACTGAACATATAAATTGGTGGCACTACTTTATAACTGGGGGTATAAGGAAGAAAATAGACATTTTACATACAAGAACAATTTTACATACAAGGACATATAGATACAGAAAGAATTATGAAAGTTAAGCCACAATAAAGCATCATTTATGAAAAGGAAAGAACGGTAGCCAAAGAACATCATGGGAAGCTATGTATGTGGATATTGTAATACTAGTAAAAATTTAAAACTTTAATTTCTCTGCAGCTGGACTCCATTCTATCTCAAGCAACAGGTACCAATTGAATTTTTTTAGCAGAGAACTGCTCTTTTCCAGTTCTCTCAGTACATGATTATATTGCAATTATTGTATTAGTCATCCGGTTTCTTTAGGAGCAAAGTGCTACCGAGTTCACACCATGACCAAATATAGAACTTTCAACTTGCAAAAGCAAAAGCCAGCATATTGCAGTTCAGGAATCAATTGAAAATTAGAGAAGAAAGTATTATAATCTTGGATTACATACCATATCACCAGGTAAGTTTCCAAAACCTGCCAAACATAGGACTGCAAACCAGGGAATTAAGGCCACACAAATACATAGTGAAAAGGAAGATGAATGAGAAATTCAAAAAAATCTGTAACACATTGATTGTTAGTGTAGAAAAGCATAATGCAGTTTGTTCTTTTAACCGAAGGATACACTTCCCCTTTGGATTCCATCGAATAGTATTGTAAGGGCCTGTGCCAAGCTCAACCAGAGGATTGCACTTCTTGTCAAACACTGTTGCTTTTGCAGGCATAACTGAAATAGGTTAAGGGACAGAACAATATGCACATGTACTGAAAGAAAATATTTCTGAAAAGAAAAATATAAGGCTACACATATCCCTTTACATATACTCCAAAGTATCAATAAGAGAAGCACCGACAACAAATATCTAGTCTTGAAAACTGAAAGTTTTTCAATTAAACCTAACATTCATCATATTGATTCCAAAAACTGTAACTTAATAGAAGGCAAATATCTGGTGGTAGATGAAACACCACCAGTAAGTCCTACCTAAAGAAATTTAAAATGATCTTATTGTTTTATTAACTGATCTTGGCCCATCTGGTTTAAAAGGAAACACTTTCACAAATAAATAAATAAATTGTTTAGTGTAACCAGATAAAATTAAACAGTAAAAACACATCTAAAAGGTTTTTTGAGGTCTCTGCACTTAAATTCAATGCTTAATCTAAAAGCTTATCCTGATAAGATTAATAATGCCTTCAACCTTGGAAAACTTTTTGTAGAGGTTTCTGTTCAAAGTATTGCCGTATTATATGGAAGGAAAATAAGGATACATCCATAAACAACAGCAAATTCTGAACCAGAATATGACCACTGAACATCATGAACCGGCCCTTCTTTACCTGCAAATATACCAAACAATAAGCATCCTGCAGGCAGTTAAAACTGACTTTGGGTTGCACAATTAAGATAGTAACATACTGAGTGGCACAAGGCCTTCATGGGTTCCATTTGTTGTCAGGTAGCTCAGCTTTGATTCTCCAAAATAACTCTGGTTGGTTTTATCAACATCAGCTTGAACCAGAACTAGAAGCCCTGTAGAGCCACGATTCCAACTCAATTGCACTGTTGAACATCGGAAAAAGCTTCGTCGAGCGACAGGTTGACTCATTGAATTTTCACCACAAGAAAATATCTGGACACTGGCAGGAATTCCCTACATAAAGAGAAGACTTAATGTCATATGAATGATTCCAACAATTTGACCAATTTTAACCAGTTTCTATACAATCTGTTGAAGAATATCAGACTTTCAGAATTTCATGATGTAAAGCAGTAATGGCAATTCATTTAATTTGCAGAACTTTAACCCAATGAGTGACCTATAAATAACTATGGAACCATCCCAGAAATAAGTCTTAAGCAGTGGAACACAAACCTTAGATTCTGGAATAAATGCAGCCACATGGGACCCAGGTGCCTTAGAAAGCTCTACAGCAGCTATTCCGGGAATTCTAACTCGATATATAATTCCTTTAGAGAAATCCCGAGCATCAAAAAATTGTATCTCATTTGTTGCCAGACGGCATGCAATAGCTTCATCAGAGCTAAATTGAACTGAGGGCCTAAGGGCAAGCAAATTAGACACTCGAAATCATATAAAAATTTTGAGTATCAAATTTTAGATTGACATCAATTTTGGAGGGGTAAAATCAAAGCATAGCACCAACCATAACAAAACTATGAAAAAATATCAAAATGCTCGAATTTTATACATAAATGATTGAAATTCACAGAACAATAAAACCTCATGAACTATTATTCATACCATGTGGTTTTGGTCATGTTCTTCTGGAAGTGTTGATAAACAGGAGTACCGGTTTCTATCTTCCATAAGATGACATTCTTTTCCTGTGGTGTTGAGGGTTTTTGAAAGGTCTGAAGATAGGTCCCGCAAGGGGACATGGTGGCTGCAGACATGTTGGGAACTGCGAATGATCTGATCTCTTTGGAGCTGCTGCAATTGTATATGCTGACAGTGGAGTCTGATTTCATCACCATGAGTCTGGACCCATCTTCGCTGAACTTTGCATTGGTACAAATAACCTTTTCAAGCTTGACAGCAGGTTGACCATTGTTGAATGGGGGTCCACACCATAGAGAGAACCCTTCTGGTGCTCGAACTAAGAGAAAGGAAGAAGGAAGATAAGAGAAGAGCTAGAAATAAAAGGTCAACCATGCAGGGAGAGGGAAGAATTACCTAAAATCTCCAAAGATGGCACAGAATCCATGAAGCTGACAGGGGAATCAATGAAAGGACAAGCTACCCTTTATCAGCAGAATGTCTGCAAAACGGAGCACTGCTGATGGATCTTTTTAAGAACAGTTTGACACCAAAGAAAAAAAGATGGAAAATGTAGCCATTCTGAGTAGTGAACTTCAAGGAACAGATAAGAGACAATTTATTTGAATTGTGCATCTTAGGGAACTTGGAATTTTTTATATACATTTTATTTTTGTCCATATAATTCTGTAGAGTACCAGCTAGCTGTCTTCTTACTTCACACACAAATTATTTCCATTTTTTAAAAGGAACTAAGGTAGAACAAGTGTATCAAGACCTGAGTGATGGATTTTTCTTTCTCGCCTGCACAGGAGCCTGCCTTTTTGCTACCTGCATAGGGCACCAAAGCCACTTCTGGTTAGAAGGATTCCTAGGAAGGTTCAAAATTCAAAGTACTTACTTTTGGTTTCATTTCTGTTAGAAGTAGACAGGAAAAAGCCAAAGGAATTAAGACATCCATGCAAACAATTTCACTCAAAAGAATCCAAAAGTTACATTTGTAACCCCTGTTTGGCCTGTGATATAAAATGCTGAAGTGCCCGAAAATTCTATTACTTACAACCATGGCAACTAATGACCTTTGCTACCATATATCAAAAGACTAAAATCACCAGATCAGCGCTACTGGAACTATGAGATTTCCAATGAGTACATAAGTCAAACAATGTGCACATAACTTAACTGGTCTACAGCTTGGAACAGTACAAGGTTGCTCATATTGCTGCATATTTATAAAGTCATATCTACCACCTCAGGAAGCCTTTCTTTTTTATGATAGGAAACACAACGTACGATAGAAAAGTGTCTAACAATAAGGGAGCAACCCTATGTACATGGGGCTATACAAAAAGGCACAGAAAAATGCAGCACTAGCAATCACAAATTTTGGGGATTTCAGACACTTAGGCAACTCTGCTCCAAGCAAGTCTTAAAGAGCAAGGTCATAAAAAATGTAAATTTCAATCTGGACAAACACCATTAGAATTAGAACAAGGTCATATTTTAGAGTAAAATGGGCCTTCTGAACTCTTCCTCTACAGACCCTTTCCTAGTTTAGGCCAATTCTAAAAGGTTTTCTTTTTTAAGCCTTAGTTGAACAGTTTTGTGCAACCAATAGGATAAGTTGCCTTAGTTGCCGGTTAGTGTCACCCATGGTTGATAGCAATCCCACTTCTGATTACCAACTAGCCTCCCAGAAATACAGCATTACTGATAGCAGTTCTAAAGGTGGTATGAATAAACAAGTTCTAACCTTGATAAATCATACTTCTATTATCAAATCTAACTATAGATGAGATAAGGTTTTTGCCTATCAAAAAGGGAAGAAAAAAATATGAGATGAGGCTTTCTAGTTCTGATTTATTTGTCATGCTGCATTAATTCTTTGATCACCAACCGAAAAGTGGTAATGAGAAAAGATACTATCATACTACACAAATGCAGAACCTCCACAGCTACCACTGCCTCCGCCCTCACAACCATCACTGTTCTGCGCAAACTGTTTTGCTAAATTCAACTGTTTTTCCTGAGAAGCTGCCATTTCTAAGACTTGGCAAACACAACTCTCCATTTTTGGGAAATTTCAAAAAGTTTTAAAAATAAAAATAAAAATGAAAGACACAAAGAAAACCCCAGCCACGCCCATGAACAATATTTTAATAAAGCACACAAATACGAAGATACAATACATACAGCACAATCGTATACAACACTCCAAGTAACGAGTCTTAATAAAAAATTTCAAGTTGATAGGCAAACAATTATGTATACTATAATGTGGAATCGCTATCCCTCCGTTTGGTTGCAGAGAAAACAGAGGAAAAGCAAAGAAAATAAACAAAAACGAAAAACTTAACTCCACTAAGCCGAATCGTTGTATTAGCCAGAGTTAAGCGATAAAAAACCTAAGATTCAAGTTAAATTTCGATTTTTCCCTTTCCTACATTTTCTTGGCAATCAAACAGAGCGGCTTTGAATTTTGACATTCCTAGGGTTTGAAGAGAAGGGTTACCTGAACCAGAAAAAATGTAAAAGATGTCAACTTTTCGGAAATTTCAATCGCCGGCGTCGGATTTCCCGAGGGAAAATCGACTTATCTGAGATCCGCCGGAGAAGTCCGTCGACGTCTTCTCAATCCGACTCCCGGGCGTTGAGCTCGCCGCTGTTTTGTGTGAAAGCGCCGGTCTGGTGTGCAACTGCCTACATTGCCTACTCAATCAGCCAGTGAAAAGAAGCCACGTCGAAAAATTTATGGATTTGGGTTGGGCCCTGTTCCAAGGTTGTCTGACTGGGCTATAGCCGGGCTGACTGGGTATTGGACCAAAATTTTGGGTCTTGGGTTGAGGCGCGGCTGGGTTTCATAAGACTAGTTTGCATATATTAAAGACTTATTACTTATTTTATCACTTTTTTTTTCCTCTTAATAAAATGGATATTTTTTAAATTGATAAATCAAAATTCTCTATTTTCTATATTTTAAAGAGTTTTTATTTGTTTAAGTTTGGTTTTAAATCATCGAACTCCTTTTATAATAATTTACATGTGTTTTAAAGACTGATCCTTTATTTTTTCACTTTTCTTTTTTTTTATAAATATAAATTATTTTTTGAGCAGACGAAACAAAATGTCTTTGTTTTTTATAATAACAAAATCTCTTTGTTATTTTATATCAAGAATTGTTGTTATGGAAAGAAATGATACGACTTGAGAATATAAATCATTTTTTGAGCAGACGAAACAAAATGTCTTTGTTTTTTATAATAACAAAATCTCTTTGTTATTTTATATCAAGAATTGTTGTTATGGAAAGAAATGATATGACTTGAGATGCCAAACAAAGGGTGTTGGGTAGTGCCTCTTTTGAGTGCCAATAGCCTTCAACAATAATTCTTTATGTAACAAACCCACTTCATTATCTAAGTGCCTAGAGCCTAGTGCCCTATATGATTCTAATGAAAAAAATTTAGGGATTTCATGGTTTGCCAATAAAGAATATGTGGTACTTCCCTCTAAAAAAGACCCAATTCTTTGTCATGTTATGAAAAGTCATAGAATTGTGTATTAATATGTGGTGATAAAGCTTTTAGTAATAAAGGGTTGCCTTTTTCTATGGGGAACAATGTCATACCTTCCATATAAAAAGAGTGGATCCTTTATTCTAGATTTCATGTGATTTGCTTGTTGGTTGACTAACCAAATTCAAATTGAAATAAATTGGATTGAATTGAATTTATCATATGAATTTCGTTATCACAATTTGATCTTTAAATTGGTTGGATCTGAAGTATATTATTCAAGTCGACATCATACCAATGATAAAATAATTTAAGATCATCGAGAATGAAATGATTGAAATCTATGATGTAATGGTTTTAGTTGATAACATAATATTTTAAAAACCGTTTAAGTCATGGAATTGACCGATGAAATTAATAAAAATCGAAAAACAATAATACCAGTGTTCAAATCCAAAACCCAAACTACAACCCAACCCTAATTCAAAATTTGAAGAACAATGGAGACAACCATAAACTAGGGTTGACACGAATCCTAGCATCACAAAAGCCTTTGATCTTCCCAAAGGACTAAACTTGAGGGTCCACTAGTCCGAAAGAGCAAGTAGCAATAATCAATGTAATTATAAAGTGGGTGGGGAAAGGGTAAGAAATATGAGGTATAAAAAAAATTTATAAGTGAGTGTATTTCTTCATATGATTCACAAGCCTAATAATAGTCTAACCAGGACACCTTTTTCTCTCCTATCCAACTCGTCCCTTCTATCCCTGTACAACAATTCTTCCACTTGAGGATGCCTCCCCCACATATTTCTATTTTCTAATCAATTACAACCCTAAATCTTATCTTCTCTTTTTTTTCTTTTTTTCTCCCTCACTTTCTCTAACTTTCTAGGAGTTGACAATATCCAAACACATCCCAAGCCCCACTCCACACCCACCCACCCAACTTATCATGCAAAATTTCCTTCTTTGTCCCTTTAATAATGGAAAACCCTAATTTATTTTTGCTTTAGGTAAAGCTCCCACACATTTCTTAATATGAATTTTTTCTTGGGAGTCAATCGTTTGAAACCCATTTCATATTCAATGGACCCAAATGACCCTTTTGCAAGAATCATGCTCATTTAGTTGTTCTATACTGGGGTAGGTTGAACTTCACCTGCCCCTTTATAATACAGCCCTACAATAGGCTCCAAAACTGGGGGAGGTTTTGGGTTGTGCCCTAACTTAATTACCAAGGCATTAAGCCATGGGTCCCTTTGTTTTAGATCATAAATGAGCCAACAAATGGGTATTTTTGCTTTTAATTTGTGTCTCCAAATGTTTAATGAACAACTAATTATACTAAGAAAATTTTATTCATCTTGAGCAATGTTTTCATTTTGTTTTCTATTTTTAAATTGGTATTTTTGAGGTAAAATTAACAGGTCATATTAACAAGAATTTCGTATTTTCACAAAGGTATTCAATGTATTTTCATTTATTTAACTTGATTTATTTTTATATCTTTAAGAATCGAGAATATGCTTTATTAAAGTTATATGAGAAAATATTATTAGGTGATGATAGATTGATATTATTTGGAATGACTAACATCTAATTATATAAATATTATTCGTTTTGAGTTTAAAGAGTTTCTCACGACTTTAAAACATGTTTACAAGATTAAAAGAAGTTATATGACCAAAAATTTTATCTCTTATTCGATATGAGATATTATAAATACTCATTATGTAAATATAATATCTTTATTGTGTCACACAAAATTATGAAGTAAAATAGATAAACATTCTTAGCCCAAAACCATAATACGGGTTGGAGATTGACTCTAAATTTGATCAAACTACAATGTATAAAAATAGATTTTTTTTTTTCCAAATTAAATTTATTGGAATTTAATTTGGTGCGTTATCAAATGTTTGGACCAGCCTCTTTTACTTTATTTTTCTTTCGTAATTAAATTTTAAAAATATTGCCAAATTCATTTCAATCCAATTGAATTTTTAAATATTAATTACGATATTAAAATTACAACTTTACCCTCTCCCCCTAAAAGGCCTTCATATCCAAACACCACCCTGTCATTTCAACAACTTGGAGTCTGGAAATTAATTATTTATTCAAATTTACATCTTTACCCTCACCCACGAACTCTCGAGCTTCAAAATTACTCTGTAAGTCCAAGCATAATGGTGAGCATTTTGGAACTTTTCGAGTATGGGCCTGACATTGAATTTCTCGTTGCCAGTTCCAAGATATTTGTAGAAGAAAGGTGTAATTATGTTGGGTTCTTAGGGGCATTATGGTGAATTTATAAAGGGCTGTTTGGTAAATCCATCTCTCCCCACCACTGTGAGTGGAGTGGTCTCTTCATTTTAAACTCACCTCCATTGCAGTCTTTTTCTTCTCTGCTTTTTGTCATTCTAGAGAGAGAAACAACTCTTGCTTGCAATCTAGAGAGAGAAGGTAGGGGAGACAGAGAGATGGTGGACGACTTCATGGTGTGTGTGGATAGGATCATAGCATCAGCATGCTTTGAATCAGTGAATGGAGGAGGTGGAGGTGGAGGAGTGAGAGGTGAAGGGAGTGAGAATGTGTGTGCTGTTACTAACAGTGGAGGAGGAGGAGGAGAGGGGTGTTCAAAGAAGGAGGGAGGGATGGTCAAAGGTGGTGGAGTTGTGGTTGAGTGTAGGATATGCCAGGAAGAAGATGAAGAGCATGCAATGGAGGCCCCTTGTGCCTGCAATGGCACTCTCAAGGTATTCACCTTTTCTCCGGAAAATTTGTGTTTTGCCTTCATTTTTGTTGGTTTTGACATCTGGGTATTTGTGGGTTTGAGCATTTTCTGATTCTTTTGCCTTTTTTTTCTGTTCTATGGTACATTGAGGGATGTGACTTTTGCTCTGAGAAATTGTATTTTGGATCATTTTTGTTTGTTTTAGCAGCTCGGTATTTTTGGGTTGGAGCATTTTCTAATTCTTTTGCTTTGTTTGCATTCTAATGAAAATCTCAAGGTCTTGACCTTTTCTACGAGAAATTAGAAAATTGTTTTTTTGGCTTCATTTTTTTTTTGGTTTTAACTTCTTGGTAGTCTGTGGCTATGAACATTTTCTGATTCTTTTGCGTTGTCTTTGTCTAATGTTACTCTCTGGATCTTAGCTTTTTTCTTTGACTCCACTGGAAATTTGTGGGTTTGAGCATTTTTTGATTCTTTTGCTTCGTTTTTGTCCTGATAGCACTCTCAAGGTCTTACTTGTTTTCCTTAACTTTGGTGAAAGATGGCGTTTTAGCTTCATTTTTTGATGGTTTTGGCATCTGGGTACTGGTGGATTCATGCATTTGCTTGATTCTTTTGCTTTGTTTTTGTTCTTTCTCATGGTACTTTGAAGGTAATGATTTTTCCTGATATTTTCTTTTCTTAAACATCACTTCTCTTCACATTATTCTGTGGGCGTGCTTTGAATTGCCTAGTGTTCTTCATCAATAATTGCATTCTTTTCTTGGGTATTGACATGTGGGCATTTGGTTTTGTGAGTACTAATTGATTCTATTAGTGTGTTTTCATTCAATATTTGACTCTGTCTCTCTCATGGCACTTTGAAGGCATTGACTGTTCTGGGTTATGCCTGAAACATCACTTCTTTTCACATGTTTCTCTGGCCTTGCTTGTAAAATACATTTGTTTTCTAAATCTAAATCTTCTGTGTTCTTTTCGTTTTTTTCTTCCCTGGGCTGATTTGACTCATGGATATTTGATCTTGTGAGCATTTATTGATTCCGTGATTCCGTGATTCTGTTGTTATATTTTATTGAATCTCTCTCTCTCTCTCTCTCTCTCTCTCTCTCTCTATCCCCCCTTGTTTGGCTGTCATTATTTTTTTTTTTCTTATATTTTTTTTTGAATTAATCTATTAAGTGATCTAAATGTTTATGTTAGTGATTTTCTCTTTTTAACATTAGTTTGGTTGCTGAGAAACAGAGGAAACAAAGGAAAATTTCAGTTTTACGTATATGTTGTTCTTTGAAAAAAAAAAAAAAAAAAAAAAAAAAGGAGAAGAAAAATCCATTAATAGGTTACAGTTGCATTAGGCACAATTGAGTTAACATTCAGAATATTAGTTTTGTCTACTTTCTTGCATTTTCTCAGCAATCGAATGTTATTTCAAGAATGTGAGTTGTTTGTAATTTTATTTATATCCTGTTCTTGGTGTTTCTTGTTAGGTGTTTACTCATGGTTCTAACTCCATTTGGGTTATCAATTCTGTAGTTCAAATATCAGTATTTAACCTTGTCGCACCAAGTTCAATTCAATACACTAATTAGAAAACCCGAACAAGTTTTGGAAGATCCATTTGGCATGTGCTGTTCATATCATTCCCTCCATTCCCAAACAAGTTATCAAACAGGCAATTCTGCATTATGATTTAGTGTTTGTGTGTTTTGCTGATCCTTCAGGTTCCTAGAATTTCCAGCTAGTTTGGGACTTGTGAATCATAGATTGATTTTTTTGGGTTTGGCATGTAGTTTGCTCATAGGAAGTGCATTCAGAGATGGTGCAACAAGAAAGGCGACACCACCTGTGAAATCTGCAATCAGGTTGGAGTTTTTCTTCCACATTGAATTTATCATATATATATATGGATATAATTTGAAGAATAATGGGTCAGTTTTTTCTGTTCTTTTAGGTATTTTCACCGAATTATTCTCTTCCACCAGCCAGAATCAATCCTGATGTAATGACGATTGATATCAGGTAACCTCCAGCTTAAACCATGCATTTAGTACAAAACTCAGGTATGCAAATGCATGCTTTTTTAAAGATCTGTGCTTTATAAGTTCTTCACATATGCCATTCTTTAATCCTCTTTACATTTTCTCAAATAAACCAATGCTTTTTAAGGAGACAGACGAAAAGTCAGGAAGTTATAAAAATTTTACAGCAATTCAAACCACAAATAGTTCAAGTGTTGAAGGAAGAGGAGCAGGAAATGCTATAATTGCTTGTTTGGATGACCTGGGAAACATTTCTATGTGACTGCTCTTTAGCAATAATTAGACCAATAGCATCAAATGTTGGTCCTTTTTTTGCTTAATGTACATAATGAGATAGTAGAAAAGTGTAAGACGAGAAATACGGATGGTGAGGCCAGTTAAATTGATTTTGCCCTTCTTGTGTTTTTGTCGCACTGCTTGCCTGGCTTACAAACTGCGACCCTTTTTAGTCAAGGAGGAGATTTAACAAATGCCTTTTCTGAATCCCTTAAGCAATTTCACAAATTGCATTCTTCACATTGTTCAAGAATAATCTCCTTTTTTGCCATCTTTTTCTTCAAATGCATGTTGCATTATCTATTGATTTAGTAACACTTAAATTTACCTACTGGAGTAGAATTTAAGAGGTTCCAATCATTCAGTTGCCTCTGCTGCTGCTTGTTGTTGGAAGTTTTGGCACCCACCATTTGATAGGTTTCTTGAGAGAAAAACAAGCCTAGGCACACGGCCATTGTTGAGATATTCAAAGGGTTGGTTTTCTAGGTATAGCATATGGTTAGAAGGTCATGGCTGTCAATTGAATTAGTTTTTGAATTGAGATACTTGCTTTATTGGGATTTTCTTTTGGGTGGTTTCATTCATCAATGATGCACTTTGTAGATATGAGCCCTACTAATATCATGATTTAGAACAATCTCACTTACCAAAAGGGTAATTAGGTCTGATAATAAATTCCAAATTGTTGTCTTAGACTTTTAGTTGGCAGCTAAGCTGAATTGAAGTTTCGGTTGTTCAACCAATTTCTATGTCGTTAAAGGGCAAAAACATAAATAGCTGGTAGCTAAGGAACACAAACACATGGAAATTCTCTCTTGGTATGATTACAAACTCTCATGGGCAAAGGAATGGAAGAGCCAGCTAGGAGTGCTTTTGTCACTATTGATCTGATGGGATTGTCTTGGTTCATAGTCACTCGGGCATAGGACATGGTCTGTGGGTATTCCTGGTATGATTAAACACAGAGTTGGTTCTTCTGGACTGATGTTTTCACATTATTTCACTTCCAATGATGGCTTTAACATTATTAGAAACCTCATAGGCAAAATAACAGAAGGGCCACCTTGGTGTCCTCGCTTGTTGAAACTGAGGCACAGGACATGGACATGATGATCAGTGTTTATGCCCCACATTCTGAAGAGGTTTTTTCTTTTGTTTTTTTATAGTTTTATCTCATTTTAACTTCTGAAGAACTCCAGGTTATGTTTTGCATCGAAGATTCTAAAAAATTTGAAGTCCTAAATGCTTGTGTATTCTCCTTTCTGCTAATCAGACAAGCATGGGGGCCCCATATTGATCTCCGGGATCCTCATTTTCTAGCGCTAGCCGCTGCTGAACGTCAGCTACTGCAGTCAGAATACGAAGACTATGCTGTTGCAAACACTGGTAGCATTGCCTGCCTCCGGTCCGTTGCTCTCATTGTAAGCACTGCCCACTCTTATTTCCTCCAAATTGTTGTCTGTATCTTCTTTAGAAGCTAATGTCGGGTGGTTATCTGAACAGTTGTTGATAGTTTTGCTTATACGGCAAGCTCTGATGGTCACAAGAGACTCTGGGATGGTTCAGGAATCATCGATATTCTTCAATGTAAGAACAACATAATGCCATTGAACTTGTGTTGCCCGTATTTACACACTTGCAGACACAAATAACACAGAGTATAGCCCGGTTCTGATGAAAGTGGACTTTGCATATGTTATGAGATTAGCCTACATATCAGTTAGGATGAGAAGTGTTTGAAGTCTTATTTATAGTGGACTCCTCTTCACTATGTGGATATATTTGAATGTCATGCAGGCTTTGAGATCAAAGTAGACAATATCTATATAAGAGGAAAAATGGGTCTTTACATATGTACTCTTATCTGAACAAATTCTTTACTTTTCAGTTTCAGATATCGCTGCTTCAATTTGCTGGTTTTCTTCTCCCATGCTACGTGATGGCCCGATCATGGTACATTATACAGTGTCGAAGGAGGCGGCAGGTAACTCCAATATGAAAACGTCGATAATATTAACTTAATAATTGCCATGTGACAAAATCAATTAATCAAATTTGTTTTTCTAGGGTTAACCGAAGAATGAAAGACACTGATGCTGCCATTCTCCAATGTTTCTTCCCAATGTATCTTCACAGGCAAGCCCTTCTGTATATTTGCATTTTCCTTAAGCTATGTACAAGGCACCCAAGAAGTGCCAAAAAGATTCAACAACCAAAGTCCTAGTAGCTCAACCTTGAAGCTACTCAAGAACTCGACAAGATGAAAATGTAAATAAGAATGTTGAGTTCAGTAGGGTTTTTGTTATATCTTGCTGTGTGGTGTGAGGTATGATTTGAAAAAATTGGATGGCCCCAGTGGGGAAATGGGTCTTGATCTCTTGTTTCAAATGAAGGTTGTTCAACACTTTGAAAGCGCCACAAGGGCTTCAAAACAGGCCCATTGTTCAGTTGTCTTTCTTTGAAAATTTGTTCTTCTGATCGCATTGGGAAGTGACTTGATTTCTATTCGAAGCATTGCGAAGAAAAATTGGTTAGGCTTGGAGCTTTGTAAACCCAAGTTCAATGCGAATTATTAAGAACTCAACTTGAATCAACCTTACCTCTAATTAAAGCTACTCAAGGGTTGGGCTTAAGTGGGTTGGTCGTTGGGTTAAATGGTTCAAACTCGGGCTCGGGCTCGGGCTAGGGCTAGGTATTGTTAGGTTGGGTTGAGCCCAACCATCACCGGTCCAATCGGGGATCTCTTCGGTCCGGTTTGCCCTAGGGAATTGTTTTCATGTTGAATTGGTGTTGAACCGCTCAAGCTAGTGGTTGGACCGTCAAGTTTCCTAAGAAATGGTTATATTTGATGCATCAACTCAAGATGATAATAAAAAATAAATCTTTTCATATTTTTAAAAATATAAAATAGTATATAATATAATTAAATTTGACATTTTTGAAAAAATATATATTTAAAAAGTCAATATGTACAATGTTTTGAAAACCGGACTCATTGGTACTGATGTTGAATCGCTTGAGCTGGTGGTTGGACAATCATCCAATTGGACGGACCGTCTAATTTCCTAAGGGAAAAGGCCCAAAGCCCATTAAAAGCCGAAACCAGTTGAGCGAGGGCTTAAAACAAGCCCTAAAAGCCCAATCCAATCCAAACTCAAGCTTTAAAAGCAAGAGTTAGGCCATTGAGCTGTATGCTATTATATAGCAAGGTTAATATATATATATTTCAAATAAAAGCTATGAACAAACATAAATATTTACATTTTTGTTTATTTTTATAATAATAATTATGTAAATAATATAAATAATTAATATGATGATTTTAAAAC
The DNA here is from genome assembly GCA_030254885.1 of Vitis rotundifolia. Classification (NCBI taxonomy): domain Eukaryota; kingdom Viridiplantae; phylum Streptophyta; class Magnoliopsida; order Vitales; family Vitaceae; genus Vitis; species Vitis rotundifolia. The sequence goes on from CM058155.1 coordinate 21,675,824, forward strand.
AATAAAATACAAAGACAAGGAAATAAAATTAAAAATTATGATTTTCCTTTTCCTTAAATATATTGAGTGTTCTATTTAATAAAATTTAAAATATTAATATATTTATTTTTATTTTTATAATTTAATTATATATGTATATTTAATTTCTTATAATTATTTTAATTTTATATGATATAAAAATTATATAATTATGACATCGCTAGTCTAATCATAGTTTAACCATTGTTCCTATTAATGAATCATGAATATATAACTTTTTCGATTTAATAACTGATTCAATGTTGAAAACATTGAATATGTATTAACACTCTTTTTGACAAAATATTAAATCGGGTTGGAATCAGGCTCATGTAATGCGAATCATTGGCCAAACCCAAATAGCAACGATTCTTTTATCATTGAACATTAATCCCAATTATCAATGAGACAAACTTCAATTAAACATGGATTCCTCTATCGTATATCACCTAAATGTTGAAAAAACTTTGAGGTTTAGCAGGGTTTTTTCTTTCTTTCACTTGTTAATGGGTCATGATCTTGAAGTAGGATCCACACTTTGAGAAGGCACAAGGGACCTCAAAAAGGCCCATTGTTTATATTTTCTTCCTTCTCTTTATCCTCAAGGACCACAACCCCTCCACTCCATTGAATGCGCGGCCGTGACCAAATGCATTTACACCGGCGGCTTTTGTGATTGTGACTAATTAGTGGTGACCAAAAGACTCTGTGACTGTGACTAAAAACCAATTTTATTGGTAACAATGTGTATTGACTTAGCTAACAATGATGATTATAATGAACAAGGAAGATTGTGACATGGAAAGATACATTTTTGTAGAGATCTTAATTTAACGAGTTTCTTTGCTAAACACTATGCAAATCTTCGAGATTTGATGTCCCTTTCTTCCCAATAGTGTACGCAAATTAATCCATGTTTTGCGCCTCATTTTTTGTTGTCTTCATCCATGGCAAAGCCGCCCATTGTCAAAGAAGAGTAATTAAGAATGCAAGTTGGATAAGACTTGAATTTGACCCGACAACCCAATCAAAATCTAAAACTTAATTGTAATACCGTTAAAAAAAAAAAAAAAAATCAAATTTTCTAATGAAAATTTAAAATAGAAGTTTTATTTTCATTTATCCCTAATTTGAACATATTTTTTTAAAATTAAATATATATATATATATATATATATATATATATATATATATATATATATATATGCATCTGTAGAATTTTTGATCGATCAACATATTTTAACAAATCATAAAAAATAAACAAAATATTTTTACAATACTATAGAAAATAAAAGTGAGTGGTGGCATCATATTCTTGATACTAATCATGTCATTAGGGACGCGATTATATTTAAATATAATTAATTATACTTAAATAAACTCTTTAAATTTTCAAATAATGTAGGTGAAAGGGTCTTATCACCATAATTAAGACACTAGACAAAGCACAAATGGGTTAGGTTTTTTTTTGTTTGCTTTGACAATGATCTTAGCGGCCTTCAAAAATTCTACCAATGGTGATGTTGACTCCATTTTAAAAAAAATATTATTTATAAATTTTAATTTTAAGATTTTATTTTTACTTCATAAAAAGTGATCGATGAAAGAATATGAATCCATAGTTTGTAATATAAAAAGGAAAATTAAAAGAAAATGTGAAAGCTTAGTTTTCAAACATTTGATCTAAAAAAAGGTGTATAATGTGACTTTAATTACATCGATAATCTCTTTTTGTCAAGCAATGAAGCCTTTTTCTTGACTTTGTATTCATTTCATTCATTATACTTTAGAATTAAGAAGCGGGTCATATTCATGATTCCTTTGTTCTTTGATCACTTTATTACTTTCATATAACACAATTTCATCGCTTTTTATCACTTACATGTTTTTTCGGTTTGTATGCGTAGTACATGTCTTTGTTTATGATATTAAAATTTTTAATTTAAGTCTTAAATTAATGTTATGTTTGGTTCCAAAAAATATAAGGGAAAGAAAAAAAAAATACTAAGAAAAATGATTTCTTTTATATTTGGTTATTCTATAAAAAAATATAAAAAAATAAATATAATTAAAATTAATTAAAAACTGACGTATTTAATTTTTAAATATTTAATCTTTATATCGATAAGTTAAAATTAGTGAAATAAATTTGAAATATTATCAAAAATAATTTATTGACTTAAAATATTTTTCTTTTATTTTTATTAAATTTTATTTCCTTTTTTTTCTCTCTATTTTCTATTTTTTGGCGTTTTTTCTTCAATTTTCTAATAACCAAACATAACATAAAAATTAATGATAATGGGAAAAGGAGAAAATTATTTGGTAGTTAATGAAATTTTAAAATATTTAACAAATTTAAAGAAACTCATGAATTTATAATATTTGAATTTGAATTTATTGAATTTCCACATTAATGAAATTAAAAAATCATGAATATTTTCTAAGATTTTATGTCACTTCATGGAAGATGTGGAGCTCCATGTTTTGTGGCACAATTTTGGTTTGGCTCCATTGTTTTTTCTAGGTCAAACAAGACTGACCAACTACCATGCCTCCATTACCCTATAATTTAAATGTCAATAATATCTTATTTCTAGTTGTTTTTTAAAAATTAAAAAAAAAAATGTTGCCACTTTCCAATATTAATTTTAGAAATTTAGAAATATTTATTTTGTTTACAAATTTAAATATTCTTAATTTGATTTAAAATAAATGATTAATAGATTTAAAATTATTTTTAAATTGAAGGGCTTTTCGATACAATATCTTATAAATTTTAAAATTTTAAAAATAACAAAATCATTTATTTATTTATTTATTTATTTTAAATATTGAGAATAAAAACCTTTCTAAAAATTTAATAATCAAACTTGTTCTTAGTAACATGTCATATGAAAAAATGAATTAGGCAAAATATTCATAACAATAGTAAAATGATGTTGATTTTGCCATTGAATTTGTTAATTATGCTCACAAATCAAATAGATAAATATAATATTTTTTTCATACAAATTCTACAATATTGAATAATTATCATACTGAATAATTATTTTTAAAATTTTATATTTTAATTTATTGAATTAAGAGTATTTATGTGATACAAGTATCAGAAAAGCTCTCATAAAACCCTAATAAGGAACTTGATATTCATTAGAAGATAACGAGGAGAGTTTTTTCAGATACCTACTCTATCGTGCCCTTAATGGGATAAAATTGAAATTAAAATTAAACTTAAACTTAGAACGAGTTTGGGTATTGCCTTGTTTATCTTCGATTATATATAAAATTAGTTTTAAAAAATAATTTAATTTAAATTTTTTATCAAACTTAGTTTTTGATAAAATAAGTTATAAACCATTATAATATCTAATTATTTATCAAATATATTTATTTTATATATATAAGTTTTTTAAAAATAAAGTTTTTAAATAATAATAATAATAATAATAATAAATGGGACAAGATGTGATAGACATGAAAATTTGTATATTTGTCTTATTTAATTTTTTTATTAGGATAAGATGAGAATTATTTTGAATAAATGGGATGGGTCGGCATAGGGCGAAACATCCTGTTTGAGAACACACGCAATCTAGGATTGTATGGTAGATGTGGTTACCTCAAAAATAGTTCAATGGGACCCTTGCATATAGGATAATTCATCAAATTGGGAAACATTTGAAAGGTATTGAGCCCCATTTATTTTCCAAACACAGGACCATAGACATGTGACTTTCACAATTCTCATTTTTTTTTTAACTATTGAATATGATAAAAGTTTTTCATACATATAATGTTATTTACTTATTTTTATTAAAAAATAATTCAAGAAAATTAAAAGGCTGCCCACCTTGATACCTTCTAAGAAACTTACCTTTTGTTTGGCAATATTATAACAAAAAATAATTTATGAGAATGTTTTTATCAATAGTTTTTAATCATTTTACAAATAAAATTCTTTTTGAAAACTCGAGGTTCATTTGAAAGCTGTTTTTTAAAATAATTCTCTATTTCTTAAAATAAAAAAAAAATATAGAAAATATGTTTGAAAATCAATGAAGAACATTTTTTTTTAGTTGTTTTCACTTGTTTTATAAGGATTGTTTTAAGAAATAACTATAGTAGAATGATTAAAAATAAAACCCTAATTATAAAAATTATTTGTTATATATATTTAAAAATATTAAAAATATTTTAAGTTTTCAAACTAACTTTTGTTTTATAAAAATTAGAAAACAGTTTTCAAAAACTGCTCTTAAAAACTATTTTTCATAGTTGTTTTCGAAAACTATTATCTAATATATCCTTAAACATCGAAAATTAGTTTTTTGATTTTTAAGTCTTCAAAAATAAATTATTTTTAGAATAAATTTTTTCAAATTTTTTTTTTCAAAAATATATTTGTAAAGTTAAAAAACAATTTTTTGTCCAACAAAATAAAAAAGTTATTTTAGCTAAATTGAATTGAATTGAAATACATGGAAGATTAAAAAAATAAAAAAATAAAAGTTTTATTAAAATAGTTGCTTAGGGCACTTTGACCTTAGATTGTAGGCACAAACCTCAACATAATAGGACTTAAACCTACAATTATTAGGCATTTTTTATGGTAGCTATTTCTTGACTCCTTGGACTATGGTCCCAACCTATAAAATTATAATTAAATTAATATTAAGGGAATTTATGAATTTGAATTATTGGAGGTGTGACATATAATAAGATATGATTGATATAATATAAGTCACAAACTTTCAAAAGATGAGTTGGTCATTGTGCATACCTTCAAAGAAATTCCTTAAAAATATTTAAAGCTTGGTAATATTTTATTTAATATTGTATTTAAATTTGAAAAATGAAGGGCTTGACATATTTCATATATTAATTTAATTAATTTTTAGATAATTTAATTAATTTTACCTTAATTATTAAACAATACGAGAATTGAGTTAAGTTCATCAATTTTAATTAAATTATAAAACAATAAGAACCGACTTAATTATTAAATAAAATCGATCGAATCTAACATAGGTTTAGTTATGTTTCAAAAAAATTATAATTTGAGTCAGATAAATATATAAATATTTTTAATTTTATATATTATTTATGATATAAAAAGTATTTTTTATTTTTTTATCCAATATTTTGCTTAAACTCTCGAGAAATTTCACACTGAGACGAGTTTTTTTTTTTTTTTTAAATTTAAAATTTACATGGCACCCAAATTTCCCCCTAAATAGTTTAAAAAATTTATTAGTGATTTTACGGAAAAGCAGGAGGGTAATAAGGTATTTTCCAAAGATTAAGGAAAACGAGAACAAGAAAGAAAGAGACAAGGAGAGAAACCGCGTGGGTCCCACCCACGCGAAGGAGAGGGTGGACTTTTGTGCGCACGGCCGCAGTCGTATCATGGGCCCAGATCCCGGAACCGCGCGTGGGGCCACGCGTCGGACTCCACGTGATATCTCTTTACAACAACCTCCCACCAAAATCTTCCCCTACTCTCCCCTCCACACCACCAAGTCCCACCTGCCTTCTCTCCTCCCGACACGTGTCCTTCCTCTTGTTCACGTGTCCTTTCTCTTGTCTTCAATTTTTTGAAGAATGCGTTAGTATTTTTATAAAAATAAGAAAATAGTAAGAATAAATTAATAATAATAATAATAAATAGGTGAAAAAGGGTGATACGTGGTGACCCAAAGAGGAGAGTAGAAAAGTGAGAGTAGAGAAAGAGTGGAGGTGTGTATATATATCATATTGTTGAAAAAGAGAACCAAGAAATTTTAAAGGCCGGAGGAGTGGTGGAACCCACCGTCAAAAGCCGCCAACCAAAATCCAAAAACTGCCCTGACAGTGATTTCCCGCCAAAACTGACAAAACTATTTTTTTGAAAAATATAGAATAAAAATTATATTCCCAAATTAAATAATAATAATAATTACAACAAAAAATCAACCACAATAATAATAATAATAATAAAATTAACCTAACTCAATTTGACCCAATCTATTTGGGTTATTGAACCCTAATTTTGTCCCTAATCTTGTGACTTTACTTTACTTTAATTAGAGTTGATAAAAATTATGCATGACCGAAACCTAACTCCATTCAACTTAACCTATCAAAGGTGATGTTAAACACATTGATTGGAGTATAACCCTAACCTCATCACCTTACTTTGATTGGAGCAATTAGCTTAGAGGGTGTATAGTTGAGTAATATCGTACACGTTAAATAATTTTTTTCAAAAATATTCATTAAATTTTGAAATTAGAGCTTTATTATTATGTTAAATAATTATTCATTTGAAAATTTTAAATAATAAATAAATAAGTTATTAATATATATCAAATTATAATATTTAATAAGTAATCACCTATTATGTAAGTTTTATTACCTTTTTTTTAAAAAAAAAAATCTTAACCATATTAGATTTAAAAATATCTTATATCTAAAATTTATCTTTCATGATATTTAAAATAAAATAAAATAAAAATAACTAAAAAATTTCTATCTTAATGTTTTTAAGTAGAATGGATTTGGGGTAAAAATCTTTTTCTTTACCACATTAATTGAATTATTAAATTGAGAAATAAGCTAAAAAACTTCATCAAATTTTCTTTGCAAAGGGGGTAGATTGTAGATAAAACAAATATCAAGGAAATTAGTTTGCCATGAACCAAACAAGGTTATTACTCATTTATAATGAAAACAATGGAATATAAAAGAAAGCCCAAAACTCTCTCATTCTTGGCATGGAGACAAATAGTCTTCCATGATTTTCTTTTTATCCTTACCATGAACCATGTGGGGGAGAATTCAAAGCAATAGACAATTTTGATTTTGACAATGAAAATTCATCCAATATTATTTGACCTTGTCTCATAAAAATATTCATTTACAAAAATGAAAAAGTCATCTCCTTTTCCAATAATATTTTGAAAAAGAATATATTTGAATTGATACTGATAGTAGGAACTTTAAAATTGTAGCAATTTTATATTAATTTTAAGTATTTTTTGTGATATTCCATATCGAACAAGAAAGAGTTTTTAAACTATATAAGTATGAATTTCTCTTAACTTTGAAGACGCGTTTTAAAATCGTAAGAACATTTTTGGATTTAGAACGGACAATATTTACATGATTGGGTGCGAGTCATTACAAATGATATTAAAACTAATTCCTGACCTTGGTGTGAGGGTTTGGTTAGCCTCATAAGGAGTGTTTGTCGGTTTGACCTCATAATCCTATAAAATACAATGAGAATATTTTGTGAGAAGTGTTTGTGATATCTTATATTAAATATGAGAGAGTTTTTGACACTATAAATATGAGTTCTCTTAACCTTGAGAACGACTTTTAAAATCGTGAGGACCCTTTTAGGCTTGGACAGACAATATCAATATGGTTGGGGGTAGGATGTTTTATTTTTATTTTTTTCTTTTACAAGAAGGAACACATGCAATTTGGGATGATAATGAGATGATTTTTTTCATGTCCCCGATGGGATGAGTTTGACACGAAGATAAATGGGCCAAAAGTGGTTTTTCCATCATATAATTAATATATAAATAGTTTAATTTATTTTTTAATTCTCTGGTTTTTAACATATATATATAAATCTACTTCTAAAATAAAATCCATTTAAATTTTTTATAATATTTATTTATTTATAAGATATATTTATTTTTAATATAATTAAATTTTAAAAAATAAGTTGTATTCGTCTGTTCTATTTAATTTTTTTTTTTATTGCAATGAGAATGAGAATAACTTTATATGAACAACGATATAAATGTGGTGCAGGATCTCGATGGAGGTGTGATTAAGAATAACAATACGGTGGATTTGTGATGAGTCACTGATATTTTAAAATAACCTTTTTTTTTTTATTTATATTTATCCCTGTCTTACCAAAATATATAAATAAATGAATGGAAAGTGGGGTAAGATGGGACAAGAATAGGAAATTTTCAAACTTGCTTTATCCCATCTCGTCTTTTCTTTTCTTTTTTTCAATTTTTTCAATTTCTTTTACTTTAAAACTTTTAAATTATACTAAAAATAAAAATTATAATTATAAAATATTTTTATGAAAGAGTAATATTTTATATTTGTTAAAAAAATAAAAAAATAAATTAAAATAATTTTTTTATTAAGTATCATATACAATAAATATAGACCGACAAAATTATACTTGAACTCATCTCAGGTTTAAAAAATTTCCCATACTTATACTATTAGGGGTGAGGTGGAATGGATACCCCAAAAAATTTGGCACCTTGATATATTCGAATTCGTGTTGCCATCCTGGGTTCACGAGAAAGAGTGATCTTATAAAAAGATGATACATGAAATATTGTACCATTTATACCATGAAGGTGACAGCTCAACAAGACCATCCATATTGGAATTGTACAAAGAAGAAGCCAACACTTTTTTGTGTAACACCATCTAGTCTTCCTGTAAGCATTTTCCCTCCCTCTCTCTCTCTCTCTCTCTCTCTCTCTCTCTCTCTCTCTCTCTCTCTATATATATATATATATATATATATATATATATATATATATATATATATATATATATATATATATATATATATGAGTCATGAACCAAGACAGCTCAACAAAACTTCAATTTCTATGGAGAAATTATACAAGAAGCCAACACTCCTTGGCCAACCTAGTCCACCAACCTATAAGCTATTGCATCATGAGATATGCCCATCCAAACCCTAAAATCCAATTCCATGGCTGCTTTCTCCATTAATTTTTCTTCTTTCATAGAAGTTTATTTCTATCATTCTTAATTTCATAGATTGATATTTAGATAGTAGATAATAAGACCAATGATATATGGATGTTTGTTTGGAGAGCAGACCATTGAAGGATCTTATTGAAAAGGTGCCAAAGTATGATTCCATGTGGCTTATGTAGCCTTTTATGATCATCTTCAAGCTTTGTTTTTGTGAACTAGGGATGATGTGATTATATGAAGCTCATGTCTGCCCATGGATGGATGTTTATTTATGATGCATGCTTGTTTATGATAATGATGGGGAAAGTGTCTTTGTCCATTTCATTTCATGATGGAAACATTCACTCATCCCATTTTGTAAATGAAATCCAAATGACCCTCAATCTATTAAATAAGACAATGGGGTTGTGTTCCAAGTGATTCTTGAAAATAATTTTATATTCTTTAGAATATAAAATAGTTTTTTTAATTAAAAATATCTTCATAAACTTTTGACTTAAACCATTTTTAAAGAATTTGTTTTTATATTAAAAAAAATAAAAAAAACAATTTTTTATATTTTAGTTTTTAAATAGTTTCTTGTTTCTATAAATAACTAAGAATCATCCTTAAAAACGTTTTCTAAAAACAATCTTGAAAAGATTCTCAATCAAGTCTTAAAAGTGACTTTTTCATTTTCGCTTATGGATCTTATGAATTATTTTTCAAACTTTGAATCTGATGAATATTTTAAGACGTCGTTAAAATAATTCACTTAAAAAAGAGTCGTTTATATGCTCAATGCATATCGCTATTCACTTGAACTTCATCCGAGATTAAGTATATTAGATAATTTAAGAAATTTAATTTGATGATTAAAGTGGAATATTCATGCACCATCAAAATATACGATTGGTTATATTTTGGCTAAATTAAAATGAATACCATTTTGTTAAATTACATATTTGTAATCTTATCTATTCGTAATTTGAATCTTGTCAAAGAGGCAAAATTCTCATTAACATATGGTAATGAAAATCACAAATTAATTTTTTTTTAAATACCCAATTTAAAAGATGGTCAAAAACCCTAAACCCATTAATGATAGGGTTCTAAAAAACAATTTTTTTCATCCATCTTAAAGAGTAAGTAGCAAATTTTTTCTAAAAAATGTTAGCAATATCAATTAAGATTAGGGTTTGTCAATTAGGATTTCTTCTCCTATCAACTTCAGAGGAAAAAGAAAAAGGGAAATTTTGAAAAAAGGGTGGCTTCTTGTATCATGAAAACCACAAGCAGCCAGACCAAAAGAGAAAAAAACAATTAGCTAATGAAAGGCAATTGTCATCATCCTTAACCATGGTTAGAATAATGACCTCACCTTGAGTCAACTTAACCACCCTCCCCCCTCTCTCTCTAGAAGTCTCTCTCTCTAAACTCTAAAGCCCTTTCTCTCTCTACATGAGTTGTATGTTAGCTGTCAAATAAAAAAATAATTTAAGTTTTTTTCCCAAATTAGTTTTTTATTTAATTTTTTATGAAAAGGGTTTTTTTTTTTTTCTCAAATAAATTTATAAAAACCACTCACATATACCCTCTCCTTCTACTCTCTTTCTCGCCGGAGTTTCAGTTTCTCCGTTCAACCCCAACTCTTCTCCGGCCAATTTTTACTCGTCCCGCCATTCTTTCCTTCAATTCTCACCAGAGTTTACCCCTTTTCCACCAAAGTTCACTCCTTTTTTACCAAAGCTCACAACTTTTTCCCACCCAAGAAACCATTTTCCGCTCAAACAAACAGGATTTTCTCCTTTTCTGGTTTATAGGATTTTGACATAGTTCCTAAAAAGAGACTCTTGAGAGGGAACGAAGGTTTTCTCTGTATACACAAAAGGGTTTTTAGAGAGGGAAAACAGAGTGCAGTTTCACTGAGCCATTTTTGTTTGCTTTGAAGGAAAATTTTTGTGTTTTGGTGAAGATTTTAGGGCCTAAAGCTTCAGATTATTTGTTTGGCAATGCAGAAAATATATTCTGGGTGAGTTTTTTCTCATCTTCATTTTTGAGAAATTTTTTTCTTTGTTGACTCATATATGGCTTTGATTTTCAGAAATTCATTCGAAGGTTTAGATTATGTTGATGAGATTACCTTGAAGAACTATGCTTAATTACTGAATATTTTTATGAATTTATTGTGAATTTAGGTTGTAAATATATAAAAATATCAGTGATTAATTAATTAATTAACTTATTGATTGATTAATTGACTGATTGATTAGAGGCTAGTTGTTAGATTGTGTATTCAATGGGTGGATTCATGCATGGTTTAAATTTATGAAAAATGGGCCCACCAAATTCATTTCTTTAATTCTTAGTTTTCAATCACATTCACCATTGATTATCATCATTTTAATATCATATATGCATTTCATACCCAAAATTTTCTATCCAATTCCACCCATTTACAATTTTGTTAATGGAATCTAATGAAATTGATGTATTTGTTCATGAAAATGAGCTCATTTACTCTGGTTTGATTCCGGGTCATGGCATTTTAGTGAGTTTAGGTGTATTATTGGTATGATTATGTTAATCAAACGGTTGGAAATGGTCGATTTCTTCATGAAAATGAGCTCATTTGGTGTGATTTGATTTTGGGTCATGGCAGTGCAGTGAGTTTAGATGTAGTAATCAAACAATTTGTTTGTGAAAATGAGCTCATTTTATTTGGTTTGATTCCGGGTCATGGCATTGCAACGAGTTTAGGTGTATCATTGATTATTTGAATGAGGGCGATTTGTTAGGGGAAAATGAGCTCATTTGGTGAGATTAGGAGTATCAAAGGGTCTGAAAATGCTCAGATTGTTCATGAAAATGAGCTCATTTGGTTTGATTTGATTCCGGGTCCTGGCAGTGCAGTGAGTTTTGGTGTATTAACATGATTGTAATTTATATCGATCAAACGATTAGAAACAATAGATTTCTTCATGAAAATGAGCTCATTTTATGTGATTAGGTTTTGGGTCACGGCAATGCAGTGAGATTTGGTGTATTAGCATGCGATTGGAAAAATGATCTTATTTCATTTGATTGATCTCCAGCCATTATATCACAGTGAGTCTAGGTCTACTACTGTGATTATATCAATCAAACGACTAGAAATGCTCGATTTATTCATGAAAATGAGCTCAATCCATGTGATTCAATTTCGGGTCATGACAATGCAGTCAGTTTAGGTGTACCGTTCATGCATTTTGTAATTAGTAGGTGATCGGGTTTTTGATTAATGAATCAAGCTCGTGTCATTCGTAAAGCCTACTTCCAATACATTGTGATATTGTTTTTTAATTACGCAACCATATTAACATTTTTTAAGCTCATTTTTTATTGTTTCATCGGTTGTTGACGAGGGGTTAGGCTCTGACTACAATCAGTGCATGTCTTTTTTTGGGATTTATTATATGATAAGAATTATCAATGTGTATATATTTTGTGCATGTTGTCATCTAGGGTTTATCGTATTTGATTATTATAAGTTATACTGTGAATACTTCTAGACCGACACAAGTTTCTTAATTAAGAAACCGATCTCATTGTAGTATCAACTATAATTGTTTTTAGGGCGTTTCCACACGGGCTGTATGCCAGAACTTATACCAGCAGTTCGTGAATGGTCGCTTGACTCTGAGGTGAGCGACCTGCATCATCTTGAAGCAGGCTTCAAGCTTTCGACCTTAATCATATCTGTTTGTTTTTCCAGAAAATTTAGGATCAGAGTGATAGAGAATGGTTATGATTTTTCGGTTCTTTTTAATGTGTTTCGGATGGCAGTAGCTTCCAAGAAGGAGGACCTTCAATGGTAGGTAAAGCCGTGTAGGTCCTGCTCTTGTATTTCCTTATTCTAGACCCTTGATTGCTGTGATTAAAGATCCCGATAAACCTAGAATAAATTAAAAAATTCCATCTTTTATTAAAGTAAGTTAAAGATATAGCCGATCTGGTGTTTTTCATATGTCACGGTCGTTGCCTTCCCGGGCCACCTGCCAAAAACCCGATAAAATAAATAAATAAATAAATAAAGTCTGAACCAAAGAAGTTCTTAAATATTATGTCATGCCGGTTATTTGGCTCTGAGGCAGGAATGAATTAGTATTATGGACAATTGACATATTGATTTTGTGTAGATTAGTTGTTTTATTAAGTTGATTTCTTTTGTTCATTTTTACTAGTGAGAATAAAGGATAGAGGAGCGAAAAATGGCGGAGCATAAACGGAGCCCCATCTCCGTCGACCAAGGTAGTCTCACTTCTCTTGCGCCTAAACGACATAAGCCCGATTTATCCATTTCCACCAAGGTACCTTTTTTCTCTCTCTCTCTTATCTTTAGTAACTTTGATAGTATGAAGATGGAATTAGCTTGATGATCCCAGGGCTACTTCACTGTAAATATGAATGAACATGATCAAATGCCACCAAAAATTTCCATGACACAACTGCTTTGTCAAGCAATTGAAGCCTTCCATTGTAGGATGGATATGTGGCCTGAATTGGCCATTGAGCATCGGGCACTAGACCAAATTCTCCTAAGCATGCTCTATTACCCTAATGCGGCTATTAGTTCCATTTGAGGTGGTTCGGTTTCTTCTATCATGTGATGTATGCTTTGATGTATCTGTCTCTAATGCACTCTTTTGGCAAATAGGAAAGGAAAGAGAAGGTTGGCGAGCGCATTGCAGCTCTGCAACAGCTTGTTTCACCCTTTGGAAAGGTACACACGACAAATTAATCTCTTCCTAAATTCATCAGTATTTCCCGTGTTTGTGTTTATTCTTCTTCACGGTGTATATCCGTGGATGTTGCTGCTCATTCACACGCTTCTCAGTTGGTTGCATTGTTAACCTTGATTCTGATCCTGAAGCTTTTTTTTGGAGTTCACTGCAGACAGATACAGCTTCGGTTCTTCTAGAGGCGATGGAGTACATAAGATTCCTTCAGGAGCAAGTTAAGGTCAGACTTTCTGTCACTATCACCCCCCTTCAAAATTGCTACAGTTAACCCATTTTTTGAACTAGCTTGAAACCATTGTTTGAATCACCATACCAAGAAGAATCATATTTTCTGATTGATTCGGTTCGGCGTCAAGAGGTCTGCTAATTAGGATCTTGTAGTAGGTCCCTTCATCTACTTTTCTGGATGTGAGACCAAAATACATTCACAATTTGCAGAGTGGTTAGACTTAGACTTAGACCTATCTACTTGCCATAAATCTAAACCGAAATTTTCAAAACGCTATTTTTCAACCTCCCTGAATAGGTTGTTGCTCGACATACAGCAGCGGTGTTTGGAGTCTATTGACCAACACCCGACTGCGATTGCATCCTCAACATTCATGTGTGAATGTTTCTGCAACACTATTGACTTTTTTGTGTTTAATGTTTTGCCAACAACATCGAATTTATCAACTTTTGGATACTTTGGCACTAGTTTTTTGACTTTATCCTCACTCCTCTGCCTTTTTTTTTGGGGTGGGTTTAGGTGTTGAGCGCTCCATACCTTAAGAGTACAACAACAGCTAAGATGCAGGTAAGCATGAGCTGGACCGAAATAATACTGTATGCTACAATGAATTCATGATTTGGGTTGTGGAAAAACAGGGTCGAACAAACTTTACTTTATTATTACCCCTTCTGATGTGATGTTTCTAAATAGTAACAAGTTGGACCCTGAAGGAGGATCGGAAGCTTCCCCTCTTTATCTGATTGAATAGGATTGTTTTAGGGATGAAAACTCAATGGGTGTCGCTTTTTCTTTTTCAGGAGTTAGAGCCATACAGTTTAAGGAGTAGAGGTTTATGTCTTGTACCGATTTCGTACACTGTTGGGGTGGCTCGAAGCAACGGTGCAGATATCTGGGCACCCATCAAGACCACCGATTCCTCCCCCAAGTTCTAGATTGCTGCACTGCAGCCTCATTGAAGCTAACCCCTCTGCTCAGCAACAAAAAAAAGGTTTGGTAGTAACAGGATATGATATATGGTGGTGTAAAGGGTGTACCCAACATCGGGTTTTTTCCTTCATCTCTTCTAGGGCAGAACACATTTTTGTCAGGCTGATGCAAATCTGTAAGGGAAATGATGTCTAGTATGATGCGTTTACCTGGTTGCCTGGTACATTGGAACAGTTGGAAGAACTGCGGTCGGTCTGGGTTTTTGAACTGGTGATGGATGCCGGTCCTGTATGATAAGGTGTGTAATCTGATATCGAGAAAATGTATATTGATAAACATGAGATATGTATCAATTCTAACAATGAGTTAATGAAATATGTGGGGGGCAATTATCATGGTTTATAATGCAGTTCTGTTTAGTTCTTCGACATCTCCAGATGACTCAAAAAATCTAACCACAGACATGTTAAAGATCTTAAAAAGCATATAAATTTGCTTTTGAAAGCTCTCAAAAAAACTATAGAAATGTTAAAAGTTCTCAGAAGGCATATATGTTTGTCCTTGAAAGCCCTGGCTGGCCAATTTTTGGATGAATAAGAAAAGAAAATGATAACGAAAGTTCATTTTTACTGTCTATTTCTTCATAATTAAGATGCAGGAGGAGGCGACCGAATTGGTTATTTGCTGAACTGCCTGGTTAGATTGCTGATGAAGCAGGCTTGACCTTCTCTCTCAGGAATTGCAGTATATGTTCACGTTTCCAATTGTCAATCCTGAAAATAAAGGCAGAAATAAGAATGCCATAGTGAGTATAATGATGCAAAACCCTTTTCCCATTCAAATATATCTTTTCGCATAAAGGTACCTAAAAAAAATCTATTTCAATTGGTTAGAAATTTGGGGTTTGTTTGGAAATGTTTTTAAAAACCGTTCTCAAAAAACAGTTTTTAAAAGATTCTCAATTGTTTTTAGAAACAAAATTTGGTTTAAAAACTCAAATATGAAAAACAATTTTCTAGACATCTTCTAAGATACTGCATAGTTATGTACAACATTAAAACTTTCAAAATACTTTTTATATTTACAATTGTTACTCTGAGCACTCTACAAAAAATATTTAAAAATCTAAAATTTATCTTAAAAAATAACCAGTTTTCAGAACAAATTCTCAAGATATTGTTTTCTGTTTGAAGTTTGCTAATCATGTTTTCTGAGTACAATAGAAAACTGTCTTCAAGATCAGTTTTCAAACAGGACCTTTAGATATAGCGTTGTTGCTTGTTTTTAGCTTGAATAACATGCATCTCAATCTCATCTTTGATTGGATATCAGTAGCCATCTGACCCATCTGGGATATATAAGGTTCAGTCGGCTACCAATGCCTGATCATGGCGTTGGTCGACACTTGTTTATCAAGAGTTGCGATTAAAACAAAGATGCAGATGTGACATGAATATCATCATCTCCTATCTAGAAGACCATATACACAGTGAGGCAAGCAGTTTAAACTAATGAAAAGAGGCTAACCTTATGGTTTCCTTGTGTTGGCCATCATCATCCAACATGATCAATTTTGGGGGAGAATTGAATAGGTACTGGACTTTGACAGAAGGGAATTTATCCTTCTCTTCTTCAATAAAACCAACAACTTCGGGATAGAAAACCAGTTTCCTCATGCACACCTCCAGTATTGCACCAGAATAGGTAATCTGCAGTTACACATCAGAGTTAAAGATAAAACACTCTAGTCTACAAATAGAACAAGGTTAGTACAATGAAATCAACTAAAATACTATGAGAATAGCAAATCAACCATGTAAAAGCTATGCATTTATAGTTTACTATTAATGAATTGTCTGTTTCTGATGAATAAGAAACTGACATGTTAATTGAAAATGATCAGACCCCAGATGGTGTTTTTCATGTGGGTTAAAATCAGCTCAACCAATTGCATGACAATGCATTTTCTTTGTAGATAATGGTTCTGCAACCCTTCAAACTGATGGAGAATAGCTTTCATTTGTACCCATTCAGAAGTCCTTTTCTAAGAATAGGTTGGATTATACACAGTTCAATTCACCTTGTCATTTGCTAATTCTTCAAAAACATATGCTATGGTCATTGCTGTTAGGGGTGGCAGTTTTTAACATAGCCTGGAATACAACTCAAAAACAGCGTGAAGTTAGCAGGTTTGTTTGAGCATACTCTTGTCCTCTTTTGTAATTGTCCAAACCAGCATAACATGTTTAATAAATGGGTTACGCGCAGGACGCTTCTCCCCATTTTGATACATTTGACTATCATCCTCAACCACTACTTTGAAAGAGAGAAAACAAATTCTAAGCATGAAACATCATCCATACCTTGCTCATGGAATCATCAGAATCCTCTGTGCAACACTTCAAACAATCAGATACTAACTCTGCAGATGAAAATAAACGGAGTTAGCATAATCTAAAAAACCATACTGAGAATCATGAATGTAGGCATCATACATGTTTATGACCATGATGGCAAACTCCAGTTTAACACAAATCTCTCTCTCTCTCTCTCTCTCTCTCTCTCTCTATATATATATATATATATATAAATATATATATAGGCATGCATGTATGTACATGATGAAAAGTAGCAGAAGATGCCGAAGCGGTAGAAGAACACTAAACAGGTGTACCTTGAGTACATTGGCAGTATACATATGTATAGGATATGAAAGTAGTAGAAGATAAGAAAGTATTAGAATAACACCAAACAGAGTGTAACTTAAGTCCATTGGTGGTATACAGGTCACAGAGAAAACCAACCACAACCCCATAAGCCTGGGACCCACCCATGTTATCAATAAAATCTAGGGAAAATCTCCTATCTGCAGTGAGTCCACCATCTAGTCATGTGATGATGGATGACTTCAAAAGTACATCCAGCAGCTTCATTGCCAGAAAAGTCCTTTTATTTTGGCCCTTGCAAATGCACTAATCTATGGAGAACAACACTATCCTCACACATCGTTTTTTTTCCCTGTGTAAATGACTGTAACAATTTGATAACAGCTCCCTGTTTGATCTTGGCAGAATACATACGACAGCCAACAGAACAAAAAATAAATTGACCAGCTAGCCTGTGCCATTTGGCAGTGCACTTTAAGGTAGTTAACATTTGGCTCATCCCCTTTATCATCACCATTTCAAGAGGACCTTCCCCCTTCTCATCAGTTGACCAACAATTAAGACCCTTTCCCAAGCTGTCACTTCATTGAAAACACCAATCTTGTAGGAGCTGACAACCCCCAATCCCCTTTACTTGAAACTTAGAATCTTCACCATGAAATATATCGAACATAGCCCTAAACAATGTTTGACTTGGAACTCTGCATCATTGGTTATTTTCCGGCTTATCACATCTAATCCTTCAATCCTGACCTCCACCTATGAATGTGATCCAAAAGGAGTCTACCATCCTGATAACTCAAAATGGTCCACTATGAAAGACTTTACAATTTTTTTGACCCCAATCAGTGGGAAAAATACTCCCTTCTCTTTATATATGCATTAGGTATTGCTGTAGAATCGGGGTAGTTATTCCAAGAATTACTAGTTTCTGATTAATAATACTACATCTTCTTCATATTTTCTCCTGATTTTTCTAATTCATAGCAATTCTTTTGCTTGTACCTTGTGCATTGAAAATTTTGTGATAGGATCCCATTCAACTTGGTAAAGCGCTCAAATTTTTTTTTGGATGAGCACAAATCAAAACAGAGGCCACCCCACACATATGCAAGCACAGCCTGCCCAAACCTTAAAAAAAGGGTTAAAAAATGCTCAACTCCCTTACCAAACTTTCCATGCCAGACCTAAAGCAGATGTATGATCTTTTCTAGTAGGACCTACATTTCTCCAAATATGTGAAAACCATCACTACTAAATCTTGGGCAGTGGTGCAGTGAGTCAAATGGTGCTTGGCAGTCTCCTCATCACTTCCACATAGAATACCAATTTGTTAGGATAAATTTCCTCCTCCCAAAAATTACAGCCACTCTCAAGAATGCTGGGACTTAAATCTATCTCCCTATAGCCTTTTAATAGCTGCCTGGAACTTGGCTGAGAACCATCTTTAATAAGCTTCCAACTGATTTCATATGCCCTCTCAAGTCTCAATCTAACATTTTCCTTAAATGTAGTAAAAAATGAATAAACCTCTCCAGCTCCCAAACATTAAAAGTCCCAAGTGAACTACAGGCTCCAATGGACCTTGTTTGTGCAAACCATATAGACTGAAAATGTGACTTCTCAGCTAACCACTATATTTGGATCTGGCGTCACGCCAAAATCGCAGCCTCTAATAAACTTCGGAAAGTCCCTCTCCCCTTTTTACATACTTTCCCATAAAACTTTTCCACACAGGTCCCTTACATTTCCTGAACACCATCCTCCAACAGTTTCCCTACACTTTCCCAGCTCAATCTTCCTGCCTCTCATTTCCACCATCAAGCTCTAAAATCGTTTATAGAGCATTGTTTAACATCTTTAAACTTCTTATGCTTAGTGTGGTTACTCTCAGGAGAACCCATCCAGGTCAATTTTAATACAGTGGTATGTATACAAGCTGTATCTTGCCATGTTTCAACAAGTTTAATCTATAAAATGAAAGATTTGGTTTTCCACATGATTCAGATCATGTTGCACATTTAGGAGGGGATGCTATTTCATTTACCCTCTGTTTGGCTAATGAGAAATAAGCAAGAAACAAAGCAAATCAAAACCACCAACCATCAAATTTGCAAAAACGGACAAAACAAAACAACACCCAACTATTTAGCTAAATATGAGTTGGAATTCGACCTCTTCTCCTTTCTCCGTTTTCTCGGCAACCAAACAGCACTACCATACCAACACAACCACACTATTAGTACACATGCACTTCCCAGATTCAATTTCATCCTCATTAACACCACCAAAAAAAAAAAAAATAAATAAAATGTAACCTGCCATCTCCAGTGTGGATCGAAAACTAAAAAATAAAAATAAAAAATCCCTATAAACTCAATCAACCCTAATCATATATCCGAAAATTATTTCCAGAAATTCCAAAATGAAGAGAAGATGTTTTTAGTGAAAGAGATAGAGGGTACTAACCTTGGTCTTTGACATACTCGGCGAAGGTATTGCAGTCGGAGCAGAGAGCGAGACCAGAAAACCCCAGATTCTCGCATTCCTTGGAACTCAAAACTTCTCTTGATGATGCCGCCAATGGTACCACTACCAGAAAGCACATCCACATCCACATACATGACAACATAGTTCCGTACATCTTCCCCGCCATCTCTTTCCCCCTCTCGCTCTCTCTCTAGAACTCTCCCCCTCCAAAAGAATCCGCAGAGACGACTATGATGAAGACTCAGAGGCGCACGTTAGCATGTATGGAGTCGGGCCGGGTTGGTCTCGGACTCGGCACTGGGCCAATCAAAGGCCCAAGTATCTTTCATGGATGTACGGCCATTGGATTGAAGATCAAATCTTAGAAACAGCCATGAAATCTTAATTGGGAAAAATCACTTTATAAATGGAAAAAATCACATTAGACATTGTTCACGTCATCGTTTAATATCCCAAAATTTAGAATATCATCACTGACAGAATTCTATCTTAGGACCATGTGTCACGACCATGTGTCACTTATTGGGATCACAATTTTTAATATTCGTCAATAACTATGATGGTTTAATTCCTATCAATGTTTTGAAAAAAATAATAATAATTATTTAAAAAAAAAAACATTGATAAGTATTCAAACTAAAACTCACTAGTTGAGAATTACAATAATTGATTTTCCTTAAATTTTTAGTTCAAACACTAAATCGATTCTTTACTTCTCATTCATTTTTGATTCAAACCCTAAATTGATTCAAGGTACCCTCCTTTTGTACTTTGAAGATGAAAAAAAAATCAAGTAACCCTTTTTGCTATTTCAAGACTATGGTTCATGGAGATAATTTTTCAAACTTACATAGATTATTTGAAGATTTTGGAATAAAGATGGTGAAACTAGATGTAGGATTTCTCAATTTTGTAAAACTAGGGCTTATGATATGATTTTTAAGGATTTCTTTAATTTATGTCTTTGTTGTTAAAGAAACTTCTTGTTTGTCATTTGCTACACTCTCATTTAACATTAGATTAAAAAATGGAAGGTGTTTATATGGGAAGAGAGTTATGGCTAAAACGTGCCAAATCCAAATAAATTTAAATAGGTCTTTTTTCACTTCTTCAACAAAAAATTGCAATTTCTTTAAGTGGTGAGAGTATAATTAAAGCTAGATGACAATTTCCCTTTGTAGTTGGAAGAGAAGATCAATCTAAAAGGTTCAAAATCCATTATGTGTTATCTTCATGGCAAATTCTAGTTTTAAAGAGCTAAAAGATATGAAAAAGATTTTTGTGGTTAGTATATTCATGGATTATTTGATATCGTCTTATGAGGATTTTTACATTCATCCTACACATATGCTCTTAATTGATCGGACTTAATGTGTTGATTGGATCAACCTCTGTGAGTGGTGGGTAGAGAAGGGTACTACAAAGGTTTGCCCATGTCTTTGGTCCTTCTGGGTTCTCTTTGGTGTAGATGGTCGTGGATTTCTACATTCATCCTACACATATGCTCTTAATTGATCGGACTTAATGTGTTGATTGGATCAACCTCTGTGTTGATTGGATCAACCTCTGTGAGTGGTGGGTAGAGAAGGGTACTACAAAGGTTTGCCCATGTCTTTGGTCCTTTCGGGTTCTTCTTGGTGTAGATGGTCGTCCTACTATCCTTGTTGATGCCCCTACTACTAATGATAGTTGATATTGATGATAGTGATGAAAAAAAGCCCCACTATCCCTATTGATGCCCTTGTTCTAATGATACCTTATCTAATATTGATGACACTGATGAATATGAGTTGAACCCCTATTCAATGTTTAACAATATGAAATTTGCTTTTGATAAATGGTCATCCTTTAAGGTGTAATTCCCTCATAACCCCTCCTTAATGTGATACACATCCTAGTATTTTCAGGACATAAAATTTATATCAATGAATGAAACATTTACCATAACTTTATGTTTATTAGTGTAATTTTGTTATTTTTTATTTTTCCATCGACATCTCTTTTCATTGCTATGCCAACCAAGGCTATAAATGATCATGAAGAAAGTGACTAGATACCAATAATTTGATAAGAATATGAAAACCAATAACTATAATATGCGTAATGTGATCATAATTTTAATGTAAATCAACTTAATAAAGTAATGTAAGTACATTAATGATATGATACACATCCTCGTATTTTCATGACATAAAATTTATATCAATGAATGAAACATTTACCATAACTTTATGTTTAATAAAATAACTTAATAATATGACTTAAAGTCAAAAATAATTTTAAGTAATAAATAAAAACAATTATTTTATTCTTCAATCCACATGTTCATTTACCTTTTTACCCTTATTCGTCATATCCACCTCCACAATCTCCTTTACTACTTTACGACCTTCACTGTCACTCAACATTTTTTGCCCTAATTATAATATATAAAGATAAATATATTAATTTGATAATTTAAAATAAATTTTAAGCTAATTTTATCAAACAATTTAATTTAATTTAATTTAAATAATATTTAAATAATAGATTTTAAATCAATAACTTTAACATAATTTAACTTAAAGTTAACTTCAGTTATTAAATAATAAATATTAAATTTTATCAAACAATCTATAAAATATGAGTAATGTGATCATAAAATTGTTCATAATATTAAGTATTTTTCTAAACGAGCTTCATACCAATTATGAAATCAAATATTTTCTTTCAACGTGTTAAACACCATACCATCCACATTTACAAATTGGTAAAGTGCAAACAAGTTAACATTTTCAACGGTCGCAAACGAAACATATTGAGAATATCATATTCATAGTAGACATTTGTCCAATATAGCCCCTAAGAATCAAAGGCTAAAAATGCCAAAATATCCATAGCTCATACCTTCCTCAAAGTATATTTTTGCAACAAAATAACAATTGTACAAAAAATAAGAGATGGATTACAACAGCTTTCACACCACTGGTTCTCCTCCGATGGAGAGATAGGGTGGAATTACATTTTTGAGCATAAGGATCAACGTTCATAACTGATTCAACCACAAGAAAGAACCGAAATGAAGCTCAGTCGCTCTACACATATAATATAGATCAACAAAAGGAACAGGGAAAATGGTAGCCGAAATTTTACTGGAAAAGTTATAGAGCATCTTGTAATACAGGGGCGGAAGAGGATGGGGCATCCTCGATCTCACCACCGGAAGTCTTTGACTTGATGTATGAGCGAGCCACCTCCAGCATTGTCTCCACCTCTTTCTTGTACTGCATTTCATGAACGGAAACAATTGAGACATGTTTTAAAACAGGTAAGTAGAGTTTGAGAGGGGAATTGCAAACCTCATTGATTGCACCCGATTTGATTTTGGATTGCATCACACACCATTTCTTAAAATGTGCACCTGTAAAAATTGCAGAAGTCCAAACAAGTCTCTTAAATTAAAAAAAGAAGACTAGATTGAAATTCTTGGCTAGACGATTTGACCTAATGCTGTGTTTGAATTATTCAGGAACAGGACTTCAAAGAATTACAAAATATACGATTAAAAGCATCTGATGACACCTGATTGAGGAGCATTTAGTATTGAGCACTACTACAAATGTTCATCCCCTACTGTTACAGACATGGAAAATGCGATGATGAATGGAGCTGAAGATTAAATATGGTAAAAGCCCATCAGAAACTTACCAGCTTTTATTTCCATCGTACACGAGGATTCAGAATTGGTCTCCAATCTCCACTTGCAGTGAACCTGATGCAGCCCCAAAATTAAGAATGTAGAGAGAATGAGGTGAAAAGTGCATTAATAACAATAATTGTCATAATTTGTTTTAGAGACCGAACCCTGTTAAGCTAACAAAGAATATCCAGAAAAACCCATGCCTAGTTTCATCCTTAACATTGAGATTTAGCCATCAGACTGTGCAGCGTCCAAAATATTGTAAATTGCATACCTCAAAATGGGACCCGAATGGAACATCATGAGCTTGTTGCACAGTCTCAAACACCTAAAACAAGAGGATATAATCATCACCAGAATTGGAAAGAAAGAGCGAGGACACAACTGGGAAAACCAGTAAGAAAAAGGTTGTTATTAAGAAAAAAAATAGAGAATAATGATGAAAAAGGTTGTCCACACCAAAACTTTCTTATCTGGGGACAGAACAGCATGCTGATACTCTGTCATGGCTGTGTCTGGGGGGCACATGGGACTGGTACACAGGGATCTGAATGTTATCTCTCGCACTTGGCCATCATATTCATCTGTGGCATGCCACTGTCCCACCTAAAATAACACCAAACAATAAGTGCAAAAATTTTAGTATACCACAATAGGCAGTTCATAAGAGCTATTGTCTTTCCTTGTGCAGAGAATTTTGAAGTGCCGCTAGAGTTTGACATACATAGACCAATAGCCTACATGTACATAGGGCTGAACATTGGGTTGAATGGTCCAACCCACACCAACCAACTCAGTCAGCCCAAAATGCCGTAGCCAAGCTCTATCTTGTCAGAATCCCAGGCTCGATAAGTATCTGAACATAAGTTCTCTACTGTCCAACTGGCTAGTGATGGCTAACCCTTGGATGCTCATTGAAGGTTGGGTTTACGTATACCAATTCATATTTTATGCATAAGTTGAAGTAATTTGATGACCTGGCTTGCTTATGTAAAGCAACAACTATACCACTAAAAAGGTGGAGGCATTAATCTGTGTGTTTCTCACTTGATCTCAACTACTTGCCTTTTTTCCTTCAATGTGGGGCAGGCCACTACTCATTTCCACATCAACTGGTTTCCCTTATAATTTATATTTTCTGCTTTTTCTAGTGAGATAGGACACTATTCATGAAGACTTAAAGTTGGGATAGGCTCAGTAACACTTTGCTTAGTTAGACACTAGATCAATTATCTAGTAAGCCAATCTAGGCCTCTAACCAGAAGAGCTACCCACAACTCTTCAAAGTCCTCTCCTACACACTGGAGACCCAGGAGATAATACTTAGTTGACCCTCTCCACCTTCCTGCACGTGTCAATCCCTCCATACTGCCCCATGGTCTCTAAACATCTCATCAATCCTCATCTGTCCAGGATTACCTAAAGTACAACCATCATCATATTTTCTCTACTTAAAAATTAGTTAGCACTCAGCCTTTTAAAACAACAGTTCTGCATTAGCCGTTTTTTTCCTAGTTTTATTAGTTTGCTACAATGTTCTACAGATGTCTATATTTTCATGTTTAAGCCTCGGACATCATTTTTCTTTTTCTAATCCTATTGTTCATGTCACAAGGATAGCAGCTTCATCCTAACACCAATATGCTTCAACACTTGCCTCAAGGTTAGGCTCAAGAAACGATTTAGTGGCTTACCTATTCAAGCTTAAAGAATTATACCACAATGGTAAGTGCATACTCATGCTGAAGACAAATTTTATTGATCAAAATATTTTATAGCAGTGTAAAAATCTGAAAATCATGATCACCAAACTTTATACTTACAACAAGATTAGCATCCTTTCGTGCTAGACGATACTCATTTATATAATTTGAATCATCATGCAACAATATATTGAAGAACTGCTCAGCTGTACAAGGGAAAGCATCCTGAAAGAAAGTTTGAGGGATTATATTATAATACAATGAGAATGAACCAAGCCATTAGAGGTAGAGGTAGAGGAAAAGGAAATACGTTATATATACTAATTAGAGCTTCTTCTTTGACAAAGGGTTGGAACTCTATGACTGTAGGCAAGCTATCTTCAGAAATCTTTGCCTGGCTTCTACCTTTGATGGAGCTGCTATGTGCACGCAGTTCCGACTCTGCATTCTCCTATAATTTTTTATAGAAAGGATACATATAGCCCGATATAAGATAAGATCAAGTGAAGGAAAAGAACAACGATTTCAAGAAATTATCAAGCATTTTACAGATAACTATAATAGTTGTGAAGCAATCACAATCCACAATGTTCTTTGCCTACCTTCAAAAATTAACAATCACATTCATATTGTTTGAAATCGAAGTTCTAGGGAGTAAAGTGCTGCTATGCCTGTAGATTAGGGATATTTGATAATTTGTCCCATTGTAATATGAGAATCACCTTTAATTGTTTCAGTATTGCTTTTGTTGGTTCTCCTGCTTTTGCATGATACAGTAGATTTCAAAGTCGGATCCAGTACAAAATTAATATTCCATCAAAGCTATAGTTGATGTTCTTCAACCTCTGCATTGTTAACTATCTGAACCTAATACTAGAGAGCCAAATTTTAGCAGATGCTGCCGGCAGTGGTTGGAATCATTGGATCCTCTTTAGTTTCTATCTCCATTTACCACATCTACTCAGCCAGCTTCTTTTGAACTTAATGCACAGATGGCTCAATTATAACACATTGTCACAGCCTTGGTTTTTCCCAAGCAAACAGTGTAGCACTTAGCTAGCCACAAGCATGCTTGCACTGCTAAGTTAGCTTTCATGCAACTGAAAATAAAAAAACGAGCAAGGAAGGGAGAAAGCTCTAGTTTGAAAGACTGAAATGCATGGAACAACAAAAGCTTTGCAAGACTTTTGGAAGTTCTCAGATGCAAAGTCTTCTTGAAAATACAAGTTCAAGCCATGAGATTTCAACGCCAAAAAGGCCGCATAGGATAATTTCATTGCTTTCCCAAGAGATTTGTAGACTTGATATATTTAGTTTTTGAAATGTTTGTCTCAAACCTGGTTGAACATAATTAGTCCAAATGAATTTTTAGGTCTCTTCGAAATTCTTACTTGAACCAAACCTCTAACACACACTTCCGATCACTTAAATAGCAATGGAAGACAGAGAAAGAATACACGATGAAGCACAAGGAATGAACCTTCTTTTCTGCTTCTAACATCGTATGGAAGTCCTTTGCAAAGCGCTGTAAAGTTCTTAATGCATGATTTCTGTTCCAAAATGATGCAAATTTATATCTGACCCTACCTGAAAATGAAAAAGGAAAATAAAAGTCATATAAATGCATTTTTCAGAATAAAAAAGGAAATCACTCTAAGGGGATGGGTATTTACTAAGGATGGGTCAACTGACCAACCATTCAGCCAATGTCAAAAAATCAAAATTATAAACACAATCCTGAGAGAAACATACACATGAAACAAAAACCTGTGCCATTATATGCCTACAGTAATAAGCATTTTTTTTTATTTTTGTTGATATGCAAAAAGAAAAAGAAAAAAAAAAAAAGTTGATTACAGTGGCTATAATTTTGGATACATTAACACAAAACACAGGCACAAAAATTTGAAAAGCATCCTCCTGATGCATAATGGAAATACATTCTTCCCCTAATAACTAATATTGATACCTTTGTCATATAGACAACAAAACTAGTGGAGACAAAAAAAAAATTAATAATTCAATTTATTTGTCATAGGTTTTGTGCATTCTTGTACAAATTATTTCTCTTAAACCATCCAATTTTCAAGCTGACTGATTTAATCATTAATATCAATGGACTAATTCTAAGGAGTGAACAAGCTATTTCCAGTTATCATAAAGCTCCACAACATACAATCAGCATCAACAAGGAACCAAATATTTTCACAGAATATTTCTGGTGTTCTACCAAGTCAAAGACCCGATGGATAATTGAGATCTGAAACATACAAAAGCTTGTGCTAGGGAGACTAAATAAGTTGTGACCATCAATTCAATATTGAAATAAAGATGCTAGATGTATAAATGCAAAAGTATTTAAAAGATTTAGAATCAATAAAGCAATGACATTTATAAACAATGTAAATCTTACATGCAATCAACATTCTAACCGGAAGGCACTTTTTTCAGAATCTTCATGCAACTGAAATCTACTGAGTGAATCTTATGATATGATTTCATTATTATTTATAGGCTGAAATAAACAAATGTGGAAATTAGGTACAGGGTTTACCATTATAAGGAAAATGACTCTTGGGAAGTACATCCATTATAATCCTTTTCGAATGATGAACTCTTAATGAACAAAAGAACCCACTCATATAAATGAAACAATATAAATCATGAATGTGTTATTTCAGAAAAATAATCAAATGACTACTTTAGGAAAAATAATATTTGTTGAAATAAACATCTAATTTTCAATAGGTTATGATGTTAAACAAGGCTCAGACATGAACAACTTGAAAGATCTAATACACATTTGCTAGTAGGTACCACACGTCTAACTTACAACAATTCTGAGATAATAGTTCACACCCCCTATAACACCCCTAGAAGGAGAGTTTTTTTTCTTTTTCTACTAACATTTGTTTGATTCTTTCTAAATTATTTGAATACATGTGGGATCTTTAATTCTTTTTTTTTTTTTCAAACATATGCCTCAGAAGTTACCAAAGTATCCTAAACAAGTTGTTAACAAACATGCCAACAGGGATATAATGTATATGATTTATGTTGCTCTGAAAACTCATCGATCTTATCATCCAATACTTTTTCCCTTGTGCATGTATATGATTTTTTTTTTTTTTTTTAATCAGAAACAAAAGATGTATTTATTATGATAAAAAAGAACATAAGAAGGATGAGGAGTCCTCCCCACATGAGTTTGATTCAATTGTTCTTATATATAACTAACAAAGTGAGGAGCAAGGATCAAAATGTTGCCAAAAAATGGCAAAAAAACAGGGAAATATTGGCAAATCAGTGCCTTTTGATATGGTATATACCATGAAAAGACCATTGGGCTGAAAATCACTTCCTTTTTTCCAAATTTATTGGAATTTTTTGTTTTTCCCCCATTATATCGGGGCTTTTGGCAATTTTATCACCATTTTCATGATATTTTCAGTGATTTTGACCGGTCAATGCAAGGTCAGCTGGGTCAACTTCTTAAAATAAAAAAGGGGAACAGACTGGGACTCAAACCCAAACCTTCAATTTGAAATGGTGGGCAGCCAACCGTTAGGGCAACTTTGCCCTTAACAACATATGTACATAAATTATGACTGTTCAACACAAGGTAAGCTGGGTCAGCGTAAAATAAAAAAAGGGAATAGATTGGGACTCAAACCCACAACTCCAATGTGAAATGGTAGGCAGCCAACCATTAGGGCAACTTTGCCCTTGATGTTGATATGTACATAAATTATATATATATATATATTTACATATACACACCTTATATCTCTCTCCTAAACTTTTTAATATACCTATAAGAAAATAAAATTTTATTAAATAAATAAATTTTAATTATCTTATTTTCTAATTCTATTTAATAGATTATTAAAAATATAAAAACCATTGTAACAATCTTCTTAATGAACCTTTCTATATATCTTTTGTATAATAATTAAATACAAGAGAAATATGAAGTAATAAATCAAATTATAAATACTCTTAAACAAAAAAATCATATATATATTATTAATTCTTTTATATCTTAAATACATCCAAACTAGATATATCATCATTTTAGTGTTAAACATATTTTCAAGTTCTACATATTATTATTACATGTCATAAAAGTTATCATACATATATTGTTCTTTTTCAATAAAACTACTTTAGAATATGTATTATTACTTATTTTATCATTTATTGGAGTTTTTTTCAACATTCTATGAGACCGATATTTTTTTCCTGATTTTTGTCTGATATCCACCAATATTTCTATATTCTCCCATATTTTAATCCTTAGTATTAAAGAGATACAAACTATTGACATCCCATACAAGACCCTCCCATCTATTTTTGGTCAAATGATGAATGTCCCTTTCATGCCTTCATTCACTTTTATTTTGTTTTGTTTTTGATTTTTGATTTTTGATTTTTTATTTTTTGATACATAACAGAACTTACACCAAGGGGGAGGTAACCCATAAATACAAGGACGCTCAAACTGTGCCTAGCATGATATTACAAGGAATGACAAGGCCTTTGATGCCTTAATGAAACTGTTATTTGCAACTAAAAACAATTAAATTTATATTGTTTCGACCAAGATATCAACAAAACTGAACATTGTCATTGTTCTCATTTTCAAAAATGAAAATGTTTATGAAAAAATCATCACAGGGGGATGTAACCCCTATATACACAAGAAGTATTCTCAAACTATGCCTGGTGCATCATTACAATTGACAGGGAATGGCAAGCACTTTCATGTGTTAATGAAACTGTTATTTTCAACTGAAACGATCAAATAAATATCCTTTTGACCAAGATATCGAAGAAATGGAACATTGTCCTTGTTTTCAATTTTAAAAATGAAAATGTTTTTGAAAAATCATTTTCATTTGCACTATAGAAAAGGCACTCAAAAACTTAAGACAAGTCAGTATTCCTTCCTTTGAATCAATCATAAAAAAATAAACAAGCATAAAAAAATAATAATAATAAATTAATATTTAACTTAAATCCCTATTTAGTTATTTAAATTGCATTAATTACCACAATATTATTAAATTCAGATTTGAAAATACTAAGAATTTATGTCAATGGCATGGTTAGAACATAGTTGCAGGCTGGTGATAGTGAAAATCACTCAAAAGTTCAAGCAAACATATAATATCAGAAACCATTAATGCATCAAGATATTCTTTTGATAAAAAATTAAGATACTAATTTGATCACTAACCATCAGGACTTCCCAAAGGGGGTACACCATGCCCACCAGCACCCATGCGAAGAATAATTGTAATAGCAGGATTAATGAATGCATGCTGACTCCTCCTTATCTGTATAACAATAAGCTAGTGATCCTCTGAAACCTTCCTTAGCATATAAGCATATCAAGTCACCCAACAATGTGGGTGGTGAAATATCAGAAATAATCAAGGAAGAAATCACATGCCTCATCTATATCTTGAAATGGTATAATCACCTGTAAAATGAGACATGAACAAAATAAAGCATTATATGAGCAGTAACGCATATGCTTGGAACAAGAGCATTCTTTTTTAAAAAATTAGAAAATAACTCACAGGAGCCACTAGGAATTAACCAATAAAAGAATTTACTTGAGGATGCAGCTATTCAAGGAAAAAGAAAATCCAATATTAGCTTCCTCTTGCTGCTTCTTTAACTCCATTTGGTATCAGATTATATAGGTGGTTTTGTCTTGAGGCTTGAATCAAGTGACAATGGGTAGGGGTGGGCATACGGAGGTCCCAAGTATGATTCCGTGTAACAGGCAAAGAAAAAAATAAAAAAATAAAAAAGAAACATTTACCTATAAAAAGGGATCATATAAGTGTACCAGAGGAATAAAATGAGAGTTATCTTAATGGAGATATCAATATGGATTTGGAAAAATGTCTGGAATTACAAGCAAAATATAAGTACTTTTATGAGACTCTGGGAACTATTTATGGAGTACTTAACATATACTATATAGGTCCCACAAATAAAAAAATAAAAATAAAAACTGTATTTGACTGATATGCTGTAAATGCAAAAAGTGAACTGAGCATAGAAGGCACCATTAGTATAATATCATAAAATTAATTATTGGTGACCCTAGAATGTTTAATTACAACCTATTCACTGAGTAGTAAAATCACTGTGCACCATATGGAGTTCCTAGGGGCATGGTAGTTTCCTTTTAGCAAATCTAAACATGTTTTTTTTTTTATAACCGTGGATGTCTGGGCCAGCTTACGCTCACCTCGACTAATCCCACAGGGCCTTGAAGTTAACGACTGGGTAAACCTCCAGTGGCCCTGAGAGGACTCGAATTGGTGACCATTGGGGAGCAAACCCAAGGCCGGACCAACTGAGCTACCCCTCAGGGTTAAATCTAAACATATTTTGAGACTTAAAATAAAGGACCAAAGCTAAATTCACAAAGAATTGAAACAAGATTGATAAGAGAATAACAAAGAAATCCAACTTTAGGGGGGTTTCAAATTCTCATAATATGGCTCCCTTTGTTCACAGTTTGAAGATTAAAAAAGGAAGACACATTAATAGAGCTTCTTGCAATCGTTGAAGTGCAGGAACTAGCCATTGGAGTGCTGTTAGCAGCCAATTGAATGCTGCAATGGTTCTCAAAGTAGCAGGTGGCTCTTCTGGTCATCTAAAAAAAACCTAAACTCCAGGTTCTTTTCACAAAGAGGCACATGTTCTTTTATGCAACAGAACTAACTTTGTCAGTCAATATGCTTGAGATCCCGACAAGATATGCATCTAGTCTACATTGATTTGGATGAAAATTGCGGGCATCTACAGATCATCAGGATACTACAAAGATATTGCTGAGATCTCAATATCTCATGATCTGGTCCAGGATAAAATAAAACTGATTGTGATAAAAACAATCTTTCTTGACACTCAGGAAAGTTATAAGCCTCAGTAAAGTTTATGATATTGGCAAAATATAAATCAAGGATATCATGGTCATGACCATAAGCCTTCCTTTTAAATGGTATAATGAAGGTATATATATAACAAAATCATGCTGGTACCCAAATGCTAACTCCCCACTTTTCTCCACAACTCCATAAAGAAAGAAAAGGAAAGAAAAGAAACAAGACAAAAGGGAGTGCCCATAGTACGTAGTAGGTCCATATTCAAATATCAAACAAAGTTTTGGTCCTTGGTGCTTCATATATTTTGATTTCCTTTCTCTTTTTTTCTTCTTTTGATTAAGGCCAGCATATCCATTGAATATTCTGCTCTCTTCCTTATATATCCTATTTTCTTTCTCTTTCTCTGTACATTCTATTCTTTCTTTCTCTTTAAATTTTCATTTACTATCAACACAACCACACACACACAAACTCTGTAACTAGTTACACCTTTAACACAAAGTAGGAGCTCCATCCATTTCTGAAATTCCCAAGTGGACAGACATATATATATGTGCTGAGGAATCATCCTCATTCTAGACAAACCACACTTCTAACAATCCTAATCATAAATAAGAACAGTAATGCTTCTCATTTTAGTTTCCTCATGTTTACATAAAAAAATATATATACAGAAATATTAACTAAAATTTTGGAATACAAAATAAAATAAATGAGAGAAAAACAAGCTACCTTCATTTGCTTAGAAAATACATTAGAATGGAAGCAAATGTGCCATCCAGAGACGTACATACGACCATGATATAAGAAAGATCTTTCAAGGGCACATGAATAGCTATGTTCAACAACCTGAAATTGATGTTCTTTTTATTAGAACAGTAACTAGAATTTCCAGAAAGGGCAAGACAAAGACAAAACAAATTCATCAATATATTTACACTAATTTTACAACTGATACACTAAAAGGAAATTTAGCAGATACACATCCCACAAGAAAAAATTCAACTTGACTTGCCTCATCTAGATGGAGATTAAATATTGTTTGCAGAGGCCCAGGTTTTTGATGAACCAGAGTGGGCCCTTGTTTATCTGAAGACATTCTTCTTCGAGGGTTAGCTCCAGAATAGCCATTCAAAACCCTACCATTATTCAAGAGCTTAATAATACTTCAGAAATAACAAAAATAATCCATGCTAGAGATTCAACATGTTTAAAAAAGTATATCTGGATCGACATGAGCTACTGATTAGCAAAATGAAAATTTCCACACATTAAATGCAGTGATAAGAATATAAATTAGTACTAGTACCAAGGTAAAAACACCAACAGAGGATATAGAAAGGAATATGAAGACTTCAGCTATATCCAAGCATGATTGAAAAGACATTCAGATGGAATACTACATTCACCAAGAAATGGTAATGGATTTGCATGCTATTTGCAACACTGCATGGGCACAAATGGTTAAATACATAACCATAAATTCATTCATTTATAAGCTATCAAAAACAAAAATAACAGAATGTAAAACATCTCAGATATGCACGCGGCACACGTATTGCTCTCTGTTGACTGCATAAAAAGAATTCATATTTATCAGGGAAAAGGAATCATTCTTCAATCACACAATACAATAAGGGAAGGACACAAACTCTCAGGAACTGTTCAATCTGACTGCATTTACATGACTATAGGCTGATTAGACAAACCAACATTAACACTATTTATTTTGAACTTAAAACAATGGGCTACAAGCCAGGCAAGGAGGAAATTTTGTCCAGGAGAAAGTGACAGCAGTAGTTTTTTTCATTTTCATATTTCCTTGAATTTGTTTATTCATAAATTTATATTTAAAATAGGAAATTATTCTAGTTAAAGTAAAAAATCAGCATTATTATAACAAGTTACTCTCCACCCACTGCACTGCACTATCATTCTTTTTTTTTATCTAGGTAAAAGAGCAGTTATATTAAAATCTGAAAAGGCGCATCAAAGTACACACGAAGTATACAATAAAGGCCAGTAAGCAAACAAGAGTAAAGAAGAAGCACAAATACTAACCACCCCCACAACATCAAAAACCTACACCCTAAAAATCAGAAAAAAAGAAAAAGAAAAGAAAACATCCCAGGGCACTTCAGTACACAGAAACCCACAACCAGGCTGAAATAGGAAAGACCTCACAATAGAAGAGATTAAACCCCACTGCTCTTTTCCCTTCCCCTATTTGAGAGAGGGGAGCACTTGTAATTGACTAAGCATCCAATTCTTGAATTTCCCTTTTGACATAGGAAGACGAACACGTTTTCTTCTTTCCCACTGAGATCTTCACCCCACGCCCTTTTCTAGCCTCCAACTTTCTCAAGAGGGAGGTTATTTCCCTTTCATAACCTGCCACTGGCATCCCCAAAAAGTTACTCAACTTGGTAAACTCATAGGGAAGGCTTTTGGAAACAACCAACTCCCCCACCGAATCACCACCAGCCTTCATGGCCCTAAAATCCTCCACCTCGTCATCCCTAACCACCAAATCCCTTCCAGAAAGACCCCTTTCTGCAACTCCTGAAATGTCCAACAACCTTCCATTACAGGAAGGCTCATCCCTAGGAAGGCAAATTGACCTGCTGTTGCAGCTAGGCGATCCAACTAGAGAATGAGCAAGAGAAGAAGGGGGATGTGGCAGCCTACCTTTGGAACCCAGACGCTTCATCCAAGAGGGCTTCCTCAGCTCCCGAAACCCACTCCTCCGGACCTTGAGATACCAACTTTAGAAGGGGATCAAAGAAGAACTCCAATTGGTTGGAATGAACCCCACTGCCAGAAGTACCAGAAACCCTCATTTTGGTCTGTTTGCTTTCCCTCTCCCAGATAACGCTGGAAGAAAAAGAAATGGGTCGGCCCTTGGTAAAAGGCCCAGACTTGGCAGGCCCACCAAGGCACCCTTCTGAAGGGCCCAAACCATTCTCAGCGGGCTGGCCCAAAAGGACACAAGGGCCCCCTTCAACAACTTCTCTTTCTGCACTATCATTCATGCTGTCACATTTCCTTTTAGGTCCCTTTTATCTAGGTTTCAAGTTATGGCTATGCAATTCCTTTTTCCTATCCAACTATTGGATCTCACAAACTAGAGCTTGAATACAAAAATTCATGTGTTTTTGTAGAGTGTCCTGAGAAATAATAGGAAACATGGAGAATAGGCTGAGAACCTTTGAATTGTACATAGGTCTATGGTGTTTTCAAAAGAATAGGCAGAGAAAACTCTTTTTCATATTTGATTTCCCAAGCAGAATTTTGTTCCAAAAAACAACTGAGAACTATTTTAAGAATTGTTCATCATTAGAAGGCTATATCACACCATGAGCCCCGAGTGGCATAACAGGAGCACAAAGAGTGGGAGTCCATTGACCATGTCTTTCTCCATTACCCTTGCCCCAATGTCTTGAAGTTATGGTGTAGTTTGTTCTTATTGGCTGGTATCTCATATGTTTCCATAAGAGATGGCAGATGCATCAAGCATATCCTCTCAAGGTTTTATTAGGATCCTTAGGAAATGACGGTCATCGCATGCATCCCTCTCAACTACTCTACAAGTGATCTAGCTTGAGAGAAATGCTGGAATATCGTAGAATATGAGGAGGTTTGTAGAAGACCCCAAGCTAGTATTTGGTTGCTAACTTCCCTTCAGGTGGTTGTCAGTAAAGGAGTTCATCTATAATTCCATGAGCAATACTTTTATTAGATTCAGGCCAACTTGCCTTCTATCAAATGGACATGGTTTACAAAGTTGGCGGCTAAATGATAAATTTTTTGTGCTAATTCCTAAAAGAGGGAGTGCAAATGACCTGAAAAGACTTTGGACCTTTTTTCTATATATAGGTAAAATAAAAGTGTACATAAAAAAAGAGGCACCAGAAGAGGGTTTGAAAGCATGTAGGAAGTATGCACTAGCTAATTAGCTTGGTGTGGTTTGTATAAGCTCCTAGCTAAGGTGCAGGAAAATAAGTTGAAGAAGATGGTGAGAAATGTGGTTTATGAGTTTGGAAACACTTTTGTAAAAGGAAGGCAGATTCTTGGTGCAGTGCTTATAGCTAATAAAGCAATTGATTCTATGATGAAGAGTGGCTCTAGCAGTGTAATTTATAAACTTGACATCAAGAAGGCATATGATCACGTCAACTGAGCTTTTTTGCTAACTATTCTCGGAAAAATGGGGTTTAGCAAAAAATTGACTAAATCAATTGAGTGGTACATCTCAATAGAAAAGTTTTTTGTGTTGGTTAACGACATCTCTTCAGGTTTTTTTCAAAGTTCTAGAGGCCTGAAATAAGGGGACACCCTCTCCCTTTGTTTATTTGTGTTGGCAATGGAGGTGTTCAATTATCTATTAGAAAGGGTAGAAATGGTGATTTTTGTTGGGATTTGGGGTGAGGTGGAGGGGGATGAGAGGGTGGAAGTGTCTCATTTGTTGTTTGCCAACTACATCCTAGTCTTTTACAAGGCCACGCAAAGTCAAATGACTCATTGAGCTAGTTGCTTATGTGGTTTGAAGCTAGGGAGAGGGGGATAAGAGGGTGGAAGTGTCTCATCTGTTGTTTGCCAACAACATCCTAGTCTTTTGCAAGGCCACTCAAAGTCAAATGACTCATTGAGCTAGCTACTTATGTGATTTGAAACTATCTTAGGACTAAAAATAAATCAAGAGAAAAATAAATTGATCCTAATAGGGCCCCCTGTATGCTGTGTGGCTTTTTGCCTCTGGTTTAATACATTTCTGGCTTACTTATCAAAAAAAAAAAAAAAAAGACGATCCTAATAGGGAGGTGGCCAATATATTGGATTTCACAATTTAACTATTGTGCAAGATAAGGGAGCTTCCATCTACTTATTTGGGGTCCCTATTAGGGTTTCTTTCAGAGTAGAGTCAATATGGGATTGTCTGGAAGAGATATTTCACTGAAGATTATCAATATAGAAAAAGCAATATGTTTTGAGATGAGGGAGGCTTACCCTATTTCAAAATACTTGTCCAATTCACCCATATATTCTATGACCTGTTTAACATTGCTAGAAAGGTCAGACTGAGATTGGAGAAATTCAAAGGGACTCCCTTTGATGCATTTAGGTCATGGCCAATTGTGCCGAGAGAAAAATAAGGGGGGGTTCGAGCATTAGATGCCTTTCTTCACTTAATAGAGCTCTCTTAGGAGAGTGGTGTTAGAGATATGATTCAAAAAGAGAAACTTTTTGGAAAAAAGATCATTCAAGGAAATATGTAGAGAAGGAGATTGGAGTTCTTGCAAAGTGAGGGAAGGGTATAGGGTTGAGGTATGGAAAAACATCATAAATGAATGGGACCTTATCAAGAAAAAAGTATTTTTGAAGTGGAAAATGGGAGGAGAGTGAGGTTTTGGAATGATCATCGTATAAGGAAAAACCCTTATGTATGTTTTTCCCTTCCTTGTGTGCCTTAGCATCTAGGCTTGGTAGGATGATCCAGGTGAGGGGAGACACTAAAATCCTTTTTTCTCCAGACATTTGAATGATTGAGAGCTAGATAACATAAAGGCTTTTCTCTTAAGGTTGCAAAGAAGGTCCATGAAGAGGGAAGAGAATGATAGAGTATATTCTTGGTCAAATCTTTATATTCCACCATGTGAAAAATTCCTTTCCCAATTGGCATTATTCTAAAATCATAGGTTTCATCAAAAGCAAGTTTTTTTTGCTCGGGAAGCTAGTTGGGAAAAGGTGTTAACTTTAGATCAACTTCAGAAGAGAAGGTAGTTGTTGGTGAATAGATATCTCCTTTGTAAAAAGCCAAGATGAATCAATTGATCATATCCTCTTACACCATGCCAAGTAAGGGAACTATGGCAGTTGTTCTCTCTATTCAACATTGTTTTTATAGTTAGTGAGTCTCTTTTAAGTTGGCATGACTGTTTTATGGGAAAAAATGCAAGAAGATACATTTTGTGGATAATTTAGAAGGAATGGAATCAAAGAGTGTTTGAAAGCGAAAGGGAAGCCAATTCAATTGCTAAAGTGCTCTTTCCTTAGAAGTTGAATGTTTTGGGTTAGCATGCATATGGAAAAAGTCTCCAATGCCTTTAATATATTTTTTAGATTGGGTGGGATCTAATTGAGGGATAGAGTAGTTTTTGTGTTCTCTCTTTCTAGTAAAGCCTTTTGGTACCCATTGTATATGTCCTATGTACCTTGGTATATAGTTTCTGTTTTGGTAATTATAATATCTTCTTGCTTGCTCATCAAAAGTTGGAGGGGTCTCTCTCCAACGTGACTTCTTTATGTGCTCCCTGGGTAAGGATGGTATATGGGCATTAATGACTCCTTGGAGACCATTTGATGGTCTTGTTAGAACATTCCTGGAGCATGCTAGTTTTGGGTGGGCTGTGGAGGCAAACATTCTCGCTCTACTAGAAGGTTTGAAAGTACTACATCTGGAGTTCCTAACCTCATGCTCAGGAATGTCAAAGTCCCTTCTAAAAAGTTAAAGCCTTAACTTGGTTAGTGGCTCCTTAGTAAACAAAAGAAATGGAACATTGTCAATATTTGGTGGCTCAAAAGAAAGCTAATATTACACACACACACACAGAAAAAGAGAGAAATTTCATTCTTTTGTCAGAAAACATGATTACTCATTGCATCAAAGGAGAATTTGTACATAGCATAAATTAACTTTTAGTGCAAAGCTATGGTTTTTATGTCATAATGGGATGAGAAATATGGAAAAGAAAACCAAAGGCTACCTGGAAGAATTTACAGGAAGTTTTATTGTTTTAATATGGAGACAAACCTGACAAGCAAAGACCAGAAATGCATTAATTTATATATAGATTTCTAGAATCCCATAAAGAAAATTAATATAATAAAAGTACAGTTAGAGTTCAAAAAAAGAAGAATTACTTGTCCTGATGTGCTATCTAATGAATACCACACTGCACCAGTTTGACCTTCAGTTTCAACTGGAACAGTCACTGAACCAAGAATTGTACTTTTCCAAATTATATCCCAATCATATATTGTCACATTAATCTGCAAAATCAATTATGGAAGAAATCGCCTCAAATAAACTTGGACGATGTGAAATGAGATAAAATAAATAAGAAAACTGGGATGTACTCCACATATTTCTTGCTTTCATAATAATACAAAAGGACATAATGATATACCCCATTCACAAGGAAGAAAAATGCCAATATCAATGGTCTATTGGGTGTACAAAAGATATGGATCAATGCATGTGCTATTTTGTAGGAAACACTATCAATCAAACAACTTTGAACAATCTCCACCTAATAGCATAGAATATTGACACAACAGATCTCCTCAGATGAGAAGAGCAATCACAATGGGGGAGATTTTGGGTCAAGAAACAAGGGGTCAAAGTAATTTGCCCCTTACAGAAAAATTGTCCCCCCCTTCCAATCACCAAGACACAAACGCTTTCTCTACAACCAGATTCCAAAGACCAGGGCTTTGGATTTACCTCCTTGAGGGAGACCCATATATTTCATGGGCCATTCACTAGTCTCACAGCCTAATAAAGAGGTTAAGTTCCTCAGCTGCTCCTGCTGAAGGTTGATGCCCATGAGGAATTTCCAATAATGTTGATCTTAAGGCCCAACATCAATCAAACATCCTCAAGATGAGAATGAAAACAAGAATGGAGATCTTGCTTTCATTTGCAGGATTAGAAGAAATAATGTCATCCGCAGCCTGGAGATGAGAAACCCTGACTCACTTTTGGCGACCTAGAGGCCTTCTACTAGGCACCTAAACCTTCAACACATAAAAATCATTCTACAAAGGATATCCACCATAAGAGAAAAGAAGAAAGATAAAGGTCCTCTCTGCCAAAGGCCTTGACCCAAACCTCAGACCTCTAGTTGATCAGAATACTAAAACTGGCCTAGGGAAGGGACCCCTTCATCCATTTGCTTCATTCTATAGCAAAGCAGCCTTTATGGCTACACAGTGATCCAAGAAATTCCACTTGGCATGGTTGTAGGCTTTCTTGAAATTCATCTTGAGGAGTTATCCTTCCACCTTTGTGCTTTGTGCAAAATTTATCCTCAAGAATTTCATTAGCAGATTAATGTTAAACAACCAATTTTTCTAAAATCTTAAGCTTGTAGGATTTGAGCTCCCAATGTATATCATGCACTCCAACACCCTCCCTCGCGTGTAGCCTTCTTTAGGGGTAAATAAGTTGAGGAAATAAACATGCAGTGAGGTTCGAATACATAACCTCCCGCTAAACGAGGCTTTGATACCATGTTAGACAATCAATTTTCCTAAAATATTAAGATTCTAGGATTTGGGTCAATGTATATCATGCACCCTAACAATTAGCTTTCAACACAACATCCAAAATTTTCTTCATTTTCTGGATAGAGATAATCTCATGGAACAACTTGTAGGTACATTTGCAAAGAACTTAGTTATGATTTGTACAAACTAATCACAAGGCTATAAAATCCATAGGAATTAATGAAGGTGGGTACAGGACTATGTTAAACCCATCCTAACCAATTGCTTGTCCCTATCTAATTGGAGTGCTGCCGCTGCCTCTTTAATTACATTATCAAGAAAATGTATCTACAGCCACACCACCATATCATTTGAAATAGGATCCCCCTAAACCAACTAATGTAAGCCTTTCTGAGTCACTACTCTGAAAGAGGTGAAAAATATATTACAAAATTGCTCAAGACAAATCCATATTCTCAAAAACTGAAGCCCTTTGAATTCAATGAATTTAATGAACTTGTTTCTTTCTCTTGTCACCAGCCACTCGGTGAAGGAGCTTACAGTTGCAGTCTCCTTGTTTCACCCATTTCACATTAGCTCATTGTTGGAAAAAATGTAATAATTTGATATAATATATACAAAAGATGAAATGAAGATTTGAAAAATATTGACTAATGAAAGAAATGTGGATCATTTCAGATAATGAATATAAATAAATCAACCAGATGATTCTCTTTCTCTTGTATCTCTTCTTTCTCCTGTATCTTTTCTTCTATTAATATTTTTTCTTCATTTCTGATCAAAAAAATAAATAAATAAATCAACCAGATGAAGCATAAGCTTCATGATTTGAAGTGTACAAGGGAAGGGGATTAAAGATGCAAAAGCACAATTAACTAACAATTGCTACTCCAAGCAAGACCATAATGAATGAAAGCATTTATAATCACCCCACCCTTCTTGAGACATTTTCTAAAACCTTACATTCTCATTGTGCGAGATCTTTTATAAGAATAATTTACCTACCTATATTAAACAAGTTAGAGAAGTTTAGATTGCACCTTTGCAGTCAATGTGTTCATAATTGCAGGCATTTAACTAATATATTTCTTTATTAAAAAAATTAGCAAATTTACTGTAGAAAGGAGGGGAACAAAACAAACAAAAACAGCAGCAACTCATTTAAAAGAGATGTCAAATAGGATTCCGAGATTACATGATGCAGAACATATTAAAAAGGGGAAAAATATAATGTGAGTATTGATAGTATTGAGAACGCTAATTTAGAAAATCAAATCACAAAGCTACCTTAACAGGAAGGTCATCAGCAGAAAAATTGAACTCCTCTCCCCACATAGGATTTCTTGAACCAGGAACCATTGAACTGCAGCAGCAACAGAACTAAAATAAATAAGCA
This sequence comes from Vitis rotundifolia, assembly GCA_030254885.1. Classification (NCBI taxonomy): domain Eukaryota; kingdom Viridiplantae; phylum Streptophyta; class Magnoliopsida; order Vitales; family Vitaceae; genus Vitis; species Vitis rotundifolia. Next base: position 21,717,655 of record CM058155.1, read on the forward strand.
CAGGCAAAAATGAAGATATGATATAAAATGACACAAAATTTTCTTATAAGTTTACTCACTAGGAAATGGGAAAGAGAAATAGAAAAAAGAGGGGAAAAAAGAAGGAAGATAAAGAATCAAAAATGCCCAAGGGGGGGGACAGCGATATACATGGAGCACCAACACAAGAAAATGTAAAATGAAAAGAAAAAATGGCACCTTGGACCCCAAGAGGTACCAAATAATGCAAATAATGAGGACCACAGACTGAAGCCATTCCACAGTGGATAAGAAAATTATTGGTCAATTCCTCTTCCTCCTTACAAAAACAGCACCTACTGGCCAACATCCTACCCTCTTTCTCTAAGCTAGTCCAAAGTTTGAACTTTCTACCAAACAGCTCTCCTGAAAAAGAAAAAGAAAAGAAAAACTAAAAAAACCAACTTTGGAGGGGCAGGTCATCGCCAAACCCTCCTAAGTGAAAAAGGCGTACTACAATTTGGATTCAGGGCCTTATTTAGAATCTCACCTAGAAACATCCAGTTTTACATAATTTCCACATTATCTTATCCTACTTACCTATATGCACAACGACACCATGTACAAGACAAACAATTCCACAATTTCCATCTCCCAATTATGGAACTTTTTACATGAACCTAAAGTTCCAATAACTCCAGCCAACTTCTGCATTTCCAATAATCTACCACCACAATCTCTAGATTCACTGCAATGACAAATAGATCCAGAAAATAATCCCCAAGGGTATTCTCACATCAAATATCAAATCAAAATTTCATTCCAAGCTCATCACCAAAAGAAATACAGATCGAAGGAAAAGAAACATCTCATCCTTTTCTAATAGCTTTCTAGGGACTTGATCCTATCACGCATCTCCTTATTCTAGAACACCAACCACCCTTTTCTCCATAATAATCTTCCTCCGAAACTTATCCCTATCCACAACCCCCCTCCATAACAACTTACTCATTGAAGCCTTGATAAGAATCTATAAACTCCAGGTATCCACACCCCCTTCTCCTAGCTAGCAGGCTGGCAGATCATTCTATCACCCAGTTTACTAGATGCAATTTCCTATCAAAACTTCAAAACTCTCTCACAAGAAATCTATTTGAATTTTCTCTAACCTAGCTTTGACCAAACTAAAAAGGACATAATGCCCACTCTAAAAAGGGTACTCTTAATGAGCACAAGTTGTTTACTCTTAGCAATAGATGCAGAATGTCTGTCAAGGTTGTTTTGGGATCAGGATATTTCTTCTTCTTTTTTTTTTTTCTGTATATTATAGGCACCAAACAAGTAAGCAAAAATAAGTGAAATTTTCTTGCTAGAGCAAAAAGAAAAAAATAATAATAATAAATAAATAAATAAATAAAAGGAAGGGAAAGAAAGAAAGAAATAAGAGAGAAAACAAAAAAACAAGCTCCCTTTCCTCCCTTGGAGCTAAGCCAAAGCCTATCATGGTCAATAAATGATCATCTATTTACACTCTAACCCATCTCTATTTTAAAAATATCTCATCCTTTTTATGCCCTTCTTTTTTCTTTTAATATTTCTTAGTCTTGTATTTATTTAAAAAAAAAAAAAAAAAAGTAAAGTTGTCAAGCTTCCTCTTTTCATCTTGGCACATGTTTTTTTTCTTTTGATAGGCAAATAAGAAAATAAATAAAAAGTGCCTAACATGAGATGCACCAAATTACATTATATGTATACAATCACCCAGACCACACAAGGAAAGGGTAAATAGAAAACACACACCCTACCCTTACTTGAAGTTCACGCAATCTACAAATTTAGACACTAAATGGTCTTCTATGTATACACTCTAACCCAATCCAAAAATCTAGATATGAAATAGGATTTGATTGCTTGGTCCAATTGCTCGACGTCATTAAACAACTTCCTATTTCTTTCCTTCCATAGAGTCCAGAACAAACACAAGTAAGGGGGCCTCCAAGCTGTTTTCCACTTCTTCCTCATGAATGAGTCATACCAACTCAATAGGTTCCCTTTAACTAAAGAGTGCATCACCTAGACAACTCCAAAAAGAGAAAAGATTAGCTTAGCTGCCACAACATTTTTGCTTTAAAACAATAAAGAAACAAGTGATCCATCGATTCTCCCTCACCTTTGCACAAGAAACATCCATTCAGCAAATCCATCCTTTCCTTTTAAGCTGGTCTAGTGTCAAAATTCTGCCCTATGTTGTTTCTCATGCAAAGAAGCCTACTTCATTGGAACCCAAGTAACCAATAGTCTACACTGTGCTTGCTTGTGGGGAAAGGCTCCCTACCTCCCCTAGCTAAGAAACCTTATAAGGATATAACCAAGACATTGCCACCCTTGGTTTCCTTCTAACTTAACTTGTCCTTCTCTTCCCTTCTAATTGACAAAGCGTGCAATTTCCATTAGAATACCTCCATATCTTTGAGTTCCCAATCATTGAATATCTTGAAAAGCAAGGACTCCAGTTACCACAAAGTTCAAAGTATCAACTAAGTCGTATCCACCTTGGGCCTTTCTATGCTGAGTCTGATACCTGATGCCACCTTGATCACAGACTCAGCCAAAAACCGGCTAAACCCAGTTAACTCAGTTGAGATTTTGAGTTAACTCAATTGAATATCCAAATATTCTCTAATTTTACCCAGAAATCATTTTTTTCCTTCCAAATCAGAACAAAGAGCAACCAAAATTGAGAAATCTCTAAAAAAAATCAGAGATTTTCGAAAAGTTTCAAAACCCATTACCTTACCCATTATGAAAAAGAAAACAAAAAGACATCCTTCCCATCGGTGATGTTGTTGTAAAGAAAAAGAAGGAGAAGAAGAAGAAGAAAACAAAAAGACATCCTTCTCGTTGGTGATGTTGTTGTGAAGAAGAAGAAAAAGAAGAATTACCCATTATGACAAAGAAAAATAAAAGACATCCTTCCCATTGGCAATGTTGTTGTTGTTGTTGTTGTTGTGAAAAGGACAAAGAAGAATTACCCATTATGAAGAAGAAAACGAAAAGACATCCTTCCCATCAACAATGTTGTTGTGATGAAGAAGATCATCGACGATATTGTTGTGAAAAAAAAAAGAAAAAGAAGAACGACGATGTTGTTATGAAGAAGAAGAAGAAGAAGAAGAAGAAGAATGGCGATGTTGTTGTGAAGAAAACGAAGAAGAGAAGAGAAGAATTACTCATTGTGAAGAAGAAAACAAAAAGACATTCTTTCCATCAGCAATGTTGTTGTGAAGAAAAAGAGGAGGAAGAAGATGATAATGAAGAAAGAAGAAGAAAAAACATCCTTCCCGTCGACGATCTTGTTGTGAAGAAGAAGAAGAAGAAGATGAAAAGACATCCTTCCCATCGGCAATGTTGTTGTTGTGAAGAAGAAGAAGAAGAAGATGAAAAGACATCCTTCCTATCGGCGATGTTGTTCTAAAGAAGAAGATGATGAAAAGACATCCTTTCCATCAGCGAAAAAGAAGGAGAAGACAAAAAGACATCCTTCCCATCAGCGATGTTGTTGTGAAGGATGATGATGATGATTATGATGTCTTTGCTTTGGCTCCATAGTGCTACCTCTGCCAAATGGGGAGTTCTCTGTTTGTTTATGGCGTGGGATTGGGAATTTGAAGATAAAAGGGTAATTATATTAAAAAATATTCATTACTTTAAATACTCATGTGTGTTACAAACAGGAAATTGAAGATTATTATTTTATATGGTAAGTTATGGTATGAATTGCTTCAATTTGGTTAATGTATTATTTTGTATGGTAATCATGTTTTATATGGTATATTATTTTATATGTTCATTTATTGTTAATAATATGTTGAAACCATTTCATTTATTATTATATTAATATGTGTTTAAGTTTATTAGTTTTTAAAGTTTATTTAGTTGTATTTAATTTTAAAATAATTTTCATAATATTTTTATAATTTTTGAATTTTTAATCTATCTTATTTGCATACCATCTAATATTGAGACGAGATGTTGAGACCGATGTACCTCGAAACCCTCCAAGTCAATGACCAATACCACGACTTTGAACCATGATTTACTGCCCTTCCCAACCTTCTCCCACACCTTAGCCACTCAACCTTCTTTGTTGGATGCTATAAAGAATAACATCAAGAAGGCTTCTTCCAAGGACAAGTCATCACAACATCTATCTTTCCAAAATTTAACTCTCCTCTCATTCTCAACTATGAAACCAAACATGGATTTTAAAACATCCCACCCCTTTATAATAGCTTTCCATACCCCCACCCCATTGCCTTCTCGCACCCCCCTCAAACATTGATCCCCCCTTCCTCTTCTCTAAACTTTCATATTATGGTCACTCTTTTTGCTGCGAATCTCCAATTCCAGTTGCCAAGTAAGGTCTTGTCTAAAGTGGAAAGATTACAACACCTAGGCCCCTGCCTTTTTTACCCAAACAAGCAATAAAACAATTAACAAATGAAGTATTTTCCCTAGTGCACCACCACCTAATAGGAAGCGCCTTTAAATCTTCTTAAGCCTTAACTAACTCTTCTCAAAATGATGAACAATGACATGAGATAGAATGGAAAACTTACTTTTGATCAACATAAGTCTCCCTCCTTTAAACAAATGTTGATCTTCCACATTGTCAATCTTCTTTGAAATCTCTCCTCCACAACATCCTACACGCTTAAAGATTTACAAGGAGCACCTGAAGGAAGATCCAAGTAGGTAGTGGGCAACTTTCCCACCCCATAACCTAGCACAAAAGCTAGTCCCTCCACATTAGTTACTTTCTCAATAGGAATAAGTTCACTTTTCCCCAAATTAATTTTTAGTCTAGAGATTGCCTCAAATCATATAAGAACCCAACTCAAATATTCCAATTAATCTCAATCGGTATCATAGAGAATAAGGGTGTCATCAACAACCAAAAGATGTGACACTTCCATCCCCTCTTCACTCCTTTCACACACTTTGAAACCCAAAATAAAACCCTCTTCCTAAACTTTGCACAAAATCTAAGTGAGAGCCTTCATCGCTAAATAAATAAATAAGGGGATAAAGGATCCCCTGCCTTAAGCCCCAAGAGCTTTTTTTTTTTTTTTTTTTTTCTTTTTTAGGTAAACAAGAAATGCATAAAAAGCATCAAAAAGAGTGTACCAAAGTATACAAGATGCATACAACGACCACCAAAAGATGGCCAAAAAAATAGGGAAAACAAAAAACTAATCCCTCCCTTAGTAAGAACCCAACCAATCAATCAAATCACACAAGGATATTGGTCTTAAAGCTATCTACAACTTGGTCCAAGAAAACAAGTTACAAAGGAACGAGTTTTTTAGACTTAAGACACAGAGCTCCTCGTTTTTAAACAATCTTCTATTTCTCTCTTTCCAAATTGTCCAAAGGAAACACAAATGAGTTATTCCCCACACTTTTTATGTTTCCTTCCAACAAAGGACTCGAACCAATCCAACAAAGTCTCTCTTACTGAGGAAGGCAACACTAAAGACACACCAAAGAGAAAGAACAAAAGCTGCCACAAATCTCTTGCTATATCACAATGAAGCAGGATGTGGTCAATTGACTCCTCTTAGACATGACAAAAGAAGTATTTGTTAGCTAGGGACCACCCTTTCCCCTAGAGTTGATTTAAAATCAAAACTTCACCCCATATGGCCTCCTAAGTAAAGAAACTCACCTTAGGTGGAACCCAAGAGTTCCAAACATTTTGGGAAAGAGGTTGAACTCTTAGGCTCTAGGCAAGCATAAAGGGACTTCATAGAGAAAGAACCACTCTGTCTCTAGCCAGATCATCTTATCTTCTACTTTCTCGTTCATCGTCTTATCTTGAAGCCTTAAAAGAAAGTGCCCCACAATATCAATCTCCCAATTGTTTGGATTTCTAGAGAAACTAGGAGTCCAATAACCACTAACATAAGACTAATTTCATAAATCTGCCACTCACGCCTCCTTTGAGCTAAGGCATGTAAGAAAGGGAAAGAAACATACAACAACTCATCACTACACCACCTATCCTTCAAAAAATTAATCCTCCTCCCATTGCCCTTAAAATAAATAAAATAAACTTTAGTGTTGACAATTGCCCACAATTTCCTTATAGCTTTCCATAGCACAGCTCCGTACCCCCTTCAACTTTCCTATATTTCCCCTCTATAAATTACTTCAAGAAAGCTTCCCTTTTCATTGTATACTGCCAAATCTGCTTGCAAAGAAAAGCCTTGTTAAGCAAAGCAAGACACCTAACCCCCAACCCCCTATTTTTCTTATCTAAGCAAACAATGTCCCACTTCACTAAATGAGAGTCTCCCTATAAATTCCCTCCACCCCAAGGGAAATCTCCTTTGAATTTGTTCCAACCTCATTCTCACCTTCCTCGGCATTTGGAAAAGTGACATAAAGTAGATAGGTATGCTAGATAAAGTGCTTTGAATGAAACCAAATAAGGTTCCATTAACTAGAACAAACAAGTATGTCATAGATATGCACCATTTTATCCATCTAATCCACTTTTGACCAAGCCTCATCTTGGCTAAGACCATAATTAATAAGTTTATATGAGATGATTGTAGGTCTTTTCAATGTCCATCTTGAAAATAACCCCCATTTTGTTGATCTTTAACCTTGAAACAATGGCTTCATTAGCAATAAAAACTAGGTCTAGAATCTATCTGCCCACCCCTAAAAGCATGTTGATAGGCTGAAACCACCTTTCAAACAACTTTTTTGAGCTTGTTTGCCAACTCCTCAGCTAAAATCTTATATAGTCCACTTACAAAGTTAATGGATTTAAAATCTTTCAGATTTTCTACACCTCCTTTTTTCAAGATCAAAACTAGGAAGGTGACATTTAAGCTTCTTTGAAAAGAGCCTTGGTTGAAAAACTCCTTAAAAAACTAAACACCTCGAGCTTAACAAAGCCCCAAAATGACTACCAAAAGGGCATAGTGAAACCATTTGGCCTAGAGCTTTATCCCCTCTCAAATTGGAAAATGAGGAAAAGCCTTCTCTAAAAAAGGCTCTTTCAAACTTGTGAAGTCATCACTCTCCTAAACTTAAAAGCTCATTCCTCTAATGTTTGATCTCCAATCTTCTAATTCAAAAAGGAGGAATTGAAAGGCCCTGCACACCTCATCCTTTATCTTAGCCTCCTCAGACAACCATGCATCATTAACTCTTCATTTAGCCTATAAGTTTCTTCTGCTACAGCCATTTTGTGGGAAAATTTGGTGTTTTTGTCCCCATCTCATAACCAAGGACGAAAATATCGGGATATATCGTGTATCAAAGAAAATGGATACATATATAGGTAAGATATATTGATTAACGGAAATATTGGATTTTATTAGGAAAAATTGTCGATATATCGACAATATATTGATGATTTCCGATAAATCAATGACACAACCAAAAAATCAGTCATGGATGGAAACAATCACCGAAATTTCAACTATAAATCGGTGATATATCGGCAAAAAATTGGCGATATATCAATGATGTCTAATGCCCAAACTTTTAATTTTTGTCTAATGGGCCAATGTTGGATCAACCCAACCAATCTATACATGATGACTTTTAAATCTTCTCTAATGAGCCAAATGATGGATGAAGCCTAATGAGTTAATAGATGTTCCAAAGGCAAACTTAGGCCTAACCAGCCCATCTATTGTGGCCAGGTGCTATATAAGGCGGCACCTTAAATAGAAACTATAAAATTTTGCAATCTCTCAAAGTTTTGATGTGGAATTGTGCTCTTATTTAGACAAAATGAAAAAATCTCATGCAAGATAAGGACTCAAACTCAAGTACTTAGGTTTAAAACAAATGGCTTATGTCGTTAAGCCAAACTTATTTTATGATATACGTATGCTTAAAATTGTTTATATATATAACTATTATACATATATTTTTATATATTATTATATATTTTATAAATTAATTAAAATAAAATTATTATAAATAAGTTAATTTTAATTATCTTATAATCTATTTTGTATACTAATTAAATATAAGACAAACATAAAATCATAAATAAAATTATCAATATTTTTAAATAAAAATATTTTGTGTCAAAATATCCACCGATATTTCCCTAATATATTCGATATATCCATAAAATCTAAGTTTTAATGTATCTGTAATTACTGATATTTTCATCCTTACTCGTAACCACGATTTCTAGATTTTTGTCTCCACATGGTTTCTTCCATTAAGACCCACTTTCTGGACTCTTCCAAAGGCACATATTTGGCCTTTACTTGTTCAACTGAAATGACTAATTCTTTCTCCTTAGTATCCCAAAACCAATATGAGATAGAGCCTCTAATTTTATGGTTGCAACATTCCTAAAAACATCTTTGTTCCACACTTTAAGATCCTTTTTAAGGGCCTTTAACTTCACTACCAAATAATGACAATAAGATCCATTTACATTGTAGCTCAATTACTGATTTCTTACAAGATCTTTGAAACCATTGAAATTAAGCCACATATTCTCAAATCTAAAAGCCGACTTGCCTTTTCTTACCATCCTTAAGAATAATGAGGGAGTGATCAAAAATTGGTTGTCATAAAACACTCTAAGTTAGGCCCAAAAAATGGTTCTCCCACTTTTCTAAGGCTAAGAAATGGTCCAATCTTGAACAAGACTGAGAACTTTGTCCTCCACTCCACGTAAAAGTAAATCCAAAAAGAGGAAGATCACTCAAAAAATTCAAATCCTCTATTATATCTGAAAAATGCCTCATTTACAAAACCTTGAGCAGTTTCTACTTTCTCCAAAAAATCTAATCAAATTAAAGTCTCCACCTAAGCACCAAGAATCTTCCCTCAACCCTACTCTGCTCAAAAATCCTCTCTACTCCCTTTAGACCGGTCCATACACCTCAGTGAACATCTAAACGAAACCATCTTCACAGTTTTTGAAATGAAAGGAGATAGAGAACACTCCCACTTACATATCCATCAACTCCAACACCTTGTTGTCTTAGAAAAACACAATGCCTCCTACCAAAACCTCTGCCTTCCACTGCCCCCCATTCCAAAAATCTTCCCATACCCAAACTCCTAACCAATTGATCCAATGTCTCTTGTACCTTGGTTTCTTAAAGGCAAACCAAATCCACTTTCTAAGACCTAATCATAGCCTTAATTAACTTCCTTTCTCCCCATCATTGGCTCCTTGCAAAGTTTTTGACATGTGAATACCCTAGTTCTTCATAAAACACTACAAAATTTATAATTTGAGAGGACTTACCAAGTTCAAATGTTTGGACCTTACATTGTTTTCATTAAAACAAATCCTCCATTTCTCTTTAATCCCACATCTTTTCCCAAAACTCTCAAATAAATGACCATCAACACATAAAATAATCAGATATCAATATTTTCCTATCCATACCCATGCAAGTTTGTTACATCCCTATCAAAGATGAATCAGTATTATTTACAAAAACTCATTGTGCCCATCAGTGTTGTTCATATCAACAATAGAACAACTTTACAGGCAATCAATTAGCAGTAAACACAATCATATTAAAAAAATAATGGTAAACACAAATAAAAAACAAAGTCAAAGATAATCAAGTGATATCATCTTCTCCATTTACTAAATAGGTTCTAACAAATCAAACATAAATGTCCTGGGCATGATAAGGCTTACCCCAGTCAACGAAAGTGATAAAAATAACAACGAAATATATGTTTTAAATTATTAATCATTTAGAAAGGTAGACTATTAAAAAAATAAAAAATAAAAATAAAAATAAAAAATCATCATTTGGAAAGGTATGAGTAAAAAACCATAATCAATCACCTGAATCGCTTTTCCTCACCACAAGTGATTATAGCATAAGGATCAGACATGCCATTCAAGTTTGCACCAATAAGATTCTTAGCTGCCAACAATTCTAACTGAAAAAACATGGAAGCACCATCTCCTTGTCAACAAAAGGAATGCAAAAGAAGCAACCCATAAAAGATGAATTCTTCATATGATTATTATGTGCCAACTTTAATGGATAAAAATGGGAAAAGAAAAATCATACTTAATACAGCACTTTTAACTTTAAGACAAGAAATGCAAGATCCAAAATACCTTGATAACATATGCAGAATTGGTTTGAGGATCTCCCTTCAGCTGGCCCATCTACAAAATAAGTGCAGAACTGCATGTCAAAGAAGTGGAAAATTACTCCATGAGAAAGATAGCATGCAAACAAAAGGAGTTTCCACAAAGTACATCAATTAGCTTCAGCATTCAGTTCTAACTTTCGAGATAATCAAGTTTAAGAAGATAGTACAATCACATACTCAAACTTAAAGAGCAATATTTGTGCAACAAATGTCTATCATATGATACCAATCCGAAAACCTGTTTCATAGAATGCCATTACCCAGCATAACATTCAAATACCACACACTGCTATTAATTTTATTTTGCATTAAATGATTAATTAACATATAAAAATTTAAAATTGTGCAAAGGTTGAAACCATTGCTAGTGAGACAATTGAATAGTAAATTACCATTTTATTTTTGTCATCAAATGAACAATCTTAATATTAATGGGATTTGATAAGTAATTTAACAGTCTTATAACTATTTGGAGAGATAGGAGAGAGAATCCTTCATATGTTTTCTTAATAGCATAGATAAACAAATCAATTCAAGAGGGTCAAGTCTCAAACTAATGACAAACATAACATTTTCAATACATTTTATTTTATTTATTTGTAATGAAGCCCACATAGTAAATTACCATTTTTTTTTTTGTCATGAAATTGACAATCTTAATAACAAGGGTTTCAGAAAAGTAATTAAATAGTCTAATGACCATTTGAAGAGACGAAGGAAATAGAATCCTTCATTGGCTTTCTTAAAACTGCAGATAAACATACAAACTCATATAAGAGGGTCAGGTTTCAAACTAATGGTAAATGCAACTTAAATCTACCACCACCAATATTGGTTCATTATTTGGTGAGGTTCAATGGAACCAAGAAATTTGGACAAGGTACTGATATAAAAATGAAAAGAATACAATTCTAATTATTATAACTCACAAACTGAGAAATGTGGCTATTGATACATTTTCAGTGCCTACATTACCATTAGTTATGGCCCCAAATCACGGCATCTTAGGGATAAAATTTGAGTGGAGTTGGATGAAATTTGTCCATTAAGTTACATTATCTTATAGAAGGGTAATGAATTCATTGAAGTTGGATAACAAGCTCCAAGACCTGGTGGTTGTGGACTGTCATCCTGTTAGGAGGAGGGATGTTTCCCCTCCCTATGAGAACACATGACTCAAAATCTATACTTCATTTGTTTATCAAATGTTGGAGTGATGAGTGCCGAGTAGTAGGGTAGGAGGGTTATAGATTTTTGCAAAAGCTGAAGTTTTGTTAAAGCAAACTCAAGATTTGGAATAATGAGTACCTAGAGAAAGAAAAGCCTAGATGCTCAAGAAAATTGAAATATTCATGCCCTTTAGGAGTTAAGCCACGTGATGAAGGACTTGAGATATATCAGAATTTCAAGAAAATTTGAGCCTGAATCTTGAGATTTTTCTCTTAGCTATATGTGTAAGGTGATTTTAAGGTGCCCAAGAGTTCCCTATTGCAGAGGAAAGAAAATGGTGGAAGAGAACCTTTCAAGACAATGGAATTAAGGATCATTAGATAAGGATAAGGCTTTGAGTGTAAACAATCTTAAAATGTCTTTTTACCACAACTCTTAACAGATCCTTAGAGAATACATCTTGAAGGTCCTTCCATAGTTTCCAAGAGCTTAGATGGCTGGAAAAAGACTTAGTTGTACTTATGAGCCATAATCAGTCTGCTTAAATTCTGCTTACTCTATTTAAAGAGAAATACAATTTTTTTAGAAAAAAAAAAAAAAAAAAAAAAGCCCTATTGTCAAGCTTTTGGAAAGGTTGTAGAGACTAGATGGAGCTATCTTAAGATCTAAAAAGAAAATTGCCTCAACAATCTAAGTTTATTCAGAGATATAGCAATGGGATAGCAACAGCCAACTATAAGCTAGCTTGGACTGAACTGGATTAAACTAAGCTTTAACCATTGTGGTAGGGAAAAAAGGCATCTTTGTTGAGGATTAGAAATCTTATAGTGAGGTCGAACCCTTGAGTCATACATGAATTTCAACCCCCCTGTGATGAGAGATCACAGAAGATAACAGAAAAAAGATAGGTCCTTGGCAATCACACCAAGATTCTTAGGCAATCACACTCAGGATTTCTTAAAAAATCTTACTTAGGGAAGACGATCACACCTTAAGAAGCTAAAGAGCTACTAAATTCTCAATAATTCTTTTCATTAAAATTGAAATAGACTTATAGGAAAAGGAATACGACTCCTTATCCTAATCAAATTAGAAACTAATACAAATAGAACTTTGATTAAAAAAACTAAATAAAATTTTGGCTTTGAGTTAGGAAGTGTTTAGATGCAGCCTCAATGTCTGTATTAGACTTTGTTGATCTGTTGGGCACTTTCGGATAGGAGGGAGGCGCTTTTTGTTACTCTCTCCTGCTCTTTTACCATTTTGGCTCCCCTTGTATACCCCTAATGTACTTCGGTGTGCCTTTTTTTGTTTAGGGGCTGTTGATGATAATCTTATTTGCAAACACCTTCACCTCTTTAAGCACAATATCAAGAAACAATGAAGAAAATAAAATCTTGAATCATCCATTATATGCAGTTTAACATTTTTATAATCCAGAAAATGAAAGGCTTGTCTCCAATAGCCAAATAATTATGTGAGGCCCTGTAGCACGGACAATTTGTTTTTCACTCCAAAGATTAAAAATGCAAAATTCAATCTCTCGATTTCTTTTTATTTTCTTTTCATTCACTACATTTCTCTGCAACCAAGTAACGGCTACAAGGTTGAACAAGCTATCGCTAAACTTCCATTTCATTTCATTTATTTTATTTTATTTTCTTTCTTTATATTCGCTATGGTTCTCCGCAACCAAACAAAGACTTCAACGTCAAACAAACTTCAAACCTTTCATAAACCCGATCAACTCTACATCAAATGCAAAATTACACATTACAACCAAAAAACCATAATCATTCAATAAATTCAATCAATTAAAAAACAAGCTAACTTCTCCACATAACAAACCAAAATAAATTCTTTTCCAAATTAATCTAATATTACCAAATACAACACCAAAAAAGAAAAATCAATAAACGCCAACCAAACAAAGTAAAGTCAACCAAATTGACCTTGACATTATCATCGATCACATCTCCCGCACCAATCAGGCCCTCTCCGGTCGCCTGACTCTCGTCTATCTCCCCATTCCCGTACGTGAAAAACCAGTACGTAATAATCACAAAAACCGCAGCCGCGACGGTGATCTCCACTTCCCACCACGTCGGCACAAGAAAATGGAGCGCCTCCTCGATCATCTCTACCGAGAATCCGAATTCGCTGCGGAATCGATCTTAGGGTTTCGGAAGAAGAAGAAGAGAAAGATTCATCGGAGAATTAGAAGAAGAAGAGTGATGAGCATTAGAGAGAAAGAGAGAGAGAGAGAGAGGGAGAGGGAGAGGTGGTCAAAGGAAAATGGTAAGAGAAAGGGGGAGTGTTATAATTACGATTTTTGACGAAACTACCCCTGTAATTTTGGGGTAATCTCGGGGGTGGTAAATGGGCAGGAGTGTAATATTGGCGAAATACGTGGGGAGTTTTGTGGAAAGATTTCAAAAGAACTGCCTCTGCGTAACGCCTATGAGATTTTCCATGGCTTTTTGCTGTTCGGTCCCTGCATATGTCCATATTTCCTTTCGGGCCCAGCAGTTTTCTCATTTCAAGTCTGCCTTTTTTTGCGGAAAATATTTTTATTTTTAAAAAATATTGTTTTTATATTAATATAATATTTAAATAAATTAATTTCAATTATCAACACAAACATAATATGATTATAACATTTAAATCTTCATATTAACGGTCAAAAAACATGAAAAACATAACATATTCCTATTATTCCAATATATCGTTAATTTTATAAATTTAAAAAATTATATTTAATGCTTAAAATATTGGTTATATTTAATCAAATTATGGTTTCAACTATTATATAATTTTTAATTTTTATATATTAATTTCGTTCGAAAAATTAGTAGGCTAGTTTTTTAAATTTGTATAATAAAGTGGAATAATAAAAATTATTGAGATTTTGATGGTGTTTTTTGGTATTATTTTGTCTAAATTTTGACCGGTCTTTCGTCAGCTCCTACCTTCAACCACGACCAAACCGCCGCCCAATACCGTTGGTCTTTCATGGCAAATTAAAACGAGTCAAACTGAATTTATGTAATCTAGCATATTTTTAGTAATAATTTCATCAGATATGGTTGGTTATATTTATGATATACCATCATCACCGGGGCTATTAGTCTCATTTAAGTAAATTTGCATGGAGTTTTTAAAACACGTGTAAGATCATTATTAAAATCATTAATCAATTTATTAAAGTTAGTTTAGATTGAAGATACCGACATCATGTATATTATATTTTTTTTATTCGTATTGATGTATTCTAAAATCGACATAGATATAGAACTTTGTAAATTTCATCCCAAAATGTGTCTAGTTGCGTACGTAGTTCACAATCCCATCGATTCATTTGTTGCATTTGGAAGTACTTGTATACGTGGATTAGGGAAATAAGTGTTGTCTCTTTGACCTAAAATTTCATAATTTTCATATTTACATACAAGAGACATCATATCTCATATCGGTTATAGAAAAAGTTTTTATCGTTATATATGTAGTGAGCTCATATTAACTAGGGAGGACAATGAATTGGGTTGGAAATTAGTCATCATCATTCTTGATATGGTCTATTATTTAAATTGATTCTCATATCGGTTCAAACAATTTTTTAAAACATTTCATTTATTTTTTTATTTTAAAAACATGTTAATTACATTAAAAATAGATATAGTTTATAATAAAGAAATATTATGAATTTATAATTTTATTTTTACTATGAATAATTTTGATGTGAATTCTAAAATATTTAAATAAAAATTTACTTTTTCCATAACAATTTAAATTATTTTAATTATATATAAAAAAACAACTTAAATTATTATTATTAATTTTTTTTTATAACCATATATGTCCGAGCTAGTTTACGCATACCTCAACTGATCTCACGGGGCTTTGAAGTTAAGGACCAAGTAAATCCTTTAATAGTCATAACAAGACTCGAATAGGTGACCATTGAGAAGCAAACCTAAAACCAAATCAAATGAGCTACCCCCTCGAAGTTAAATTATTTCTTTATGCTTTCATAACTTTTAAATTGGAGGAATATTCAACCTCAAAGTATAATACAAGAAAAAATCAAAATAAATAATGATATAGTAACACTATTTGAATTCAATTTTTATTTTATACATGTGAGTAGTATGTAGTAACAAATATGATATATATATTTAACTAAAATCTGTAAGGTTAAGGTTTTAGGAAAATTTATATTTCAACTTATTATAAAAGTTTGGTTCAAAAATTTAAATTATAATAATTAAAATGCGACTGAAAATAATTAAAAATCAACAAACTTACCATTTATGACAAATTATGTGTTTTGATTTTAAATGTATTTGTATATCATCCATTTGTAACTAGATATATCATCATCATCAAGTTATTAAATTTAATAGAATATTATTATATACTTAAGAATAATATGTAATTTTCTTTTAAATGAATGGAAAATATATCTCCATTAAATTTAATAAAAAAACGATTTTTATTTCTCTATTCTAACAATATATTGTTTTTAAGAATAAATTTGAAGTGTTGTCAATAATTTCATTGTTTCAAGAATAAATTCGAAGTGTTTTCAATAATGTTTTTTCAAATATAGGTAATAATTAAAAATATAATAATTATTTAAAAAAATTTTATAAATAAAAGACTGTGTGTTTTTTTTTATAGTTTTTTTGCTGAAAACAAATTATTTTTAGACTTTAAATTAGTTTGTCTTTCTATTTTTTCATGACTTATTATAAATTTTTGATTGAACATAAAATATCAAAATATTTGATTTTTTCTAAATGCAAAAAGTAATATGTTGATTTTTCTTTACTTTTTAATACTTAATATAAACAAAATACTACAAAAACAAATAACTTAATACTTACAATTATTAAGTATTTAAATTATATTTAGAATTAAGTAAAAAAAAAAAAAAACACTACTTAAGTGTACTATATACTCGCATATAATAATAATAATAATAATAATAATCAAAAACTAATAATAGTAAACCGCAGTCTCAAAATTGTATATATATTTTTTTTGTTTCATGTAAAAAATACCGTCAATCAAAGACCATTATATTACTTGTATACTCGATCTTACTTTTATCCCACTGCATTATACGTAACATCTTATTACTTTATACCTTATATCCGATTTTATTGCTTTATAACTTGATGTATGTTGTATCATAAAATTTCATCATACATTTGAATAATCCAAATTTAAAATTTGTTCCCATACAAAATTGATAGGATATATTTTTTCTTTTTATTAGATGTATAAGATGTGATACTGATACCATACTACTTATAAGATTGGAGAACAAAATATATATTTATATTGGAAAAAAGATTTACATTTATTTTTTTACACAAAAAGAAAAATTTTCATGAGGACACGTGGCCTTAAGGACCCAATGAAAAGAAGCCAAGTATGAAAAAGTCATAGTCAGCAAGAAGAAGGAAAGCGGGAATAGATGATACTATGATAGTAGGGACTTAGGTTTACAACTCGACAACGTTCACTTCTCTCAACTCCTCTCACCCGAGCGGCCGCCGCTCACGCCACCGCTGGTACGCACCTCTCCCTCTATACCCATCAAATTTCTTAGATTTTTGGGTCATCTCCTAGTCGTAATCTTCATTTCACTGGTCTCACTGCTTCTATATTATGTTCTTCTCCATCCCATTCCTGCAATTGAGTATATATGTGTGCATGCATGTGTGTCTGTTTTTTTTTTTGCTGTCTGGATGGAATTGACATATCTGTAATGCAATGGTCTTCATGGTTTTTGCTATCTTGATACTGTGTTATATACTGGAAGTGGTGATTGGTAATGCATTTTGAGTGTTTCCGTTTGTTGTTTTTACATGGGGTGGTGTGGGTTTCGGTTCTGGTTACTGGGTTTGCGGTAGAACATGTGAATGATTGTTTTAGAATGTGGGGTTTGTGGTTTTCCTGTAGCATGGTTTACGTTTGTTGGGAAATTCGATCAAAAGGGGAAATGTGCTTCTTTGTTGATCATTATGATCCCAATTGGGTTTGTTTAAAATTATTTATAAAGAGTCATAGACCTCTGTTTTTTTTTTTTTTTTCCTGTTCAATATTGTTCTGTCTTTGGTTCTGAGGTCGAATTGGTTTGTGACCTAAATTGGGTTTGTTTCGGAATCAGCTCAATCACCTGTTCATATATTATATGTATGTGAGTGTGTACATGCAATTTGTATTTGTTCTTTAAATGGAAACTGATATATTTGTAATGCAATGTTCTTCATGGTTTTTGTTGTCTTGATACCCTGCTAGATACTTGAACTAATGTTGAGTAATGCATTTTGGGTGTTTTTGTTTGTTGTTTTTTATATGGGGTGGGTGGATTTTGGTTCTGTTATTGAGGTTTGTGAGAGCATGTCATGATTGCTTTAGCAGTTAGGGTTTGTGGTTTTTATGAGCATGCTTAGGTTTTTTTTTTTTTTTTTTTTGGAGAATTCATTAAAAGGGGAAATGGACTGTTTTTGTTGATCATTATCATCCCAACTAGGTTTGTTTTAGGATTATTTATGAAGAGTCTTAGACCACTTTTTTTTGTTCAATTTTGCTATGTGTTTAATTGTGAGGTTGAATTGGGTTAAGATCCAAATTGGGGTTTTCCCACGTCATCTGGATCATCTCTATATGTAAACATCTGTTTACTTCTTGTTGTTTAGATGGAAATTGATAAATAGTAACAAGGCTTATTTTCAATGTTTGATATTCTCTTGACAATGTTAAATTGATAGTGGGTAATGCAATTTTGTTTTTCCTTAGTTTCTTACACTGGGTAATATGTATTAAGGTTTTGTTTATGCAATAGATCATGCGAACAAATTTCATTTGGTTTGTATACAAATGTGGGGTTTGTGGTTTTTTCAAGCATGGTTTAGTTGTTTAAACAAATCAATTTGAAAGGGGAAATAGGCTTGTTTTATTGATAATCATACTCCTAATCGTTCTTTTTTTAAAATAATTTTTTGGAATCATAGTCCACTCTTTTTTTTTCCACGCCATTCTTTTGTTAGTTCTGAGATTGAATTAGGTTTGTTCCCATATTAGCTCAATCATCTCACTACATATATGTATGTA
Source organism: Vitis rotundifolia (assembly GCA_030254885.1). Classification (NCBI taxonomy): domain Eukaryota; kingdom Viridiplantae; phylum Streptophyta; class Magnoliopsida; order Vitales; family Vitaceae; genus Vitis; species Vitis rotundifolia. The sequence continues at coordinate 21,736,090 of CM058155.1, forward strand.
TTTAATTGTTGTCATTTAGATGGAAAACCATATATTTGCAATACAATGTTTTTCATATTTAGTGTTCTCTTGACATTGTTAAATTGGTGGTTGGTTATGCGTTTTGGGTTTTTTAAAATTTATATGGGATGATATGGATTTTGGTTCTATTTAATGGGATATGGTAGATAATGTAAACAATTATTATTTGGTTAATATCCAAATTGGGTTTGGTTTTTGAAGGTGCTCTCTTTCTCTCTCTAAGATTCAATTGAAAAGGGGTATTTGGGCTTATTTGGATTCAGTTATGTTCCCAATAGGATTTGTTTTGACATTGATTGTGAATTATAGACTGTTCTTTCTTTTCGTTTTTTTTTTTGACAACATCTTTCTGGATGGGTGGCTGTATGGATTTTTTTGTTGACATTGAGTCTTTGACTACCATTCCATCTTTAGTTTTGTGTGCAAACCCTTCATTCTCGGCTGGCCCATTAATGAAGACAACCATTGTTGCAAACTATTATAGTGATTAGAAATGGTTACATTTGATGAGAACCTATAGTTGACTGTATACCATGTGGTAGTGATGTCTTGCTTTAAATGGTGATTTGTGGTGTTCCTATGCAAAAGGGTAGCTACCTTAATGTGCTGTATGATAAATTCTCCTGTTAAAATATTTGAATGAATATAACTGGAAAAAAAGGGATACCAAGAAAACATCTTAGTGGTATTGTATTAAATGACAATTTAATGAAGATTTGGATGAAATTGGCAAATCAATGCAGAACTAGGGCCTATCCCATTCTTTTCTTCTCTTTCTTTAGGTTATGCTTGGTTCCTAAAAAGTACCAAGGAAAGAAAAAAAGGTTAAGGACAATGATTTCCTCATGTTTAATTTTGCCATGGAAAATACAGAAGGAATAAAATATTATTAAAATAAGTTAGAAACTTATGTTTTTTAAATTATTTAATCTTTATATAGAAGAGTTAAAATAAGTGAAACGAGTTTGAAGTAGTATATAAAAATAATTTATTGGCTTCAATTTTTTTTTTTCTAAATTTTCTTTCACCTTCTCTTCTTTTACTTTTTCTCTCTATTTTCTTTCCATTGCATCTTCCTTCAGATTTTTAGGAACCACGCATAGCCTTAAATTTTTGTAATCAATACCTAGTTTCATATGTTATCTTCCTCTATGTATGGTACTTTGTTGCTTTATTTGATATTTTGGTCAATTAGGATAACTATAACTAATACGCTGAAGAGACTTCCATTACAGAATCCAAATTTCAACATATTTGCTTCATTCGTATTTCTTTGACATAATCCTAATCTTGATTTTTGTTTGAAGTCTCTAGATGAAAGTTCTTTCTACCCTCTCCACATAATGTTTCTTCTTCTCTTACTTTGTACTGAAGTTGGAAAGTGATTTGTTGATTTTAAAGATATGAAAAATTCAATTCATTCACTAATGTACACCCGCTTGAATCTGGCTTCAGGCAATCTGTGAAGGACCTCTGGTTTGAACGTTACTTGTTATAAAACAAACTGGACTTCATCAAGATTGCAAGATGGGTCTGGTTCAACCTTTAATGGATACTGATCTGGACAGCAAGTCACCCACAAAAGTTGTGCCTGATAAAGTTAAGTGCACGAGTAATTGGGAGGCCACCATATCTGAGATGGAAGCTATGTTGGATGGACAAAGTAAGGCTCCAGGGGGCGCTGAGGATGTGGAGGTCGATGTAACTGGGTGTGCAAATATTATTGACACCAAGTTGGCTGAAGCTGAAGACCCAGATGCCACTGAGTATTCTAGTTCCTTTGGTGATACCGAATCGGGAAATGAGAAATGTTCTGGATTGAGTGAAGCTGAAGTTGAGTCTGAGTACCGTGACCACAATAGTTTGGACTCCCCATTTGATTCATTTGGTCTTATGTTTCAAACAAGGTATGCTTTTCATTTTTCCGTACTTGTACTCATTAACTCTCCTTTGTTTTAGCAAGGGAAACCTAACCTTCAAGAATTCAAGTTTTTAGGAAGTGTATGGCTTGTTATTCTTAATTTTAAAACCATGTCATAGAGTCATATACTAAAAACTTAGAATGATTTTCACAGGTGAGAAGTTACATTGATTGAAACTTTGGTTGCTGGAATAAATATTATTTATTTTATTGATAAGTGAGAAGAAACTTAATGTTACTTGCTGAGTTTAGATGGTAAGGTGAGGTCACCGTACTTCAAGTGAGGAAGTGATGAAAGCTAATGGAAAAGTAGGAGAAACAATCTCTTCCTAAGTCATCAAAGCATTTCTGTTTGATAGGTAAATATAAATTTCACTAGAAAAACTGGACAATGAAGCCTTATTCCAAACTCTACTTTGGGTAGGCTACATGAAATCCTTTTGCACTCTCTAGCTCTATGTATTGTCATATTCCATGTGAAATCCTTTGTAGTCACAGTGTTTCTCCTTGCGTATTCCTTGTTCTTTTGACATCTTCAACTTGGATTAAATCATTTCTCCATTCTGGTTTGTTTGCAGATCTTCATCGTCATGAACAAACCATCTTCAGCTACTATTCCTCATCTTGTTTTCAACTAATGTCATATCTATTCTTTTAGATGCAACTTATTTCTTATTCTTTCTCTTGTTGCCTCCATCTATCTTATCATCCTTTAGCTGTACTCAATTATTGAACATGTTTTCCTTAACTGCACAACATTCTGGACCATAATGCATAGTTGGTTTTATGTTTTTTTTGGAAAATTTTCCTTTTAACTTGATAAGCTGTTTTTTGTTAAATCCCTCTACTTTGTCTTGGAGCTGGCGAGGTCAACTCCCTTCCCATCAGACGTTATTTGGAATTCCTGGGTTTTGTCTAAAGCGAGCTTTTTACTTGGGAAGCCAATTGAGGAAAAGTATTGACGTTATATCAACTCCAAAGAAGAGGGTGACCACTGATGAGTAGATATTTTCTTTCTAAAATTGAAGGGAAATCAATTGATGACAGTCTTCTTCAACGTGCGAAATCAAGGGTTCTATCACAGTCGTTGTTCTCCCTTTTGGCGTGGTTTGGGTGCTCCCTTTCCACTATCCAATAAACTGTTTCAAGCTGGCATGACGCTTTTGTGGGGAGAAAACAAAAGAAGGTTTGGAGAGCCGCTCCTCTATGCATTTTTTTGGACAGTCTGAAAGGAAAGAAACCATTGTATGTTTGAAGACGAGGAGCATTTTGATCATAAATTGAACTATTTGTTCCTTAATAATCTCTTAGCATGGGTTGGGATGTATATTAAAGAAGGTTCAAGCCTTTGATTGATTTTGTAGATTGGTGGGGATCTTGTTGAGAGAGAGTTGTTTCCTGTGTTCTCTTTTTTGTGGCCTTGCCATTTTGTACTCATTGTATATGTCCTGTGTACTTTGGTATACTGTTTTATGATCTTGTAACACTTCAAATGCACTTCTCTATTTCATACACGTAGCTTTGTTTCTATGATCAACATCATCTTTAATCTCTCTGCTATTTTTTATAATCTGTACGAATACTCTTGTTAGATGTTCATCCCCGGTAAGTTGGTGTCATCTTATGCATTCAGTTATCTCTGGTTCCTGCTTTTCAGGAAGAAGAAGTTGACAAGTCACTGGAAGAAGTATATACGTCCTCTAATGTGGCGATGCAAGTGGGCCGAATTGAAAATTAGAGAGTTTAAATCTCAAGCTGCAAAATATTCCAAATTGCTTGCAGCCTATGATCAGCGAAAACAGCTTGAATCAGATCAATTCACATCAGAAGGTTTTGATTCAAAATCATTACCATTTTCTAATCAAAATTACCGGATGAAGGCTATGAAAAGGAGGAAAAGAAAGAGAATTGAAGAAACAACCGATGTACCATCATATATGCTGAATCATAACCTTTTCGGCTATTTTGGTATAAGTTTCTTTTTTATACATAGCATTGTTTTGGTGTTCAGTCCCTAAAACTGTGCATACTTGACTCTTTTATGCAACATATTACAGAAAATAAAAGGTCTGATGCAGATAGTTCCTCTATGGTTGACGATTTTGGTAATCCGGGTAAGAACTTCTGCTAACTTTGGTTCTGGTGTTGCTAATTGTATGTTTTTCTTCAACCATCTTCGTAGTTGCAATTGTAGTTGAATGTGATTGGCATTTACTTTTCCAGAATTTATTTTGAATAGACCCCTTATCTTTTTTCCCATTAAGTTCAGTATCTATTTGAGCAGGAATTTCCTATGTTTTTTACAACTATTTTATATTCATCCACTTCATTTCAGTCCAATGTTAAGCAGATGATCTCAAGTTCACATGAACTTGAGCTGTGTCCAAAGTATATATATATATATATATTTTTTTTTGATAACCGTGGATGTATGGGCCAGCTTACGTGCACCTCGACTAATCCCACGGGGTCCTGAAGTTAACGACCAAGTAAATCTCCAGTGGCCTTGAGGGGGACTCGAACTGGTGACCATTGGGGAGCAAACCCAAGGTCGGACCAACTAAGCTATGTTTTTTACAACTATTTTGTATTCATCCACTTCATTTCAGTCCAATGTTAAGCAGATGATCTCAAGTTCACATGAACTTGAGTTGTGTCCAAAGTATATTTGATTTAAAATTGTAAGGATTTTCGTTTTTTTTTTTCCGAGTATACAATCACAAACACCTAAAATGGTTTCTCTTCCTCATGCCTCATGGTATAATCCACTTAAGTCACATGGTTTATTGAGATGAGCTTAGGGTCTTGTCCTCCCAACTATAATTGTTAATGCATCTGCTAAAGCCTATATTGATTATTAACTTTGTATTTTCTTTATTGTGTATTATGAGATGTATTTAATTTCTCCTTTCAAAGAGATATACTTTATTTTTCTAATATTGACAGAAATAGAGGAAAATGCACAAAAATATGCAATAAAAAACATAAAAGAGTAACGCCCATTCTTTTGACTGTTGATAAGAGGGTTCTGAGTTGGAAAGGTCAACTACATGGATGGTGAGGTGCATCTGAGTTTGAGGAGAGTGGGCATCAGGTTAAGTTAATCCGGAAGTAAACACAAGGAAGTTCTTGCAAGTATGGAGAAGTGGGTTCAGACAGAATATTTTATCCAAAGCCCTGGTCTGAGTTGGTTCTATTCATGCCAAATAGTCGTAACACTGCTGTTTTGTCCAACCTTAGTCCTATATGTTATGGCTCCATCTAACCCATCTAACCCAGCTAACTTGGATGGTTAGGAATTGGTACATTAGGTTGAGATCATTTGAGAAAAACGATGTATCTATTAGACTGTTACCATCCTTATAAAGCAGAAAGTAGGACACCAAACATTAGGAATCACCAACCAAAATGCTGAAAGGACGTGAGACTTACCAGAGAAAAGCAAAGGTAATTGTTTTGTGTTTACATCCCGCACAAAGGTAGATTAAATGGACTTAAAAGAAAAATCAAGAACACCAAGATTGCTAAATATCAAAGTCTGGAGAACAATTATCAGCTAATTATGTGACCTATCAAAAACAAAATTATCAGCTAATTATGTGCTTTAAACCAAAAGAAAGAGACAGAAGCAAACACACTTGCATGCGTTGGATAAGGAGTTGGAGCAGGGAAATGTAGGCTGTAAGACCCATATGAATTGAAAGAAAGTAAATGAAATACCACAACAATGAATAGTTGGTTGACTAACAAAAAGTAAATCTGAAGGGAAGATCATGACGGTCACAAGAACTGCCAGAATACTTAAGCTCCCTGAGAGGCAGTGGGAGGTGAACTGTTATTTGTTGAAAAATTTAAAGTTGAGAATACAAGGATGAGTAATATCCTTGGTGGATGTATTTGGTGTAATGTGACTTCAGTCACTGGAGTTGATGGTCAAGAATGCCTGAGGATGCTTTACAAAGCTGACATAACAGGTGAAGAAATTGTCATAGGAGTATAACTGATAGTTGTTTGAAGCATTGGGTCAAGCTGACCAATATTGACACTGATGCTATATGCTAAGTGCTCTAAAATTGAAGCTGCACAAGGAGAAAATTACATCGCAAGATAGAAAAAGTAATGGTGCCTGTGCTAGAGTTAGCTCGCCTAATAGTCTCTTTTTCTTTTAATGTTCATCAGCAGAGGATCTTGTAGAAGCTTTGAATGTCAGATTTCTATAGTACTTGGGGCATATTGGTGGGTTCTCAGTTATACAAATTTCCTTTAAAGTATTCCATGGGTGTACCTGTGTACCTCTCTTTCTCTCTCCTTGATAGTTTATACCATTTAAGCAAGGTGCTTGATTAGTACAGCTTGGTCTTTGTTTCAGATAATACTTCTGGTTTAAGGGTATCCTGGTTTTTTTACAAACAATTGATGGTTGTAGTAGTACTTTTAATTTACTCTAATTTGTACAACTTAATTAAGTTTGTAAAGTGTAGTGGTAATAAACCTACTCAGCAAGAGAAATGCTGCTGCTGTTGCTGCATTGTCATAACCCCCACTAGGATCTCTACAAATGTCACTACACCTTCCACCACTACCATTACCTTGCAGTTGATGCCACTGCATTAGGAAAAAACAATTCCATATATTATTTTGGATTTGAAAAATCACCTGTTACTTATCCAAAAAACAAAAAGGAAGCAAAATCATTGTTTGTAATGATTAATTTCATTGTTATGCACTTATAGTATCTGCATGGATATAGTATAAAGTACTCTCATATCATTAATTTCTAGGAGTATGTACCATGTTGTATTACTCTTACCTCTAATTATCTCCGAAACATTTATTTCAATTTTGATTCTGACTCTTGCTTTTTTATTTACTATTCTTTTGGACAGTGGTCACAGAACAGAATGCCAATGGTGACGATAATTTTGGCATTAGTGATGACTTATCAGTTTTGAAGTTTAGAGATGATGATGATCCATTAGAGCGGATCCTTTGTAAGATTGAAATGGCACAATCTCGGGTTCAGAAGCTGAAGGCTCAACTTGACATGGTAGTGCCCAAAAATGTTGTGAAGTTTTCTTCCTCTGAGAATTTGAGCCTTCTTGCACCTTGTGATGGGCAGACCAGCTCTGTCCATAGTCCTAATTTCTCTGCTGCCAATGGTGATGCTATATCAGGAGCTATATATCCTCCAACTGGACTGCTCTCGGAGTATGAAATGGGCGATCTGGTTATGCCTGAAAGTGCACTTTCAAGTTTTGGAGAGGCTGTTTCTGTTCCAGATATAATTGAAAGCACAACAAGACTGTTGTCTGCTGGTGATGTCACCGTGCATCCACTGCAGACTCGCGATTCATGTGAAGATGTAAGCATTCTTTAACTAAAAGGATTTTTTTTTTTTCCTATTTATGTATTCCGGGAATTTTCTTGCCCCAATCATGAGTCTGAAAGGCTTCCTTTTCTGACTTCAATTATATTTCTGTCATCATATTAATTTTATATTCTCACATTACTTATGAAATTCTCACTGCTGCCTTGCTTGGGTTTTCACTATTTTTTTTTTTTTTTGAATAATTTTCAAATCCAAAACTACACCATATGTTCCAGGATTGTTATTTTCAGTATGGTGTCAATTTGCCAACCCCATCAAAATTATTTTCTGACCATCCTCAATAATCCAGTTTAATCTCATACTTCTTCAATTATCCCATTCCCATCTAACCATTTTTTCTATCTCCTTGCATGGAGTGTCTAGTGGCACCTGATCTTAATAATTATATTTGTTTATGGTATGATTTTTCCCCAGCCAGTATTGGAATTTTCAGCTGTGGATTTCACTCACATCTGAGCTCACTTATTATCTTTGTGTGGTGGACAGTCTTTTTGCCAGAAACCAAGATTTTCCCCTTTTTCTCATAGCATTAATTCATGGATTAGCTTTTGAACCTGTAATCTTCTCCTGGAAGTGTTTAAGCCATCATGTTTACTTGGAGTTTTGATTTCTTCAGGGCGCACTCACTTCTTTAGATATGCAGAACAATAGGGAATTTCTTAAATGTTTTTGTTTCATACTATCTATGTCTGCAGATTATGGATGATATCACGATGCATAATCATGCTGCAGAAGGCGAGATGCACCCCTTCAAAAGCATCAATAACCAACAAACAGGAAGACATCAGGAACCAGATAGAGGTGAACAAGGAGAAAGCACCGATCCTCCTCTTGCTCCAGCAATGGAAGCTGACCCTGCAGCAAAAGCTGGGGAGCAATCAGCTCTGAAATCTTGTTTGGCTTCAGACTTTCATGTTCCTAAGAACAAGAGAAAGCGAGGGGAGCGCAAAGCTGGTTCAGCAGGTTGGAACCGCTGATGCTCAGGTGAGCTGTGTGGCTTGTCATTACAGTTTCTCCATACTTTACTGATTTACATTATAGAGTAGAATAGCAATGAATGGCAGCTTAGTTGGCAGCCAAGGCCCTCTCACCATGTGACCTTGGGTTTAAGGGCTTGTTTGGCAGTTGTAGCCTCTTAAGCTTTGTGTACCCAAAAAAAGGAGAATCAAACTCTTTGGTAAAATGATGATCATGGTAGACTATAGACATAGGATCCAAGCTTCTTAGTTTTTGGTGAAATTGGCTCAGTTATGAGCTATGCAGCTTCTGAGCATGTTTCCAGGAGCAAACTTGTGATCAGGCTGCATTTTACTAATTAGATATCAGTGATCGTCTATCCAAGCCGCTCTTTTCCTAACAACTTTAACTTTTAGGAAAGTTAGTAGCTTAACATGGTGTCAGCGTTCTGGTTAGCTAGAGGTTTAGAGTTTTCTCCAACTGTACTAGGGAGTTCTGATGCTTACAACCTTCAATCATGAAATGGGAGTATTAGGAATGGAGATTAGTTGGGTGTTTTTTTTTTTTTCTTCAGTTTCTTGAGCTGGATACGGTTGTTCTTTATGTGAAAAGCTTTGTAGGTGAAGTGAAATGGAGGTTAGAATTCCTTTCTTTTTGGCATTGGAATGAAATGAGTTTGAATTCTTGGTAAAAGAGATAAATTCTCATGATTTTTCCTCCATTGGATTGTCAACTTTTTTAACAATTCATATCACCGAATAATATGATTCATAAATACTTTTAATTTTTTAAAGAATAACATTCAATACCATTATATTCAATCATCAAAGACATACCGTTCAACCAACTTGGAGAGAATCATAGATTGCTTTTCTGGAACGATTCGTCTTTTTTTAATGCAACATATACTCTTCCTTGTATCACCTCTCTAAGCCTACTTGTAAACTAATGTCAAAATGAAAAAAAAAACTCATTACAAGACCCTCCTAATCCAATTCTAGACACTTTAAGATCCTTTCTAAATCCATCCGGTTCTATTTCAAATTAAGAGATGAATAAATAGATTCCTTTTTAAGTATAATATTCACATTTGGAGTCGAGAGATTGATAAATGAATATATCTCATTATAGCGATGGTCGCATTCTAAGGGGTAAAAGGGTCAAAAACCAAGAAGTGAGTTATTCACGAGAATCATACAAAAAGGTTTTTTAAAAAAAAAAAATCGATCATTTTTCCTCCTAAACCCTCATTTACCTTTCAAATATAAGAAAATTTAGGTCACAAGACTCTCAACAAGGCACAAGTGACCAAAATTTTGATTTACTTGGCTCAATGTTAATGCCAATGTTTAGTCACACACATGTGATGGACACTAGACCTAAATTTTAGAAAATAAAAGAGAGATCACAAGTGACTTTGTACAACAATCCTTTTGTTACTTTGTATGGGAAGCTCCCCTACACCTCTGAACCCCAAGTGGACAAAATGATTTCCATGGTCTACATTTACGAAAAAGAAAAAGAAAGCAAAAGATGAATGATGAGTGACAACCCTAATTTATTTCTGCTCCCATTTATTTTCACCTTTTTGCCTTTTGACCAGCAAAAGCATCCCTCGAAACTTTGGGTAATAATCCCTAAGACATTTGGTAAATTCTCATGAGAATTTGAATGCAGCCTAGGTTATTTATTTATTTATTTAATTTAATTTAATTTTTTATTTTTTATATTATATTATAAATCCGTTTTAAATTAGTCAACAATGGTGTCCCCAGACAATAATCTCCTTTTTAAAAAATTATATTGCATTCAAATTTTTTAATTTATTTTACTCAAAAGTAGTTGAGCAACCTTGGTGGAAAATGACACATTTCTTAAAAATAGGTCTAAAGCTCATATTAATATTAAAATACCTAAAGATATTATAATTGCATGTTGTTGGAAGGCTTAAAAGACAAGATGTTATTTAGAAATTATTTTTCAAAATAATTTTCTAATTTGAAAAATAGGATAAATTTTTTATTGAAACACTTTTTTTGAAAATTTGTAATGAAAATATATTTGTTTTTAAGAATTGTTTAAAATTATTTTCGAAAACACCGTCTAACAAACCCTAAATCTTGCTCTTCAAATTAAATAAAAATAAAAATAAAACATAGAAATGCCTTTTCTACCCTCCAACTGAACAATTTTAGAGTCAATTAGAAAGAGATATTTGAAAAAATTATACAATCAATTTTTTTTTTTTAAATTCAAGCATAATTTATTATTTTTTTCCCATAAAATATCATTAAAGATAAACCATTAGAAAAAAAATTAAGGTCTCGAATAAGTATTTATCGAATTTTTAATCTCTACTATCAAAAGTACATGAAAAATTTTTCATCATTGAGCAATGGTAAAAATAGTGAGATCATAGTATTAAAAATAAGATAATTAATCAACAAAATGAGATTAAAGAATAGATCAATGAAAGGAGAAATAAATAGATGGAAATTCTTTGATAGGTAACTTTTTCACATACCCTAAACCCATTTTCTCAAATTTTTATGAGAGATTATATTTCCAATCTCAAGAAACCCCCATGACCTCTAATAAACAAAGGTTTTAGTAGTACACTTGGGAGCAGCCCCAATCATCATGTCCTTTTCTCTTTGCAACAGCTTTAAGGTTCTGGATACAACACCACCCACAAAATGAATCATGATGCCATCCATTGGCAAATTATTTATATGTAGATTCATGAATGCTAACTACTAAATATTCACACCTCCCCATTTGCCCTTCCTTTATGCCCCTTTCACTACTACAAAAAATGGGGTTTCTTTTTAGGGTTCAAACTTTCAAATTGGCTAGTGTTCATACTAGATTAATTTCAAACAACCCACTTTTTATATACTGTTCACTGTTGTCCCTCCCTCTAATCATCACACATGACATGATAACTTATAAAATTATTTCAACCCCTTTTTGGAATTAGATCAAAAAATAATTTTTCCCACTTTGTATTTCAAGTATATATGTACATGGGTTATAATCATTTTCCATTAACCCAAAAGGTATGGGGGAGTATGATGAGATTGAGGTGGGTAAATCAATTAATACTTTAACATGAAAAAAGAAAGATTAATTAGGGTTTTGAGTTTGGTTCTTTATGATTGCACTAGGGCATGAAATAACTTATAAAATTATATTTATATTTTTAAATTTTTTGAATTTAAATCAATAAATTTAGATGTGTTTGGAATATACCCATGCATGTACATGGGTTATAATCATTTTTGTTTAACTCAAAAAGGATTATGAGTATGAGGAGATTGAAGTGAGTAAACCAATAACTTAACATGAAGATATGAGGAGTATGATGGGATTGAAGTGAGTAAATCAATAATTTAACATGCAAAAAGAATGATCAATTAGGGTTTTGAGTTTGATACACTATGATTGCAGAAGGGGCATTTGGTGAGGCCACAAAAATGAATGCCTCATACACTGATGTATGCATGGTTCCAATCATAAATACTAGCAAGTTCACATCATCACAAGTCCACATAAAGGGGGGTGTAGATGGGGGATTTGCTTTTAACAAAAGTGAGATCCATACATGGGTACTTAAGTAATTGCATGAAAAGCAACAAAAATATTTTTTGTCAATTTTTTATTTTTTTATTTTTTTATTTTTTACTTTGCCTTTGAGAATTGAAATTTGAAAGTCTAAAAATATCAATAGTAATCATGCCTGCCAAAGCAAAAGAGGAGAAGGGTTGTGTGAGTAATAAAGAAAAGGGGGAAAAAGAAAAGAAGCCACCAATGCCAACTCATCTTAGAGTCACAAAATATTGAACCCAAAAGTGGGTTGTGATCACTGCTCCCTTCCTCCTCTCTCTATACCCAAATGAACTCCCTTCCTCTCTCTCTCTGCAGCTCTCTCATTCTTCTTCTCCACCTCTTTTTCTTTGTTCATGCAAGATCCAAAGAACCCAAATACAAGGTATGCCCACTAACATTTACTCTCTTTTTCTCTCTTACACACTTACACCAAATCCCACATACACATATGGGTGATGCCAATTCTTTTTTGTGTTCATTCTTCTCTTCACTGCTCATCTATGTGCTTTATGGTGTTTTTGATTTGTGGGTAAGAGATTTTCAGTGGAAATTTTCATATTTAGGAGTTGTAGCAGGTGGGTTTCATGTGCCTCTCCACATGTATAATCTATATATGGTAGTGTTTTCAACCCAATGATGGATGTTTTTCAACTTTGGTTTTGGCCTTTTTTGTTTTTCTTTGGTGTGTTGTTTGAAATTTGAAGAGTTGGTATTTCACATGGTGATTTGATATGAAAGTTTATTGTGAGTGACTGATGGGATATGGGTTTTTTTTTGTTTAAATTTGAAATGAAAGAGAAAAGTTGTGTAAATGCAAAAAGAGAATGGTATTTCTCTGGTACATGTGTTGGGCCCTAGAGTGATGAATGTGGGCCTCACATATTACATGAGATTGGGCTATTGGGCTTAGGCCCACCAAGCCCATTGATGGTGGGCAGCCCATGTTGGTGGACACACATGAAATCTAGATTAAAAAGGTCAATGTAGTTGGGGCTGGGCTGAAGCCTTTTCAGCTTGAGGCCCACTTAGTGCCTCCAATGATGCGTGTACAAATGAATACAATTTCGTAAATAAATCGGTAAGAAGGGTTTTATATTATACGTGTGAACATAATCTCGAAAAAAGGAAAATTCAATCACATGAATTGGTAAAATAAGCATAATGGTCGCGTAGTAATGTTTTGAGTTAACAATATTACTTATTTTACATAATTTTTTGTTTGGTTAATGAGAAAGTGAGGAAAAAAGAAATTATTTGGAATGGCCTTTTTGGAGACCAAATGAAACATTAGTTCTCATTTTTTTTCTCTTGTTGCTTCTCTAGCCGGTATGCCATAGTGACCAAGTCAACATTTTGGATTCTGAAGATAAAATGTTGAATTATTCAACTTTGAACCATTTGACATTTGACTTGGTCTATGGGTAATTGGATTTTCTCTATCATGCCTTTTTGGGGGTTGAATTTTCCCATGCTCATATGTTGAAAAGTAAACAAATAATAACTTTTAGGTGGTTGATTTTTCCCCACAACACCTTTTGTGAAATTTAATTTTCCCATGTGAAACTTCTAGAATACACGCATGATGAAAAGCAAACAAGTAAGATGGCTTTTGGGAAATTGAATTTTCCCATGTGTTCTAACTTCTACCATACATGCATGTTGAAAAGCAAATAAGTAATATCTTTTGGGTATTTGATTTTTCCCTACAATGCCTTGTGGGAAATTGGATTTTCCAATGAAGTACAAGGCCTTTTGGGATTGATTTTTCCTTCCAATGCCTTTTTGGGAAATTGAAATTTTCTTTTTTCTTTTTTCTTTTTGGAAATTAAGCATTTATTTGAAAATAGTTTTCTCTTTTTTATAATTGAAAATAATTTTTAATTTTAAAAAATGTGTTTGATAAATTTTTAACTAAAACAATTTTTAAGAATTTGTTCTAAGAATAAATTTAAAGCGTTTTCAAGTATTTTTTTTCCAGTATTTTCAAATAAATTAAAACTATAGAAAATACTTTGAAAATTCTTATATTGTCTGTAGATGTGAATTATCTATAAAGAGAATAAATTAAGAAAATTATTTTTTATATTTGACTTCCTACATTAAATATTGTTTATAAAAATAATTGAAAAGTTTTGTTTCTAAAAACGGTTCTAAAAAATTATTTTTGGGAGTTATTTTTAAATTCTCGTATAAGTAATATTTATAAGGAAATTTGCTTTTGGGAAATTGAATTTTCCCTTCTTTTGGCAATTTTTTTTTTCTCATGTAGCTAATTGACTTCTACAATACATGCATGTCGGTTGAAAAATCTAATTAGAAGTATATCTCTTAGGCAATTGATATTTCTCTACAATGTTGCCCTTTGGGAAACTGAATTTTCCCATGTATTCCAATCAATTTCCACGTAAGAAAAGCTCATGCATGCCATGCATTTCTCATGTTGCAGGAAACCTTGGTACCAAAGAGCAATGGAGATGGCAACCCTATGGAAAACCATTTCCAAATCCACAGAAATCCCAACTGCAAACACTACTCTATGGAAGACCATTTCCAAGTCTACCGCTATGAGAACAACAACAACAACAACAACAACCACGACGAATCCCCATCGCCAAAAGCTTAGAAAATGCACCTCCCTTAGGGTTGCAACTTCCTTTACTAGGGTATGCCTATGTGCACCAATCTCCTCCTATACCGAGGTTTTTCGAGCCGAACTTCCACCTAGAAGGAGCAATAGTTACCCTAGATCAAAGCCATTTCCAAGCCCACAAGAAAGAATTTCCAACGCACGAATTAGCATGGAAGGAAGCGCGAGAGTTAGCGCAGAAGGAAGGCGAGTTTTTCGTGGAAAATCACTCACAGATGATGTTTTGATGAGGAGATTTGTTGTGGAAGAGGAGGCAATGATACAAGTTAGGAGGAGAAATCAAATGGAAGTTATAAGGAGGAGGACTGCAATGAGGAGGAAGAAGCTTGGGCCTAGTCCTCTTAGTAGAATGGTTATGGCCGAGGAGGAGGAATAAGGTTATAGTTGATGAGAAAAAGTTTTCTATCAAGTTTCCCAGTGTCCAAACAGTAAATTTTGATTTATTTTTCCCTCCCCCCTTTTGTTGTTTTAATTAATTGGAGTAATGGTGGTTTGTATCTTTATGGGATTCTTCTTGTTATATGATTTTTAGGAAGATCAAATGTATTCAAAAATCAGTGGAATTGAATGAATTTTGATTATCGGATTATTCTTAAATTAAAAAAAAAAAAAAAACTGTTATTGATAATATATTAATATGTTATATAACAAAAAAAAAAGTTTATTTTTGCATAAAGTTGTTTCCGAATGATGTTTGAAGAATTTCTTCAAGTGATTTTATAGATTTTTAAGAATAATTATTAAAATTTGATTAAATATTTAGGACTTATTTAATAAATGTTTTTCAGAATAATTCTAAAAAATAAAATTATAAAATAGTTTTTAAAAATTGTTCTATAATATTTTATATACAAAACATTATTTGAGAACCAAAAATGTTTTTAATTTATTTTTTTCTTTAGAATAATTATTAAAATTTTGCTAAATACTGAGCACTTGTTTGATGATAGTTTTCAAAAGTGATTTTGAAAAATAATTTTTGACAATAGTTTTTTAAAATTGTTGTATAATATTTTATAGACAAAACTTTGTTTTGAGAATTCAAAATGTTTTTAACTTGTTTTCTATATTTTTAAATACATTTTAAAAATAACTTTTATATATTTTAATAATTTTTTATTTTATATAATTATTTAAAAAAAAACAGTATTAAAAAAAACAAATAAAAGTAATTTAAAGATATTTTTTGAAAATACCTAATTAAACTTTTTAAGAATAGAAATTGTTTTCTATGTTTTTGTTGAACATGTTTTTTTTATTTTTTACATTCCAAAAGGCAAATAAATATTTTCGAAAATAATTATCAAATAAAATCTTAATTTTGTAAAGAAAACACTTTGAAGACTAAAAAAAGTATCAATTCTTTATAATCTTTATATGGGTTTGGTAGTATTTTGACTTATTTGTTCATCTTACAAAAGTTTATGTTAAACATCAAAATACATATTCATTATCGATAAAAAAAATTCTTGAAAAAGGAAACACGTAACCATAATATTCCCCTCACAACAAATTAGAAAAGCTCCAAAGGATTAAACAATCCTTTTCCTAATTATAGGTTAACAACCCTATCTAACTAAACTTAGAATCAGGGTTTGCTTATAAGCTACTCCAAACAAAAAATTACAAAAACAAAAAGGAAAAAAAAAACAAGGGAACAAATGAGGTGAACTTCCAAAACAAGAATTGTAGTTAACTAATCCCCATCACTCATGAGTCACACTTGACATGTTAGGTATTGTTTTGTGACCCCAATCATTTAATTCTTCCTTCAATCTCTTTTCTACTTTCTCTATTTATTTACTAATATTTTTTTTGTCAACTACCATATTTATTGGCCTCCTAAACCTTTCCTCTTTAATCATTTCTTTCATTTATGTTTTGGGTCTTTTTCTATTTTTGGGAGAATTTTTTTTGGATATTTTGGTTAGTGGGGGTTGGTGTGGTTGAGCCACCAAATGGGGCTACATAGAGTTCTAAAATTTTGAATTTTTTTTCCTTATTATTGAAGAGGCAAATTTGTGAGAGTATAATTATGTGATGATTATGAGCATTGCCAATTTGTCATTGGATATTCTCTAAATTATTTTCAATTTATTGATTGAAATCTTAAATTGATTACTAAAGTGATTCATTATTATTTGATATGAATTTATTCTTTTTACTTGTTTATCATATCTTTTAGATGAATTGGACATTGGCATGTTAGAATTATATAAACACAATCATAACATGTAGTTAAAAAAATGATTAATATATACAAATTTTAAATCATTGAATTTGCTAATCCAGTAGTAGAAAATATTATATCTAAATTCTCGAACATTTTTTACTTTGAAGTTTTCCGTCTACATTAGAATAAAATGATACATTATTTATGATTGTGTTTGATTTCAAAAAAATTGAAGGAAAATACGAAAAAAAGAAAATGGAGAGGAAAGTAGAAAAAAAAAAAAAAGGAAAAAAATACAGTCAATAAATTATTTTCATATATTTTTTCAAACTCATTTAACTTATTTTCTTTAGTAATATAAAGATTAAACAATTTAAAAATATATAAAATTTAACTAATTTTAATCATAATTGGTTGGAAACTATTTCTTTTTAATATTTTTTTTCTTTTCTTAATACATTTTGAAAACCAAATGTAGTCAAAGATAATTACTAAAAAATACATTAAAAATACTTTTAATATAGAACATCAAAATTAAACCAACAATTTCCTTGCATGAGCTTTCTCCTCAATAGTTAAAACAAAACAATATATATATATATATATATATATATATATATATATATATATATATATATATATATATTTTCCAATTTCTAATGAGAGCTTTGGAAGAATATAAAAGCCTAAGCCTAGCTGCCATGCATTATCTCTTAAGTAGTGCTTTCATATTTATCTTCTTTACACTGTGCTTCTACAATATATTTGAACAAAAATTCTTCCGTTGACTTAAATTTTTTTTTTAATAATTTTTATTTATTAAATTTTTAATTGATATTAATGATGACCACTCACATTGGGGTACACCACATAAAATTGTTTTAGTTACTTCATTTACAAATATGTAATAATTTTAGTAGTTTAAAAAAAAAAAACTATTTTCCTCTTATAAAAAAATAGGATGGTATAAATCAATTAATATGTTCATATTTAGTGTAATAATAAATATTTTATATTAAATATATTTTGTCGAAATGTAATAATATTGCTCTTAAGTCTCTTGATGGATTATCCAAATGGTAATGATATTGAATACCATAAAGAATTTAAGGTTTATTATGTAATAGTTTACGGTTTTTCAAAATTGTTTTATGATTTTTGTAGAAAAAAAATATATTTTGAAACTTAAATATTTTTATTCTATTTTAAACATATTTTTAGAATAATTTTCATATATAGTATTTTATTTTTAATCATGTAAGTTAAAAATAATATAAAACAACTAAAATATGTTTTTTGAAAACACTTTGTTTTGAATATTAAATAAAAAACAATTTTTTATTATCAAACATATTTTCCAATTTTTTGTTTTTGTTTGAAAGAACAAAAAATTATTTTTCAAAATAATTGTCAAACAAAACTTAATAATCCTACATTAATTATCAATTAATTTTTATATGAGATAATCAATGACGAATCTAAGAATTAATAGAGATCAAAACCAGATAATTTTATCTATACTATTCAGCTAAACACATATTTTTAAATAATTTTAATTTTTTAATCATAAAATGAGTTTGACCAACAATCTTCACTAAATAAAAAAATGCTATTCCTTCCATGTTTTTTTAAAAAATATTTTTTGACTCATAAATATGTTTTTCAACTATTATAAAATAGAATGAAATTGCTTTTGACTAGAACCATGAATTGGGAGATGACTCAAGTCAATCAAAGGCATATTTAGGAGTCAAAGATAGACCATTTCCATGGTCAAAATCAACTTTTTTTTTTTTTTTTTTTTATTTATAAAAAAATCCATTTTTGATAAATTATATGTATCTATCTTATATATTGTTTCTCCTTTAAACATTGCTTTTATTAGTATAGAAAATGGTAAATAGAGTTATTTGAAGGGTAAAAAGAGCGTAAGTTTCGTGTTGATCCGTTTGTGGTGATTTTTGTTCACAAGTTTTTTTTTAGAATTTGTTAAAGATTTGATGAGTTTTGAATTTATTAAGTCTTTTAATTTTGATCAGTCCAAAATTTTAATATAAATTGAGAATTAAGGGACAGGCATGAGGGTAATTTTTTTTTTTTAATTTTTTTTTATCAATTTTAAGATAAATTTGAGGATAAAAATACAAATAATTTTTCATAATATGTTTCTTCTGAGGCTCACGTGCCCAATACAGAGCTATAATTGCCAAAATAAATAAATAAATAAATAAATAATATACAAAATAATGATGATTTGTTATTCAGATCCAATGGCTGAGATTCCACATGGGGTTCATTTGAGTGGTGATGGACCCACATCCTCATCATCACTCATGAGGTCCAGCTAGACCAGATCGCCAAATTCTCTCAGTTGTGGGCCACCCACTCACATGTGAGGGAAGTGTAGCACACGCGCCTAAGGTAAGGAGTGGGATAATAATGTGGCAAAGTGCCCATTTGTCTCCTCATTAAGTGTGGGTGTTAGTCTAACTACCTTTCCCTTGGGTCCAAGTTGGTGAAAGGCTGCTTTCTTACTTTTTAGGGTTTTTTTTTTTAATAATTATTATTTTTAAATAATTTTTTTTGTTTATTTTATGTATTAGAACCATTGAAATCTATTCCGACAATATCCATAACAAAGATTCTAATTGTATAATATTTTATGATCATTCAATAATCAAGAGTAAAAAAAGAAAATCATAAATAATAAAGGTAGTGACCCATAATAGTAATTTTTTAGCCATTAATCATTATTTTTGTGTACAACTTATAATTTACGAGACGTCTTATAAAACTTAATATTTATTACTTAATAATTTAAATTGATTTTAAGTTAAATTACACTTAAATTGTTAATTTAAATTTATTACTTAATTCTTATTTTAAGTATTAAGATGGTTTCATAAATTAATTTAAAACTTATTTCAAATCATCAAATTAATATATTTATTTTTATAAATTATAATTAGGGCAAAGATGATCGAGTAATAGTGAAGATTGTGAACTAACAAATGAGATTGTGAGATAATTATGGTAAATAATTGTAAAAAGTTAAAACGAAGATGAATGTTTAAGAATAAGCTATTTATTGTTACTTATTACGTATTCTTAATAATGACAATATAAATGTTTTCAAAATATTCTTCAATTTTTTTAGTCGTTACTCCATCTCTGCAAAAAAAAAAAAAAAAAAAAAAAAAAAAAAAAGAAAAGAAAATGAAAATACATCAAAATTATTTTAAAAAACAAATTGGTTTGAGAAAAAAAAAATTTAAGACAAAAATTTGACAAACCTATTTTCAAAATTAGATGATAGTTTTCCGTTCTAAAAAATAGTTCCAAATTGTTGGTATGTTTAGCTATGGATTAAAATGGGAAGGTTGGTAATACAAAATGTATGAAATGGTTGAATAGTTTTCATTTCCAATTGAAAATTTGAAACCTAAATTTAAAATTAAAGAAAAAAAAATCATCCAAAGAAGTTGCCAAGCAAAAGGATCCAAAGTGCAGTAAAGACCACGCTCTTGTTCATGTCCCAAAAGAATGAACACAAACAATCATAACCCACCTCATATTTTCACAATTTTCTCAGCACATCACCATCCTCCTAACCCAATAATGATCCCATAACAACAATAACAAAACCCCACAAAAAATCAAACTCAGTTTCATATATATATATATATATATATATATATATATTTATCAGTTTCTTTGTACAGTACAGATGTAAACACGAATACGAATTAGTCTTCCCATTGAAGTAAAGTTTGGTTGAAGTTGGAGGCATATTGAGTAGGAAAGTGGCCAACCTCCCCCTCTCTCTCTCTCTCCCCCTCTTTCTCTCTCTCTCATCATCATCATCATACCGAAAGAAAAGAAAATTATATATCCCACAAAAGGTGAAAGGTGGGAAAGAAAGTGAAAATTCTTGAGGAGAACCATATTCAAAGTAAAGGGAAAGATATAAGCCAAAAAACAAGAACATATAGTTTAAAGTTTATAGGAAGGAAGAGAAGGGTTGGCTCATCTCGATCTCTCCTCCCCCTGCCCCTCCTCTTTTGGTTGCTTCAGCCTTTTCTGAAAGTGGGTTTTCAAGGGTTTCAACAGTTTTGCCTTCACAAGGTACAAATTAGGGGTGATCTCTTTTGGGTTTGTGCTAATTCTGATTTTTGGTGGAAATGATTACTGTAATTTTCCAAAAGGTGAAGTCTCTTTTCTCTTTTCTGTTGTTGCAGGGGTGAGAAGTTGTGTTGATATGCTTGTCGGGTTCAGGTAATTCTCCATTTTTTTTTCTTTTCTTTGGTAAATTTCCTTTTGTTCTTGGGGAAGATGGTGGATTCAGCAGCTAGAAGTGTGAGTTTTGTGTGGAAGAAAGTTACTGTTTCTGTGATATTTCGTGGGTATTTTGGCTCTAAATTCCAACTTTTTTTAGATGGAAACTTTGGGATTTGTAAAATAAATTCATTTTATTATCTTCTGAAGAAAGCTTCAAAGGTGTCTGCGTTCTGTTTTTGGATTTAAAAATCAAGTATGAAGCTCAAGTTTCTTCACACTCCTCCGTATAAATATAATATAATATGTATAGGGATCTTGTTTTTTGTTTCCTCTATATTTATAACTTTGGTGGATAACCTAGACTAGAGGTGTGGCCTTGATTCCAAAAAACCCCTGATGTGTGATTTTTCGGGTCATCGGATAATTTTTCGGGTTTTCGATAATTAATCCGATAACCTAAAACCGAATCAAGAAAAATACAAAAGGGTCTAGATATTGAGGCAATCACAGAACAAAAGGGTGTAGATGGACAATCCATCAAATTATTCTTTGAGTATAATATTTGAGTTGATAAATAACCTAGACTAGAGGTGTGGCCTTGATTCCAAAAAAGAGAAAAGAAAAAACCCAGTAATCCTTGTCATGAGATTTTTCGCGTTTTTTATGAATTCGAAAAACAAATCAAAAACAATACAAAAGGGTCTAGATATTGAGCCGATCACAAAACAAAAGGATTTTAGATATTGAGACAACTTATTTCATTACTCTTTTAGTACAACACTTGAGTTGGTGAATATCCTATAGACTAGAGGTGTGGCCTTGATTCTGGGAAAAAAAACCCATTATGCGTTGTTGTGCGATTTTTCAGCTTTTTGATTAACCCAAAGACCAAATCAAGAACTATATGAAAGGGTCTTAGATATTGAGGCAATTCATCTCTTTATTCTTATAGTATGATACTTGATCTGGTCAATAACTTAGACTAGAGCTGTGGCCTTGATTCCCAACATCCTTGTGAGCTTTGTTGCATGGTTTTGTGGGTTTTCGATCAAGCTGGAAATATTCAATCCAAAAAGGTCTAGATATTGAGATGATCACAATACAAAAGGGTCTAGATACCGAGACAGTTCATCTCATTATTCTTTTAGTATAATATTGAAGTAGAGCTTTGTGTCAGGAAAAGTTGAGAAAGATTTTTGTAAGATTTCTGATATTAGTCAATTTTCAGTTTTCGTACTTGGGTCTGAGGATTCTTATTTGTTTAATCTGTTTTCAGGGTTTCCACAGTGCGATGGTAATGCCCAGAACATGGGAAAGAAAGGGAGTTGGTTTTCTGCAATCAAGAGGGTTTTCATACCCAACTCCAAAGAGAAACTAGTCAACGTAAGTAGATAGATTATCCATGGTGTTTAGACACTTTTTTCGGGTTCCGACCTCCAAAATCCCTGGTTTAGCTTCCTCCAGAATGCTAGAAATGCCTCCATTCTCGAAAAATTATGAAACAGGACTTGTAATAAGTAATTTGATTTTGGAATTATTATGAATTGTTGTAGGGAACAGAGAGGAAAAATGCGAAAGAGAAGAAAAAGAAAGGGCGAGATACACATTCTTTTATTCCGCTCTTCAGAGAGCCAAGTAGTATTGAAAAAATATTAGGGGATGCTGAAAGAGAGCAGCAAAATAAGATAAATCTTAGGCCTCCAACGCCTTCTGAGACACCGAAAATACCAACTCCTGTGCCTCCTAGAGTTTCCTCTCCGAGGGTAACTTCTCCAAGGGCTGCTGCTTCACCGAGGGCTGTTGCATCACCGAGGGCTGCAGCTTCACCACCGAGGGCTGCTGCTTCACCAAGGGCTGCGTCTCCTCGGGCTTTTCATCATCACAAGGAAGTCAGCTACAGACCTGAACCAACTCTCAGGAATCACCATATTGCAGCTATCAGAATCCAGACAGCATACAGAGGTTATATGGTAAGCTTCCACTCTTTCTTGATTGTTGGAGAAATTCAAGCAAATCATCCCATGGAAGTTGGGCTTTGATTTTTATACTCCTGTTGTAGAATAATGGCAAATCAAAGAGGAAAGCTTTACAATATGGGAATATAACACAAGTCAAATTTAATTATTTTTTGAGCAATTGAAATGATTCTAATTTAAGCTGAATTTTGCCAGATGATCTTACCATGAAATGATTCACTGATGCGAATTTTGCAATGTAGGCAAGGAGGAGCTTCAGAGCACTCAGGGGTCTGGTGAGGCTACAGGGAGTTGTGAGAGGCCAGAATGTGAAGCGCCAGACAACGAATGCAATGAAATGCATGCAGCTGTTAGTGCGGGTTCAGTCACAAATTCAGTCCCGGAGGATCCAGATGTTAGAAAACCAGGCACTCCAACGTCAATCTCAATACAAAAACGACAAGGAACTGGAGAGCAGCATAGGCAAATGGGCCTCGAGCCAGCCAGTAGGTTTCCCTATGTTTGATTTAGTGTTGGATTGTTTTTCAGTATTAGAAGAGGACATGCTTAAGGTCATTTGATCGCTATAGTCAAGGAGAAAACACTCATCTACATGAAATCATGCTTGTTTTTCGATTTTGTTCTGTGTTTCAATTAAGATGAGTACAATTGATAATGGGATGGAATTTGTACAGTCTGAGGCAGGTAACAATGAAGACTGGGATGATAGCCAGCTGACGAAAGAGCAAATAGAAGCTAGGTTGCAGAAAAAGGTGGAGGCCGTCATCAAGAGAGAAAGAGCCATGGCCTATGCATATTCCCACCAGGTACTACTCTATTAATATTATTGGACAATCAATTTTTCTACAAGTTTAAGTTTTTACGATTGGGGCATACAATGTATATCACGTTTTCTAACACCCTCCCTTGCATGCGGTCTCATACTTGCATGTGGAGAAACAAATAGTCCTATAGACAAAGAGCTCAATAAATTCAGGGAAATAAAAGTTGCTGTGAAGTTTGAGTCTATGACCTTTCTTTAAAGGAGGTTCTAATACTGCATCCGGAAACCAATTTTCCCACAAGTTTAAACTTTTAAGGTTCAAGTCATAATGTATATCATGCTTTCTAATGGATGCTACCCAGTTCATATTTTATTGTATCATGTCGGATAGGCTTCACTAACCCGAATGACTTTTAGGCCTGGACATTAGGATACTGTTTATCTAATTAAGTAAAATTTTAGTGCTGGTTGCCCTTTTCCAGTTCTTACACAGAATAGATTCCTGCTCTCTCTATACCTTCTCAATTATCTGATATTGTATTATGATTTCACTAACCTGTGTTGACAGTTGTGGAAAGCCACCCCTAAATCAGCTCAAGCATCTATAATGGATATCCGATCTGGGGGATTCCCATGGTGGTGGAACTGGTTAGAACGTCAGCTCCCTCCGGCAAATCCTCCTGAAAGTCAAGCCACCAAGAGCATCCTACTAACACCCACAAGACCAACTCCAGATCTCAGGCCAAGTCCTCGACCCCAAGCAAGCAACTACAGGCAACAGAGTTTCGGGTTTGACAATCTTGAGTCACTCACACCAAAGTCCTCAAAATCAGCAATACCTGCAAGAGCAAAGACCCCTCCAAATAGAGTACCACAAGCAAACGGCTCAAATCTATCAAGATATCCAAAGCCAAGAGCTAGTGCAGCTGATTCTACCTTCGATGTGCCACTGAGAGATGATGATAGCCTCACCAGTTGCCCGCCATTTTCAGTTCCAAACTACATGACTCCAACAATGTCAGCTAAAGCCAAAGTGAGAGCTAACAGCAACCCCAAGGAGAGGTATCCAGGGACTCCCAGTGCTGAATCAAAGAGGCGGCTTTCGTTCCCTTTGGGTCAAGGCATTGGGTCTTTCAAGTGGAACAAAGGCACCTTGTTCTCTAGCAAGGATTCCACCGCTCAGAGGGTGATGGAGAGGCACCAGTCTCTGCAATCTACTGGGAATTTGAGTGTGGATTCGACCGTTTCTTTGCCAGCTACAGTTGGGAGGAAGCCATTTAACCGATTTGTGTGATCTGTTTACCCTTTTCTTTTGTTTTCTCAACCTTCTAAATTTCATATTTGGCGAGTCTTCTTTTTCTTTTCTTTTTTTCTTCATATTGTTAATTGAGTGTATGGTGATATCTTTACAAATTACTGATGTATAATAATAAAGATACAGTACTAGGAATTGATGGTTTGAATGTAAGATGATTTGGGTTTTCAGAAGATATCTTGTTACATTTCCTTTTGGATTTTAATAGCCTAAAAAGCAGGCCTTATTCTCTGTTTGGTTGTTGAGAAAGCAGAGGAAAAAAACATTGTGGTGTTTGGGACTCTATTGAGGAGAGGTTTAAAAGGAAATTAGCTGTTTGGAAAAAACACTACCTTTCCAAAGGAGGAAGACTTGTCCTTTTAAAGAGCATTCTTTCAAATCTCCCCATTTATTTTATGTCCCTCTTTGTTATTCCTAGAAAAGTGAGAATTAGATTAGAGAGAATTCAAAGAGACTTTTTATGAGGAGATTTGGGAGATAGGAGCAAGATCTACTTGGGTAAAATGGTCAGATGTTTGTCAGGTTAAAAATTTTGGAGGTTTGGGGATAAGAAGACTGCACAGTTCAATCAAGCTTTGTTAGGCAAATGGCTATGGAGATTCTCTGTTGAGTGTGAAAGTTTGTGGAGGAAGATCATTTGTGAAAAGTTCGGGGAGGTGAAGGGGGGTTGGACTACTAGAGTGTGGAGGGAGTCCTTTGGGATGAGCCTTTGGAAGGACATTAGAAAAGGGTGGGAATAGTTTATTGCTAGAACTTCTATCCATATACGAAATGGTAGTTGTACAAGCTTTTGGTGGGACATGTGGGCGGGGGACTTCAAGCTAAAAGATGTTTACCTTATTATTTTTAGGATAGCTTCCCATAAAATTGCTATGGTTGCAAAATCTTGGAAAAGAGAAGGGGATGAACGGGGGTGTTGGGAGGTTCATTTTAGAAGACCCTTCCAAGATTGTGAGGTAGAGGAGGTGACCCGCTTTTTGGGTTATCTTGACTCGTTAAAAGTGCAAGAAGGTGAGGACACACTATGTTGGAAAGAAGATAGGAGAGGGCTTTTCAGTGTCAAGTCTTATTATTGTTCTCTAAGTAGGGAGAATAATTTTGTTTTTCCGAGGAAGGAGATTTGGGGATCCCGTGCTCCTCTCAGAACTTGTTTTTTTTTGCTTTGGAAGTTGTTTGAGGGAAGATCCTAACTATAGACACCTTAATGAAGAGGGGATGACAAATGGTCAATAGATGTAATCTATGTAAAGAGAGTGAAGAATTAGCTGACCATATTTTGATTCATTGCATCAATACAAGAGAGCTTTGGACCTTTTTATTAGCCCTCTTTGGAGTGACTTGGGTATTTCCAGATTCAGCAAGAAATCTCCTTCAATTGAAAGTTAAGGGATTGCAAAAGAAGATTAGAGCAGTGTGACGCTTGGCTCCCATTTGTTTATTTTGGTGTGTTTGGAAAGAGCAAAATCGAAGAACCTTCAAGGATGAAGATCTCTTCAACCAGGGTTTAAAGGATCTCTTCTTTCGGACTTTTTTTGAGTGGTCTAGGGATTCTTTGGAGCTGGATTTCCCCTATATGTTGATTTTCCTTGATACTCTTTTTTGTGGTTAACTTTACTTTGTTTTGTTCATGGTCTTTCTTTGGTTGAGGTGTGTTTGGCTTATTTTTGTGTGTACAACCTATATATGTAGGGGCGCGCCCCCTCCTTTTTTGGCGCTTATTAATGCATGCTCTTGTTATTTACAAAAAAAAAAAAAAAACAGAGGAAAAAAAGGTCAATATTTTCAATATTGAATTTTTTGTTCTTTTGGCTTATACTCATAAAACAATGCCAAAATAATGCAGAAAGACATCCTGTGATGAACTTATCTAATTTTGGTGTGTCTCCTTTTTCTTCTTAGTTGTCTTACAGAGAAAAATATTATGAATCATGGAAGTAGCACCTTTTGAGTTGTCTTATAGAGAAAAATATTATGAATCATGGAAGTAGTACCTAGGGCAACTTAAAGCATGCATTGTTAGCAAATTGACAAACAATTTATCTCAAGTTATTTTAGGCTAGAATTTTAACACCCCATTTCACAGTCACCCTCTTCTCAACCATCCCCGCGTGGTTGCAAGGAAAATGAAGCTTCGGTACCATGTTAAATTATTCCTTGACCTAAAAACTTAGATTATTAGATAATAAGTCAAGAATATATATCAAATTGGCTGAGGTTAAAACCTTAACAGCAGTTTTTGGAATCCTTAGACATGGCTAATGAGCTTTTAGGTGGATGTACCAAGTGGTCATTCTTAATTCATGTTAACAATTGATGGATCATAGTTGAGCAGTGTTAGGTGATTATTATCATAAATGTATGGTTGAGCAGTCGCAGATTAGCAATTAAAAAGAAAGATTTTCCAGGACTGAGCTGAATTCAGAGAAGAAAATATGCATAGAATTTGATTGAAACGTCAACAAACAAGCAAGTTGAGAAGTACATTATTACAGTAGCATCTCTGCTGTCTATCAGCTACCAACTTGTCTTTCTACTGTGGTCATCCCTCTATCTTGAACTGATGAATGCTCCTAGGGAAAGACATGTATCACATTGAACTTTCGATTAAGGCAGCAACAAGGAAGCATAAGCATAATAGCTTTTCAAGGGTTTTTATCTAAAGAACAACTTGCTCTTTTGAGGGTTTTCTCCTCCAAGTTGCCTTTCCATATGTCTAAATCCACCCAAGGGGTCTTTGTCACTAGTTAATGAGTTTACTACAGTCTGATTGAACCCCATGAACATGCATTTCTATATATAAGGACTATCTAAATATATTTAGCATTCAAGCCTCTTGTCCACACTAGAAGGTTAGAAAATGGCTCTCGATTTGAATCCCTTGCTTTCTTTTACTTTCCTGCAAATGGGTTATCATACATCTCCCAAATTCTCCATGGCCTCAACGCACCGCTCGGTATTCAGGTGAGTGTGTTCTTCACTTCTTACAAAAGTTTACAGAATGTTCATACCATTTAGTAGAAAATGACAAGTACCTATGTTCATTGTTTCATCCTAACCAGTGTCTAACCCTTGTAAAAAGACGGATTTGAATTGTAAGTACCAAATCCAAATTTCTTCTGTTTAATGTAGGGAGGTTAAGAATACAAAGAAGACTTTTAGCTCTCCTCACAAGGTGCAAGTAACCCACTCAATGCCACCACACGAGATTGAGATTTTCAAATCCATGGAGAATTGGGTTGAGGAGAACGTTTTAATTCACCTGAAGCCAGTTGAGAAATGTTGGCAACCTCAGGATTTTCTGCCTGATCCTGCATCTGATGGATTTCATGAGCGAGTCGAGGAGCTACAGGAGAGAGCAAAGGGGATCCCGGATGACTACTTTGTCGTTTTGGTTGGAGATATGATCACTGAAGAAGCCCTTCCAACTTACCAAACACAGATCAACATCACTGATGGAATTCGGGATGAAACAGGTGCAAGCCCCAGTTCTTGGGCAACTTGGACAAGGGCATGGACTGCAGAAGAGAACAGGCACGGAGACCTTCTTAATAAGTATCTCTATCTGTCTGGAAGAGTAGACATGAAACAAATTGAGAAGACGATTCAGTATTTGATTGGGGCTGGAATGGTGAGATTCTTGCTACATGCCTTTTTATTTTTTCTGTAGTCAGTCACAATCTTCACTAGTTCTTGAACTCAAGTTGTTCTTCTCCATCTTTTCATAGGATGCTCAGAACGAAAACAGTCCCTACCTTGGCTACATCTATACTTCATTTCAAGAAAGAGCAACCTTCATATCGCATAGCAACACTGCAAGGCTTGCCAAGGAACATGGGGATAAGAGCTTGGCTCAAATATGTGGCATAATAGCCTCAGATGAGAAGCGCCATGAAACTGCCTACACCAAGATAGTGGAAAAGCTCTTTGAGATTGATCCCAATGGAACTGTTTTGGCTTTTGCAGACAGGATGAGGAAGAAAATCA
The DNA here is from genome assembly GCA_030254885.1 of Vitis rotundifolia. Lineage (NCBI taxonomy): Eukaryota > Viridiplantae > Streptophyta > Magnoliopsida > Vitales > Vitaceae > Vitis > Vitis rotundifolia. Next base: position 21,765,123 of record CM058155.1, read on the forward strand.
CCATGCCAGGCCTCTTGATGTATGATGGCTGTGATGACGATCTTTTCGAACACTTCTCAGCAGTTGCTCAGAGGCTTGGTGTGTATACTGCCAAGGACTATGTTGATATCTTAGAATTCTTTGTGGAGAGATGGAATGTGGAAAAGCTAACTGGGCTTTCTAGTGAGGGGCGAAAAGCTCAGGATTATGTTTGTGGGTTAGCTCAAAGATTGAGAAGGCTGGAGGAGAGAGCTCAAGAAAAGGCTAAGCAAGCACCCACCATTCCTTTCAGTTGGATTTTTGATAGAGAAGTGAAGCTCTGAGGGCAAAATGGAGTCACTATATGTAGTTTCTAGGTCGTGTTCTCAAAGATCTATCCAGTAATATACAAGTGTAAGCCATCTATGTTTCTCTATCTCAATTTCAATAATCACGATCTCATCTTATTTCACTTCTTAGAATGCTACTAACCAGGGTTTTGTTTTATATCTCATCATTTGGGCTCGAGCAGTGCCTTTTTTTTTTCACTATAGGACATTGGTAAAAGCATCCTTAGCAAAAAGGAAATGATAGGACACTATACATCTAAGAGCCCATTTTAAACTGGGGTTGCTGGTTTTATTTTGGGTATTTTTGAATAAGCCCAAGTTTGACAATTGTCGCTTGATTTTGTTCCGTGATGTTTGCTTTCCTTTTATTTTTTGCCGAGTCAATGACTAAAGGGACTGATTCTTTTGCCAGGGATTATGGGAAGATTATCAAATAAAAAGTTCTATTTTTTTTAGTCAATATGTCTTCTTCTTCCTAGCTGTTTCATTGATATCAAAGCAACAATCAGGCACCAAGTAATGGTGGATGGCATCAAAGCTCTGATGATTGTTGATCTGAGGTCTCCTTCAATTGTTTTATGGAATCCTCTAGTTCCATCCACCATTATTTGATACCAGGTTGTAGCTCTCATACCAATGAAACAGCCAGGAAAAAGAAGACGCAAAATTGACTAAAAAAATGGAACTTTTTATTGAATAATCTTCTCATAATCCCTACCAAAAGAACCAGCCCCTTTATACATAAGTCATTGTAAAAATCTGGGAATAAAATCAAGCAACAATTACCAAATTTGGCTTATCTAAAAATACCCAAAATAAAACCAGGAACCCCAAATTAAAATGGGTCTTACAGTACATATTCCAATCTAGGAAGCGGCTTAGAGAGCTCAGCACGTTGGTGGTAGCGAAGGAAATTATGGCTCCTTAATAAATGCAAATGTAGCCCAGGGAATGAGCCAAAATTTTCCTCTAAAAGTTTTCTGTTCATAATTTAGAGCCAAAAGCTAGCGCTCTGCTCCGACCCAGAAAAGGGTAGATTCGGTAATAGGAAAAGCAAAGACGATAGCGAGTGACCCACAGCATTCGTAGATAGGACTTCGCCAAAATTTTCCTCTGAAAGTTTTCTGATCATAATTTACTTCTCAGTGCCTGAACCATCCTGCAATATCTTTTCTAATTAATGAATTTCTTGAAATGGGGCAGTTTCATCGAATGTCATCAATTTCTATATCCATGCATATGTAGCATCTAAGTAGCAAACTGGACCTAAGAAAAAGCAGAGGAAGTGAGTCCAGAAATGAATCTCAACCTAAACCCCCTTACCTTTCAACCCGGGAAGTTTCCTTCTCTTTCTCTCCGTCCCAGATCTTCCAACGTCTCCATCGCTTCCACCATCACCTCTGGCTCCGAGTGAGTGTCTTTCGTCGAAATGTTCCTTGAAAAATTCATTTGATTCTCAAAATATTCTATGAATGGATAGATCTTACCGATGTTCATTGAAAACATGAGGAAGCAAAGGCCAAAAGTATGCATCATTTTTAAGGCACAACCAACATGAATAGCAGCCAAACAGCCAAATTGACCAGATGAATCTTTTTCTTTTTTTTCTTTTTTCGGTTTCCTATACTTTCTCGGCAACCAAACGGGTTGGGAGAACAGGGGAAAGTGAAGGCAGCAACTCGTTCGCTGATTTGTACAAGGCCAACCTTCAATGCAAGTAATTGCGTCATTTGATGATAATCAACGCTCTCGCTCTGATAATTGGCTACGGCAACCCTATGATTGGTTTCCAAGAAAATGATATAAAAACAAACAGAGAGAATCTGAGACTAATGCTGGGGAGATGATCCAGAAAAGAAACAACTAAACTGCAGTTTAGATGGTGGTCTGTGACTTGGGCCGTCGGTATGAAAGTGGGCTAGGCCCAACTATAACGGGAAAAAATGGGTTTTCATTGATACAAGGCCTGTTTGACAAGTTTTCAAATAAACATATTTTTTAGTTGTTTTGGAAAACAATTTTTTTTTTTTTTTTTGAAAATTCAAATATAAAAAATGATTTTCTTTGCTTATTCTCCGGGAAGGCATTAAACAAAAATTCCCAACCTAGTATCCATAAATATATATTACAAGCATATTTTAAAAATCATTTCTTGAAAAATAAAGTGTCCTTTCCAAAAACATCCTTCAACAATAGTTTTGAAAACACAATTTTTGAGAATAATTTTTTAAAATTGTTTTATGATGTTTTATAAAACAAAAGTTTGAGAGCTTAAAATGTTTTTAACCTATTTTTAATTTTTTTAAATATGTTTTACAAATAATTTTTATATCTAGTACTTTATTTTTAATCATTTTAAATATATATATATATATATATATATTTAAAAATAGGCATTAAAAAACAAGTGAAAAAAACTGAAAAGGATTAAAAGACGTTATTTAAAATCATCATATTTTCTATTTTTAAGAATAGAAAATAGAAAATAATTTTTTTATTTTCAAAGTTTTTTTTTTTTTGTTCCCTTTTAGAGAATATAAAACTTTTAGTAAAAATAGTTATCAAATAAGTTCTTATTTTTTACACTCAATGCCTCCCTCCCACCTATAATTATGAAAAAACATCATTTTTTTTGGTTTTTTTTTGATAAAAATGTTCTCACTATTTTCTTGTAAAAATAATTATTTCTTTTAAAACCTACATGAAATATTTAAAATAATAAATACATTTATGTTAATAATGAGTTATTTTTCAAGTAAAAATATAAGAATAATTAGATTCATAAATTTGGGGATTATTTCATCTTCTTTAACTAATTAATTCTTAAAAATAAAAAAATCACTTAAACCTTATTTAAATGGACTTTTGAAAAGCCAATTATTTTTTAATTCAATAAAAGCTTTTTTTTATTTATTTATTTAAAAAAGCTTAATTTAAAAGATTGAAAAATATTGCTTTTTATAGAAGCAATGTTTTAACTTTTATTTTATCTACTACAAAAAATTATTTATGTTTAATAAAGCTTTTACAATATCAATATTGTCATTTAAAAATGATTACATAACAAAATAATTGAAATAATATTTTGAGTGATTTTTTATATTTTAATTTTTTTTTTCAAACATCTAATTTTGTAAAGACGTGTTTTCAAATATTCAAAAACACTTCTAACTTTATTAAAATCACTCTAAAATGACCTATTGGAATTAAAATTGATTTTGAGAGAATTATAAATGTTTTGATGACGGTGATAGTGATGTTGTAAGTTATATCGGGTTTGTTTGATAATGATTTTAGAGTGTTAGAAGGGCTTTTTAATATTTGAAAATATTTTCTTATAGAAATTAGATGTTTGACAAACTCAAAAATGTTTTAAAAAAATTATTTTTTCATCTTTGATTTATTATGAAAAATATGAATAAAAAAATCAATTAAAAACTTATGTCTTCTCATATTATTTAATTATTCTAAAAAAATAAAAAAAAAGTAAATTATTTTGAAATTTTCTTTTTTTAATCAATAACAATTTTTTCTTACTCTTTGATCCTTCTTCCATTTTAGCTAATTATCATGTCATTTAACCTTAAAAATATGTGTTCAATTTAAACTTAATAATAATTTCAAATGGGTTTAAGTGAGTCCAGAAAAAAAAAAAACCAATAAATAAAGTGAATAATATTAATCTCTAATTAAATTATAATTAATGTATTAATTAAAAAACTAATTTATGAGATTATGAGAAATAAATGTGGGGAGAAGATACAAGAACAAACGCAGAGAACAATAGTTAGGATTTAGAAAAAATTATTTATTTTAACTTATTATTTAAAGTTATATTTAGCTTTAAATTGCAATATTATGCCATTTTACCATACAATTTTAATGATTGAAATTAAGTTATTAAGTGTTCTTTTGAACACATTTTCAATTTTTATTTTTAAAATAAAAGCTCTTGCATAAAAAGTAAAATCTTATGTTTTTAAAAATCACTTTTAAAATTTCTAAATTTTTTAAAATAAGTCTCTAAAAACTTTTAAATTGTATGTCAAAGTTAGTATTATTTTTGTTTTCGAAAATAGAATTAAAGAAGTCCATCTAAATAATATTTAAGTCATATTCAACTCATATTAACTCATATTAAGTCATATCCAACTATATGTTAATATTCTTTTAATGCATCAAGCTTCACTCAATTAATACAACCTCTTAAGTTGCTTTCCGAGCCAACGTCTATTGTTGAGTCTTGAGTATTAATAAATGAAACTAATCCCTACAATAAAGTCTTATGCCACATGCAATTTCAATAATTCATGAAAAATGACCAACTTAATGTCAACAAGTCTTATTTATACAAGCTTCAACTACTTCAATAATTACTCTCATAAATTATAAAAATTTCCTTTATACTTTCATATCTGCCTTAATTCATCTCTAAAGTTTTTTTTTTTTTTTAAATAAAAATAAAAAGCAACATCAACCCTACACTAGTTTCAAAGATGAATAAGTTCTGACAAATTAAAATAAACAAATTAACATATCATATAATGGTTGAAAAAATAAAGAGACAACTACGATCGGAACATAGACACGTTATCTATCTTTAGTGTTGAGCATGGTGATGGTGGTAAAGTTGCACTTCAAAGCCCTTTAACCCTTGAGGAGTAAAGAAGGGCCTCGATGGAGACGAAGACAAAATGTGGGGTGGATGGTGGTTGAATATTGGTGATAGTGAAATTGGTTAGAGTACTGTTAAAAGTGTTTGGAGCCTGTTTGGTAGTGATTTTAAAAGGAATTAAAAACACAATGAATTGTTTTGTAGCAGTAATTATAATGTTTGAAAATGATTTTTTTCTTCTTCTTGAATTTAGGAACATATTTAGCAATGGTTCTTGAAAACAGTTTTTGATTCTTTAGAATAGAACAATGTTTTCTAACTGTACCTTTTAAGAGAAAATAATTTTATTAAAATATGCATAGCAGTAGTAGATTAGCAATTAAAAAGAAGGATTTTCGGGCTGAATTTAGAGACAGAAAATATGCATAGAACTTGATTACAACGTCTATTAACAAGCAAGTTGAGTTTTGGGGCAAAATAGTTCTTTTATAAAATAAAAATGTAAGGTATAGCCCTCCATAAAAAACTTATGTTCAAAATGTCATCTTTATTGTCACATAAGAGTCATGCCATAAAATATATTTTTCTTTTCAAAATTTAAGTTGAAGCCTCAATTATTGATCAATTGAGACTTCATTTTTTAATTAAAATCGTAATTTGTAACTAAGACTTTATTTTAAACTAAGTCACAATTGTCAATTGAGGCTTAGTTAATTTTTTTTTAAGTTAAAAATTTAATTAAAATATTAAACTACAAATTATTGTTGAAATTAAAAATATATACTTTAATAATAAAAAATTGTATCTTAAAGATCTAATATAACTTCGTGAGTAAAGATAAATTGATAAATATAATAATAAATAAATATTTTATTTATCAATAAATTAATAATCTTAAAATAATAAAGCTATATGACATATAAATAAGATATAAAATTACATAATTTATTAATTTAAGATATTTAATTTTTTATATTTTTAAGATATTAATTTATTTGTATTTTGATAAAGTTATCTTTATTGAAATAATAGTATACTCTTAAGTTTCTATATATAGATTTTTTATTATTTTAAAACATATATTTATAATTTTATGTAAAAAAAGACTATTATTTATGGACACATGATACATTTCAAAATTAGTTAATAAAATTAATTAGTAAAAGTATACTATAAAATATAATTTTTAGTAGTTTCATCAAAGTCACAAAAAATACCAACTAAATATTTATATAGTGGGGAAAAAAAAATGTCACTCCCTAATTATAGCAAGTACTCATGTGATATAATTTAAATTAATAAATTATATAATTTTATATCTTAAAATATAATAAATTAAATATCTTAAATTAATAAATTATATAATTTTATATCTTATTTATATATCATGTAACTTTATTATTTTAAGATTATTAATTTATTAAAAAATAAAATATTCATTTATTATTATATTTACTAATTTATCTTTATTGAAGTAATATTAGATCCTTAAGTTTAAATATATAAATTTTTTATTATTTAAGTATATATCTTTAATTTTAATAATAATTTATAATTTAATATTTTTTAATTAATTTTTAAATTAAAAAAAAAAAATTAATTGAAACCTCAATTACTGATTGTGGCTTCAATTAAAAAATGAAGTATCATTTATAATTGAGGCTTCAACTAAAATTTTGAAAAAAAAAAAAAAAAATTATAACATGTCTCCTATGTAGTAATATAGGGGCTAGTTTGAACATTAATTTTTGCAAAGAGATTAAACCTTATATATTTTTCTATAAAAGGGCTATTTTGCCCCCCAAACTCCAATAAGGAAGCATAATAGGTTTTCAAGGGTTTTTTTTTATCTAAACAACTTTTTCTTATGAGGGTTTTCTTGCCTTTCCATATGTCTAAATCCACCCAAGAACATCCATTTCTATATATATATATATCTAGCATCCAAGTCTCTCGTCCAGATTACAAGGAAGTGAAGTCAGAAAATGGCTCTCAATTTGAATCCCTTGCTTTCTTTTACTTTCCTGCAAATGGGATATCATACATCTCCCAAATTCTCCATGGCTTCCATGCACCGCTCTGTGTCCAGGTGAGTGTGTTCTTCACTTCTTACAAAAGTTTACGGAATGTTCATAGCATCTAGTAGAAAATGACTAGTGCCTACATTCATTGTTTCATCCTAACCAGTGTCTAACCCTTGTGAAAAGACGGATCCGAATTGTAAGTACCTAATCCAAATTTCTTCTGTTTAATGTAGGGAGATTAAGAATACAAAGAAGACTTCTAGCTCTCCTCGCAAGGTGCAAGTAACCCACTCAATGCCACCACACAAGATCAAGATTTTCAAATCCATGGAGAATTGGGTTGAGAAGAACGTTTTAATTCACCTGAAGCCAGTTGAGAAATGTTGGCAATCTCAGGATTTTCTGCCTGATCCTGCATCTGATGGATTTCATGAGCGAGTCAAGGAGCTACAGGAGAGAGCTAAGGGGATCCCGGATGACTACTTTGTTGTTTTGGTTGGACATATGATCACTGAAGAAGCCCTTCCAACTTACCAAACACAGATCAATATCACTGATGGAATTCGTGATGAAACAGGGGCAAGCCCCAGCTCATGGGCAACTTGGACAAGGGCATGGACCGCAGAAGAGAACAGGCACGGTGACCTTCTTAATAAGTATCTCTATCTGTCTGGAAGAGTAGACATGAAACAAATTGAGAAGACGATTCAGTATTTGATTGGGGCTGGAATGGTGAGATTCTTGCTACATGCCTTTTTATTTTTTCTGTAGTCAGTCACAATCTTCACTAGTTCTTGAACTCAAGTTCTTCTTCTCCATCTTTTCATAGGATGCTCAGAACGAAAACAGTCCCTACCTTGGCTACATCTATACTTCATTTCAAGAAAGAGCAACCTTCATATCGCATAGCAACACTGCAAGGCTTGCCAAGGAACATGGGGATAAGAGCTTGGCTCAAATATGTGGCATAATAGCCTGAGATGAGAAGCGCCATGAAACTGCCTACACCAAGATAGTGGAAAAGCTCTTTGAGATTGATCCCAATGGAACTGTTTTGGCTTTTGCAGACAGGATGAGGAAGAAAATCACCATGCCGGGCCTCTTGATGTATGATGGATGTGATGACAACCTTTTTGAGCACTTCTCAGCAGTTGCTCAGAGGCTTGGTGTGTATATCGCCAAGGACTATGTTGATAACTTAGAATTCTTTGTAGAGAGATGGAATGTGGAAAAGCTAACTGGGCTTTCTAGTGAGGGGCGAGAAGCTCAGGATTACGTTTGTGGGTTAGCTCAAAGATTGAGAAAGCTGGAGGAGAGAGCTCAAGAAAGGGCTAAGCAAGCTCCCACCATTCCTTTCAGTTGGATTTTGGATAGAGAAGTGAGGCTCTGAGTGCAAAATGGAAGACAAAGATTGGTCGTGTCCTCAAAGATCTATCCTGTAATCTACAGGTGTAAGCCATCTATGTTTCTCTATCTCAATTTCAATAATCACGATCTTATTTCATATCACTTCTTATGTCACCCCCCAAAATCCCAAAACCCACTTCATGCCCATGACGATCATTTTACACCTCAAGCCCAAAAGCTCAAAGTAAAAACAATATAAATATTTATATTATAACCGAAAATTTATCAATTACCAAATTTTTGTTCAGAGTAGTAATACAAAATTATAAAATCTCCAAGTATCAACTTTTTTAAAAAAACTAACACATCAACCAAAGTGTTATTATCCAAATAACTACCGATTCAAACAATTTAAACGAGAATTAAATTTTAACATCTAAATAATATCCAAAATAAAGTTTGAATTAAAATCCTAACAAAGAAAAATTCTTCAACCTAGTCATCACTCTTCGCCCGAACGGAGAGTACTTGAAAAATTCTCAACGAAAGGGCATGAGCTTAAAGCTCAATAAGGAACATCAATGTAATTTCATGGATTAAACATTTTCAATCATACTTGCAAATAAAAGATATAACATATACTTATTTTCATAAAAACTTTTGAGTTAAAAATACTAATAGATTCAAACTTTTCAACAAAACTTTTTTCATATCTATTTCAAAACAATTTCTCATCAAAACCAAATCGAATACATTCAAAATATCTTTACTCTGGTTATCAAATAACAAATAGTGCTCAATTAGATGTGACTTCACAAATAAGTGGCTAGTTCCAAATTTTTTCTACTTAAGGTAAACAAAACCAAATGTTAACAATTATAACCCGTTGACTAGGGCCATATAATATTAATTATTATAACCCGTTGATTAGGGTCGTATAATATAAACTATTATAACCCGTTGATTATGGCCGAATATGTCAACAATTAAGCCATAAAAAACTAGAGTCAAACACTTTATTTTATTAATTCAAACTTGAAATACAAAATATCTTATCTACAAAAATTTTCATTTTTTCATAAACAAAGAAGATTTTCAAATATACTTTCCATACAAAACACATATTTGATCCATGTGAAAAGATAAAAATAATATTTTTACACATTTCAAAATACAATATAAAAAGGAAATTATTTTCTTTTATAAAAATCTGAATTAATTTCCCTTACTTTGAAGAAACACTTAAAAACTTGAAGTATTTAATTATGAAAAATTTCCTCCTCACCTAACAAAATATCATACACAATATTGATTATTGATTATTTATCTAAATATATAAATTTCAAAATCCTAAAAATATTTTATTTAGTATTAGGGATCCTAATTAATTTCTCATGCTAATATTATTACTACCCAATATTATTTTCAACTTACTAAACAATAATAAATTAATTTAGTGAGTTTCCAAATTATTGTAAAATTCATTTTCTTTCCTAATCTTACCCTCACTATTTATTTTTTTATATATTTAAATTAAATTAAAAGCTATACAAGAAACTATTATTAATATTAATATTTCATTTGTTAGCATAAAACTAAATATTATAGTTTTATTAATTTTCAAATTCAATACATAACCAACCCATTACCCTCCTATCTTCATTACACGCACAAAGTCTTAAGAATAAAATAGCAAGCCTCCTAATTCTTCTTATTATTTATTATTATAAAAATATATTTACATATACAATCTTTTCCAATGCCTAAGTCAACACCTTGACAACACACTGTGTACTCCATTTTTTTTTTCAAATCTAAAGCCTACACAAATGATTTATTTATTTTCTAAATCTATTTTTTTTTCTTCCATTGATTTTGTATTGATTTTGTTTTCTATTTAATTGAAATTTTCTAAATTTTTTTATTTTCATCACAAATTAATCCACATTCATAAATTTCCAATCTTTTGGTCTAAAAATTAATTTAACAAACCCTAATCTAAATTGAGATCTTTCAGAGAATATCTAAAGTTTTTAAAACTAATTAACGAATATAAAATATTAATTTAAGGATTAAAATCTTACGTGAAAAGTTGGATCTTCAAACCCTAAACCTTCAAATCTTCAACCCTAAGTTTTCTGATTTTTCTGATCTTTATATAAAAGAGTTTTCTAAATAAAGAAAATAAGAAAAATCTAATTTTTATTTTAGGATTTAAAATACGAAAAAACCTTTTTACTCTTATTAAATTACTTTAATTAATTAATACTTTTTAAATTATGTTTTTACCCCTAAATTGGGTTTGGGGCATTACATCTTAGAATCCAACAAACCAGGGTTTTGGTTTATATATCATCATTTGTACTGGAGCAGTGCTTTTTTTTTTTTTTTTTTTTTTTGTCCTATAAGATATTCGTAAAAACATCCTCAGCAAAAAGAAAATGATAGGACACTATACATATTCCAATCACGGAAGCAACTTGGAGAGCTCAGCACCGGCGGTCGTGAGAGGTAGTGGAGAAGGAAATTGTGGCTCCTTGATAACTGCAAATGCAGCCCCAGTGAGTGAGCCAAAATTTTCCTCTGAAATTACACTTAAGCCTCCTTCACACCTGTAATCCTAAAAAATCATTTTGGGGAGACGAGAAACTTGATCACCATTTGCTATGATCCGTTATGGTATTATGCATTTTATATATAATAAATTGTTAACAATTTATTAACGTTTGGGTCAGGCTAACTCACCCAAGTTGCACCCCTATTTTTTTTATTTAAAAAATAACAATATTTTTAAAAAAGAAATAATTTGTAAACCAAATGCCAACATCTTAATGTTGTGTTTAATTCTATGAAAGTAGTAGGAAAAGGAAAAAAAAAAAAAAAAAAAAGTTAAGGAAAGTGCTAAACCTAGGCTTAGTTTGGTTTCCAAAAAATTTGAGGGAAAATGTGAGGAGAAGGAAAAAAGAAACAAAGAAAAATAAAAAAATAAATCCAAAGTCAATAAGTTATTTTTATTTCCTCCTCCTTTTATATAAACATCAAATAATTTTTTAAAAAGATGAATTTCTAACAAATTTTAATAATATTTTATTTTCTTCCGTATTTTTTATAATGAAATGAAAACCACACGTAAGAAAATAATTTTTTTCAATATTTTTTTTCTTTTTTAGTATTTTTTGGAAACCAAATATAGCCATCATGTTTTAATTGATAGAAAGTGACATTAAATTTTATGGTGTCTTTACTTAAAAATGATTGTAACATATTTTTGACAGTTTTTATGTGATATATATAAATTATTTTAAAATTTTATTTTGATTTGTTAGGACCAATTTTTATGTGCAAGTAAGTTATTTATATGTTTGGTTCTAAAAAAATGTTAAGGAAAATTCTCACCGAAAGAAAATCAAATATATACCAATTTTGGAAAGTTATTATGAAGGGAAATTCCATTGTTATGAACATAACGCATGTTCATCAAATTTAGAGTTTATTTGAAAGAGAAAAATAATTAAAACTTTATTTTCATATATATATATATATAACTTTAAATCTTTTTTTTTTCTTTCGATTTTCTTATTTTTCTTTATATTTTTCCTGAAATTTTCACTAACCAAACATAGGAAATTTTCAAAAAAATAAATTATCTATTTATTCCCAAAAAAAAAAAAAAAACCTATGAAATTAGTTTTCAAAAACATATAAAAATAATTTATATAAATGTTTTTTTTTTTTTATTTCTTTTCTTTCTTCCGGTTTTCTTCTTTTCCTTTTATTTTTTCTCAAAATTCTCACCAGCCAAACATTGGAAACCTTTTTTTGTTTTTGTTTCTATTTATTAATAAATTGTCCATTTATTCCAAAAAAGAAAAATCTCTTTTCAAAGTAAATTCTCAAAAAACATTGTTTTACATTCTAAATAACAAAAAACTATTTTAAAAATAAAAGTTTAATTATTTTCGTTTTTTTTTTAAAACACAACAATCTTAAAAAATAAATAATTTATCTACCAAAGTGACACTCATGATAACAAATAAATCGATAAATACAGTCAAATACGAGACGTACCCTAGTCACAAGTTGAGCGCTATCATAAGAGACAAGGTTAGTGTATAAATACTGAATAATCGCATGTATGTCATAAAGCGGAATAAATCAATCATGTATGACAATCAATCAACTAATGAGAAAACCATATATGTTGGGCCCCCAATAAAGTCCAATTTATTTTAGCATGAATTAATTTTATAAATTCAATCACTTGGAATTACAAAATTTAATTCATGTTTATTTTAAAACATTATTAAAAATCAAGAAAAATGAGAAAATGAGGCTCTCCGGGAAGAAAATGGCGGCAAATTTGATTTGAAATGAGATTTTTGATGGCCTAAAGTTATAAAGATGAATAAAATAAAAATCAAAGAAAATAAATAAATAAATAAAATAAAATAAAACAATAAATAAATAAAAACTAAAGAGTTAAAATTATTTGAAAATTTGAATTAAAAAAAAAAAAAAACAATTTTTGAAAGCGAAGGTGAGGAAAAAGGAGGATGAGGCACGTGTGCTTCACGGATTGCATGCCGAAGGTGGCCATGCACGGGTGCAGAAGTGGACCCAGGGAAGTGGAAGTATGCTTCAGTTGCAGGCTGATTCCAACAATGAGACATGGTTCGGATCAAGAAGCTGGCCTAAATTAGCTGCATCTACCACTGCTTCATAAGATCCATAGTAGTCTAGCCACTTTTGGAATTTCTGAAAGCTTGAATTTTTCTCTCCCTTTATAACTATAGATGTGACTGATTCAGCAAATTTCTCAGTTTCTATAGGATCAAGGTCAATGGTGGCCAATTTTTCCCACAGCATAGGCATAAACCATCAGCTCCAACATTTGCGTGTGAAACATTCTATTTTCCTTTACCCAGCTAACCTTGTCCATGCCACCGTTCACAGGTCCACGTATTCTGGAACCCAGATTCAGATACAGCAAAACTGGATAAAATGCCACTTCAAGTCATTCCTGCATGCTATCGTCTTGTAAACCACATCCATTCCAGATAACACCTTTCCAAATACTACATGTCTTCCATCCAGCCAACTAGTTGTCACAGTAGGGTAGCTGCTTGTTGCGCTTGATCTTCTCTTGATTCTCCTTTATTTTTTTCTTTGAACGATTCCAACTCCAGATTCATTCTCTGCAACTCTTCCTTGAGGATTCGGATCTCATTATCAAGGAGGCGGGAAGCTCTAGTGATGTCGTCAGTGGACATCGAATCGAGCTGGTCGTCTTCGAAGCTACTGTCTTCAACCATGGCGGAAGCCATTGAAACTCACCGTTTTACTTCAGATGTAGAGAGAAGGGTTTTCCGAGCTTTCGAGTCTTCACTCTTCACCATTCTGAGTACTTGGGGCTATTGGTGCAGGTGTAGAGCTTGAAGGGTATGGAGGTTAATCTGACTTGGAGACAGGTTGGTGTGAGACTTGCTGTTAACGGTGGGTATGGTGAGCCACCGATCAATGTGTTTGCTCTGTTACCGTGTAATGTTCTGGTGTTGGCAATAATGATGAGGAACTGGTTAAGTTTTGAAGTGGAGAAAGGTAGGAGAATGCGTTGTTGAGCGTGTATGGATGGAGGGTAGGGTGAGTGAGTGGGAGGGGTATGAGAGAGATGAAGACGGGGATGGTGAATCGAAATTGGTCAAGATATAAAGAAGAACATTTCAAAGACATCCCGGGAGTCTTAATCTGTTCCCAGAAGTCCGTGGTCTCATCTGTATACAATTGCTTCTTTCCAGCAAGAGGTGACAAGATATCTTGATCCAATCTAACAAAATCTGTAGGATGGGTCCTTGCTGCTGATTGGAAAGCTTCAAAGCTAGACACACGGCGTAGACTAGCTCTGTCTTCCCGGTGAGTGGAGAAACCCTGGATGGCAATAAAAATATCTGGGGTAAAGACGTAGACACCACAATTTATTAAATCACTTACAAAAGTCTCGGGTTTCTCTGTGTAATGCAACTATTCATTTGTGATTGGATCAGCAACTCGCCAAACTGGTTGGCTGATTCAGCAGAAACCTTGATTACTAACACTGTTCCCATCCCATCATACTTTCTATGTTCCACTAACATATCCAGACGTGGAAAAGTGCAGCAAACATCACAGTTCTGAAGTAATAAAGTCCACCAGCAGGACCATGGGGCTTGTCCTCTTTCAAGTATCTGATTGGCACTTTGAGCTCATTAGAGACTGAAGAAACATATAACGCCAATTCCCGTTCCTCATAGAACCCAACTAGAAATATTTGTGCCAAATTGGGTATCCTTTTACAAGCGGAAATTGGATGGTGAACCATTGGCTTGCTGTCATTTCGTATCACTGGTTTCATGTAGCTGTTCGTTATGCAATTTCCAGATGCTCCAATTTGTACAGAAAGGCACTGGATTCTCCAAGCCAAAGATTTAGCAAATGGGTCCTTGATTCTGCTCACTGAGAATATCAAGTGGGCCATTAAAACTGCAAAGAAAGAGTACTGTGCCCAAAGTAGTTTCACCAGGCTCATATATTTCAATCAGCATTCTTTGAAAAACTCTCAACCCTTCATGATAGTCCCCCCTCTTGCGTGTAGCAAGAGACCACAGCATTCCCTGTACAAGAGGCCAACTGGTTGTCCTTTGTGGTGGATTCAGCACCATTTCAACTTCTCCATTGTGTCAAGGGATAGCCAGCACAGGGGAGAAATGATACAGTAGATGGTGAATGAGTGGCACAAACAGATGAAGCAGACATGGTGCATCATTCGAAATCCTCTGTGGATCACATTTTAAAGGCTCTGTGATATTCTGAAGCATAGCCACTCAGTTATGATCTCCAACCCTGATATAAGATACTAACCAGGCTCAAGCTACTCAAAATGCTCCTCGGGTACTCCATAGAGACTAAGCATGTGTAATCACAGCTTCCACTCCCTGGATTTGCACTCTCAGATGGAGATGCACCGACCAAAGCACACCACAGACAGACACCAAAAGCAGAGAAGTATAGAGAAGAAAATTGATAAAACAGAGCAGGAATGGGTGAAATGAGAGTTTATTAAGCAAAGCCTGGTCTCACGAGTTATCAACAGGCTTACAAGCTGGTTGGAGAGAGAATGGATTTAAGGCGAAATGTACAAAGCTGGACCAGATTCATATTATTTCTCTCAACACAAACAAAGCAGCAACAGATGGATATACAGTCATAGTGAGTCCAGTGGAGGCACAGAAATCAATAAGAGTAGCCATATGATATCCACACACAAATAGCTAAATAATACCCAGCAATAAACAGAGGAGAGCGAATAGCAAGAAAATAATGGAGATAGATAAGAAACATACCTGGAAATGCTCCCCTCCAGCTTCTTTTTCGGTTTCTCTAGTTCTCTACTCTATTTCAACTCCTGTTATGTTTCCTGCTCCAGACACCCATCTCTCCTCTCAGCATTCTTCTTCCTCCAGCTTGCTTTTTCTCCCAACTTCCCTCCCCAGCAAGCTTGCTCTCCAAGAAAACGAAAATATCTCTCTGTAACTCCTTTCTGTAACCAGCAGCCAATCCCTTCCTCTCTGTTTTCTCTCAGTTGCCCCACCTTTCAAGCAACCAGCCACCAGAAAAATATCTGTCGTCACCCCCCTCACCAGCAAGGTTGCCCTCCAAGAAAGCCAGTCTGCTCTCTAACAGAATACGCTCCTCTCGAATATTCCCTCATACGTGTCCCTTCCCTACTGCGTCTCCAAACCACTAACCTGATTCCCTAGCAGCTAACCACAAGGTAAAAAAAAGCCTGCAGAAAAGTGAGAAAAATGAGCCCCAAAATGGGTCTACACCTACATGTGATGACATTTATGTCAATAAGTTATTTTTCAAGTAAAAACACGAGAATGATTAGATTTACAAATTTAAGAATTATTGCATTATTTTAACTGATTAATTCTTTAAAAAAAAAAATCACTTAAATTTGGTTTAAATTGACTTTTGAAAAGCCAATTCTTTTCTAATTCAATAAAAGCTTCCAAATTTGTTGGGCTAATTTGGTTTAAAATTTTATGATTTGAAAAACAAAAAAGCTTAATATAAAAGGTAGAAAAATATTGCTTTTTATAGAAGCTATGTTTTATCTAAGACGGAAATTTTTTTATATTTATGTTTAATAAAGCTTCTATAGTATCAATATTGTCATTTAAAAATTGATGACTTTCACTTCGATTTTAATTTCCACCTAAAAAAAACTTTGTTAGTGTTGTTTTATAAACTATTTCATAAAAAAAATATTTCTGAAATAATATTTTTGAGTGAATTTTTTTTTAAAAAAAAGTTTATCAAACATCTAATTTTGTAAAGAAGTGTTTTCAAATATTCAAAAGCACTTTTAACTTTATTAAAATGACTCTAAAATGAACTATTAGAATTAAAATTGATTTTGAGAGGATTAGAAGTGTTTAAATGACAGTGGTAGTAATGTTGTAAATTTTGTAGAGTTTGTTTGATGGTGATTTTAGAGTGTTAGAATCTTTTTTTAATATTTGAAAATACTTTTTTTTATAAAAATTAGATGTTTGACAAACTAAAAAATGTTTAAATTTTTTTTTTCTCATGTTGGATTTATTATGAAAAATATGGAAAACAAAAAATCAATTAAAAACGTATGTTTTTTCAAGTTTTTTAATTAGTCTTTAAAAATAAAAATAAAAAAGTAAATGATTTTAAAAATTCTTTTTTAAAAAAAAATTAATAACAAATTTTTTTTAAATCTTTGATCGTTCTTCCATTTTAGCTAATTATCATGTCATTTAAGCTTAAAAATATGTTTTCAATTTAAACTTAATAATAAGTTCAAATGGGTTTAAGTGAGTCCTGAAAAAAGAAAAAAAACAATAAATAAAGTCAATAAATTTAATCTCTTAGCTCAAGTGTGATTGGCATAACTTAATATTTAAGTATTTAAAATGACTATAAATTAAATTATAATTAATGTGTTAATTTGAAACTAATTTATGAGATTAGGAGAAATAAATGTGGGGAAAGATACATGAACAACCCAAAGAACAATAGTTAGGACTTAGAAAAAATTATGTCATTTTATCAAATATTTTTAATGATTGAAATTAAGTTATTAAGGATCTATTTGATAATTGTTTTCAAAAATAGTTTTGAAAAATAATTTTTAAAAATAGTTTTTAAAAACTTTTCTTTAATGTTTTGTAGAACAAAAGTTTGTTTAACAATTTAAAATGTTTTTAACCAATTTTTAATATTTTTAAATATATTTTAAAAATAAATTTTATATATAATATTTTTAATCATTCTACATGCTTGTATAATTATTTAAAATAATTCTAAAAAAATAAATGAAAACAACATAAAACAACTAAAAGATAGTATCTGAAAACACATGTTTCTGTTTTTAAACAAACTTTTGTTGTCCTACATGTTTTTTTGTTTTTTGTTTTGAATAATAGAAAACTGTTGTAAAAAATAATTACCAAACATACCCTAAGTGTTCTTTTGGATGCATTTTTCTATTTTAATTTTCAAAATAAGAGCTCTTACATAAAAAGTAAAATCTTATGTTTTAAAAAATAAAATAAAATTTGAGATAGTAAAAAAATTTTAATTCTTCAAAATTTTTAAACATTTTTTAAAAATTATCTTGTTTTAAAAATAAGTCTTCAAAAACTCAAAAATTGTATGTCGAAGTTATTATTACTTTTGTTTCTAAAAATAAAAATGAAGAAGTACATTTAAACAACATTTAAGTCATATCCAACTCATCTTAAGTCATTAAATCAATTTAACGAAAGAACTCTTAGTTGGTATTGACTCAATTATTGAAGCTATGTTAATATTCTTTTAATGCATCAACCTCCACTCAATTAATACAACCTCATAAGTTGCCTTCCAAGCCAAAGTCTATTATTAAGTCGTGAATATTAATAAATGAAACTAATTATCCCAACAATAAAGTCTTGTGCCACATTCATTTCAATAATTCATGAAAAAATGACCAACTTTATGTCAACAAATCTTATTTATACAAGTTTCAACTACTTGAATAATTACTCTCATAAATTATAAAAATTACCCTCATACTTTCATATATGCCTTAATTCATCTCTAAAGTTTTTTTTTTAAATAAAAAATAAAAATAAATAAATAAATAAAAAGCAACATCAATCCTACACTTGTTTCAAAGATGAATAAGTTCTTATGAATGGAAAATAGACAAATTAAAAATAAACAAACATATCATATAATGCTCGAAAAAATAAACAAACATCTATTATCATAACATAGACACACGTTATCTATCTTTTAGGGGTGAGCATGATGATGGTGGTAAAGTTGCACTTCAAAGCCCTTTTAAGTCTAGAGGAATAAAGAAGGGTGTTAGTGAAATTGGTTGGAGTACTTTTAAAGGCGTTTAAAACCCATTTGGTGGTGATTGTAAAAGGAATTAGAAAGTGAAATTGGTTAGAATACTTTTAAAAGCATTTAGAACCCGTTTGATAGTAATTTTAAAAGGAATTAGAAACACGAAGAATTGTTTTATAGCAATTTGGAAAATTTGAAGAGGGTTAAAAATATTTTTTAATGTTTGAAAATGATTTTTTTTTTTTGAATTTAGGAACATATTTAGCAATGGTTATTGAAAACAGTTTTTGATTCTTTAGAATAGAACAGTGTTTTCTAACTGTGCGTTTCAGAGAATAATTTTTGTTAAAATATGCATAGCAGTGGTAGATTAGCAATTAAAGAGAAGGATTTTCCAGGACGGGGCAAGTGGAGAGGCATATTACTACAGATCTCTGCTGTCTATCAGCTATCAACTTGTCTTTCTACAGTGACCATGAATGCTCTTTGGGAAAGACATCCCATTGAACCTTTCGATTAAGGCAGCAACATGGAAGCATAATAGCTTTTCAAGGGTTTTTATCTAAACAACAACTTGCTTTTATGAGGGTTTTCTCCGCCAAGTTGCCTTTCCGTATGTCTAAATCCACCCAAGAACATCCATTTCTATATATATATATTTAGCATCGAGTCTCTCGTGCAGGCTACAAGGAAGTGAAGTCAGAAAATGGTTCTCAATTTGAATCCCTTGCTTTCTTTTACTTTCCTGCAAATGGGTTGTCATACATCTCCCAAATTCTCCATGGCCTCCATGCACCGCTGTGTGTCCAGGTGAGTGTGTTCTTCACTTCTTACAAAAGTTTACGGAATGTTCATACCATCCAGTAGAAAATGACAAGTGCCTATGTTCATTGTTTCATCCTAACCAGTGTCTAACCCTTGTAAAAAGACGGATTTGAATTTAAGTACCAAATCCAAATTTCTTCTGTTTAATGTAGGGAGGTTAAGAATCCAAACAAGACTTTTAGATCTCCTCACAAGGTGCAAGTAACCCACTCAATGCCACCACAGAAGATCGAGATTTTCAAATCCATGGAGAATTGGGTTGAGGAGAACGTTTTAATTCACCTGAAGCCAGTTGAGGAATGTTGGCAACCTCAGGATTTTCTGCCTGATCCTGCTTCTGATGGATTTCATGAGCGAGTCAAGGAGCTACAGGAGAGAGCTAAGGGGATCCCGGATGACTACTTTGTTGTTTTGGTTGGACAAATGATCACTGAAGAAGCCCTTCCAACTTACCAAACACAGATCAATATCCTTGATGGAATTCGTGATGAAACAGGGGCAAGCCCCAGCCCATGGGCAACTTGGACAAGGGCATGGACCGGTGAAGAGAACAGGCATGGTGACCTTCTTAATAAGTATCTCTATCTGTCTGGAAGAGTAAACATGAAACAAATCGAGAAGACAATTCAGTACTTGATTGGGGCTGGAATGGTGAGATTCTTGCAACATGCTTTTTTTTTTTTTTTTCTGTAGTCAGTCGCAATCTTCACTAGTTCTTGAACTCAAGTTCTTCTTCTCCATCTTTTCATAGGATGTTCAGAATGATAACAATCCCTACCTTGGCTACATCTATACTTCATTTCAAGAAAGGGCAACCTTCATATCCCATGGTTGTACTGCCAGGCTCGCCAAGCAACATGGGGACAAGAGGTTGGCTCAAATATGTGGCATAATAGCCTCAGATGAGAAGCGCCATGAAACTGCCTACACCAAGATAGTGGAAAAGCTCTTTGAGATTGATCCCAATGGAACTGTTTTGGCTTTTGCAGACAGGATGAGGAAGAAAATCACCATGCCGGGCCTCTTGATGTATGATGGATGTGATGACAACCTTTTTGAGCACTTCTCAGCAGTTGCTCAGAGGCTTGGTGTGTATATCGCCAAGGACTATGTTGATAACTTAGAATTCTTTGTGGAGAGATGGAATGTGGAAAAGCTAACTGGGCTTTCTAGTGAGGGGCGAGAAGCTCAGGATTACGTTTGTGGGTTAGCTCAAAGATTGAGAAAGCTGGAGGAGAGAGCTCAAGAAAGGGCTAAGCAAGCTCCCACCATTCCTTTCAGTTGGATTTTGGATAGAGAAGTGAAGCTCTGAGTGCAAAATGGAAGAGAGACATTGGTCGTGTCCTCAAAGATCTATCAAGTAATATACAAGTGTAAGCCATCTATGTTTCTCTATCTCAATTTCAATAATCACGATCTCATCTCATATCACTTCTTAGAATCCTACAAACCAGGGTTTTGGTTTATATCTCATCATTTGGACTGGAGCAGTGCTTTTTTTTTTTCCTATAAGATATTGGTAAAAACATCCTTAGCAAAAAGGAAATGATAGGACACTGTACATATTCCAATCACGGAAGCAACTTAGAGAGCTCAGCACCGGTGGTCGTGAGAGGTAGTGGAGAAGGAAATTATGGCTCCTTGATAACTGCAAATGCAGCCCCAGTGAGTGAGCTAAAATTTTCCTCTGAAAGTTTTCTGTTCATAATTTACATCTCAGTGCCTGAACCCTCCTGCAATATCTTTTCTAATTAATGAATTTCTTGAAATGGGGCAGTTTCATCGAATGTTGTCAATTTCTATATCCATGTATATGTAGCATCCAAGTAGCAAACTGAACCTAAGAAAAAGCAGAGGCAGTGTAAGTCCAGAAATGAATCTCAACCTAAACCCCCTTACATTTCAACCCGGGAAGTTTCCTTGTCTTTTTCCCCGTCCCAGATCTTCCAACGTCTCCATCGCTTCCAACATCACCCCTGGCTCCGATTGAGCGTCTTTAGTCGAAAATGTTCCTTGGAAAATTCATTTGATTCTCAAAATATTCTATGAATGGATAGATCTTGCCGATGTTCATTGAAAATAGGTGGAAGCAAAGCCTAAATGTATGCATCATTTTTAAGGCACAACCAACATGAATAGCAGCTAAACAACAACTTGCTTCCGGCTATTTTTGAAAAACAGAGAGAATTTGATACTAATGCTTGGGAGATGATCCAAAAACTGTACTCCAAAACTGAAGTAACCAAGGAAGAAAATATCGGTAATCACAGATATATCGGTACTTCGATTTTACGGATATATCAGAGATATATCGACAAATATTTTGGAAAAAAATATCGATAAACTTAAAATTGACCAAATTTATAAAAATATAAAAAAAAAACTTCATAAAAATGTAATTAGAAGTATAATGATATTTTTAAGTTGTTTTATTAAATAATTTGATATATGTATAACATGATTTATCATATTTGATAATAATATTGTATGCATCGATAAAAATATGAATTTTATAAGTGTACATTTATTATTAAATTACATCAAATATTATGATATTTGATTATAATATGTCTAATTTTAAAATATATATTAATATTAAAATTATGATCCATTTAATTTAATTGTATTAAATAATATAAAATAAATTATGATATAGGTACAATTTTTTAATATTTAATTAATTATTAATGATATTAAAAACACTATGAAGAAAATTATATAATTTTTATATTTTTGGTAATCAATTAAAAGAAAATTTTGCATTTAATTATAAAATAATTATAATTAATTTGCTCTTTAAAATATTCTTTTAATATTTTATTTATATAATGAGTTTAACTATATATATTGAATGCATATTATTAAACAAGGGCAAGTTAGCCCGGATGGTAAGTGGGTTGAACCGGGTTCGATTCCCCTCTTCTTAAAAAACGAAGGGCATTTTGGGGGGCATTTTATAAGCATTGAGTCTCTCGTACAGGGTACAAGGAAATGAAGTCAGAAAATGTCTCTCAGTTTGAATCCCTTGCTTTCTTTTACTTTCCTGCAAATGGGTTATCATACATCTCCCAAATTCTCCATGGCCTCCATGCACCGCTCTGTGTCCAGGTGAGTGTGTTCTTCACTTCTTACAAAAGTTTACGGAATGTTCATACCATCCAGTATAAAATGACAAGTGTGTATGTTCATTGTTTCATCCTGACCAGTAGTGTCTAACCCTTGTGAAAAGACGGATCCGACCTGTAAGTACCTAATCCAATTTTCTTCTGTTTAATGTAGGGAGGTCACTAATACAAAGAAGACTTTTAGCTCTCCTCACAAGATTCAAGTAACCCACTCAATGCCACCACACGAGATTGAGATTTTCAAATCCATGGAGAATTGGGTTGAGGAGAACGTTTTAATTCACCTGAAGCCAGTTGAGAAATGTTGGCAACCTCAGGATTTTCTGCCTGATTCTGCTTCTGATGGATTTCATGAGCGCATCGAGGAGCTAAAGGAGAGAGCAAAGGGGATCCCGGATGACTACTTTGTCGTTTTGGTTGGAGATATAATCACTGACGAATCCCTTCCAACTTACCAAACACAGATCAATATCACTGATGAAATTCGTGATGAAACAGGGGCAAGCCCCAGCTCTTGGGCAACTTGGACTAGGGCATGGACTGCTGAAGAGAACAGGCACGGTGACCTTCTTAGTAGGTATCTCTATCTGTCTGGAAGAGTAGACATGAAACAAATCGAGAAGACGATCCAGTATTTGATTGGGGCTAGAATGGTGAGATTATTGCTGCATACTTTTTTACTGTTTTATCTCCAAAACCACAATATATTGACAGATTTTGGTAAGACGTATGGTGGATTTGAAATTGATAGACACATTACACAACACTTGCTTGATGTAGCTGACAAGAAACCAGGTCTAAAATTTCAGGACTTGTAATCAGTCAGCTGGGTTTTGGGAAAACATCTTTAAAAAGAGTAGATACAAACATCAAATCGAATCGCGTTTTAATTTCTTTCCTTTTGGTTGGGTCTTCTTCTATGGTGAAGATATTTTCACTACTTTCTCTAGTACTCCTTGGTTTTTTCTAAAGTCAGTCACAATCTTTACTAGTTCTTGAACTCAAGTTCTTTTTCTCCATCTTTTCATAGGATGTGCAGATGGAAAACAATCCGTACCTTTTATTCATCTATACTTCATTTCAAGAAAGGGCAACCTTCATCTCCCATGGCAATACTGCCAGGCTCGCCAAGCAACATGGGGACAAGAGGTTGGCTCAAATATGTGGCATGATAGCCTCAGATGAGAAGCGCCATGAAACTGCCTACACCAAGATAGTGGAAAAGCTCTTTGAGATTGATCCCAATGGAACTGTTTTGGCTTTTGCAGACAGGATGAGGAAGAAAATCATCATGCCGGGCCTCTTGATGTATGATGGATGTGATGACGACCTTTTTGAACACTTCTCAGCAGTTGCTCAGCGGCTTGGTGTGTATACTGCCAAGGACTATGTTGATAACTTAGAATTCTTTGTGGAGAGATGGAATGTGGAAAAGCTAACTGGGCTTTCTAGTGAGGGGCGAAAAGCTCAGGATTACGTATGTGGGTTAGCTCAAAGAGTGAGAAATCTGGAGGAGAGAGGTCAAGAAAAGGCTAAGCAAGCACCCACCATTCCTTTCAGTTGGATTTTTGATAGAGAAGTGAAGCTCTGAGTGCAAAATGGAAGACAAGGATTGGTCGTGTTCTGAAAGATCTATCAAGTAATATACAAGTGTAAGCCATCTATGTTTCTCTATCTCAATTTCAATAATCACGATCTCATCTCATATCACTTCTTAGAATCCTACAAACCAGAGTTTTGGTTTATATCTCATCATTTGGACTGGAGCAGTGCTTTTTTTTTTTTTCTTTTTTTTTTTATTTCCTATGAGATTGGTAAAAACATCCTTAGCAAAAAGGAAATGATAGGACACTGTACATATTCCAATCAAGGAAGCAACTTAGAGAGCTCAGCACCGGTGGTGGTAGGAGGTAGTGGAGAAGGAAATTATGGCTCCTTAATAAATGCAAATGCAGCCCTAGTGAGTGAGCCAAAATTTTCCTCTGAAAGTTTTCTGTTCATAATTTACTTCTCAGTGCATGAACCCTCCTGCAATATCTTTCCTAATTAATGAATTTGTTGAAATGGAGCAGTTTCTTTGAATATCATCAATTTCTACATCCATGTATATGTAGCATCTAAGTAGCAAACCGAACCTAAGAAAAAGCAGAGGAAGTGAAAGTCCAGAAATGAATCTCAACCTAAACCCCCTTACCTTTCAACCCGGGAAGTTTCCTTCTCTTTCTCTCCGTCCCAGATCTTCCAACGTCTCCATCGCCTCCACCATGACCTCTGGCTCCGAGTGAGCGTCTTTAATCGAAAATATTCCTTGAAAAATTCATTTGACTCTCAAAATATTCTATGAGTGGATAAATCTTGCTGACGTTCATTGAAAATAGGGGAAGCAAAGCCCAAATTTATGCATCACAACATGAATAGCAGCTAAACAGCCAAATTGACCAGATGAATTGTTTTTTTTTTTGGGTTTCCTATACTTTCTCGGCAACCAAACGGGTTGGGAGAATAGAGGAAGTTCGCTGATTTGTACGAGGCCAACCTTCGATGGATAATCAGTGCTCTTGCTCTGCTAATTGGCTACGGCAACCCTATGTTTGGTTTCCAAGAAAATGACAGAAAAATAAACAGAAAGAAAATCTGAGACTAATGGTTGGCAGATGATCCAAAAACAGAACTCCAAAAGTGAAATAACCCGGAAAAGTAGGTTTTGATTGCTGTACGAAAATATATGGAAAAAGGAAAGCTAAAATTTTTAAATCAGTATTTTCTTATCTATTTAGAATAATTTAAAATATATATCATTTTTAATGAGTCATATTAGCGAGTTTAATCTCACTTTCTCTTACCATAAGATGACTCGTTAAAAAATACATATATTTTAAATTAATTTTAATAAATATCACTAACTCAAAAATAAATTGAAAATTTATAAATAAATAAATACCATAATTTTTTTTTCTCATTTTGATTTTTAAAAATTTTGATGAAAATTGTAAAAAAACAATGAATTTTTTTAAAAAAAAATTTAAGTTAATAAAATATTTTTAATTACTTTTTCTAATTTATTTTACCTTTTTTTTTTTATATAAAATTTAAATGATTTAAAAATATAGGCCCTCCATTGATATTAATTATAATAGAGCTTTTGTATCCTTTTATGGTTAATTAAATATGATAAAATAATTTTTTAATGTTTCTTTTTTCCTTTAATAAAAGAGAAGGATGGATGTTGGGAATTCGGTAGATAAATTATTTATTTTTGAAAAATGTTGTGCTTTTTTTAAATGAAAATAATTATACGTGTCAAGAGATTTAAAGGTTGATTTTTAAAATGATTTTTTTATAATTTAAATTTTGTTTGACCATGTGATTTAAAAATAATTATTTGTTTTTAAAAATATAAAATAATTTTTAAAAATTTTTAATACTATTTAACCTTTGTTTTCTGAAAATAATTTTTAAAAATAAAATGAAATAGAGAACTATTTTTAGTGAATAAGTAAAAGTTGTTTTCATCCATTTTTTTAAATAAAAAAAAAAAAAAGCATGGATCCATTTTTTTTTATATTTTTTGAGATTTGTTTTTAAAAACTATTTTTAAATTAAAAAATAAAAATTTAGTTTTTAAAAACAAGTTTTAGGCCAAACAAGCCGTTACAACATAAAACATAGTTTTTTGAGAATTTACTCTGAAAATTGAATTTTCTTTTTTCTTTTTCTTTTTTTGTGGAATAAATGGACAATTAATTGATAACTAAAAAAAAACAAAGGTTCCCTTGGTGAAATTTTGAGAAAAAATATATGGAAAAGAAGAAAATTGGAAGAAAGAAAAGAAACAAAGGAAAATAAATTTTAAAAAAAGTAAATTTTTATAAATTATTTTTATATGTTTTTTAAAACTAATTTCATAGGATTTTCTTTGGAATAAATAGATAATTTATTATTAATAATAATAATAAAAATTCTTATGTTTGGTTGGTGAAAATTTTGAGGAAAGATATAAAGAAAATAAGAAATTAAAAGAAAAAAGATAAAGGAAATAAAAATAAATTCAAAATTAATAAATTATATATATATATATATATATATATATATATAAAGTTTTAATTATTTTTCCCTTTCAAATAAAGTATAAATTTAATGAACATGCATAACAATGGAGTTTTCCTTTGTAAATCCTAATAACTTAGGAAAATCGGTATATATTTTATTTTCTTTCATTAAGAATTTTCCGTAACATTTTTTTAGAAACAAACATAACATAGGAAGCAATTCTACCACGCTCAAACCATATCTAAATAATTTACTTGCTCATAATAACATAGGATTTTTTTACTAATATCTTATAGGAAAAAATAAAAAAAGCACTGCTCGAGTCCAAATGATGAGATATAAACCAAAACCCTGGTTTGTAGGATTCTAAGAAGTGATATGAGATGAGATCGTGATTATTGTAATTGAGATAGAGAAACATTGATGGCTTATGCTTGTACATTACTTGATAGATGGTTCAAGTATTTTGGGTTTGCTTAATTTGTTTAATTAATTATTTATTAAATTGGGTTTGGTTTTGGTTATAAGTTCGGTTTGCATATTAAATCCGGTTTAGATTATGACATATTAAATTAGGGCTTGAGATATTAAATTAAGGTATAATTAAATTTATTTTGTTTTGTCATATTTGTTCTTGATTGAATGTGCCTTAATTTTGGTTCTAAATTTGGAGATTTTGGATAGGGCTTATAATATGGAGGATATTTCTCTTGGGTTCATTTTTATTGGCAAAATTTATTGGACCAATTTAAAATTTTGAATTTACAATTCAATATTTGTTTTGAACTTTGTACATATTTTTATATTTACATTTGGACTAATTTTTTGTTTTGCACGTATCCATTCCATTATTGGTACTAAATGGGGCACTGAGCTTGCTATAAGCTTGTTTGGGTATATATTTTATTTCTCTATTTTTATTTAGTTTTATTTTCATTACTTCTTATAATTATTCTTATGTATATATTTGTTGAGGATATACAGAACTAAACAATTGATAGCTCAGAAAATTTGTTTTAATAAAAGGAACAGTTTAATAATTACGTTTTAATAAAAACAATAGTTTAGAAAATATTTTTTTTAATAAATGAAAGTTTTTTTAATAAAAATTAAAAAAAAATGCTTTTAGGAAAATGCAAAAAATTGTTTTTAATAAAATTCCAAAAATTATTTTTAATAACAATTGTTTGAAAATTTATTTTTTTAATAAAAGTTGTCAAAAAAATTGTTTTAAAAAATGGAGGATTAAATTTCCAAAATTGGGTATGAACTTTTTAAGCAAATAACCATTTTTTGAAAGCATTTCCAATAAAAGTGTTATTAACATAAAAACAAAGATAAAAAGCAATTTAATCACAAATCACTCTTAAACTAACTCGAAAATATATATATATTTCAAAAACAGTTTTTGAAAACTATTTTTTAATATTTTGTAAAATAAATATTTGTTTAAAAATTTGAAATGTTTTAAAAATATTTTTAAAATTTTTAAATATATTTTGAAAAAAAATTATGTATAGGGATTTATTTTTAAGCATTCTTAATATTCATATAATTATTTTTTTAAAAGAACTTTACAAAATAAGTGAAAATAACTTAAAATAATTAAATAATTTTTTTATTTTTAAACGTATTTTTTTGTTTTTTATTTTGAATATAAAATTGTTATAAAAAAAGTACATATATTTTAAATAGACAAAAATAATATTGATTTTAAAATTTTGAAGTTAATATATATTTTCATATTAGTGATTTAAAACTTATTTTTCCCAAAAATAAATGTCAGTTCCTATCAACTAAAATATTTGTCTTAAATTAGCTATGAGGCGGGAGGAGACGGTTTTCATTGGTTCCATTTGCATTTATTTCTCGCCTCCCTTTTTCCAAACATATTAATGGATTTCACCTACTAAAAAATAAATGGACAATTCATTAATAAATGAAAACCTATTCTAATTATTGGATTTTACTTGCCATGTTGTGAATATCAATTAATAAAGTAATAATAATAAATCTAAAAAATAAAATATTTTCGTGGAGAGTCGAGTTGTTAATTGATATTGATGACAAGACAAATAAAATAAGTATTTTAAGGAAAAAATTGATGATTCATTAAAAAGTTGATGTATTTTAAATTATTTTTAAATAAATGAAGATAATACTTGATTTAAAACATTTGGGATTTTTTTTTCATTACCGGATCAAAACCCACTTTTTTCTATTTAGAAATTAATTTATTATAATCCTAAAAAATGTCACTATCCAATGCTAGGGTACCATATTTAGTGAATTTTTTGTTTGGATTTTGTCATTTTCATTTCACAAAATAGGGGTGAATTTGGTGATCATAGATAGACGTGCCTCTCTATATATTTAATGGGTGGTAGATATATAGGTATGAATAAAGGAGAGGCGAGATGAAAGTAAGATCTGGATGGAAAAACTTTAAGTTATGTTTGGTTCCTTGAAAAAAATAAAAATAAAAAAAATTATTTTCTTGTGTTTGGCTTCAACACCAAAAATAAGAATGAAAACTAAATATAATTAAATTTAGATAGAAACTTATACATTTTAAAATTATTTAACATTTACATAGAAGAAGAAAAATAAGATAAATAAGTTTGAAGTAGCATATAAAATAATTTATTAATTTTAAATCTGTTTTTCATCTTCTTTTATTTTTTCTTTTATTTTTTACTTTTCTTCTATTTTTTTTTTCAAATTTTCCCTTATATTTTTTGAGAACCAAACATAGCCTTAGTAATTATAGAAAAGGAATCATGGGGGATTTTGATGGAAAGGACATGGAAAAAGCAATTGCTCTACTAGGTCTATTTAAGGTGGTAGCAATATTGGACTTACTTGAGAGTTTCTACAAAAATAGTATGTATTAGAAAATTGTTT
This sequence comes from Vitis rotundifolia, assembly GCA_030254885.1. NCBI lineage: Eukaryota > Viridiplantae > Streptophyta > Magnoliopsida > Vitales > Vitaceae > Vitis > Vitis rotundifolia. The sequence goes on from CM058155.1 coordinate 21,794,728, forward strand.
TAGAAAATATGGTAAAATAGGTACTTATGTTTTTAAAAATTTAAAATTTTGAGATAATAATTTTTTTTAATACTTTAATTTTTTGAACAATTTTTAAAAACTATCATATTTTAAAAATAAGGCTCTAAAATATCTTATATTTTATGTTAAAATTATTATTATTATTATTATTGTTTTTAAAAACATAAAAGAAAAAATATATCTAAACAGTTTTTAATTCGTATCTAAATCATATTAAGAGTTCATTTGGTAATGATTTTAGGAAGTGCTTTTAACTTTTTTAATACGTTAAAATTTTTATCATTCAAGTATTGGAAAAACTAAAAACGTTTTCTAGCATCATTATCAAACAAACGCTAAGTCATTAAATCAATCTATTGAAGGATGTCTTAGATAGTATCGACTCAATTATTGAACTTATATGTTAATATTCTTTAATGCGTGAACCTTCACTCGATTAAGTCAACCTCACAAGTTATTTTCCAAGTTTACGCAACCCAAAAATATCTAGAGTATCGATTTTTTTGACATAGGCGAAAGTAAAAAAGAAAACATGGAGTGAATGTCATTTTCATTGTTGACAAAAGCATACGAGTTTGACAAGATCTACCACATGAAAAATGATACTCATAGCAAACGTTATCCATGTCCGCACTTTAAAGCCTTCAACTCCGGGCTATGATGGAAAGATGATAAAAACACATGGGTGAATGGACTCAAGAGTCGGTTGAAAGTGATTAGAAACATGATGAATTGTTTGGGAACGATTCGAAAATTTTGATGAGGGTTGAAAATATTTTTTAATATTTGAAAATGGTTGGTTTTTTTTTTTTTTTTTTTTTTACTAAAATCAAGAATATATTTATTAAGGTTCTTGAAAACAATTCTTGACCGTAGAATATAAAGTTAGAAAAGTGTTTTAAATGGAAACTTTATTAAAAAAAAAAATGATTTTGTATCATTTTTGTTAATAGTGTTTCTATTAGAACAATTTTTAAAAGAATCATTTTCTTAATATTTAGTTTAAAAAAAATACAAGGAAAAGAAAATAAAAAATATATATGGATTTAAAATTAATAAATTATATTTACATATATATATATATATATATATATATATATATATATATATATATATATATTTTTTTTTTTTTAAAATTCATTTCATTTAACAAATTATTTTCATCTCTTAGCTTGATTGGTGCTTAATTTTTGAGACCAATATTATAATTTTTAAATGCATGAACCTCAAAACTCTAAGGCCTTGTTTGGAAATTGTTTTCAAGAATAATTTTCTATTTTTCGGAACAAAAAAATTGGAAAACACATTTAGCATATATATATATATATATGATGATGATTAAAAATAAGATTGTGGATATAAAAATTATTTTAAATATTAAAGATAGATTGAACGTATTTTAGGTTATCAAATAGACTTTTATTTAATAAAACATTAAAAAATAATTTTTAAAAATTATTCTTAAAAATTATTTTTCAGAACTGTTTTTAAAAATAATTACTAAACAAGTCTTAATTTGTTATTTTCTTGGTCTTGTACTCAATTAATTCAACCTCACCAGTTGTTTGGTAAGTAAGAAAATGGGAAAGAAAGATACCATGAAATCCATGCAAAGAGGTGAGGGGGTCAAATGGAATATCCTCTTGGCAAGTGGCTTGTTATCCACATGCCATCTACAAGCCTATTGCCCAAACCACAATAATTAAATAAAAATAAAAACAAAAGCCTAATACCCATTTGAGAGTAGTGACAATTTATTTTATTTTTTATTAAAAAAATAATATCAATCTATGCTAGATAATGTCAATCCATTCGATAATTACTAGGCTTAAATGTCAAATATATCAAATAAAAACTCATAAAAATACACTCATAGAAAAAGCGATTTTGATCTCTGATAATATCTTAAGGGTGATATTATTATAAAAATTTTAAAATTACTTAAAATAATTCTTTAATTAACACAATATATATTTTTATGTTTAATCTAAATACCAAATTATTCTCCATAAAAACAATCCTAATAGAAGTGCCATTGAAAATAAAGCTTTTACTAGGATCATTAACAAACAAGCCTTTAAACCAGTGTTTGTTCCTTTCAAGTATTGACATTGCATTAATTGAACCTCATAACTGATAAGTTCTTTTTGCGTACCAAAAACCCTAACTAAAATCTTGTTCATTAATTAATTATACAAGAGAGTCTTTCACAACATCTATTTCCAGAAGTGAAAAATTGACAACAACTTTGATGGAACATTTGGGGTTAATTTATTCAAGTATGAAGTATGTTTGTTTGGCAAGTGAGAAAATGAGAGAAGATAGTCCATGCAAACGAGTGAAGGTGACAAGTGTAATATCCTCTTCGCCACTTGCTCATGTTCCTCACGCCACCTCTCTCTCTCTCTCTCTGCCCCTGTTTTGCTCATCTCTGTGGACCCTAATGTAGCTCTTAGCTAGTGATGTCATGGGTTTTTTTTTTGTGTGTATGTTTTTTTTCCTTTTTTTTATTTTCAATTAAGTATTACTCATTTCTAACTTTTTTTTTCCTTTTTTAAAGATATTGAATCTTTTTATTCAAGGATAAAATTTTTTCATATAAAATTTAATGGATAATCAATTAATGAAATTTAATTCTTTTTATTTTTTTTCATATAAAAAATAGTACTAAACAAGGTTTTCAATTTTTATTTTCAAAAATAGTTTTAATTTTTTAATTAAATGTTTTTTCAAAAAGAAAATATAAAAAATATAAATCATATTACCATTTTTTTAGAAAGTATTTTTTAAAATAGTTTTTGAACGTAATTTTTCTTTATTTATAATTTAAAATAGAAAATAATGTTGATTTTAAATTATTTATAAAAAATAGTTTTAAAAAACAATGAAAAATCCAAATGGTTAAAATATAATTATTATGATTGCATGAATAGTGGTGCAATAAAGACTAAAAAAGCTTATGTAAAAGGTCAATGAGTATTTTGGTCTTTTGATATCTTATATCATTTCCATCAATTATGTAAGTTATATGGACCAAACCTTAATTTTTGGGACCACCTGGGCCCAAAAGACAATTGTCCCTAAGATAGATATATTTTTCTTTTTAAAATTTAAGTTGAATACTCAATTATCAATCAATTGAGACTTCATTTTTTAACTAAAATAACTAAAACTTTATTTTTAAACTAAGTCACAATTGTCAATTGAGGCTTAGTTAATTTTTTTTTTAAGTTTAAAATTTAATTAAAAATATTAAACTACAAATTATTGTTGAAATTAAAAATATATACTTTAATAATAAAAAATTATATCTTAAATATCTAATATAACTTCATGAGTAAAGATAAATTGATAAATATAATAATAAATAAATATTTTATTTATCAATAAATTAATAATATTAAAATAATAAAGCTATATCACATATAAATAAGATATAAAATTACATAATTTATTAATTTAAGATATTTAATTTGTTGTATTTTTAAGATATTAATTTATTTATATTTTGACAAATTTATCTTTATTGAAATAATAGTATACTCTTAAATTTTCATATATAGATTTTTTATTATTTTAAAACATATGTTTATAATTTTATGCAAAAAAAGGCTATTATTTGTGGACGCATGATACATTTCAAAATTAGTTAATAAAATTAATTAGAAAAAGTATACTATAAAATGCAATTTTTAGTAGTTTCATCAAAGTCACCAAAAATACCCACTAAATATTTATATAAGGGAAGAAAAAAACATCACTCCCTAATTGTAGCAGGTACTACATGTGATATAACTTAAATTAATAAATTATATAATTTTATATCTTAAAAATTTAATAAATTAAATATCTTAAATTAATAAATTATATAATTTTATATCGTATTTATATGTCATGTAACTTTATTATTTTAAGATTATTAATTTATTGAAAAATAAAATATTCATTTATTATTATATTTACCAATTTATCTTTATTGAAGTAATACTAATTCCTTAACTTTAAATATATAAATTTTTTATTATTTAAGAATATATATTTAATTTCAACAATAATTTATAATTTAATATTTTTTAATTAAATTTTAAAGTAAGAAAAAAAAAATTAATTGAAGCCTCAATTAATTATGGCTTTAGTTAAAAAATAAAGTATTATTGACAATTGAGGCTTCAACTAAATTTTTTAAAAAAATATATTTTTTATAATAAGGCACCTAGCTATGTGATAATATGGGGGCTAGTTTGAACATTAATTTTTGCAAAGAGATTAAACCTTATATATTTTTCTATAAAAGGGCTATATTGCCCCCAAAACTCCAATAAGGAAGCATAATAGGTTTTCAAGGGTTTTTTTTTATCTAAACAACTTTTTCTTATGAGGGTTTTCTTGCCTTTCTATATGTCTAAATCCACCCAAGAACATCCATTTCTATATATATATATTTAGCATCGAGTCTCTCGTTCAGGGTCCAAGGAAGTGAAGTCAGAAAATGGCTCTCAATTTGAATCCCTTGCTTTCTTTTACTTTCCTGCAAATGGGTTATCACACATCTCCCAAATTCTCCATGGCCTCCATGCACCGCTCTGTGTCCCGGTGAGTGTGTTCTTCACTCCTTACAAAAGTTTGCGGAATGTTCATACCATCCAGTAGAAAATGACTAGTGCCTATGTTCATTGTTTCATCCTAACCAGTGTCTAACCCTTGTGAAAAGACGGATCCGAATTGTAAGTACGTAATCCAAATTTCTTCTGTTTAATGAAGGGAAATTAAGAATACAAAGAAGACTTCTAGCTCTCCTCGCAAGGTGCAAGTAACCCACTCAATGCCACCACACAAGATTGAGATTTTCAAATCCATGGAGAATTGGGTTGAGGAGAACGTTTTAATTCACCTGAAGCCAGTTGAGAAATGTTGGCAACCTCAGGATTTTCTGCCTGATCCTGCTTCTGATGGATTTCATGAGTGCGTCGAGGAGCTAAAGGAGAGAGCAAAGGGGATCCCGGATGACTACTTTGTCATTTTGGTTGGAGATATGATCACTGAAGAATCCCTTCCAACTTACCAAACACAGATCAATATCACTGATGAAATTCGTGATGAAACAGGGGCAAGCCCCAGCTCTTGGGCAACTTGGACAAGGGCATGGACTGCTGAAGAGAACAGGGACGGTGACCTTCTTAATAAGTATCTCTATCTGTCTGGAAGAGTAGACATGAAACAAATCAAGAAGACGATCCAGTATTTGATTGGGGCTGGAATGGTGAGATTATTGCTGCATACTTTTTTACTGTTTTATCTCCAAAACCACAATATATTGACGTAAGGTGGATTTGAAATTGATAGACACATTACACAACACTTGCTTGATGTAGCTGACAAGAAACCAGGTCTAAAATTTCAGGACTTGTAATCAGTCAGCTGGGTTTTGGGAAAACATCTTTAAAAAGATTAGATACAAACATCAAATCGAATCGTGTTTTAATTTCTTTCCTTTTGGTTGGGTCTTCTTCTATGGTGAAGATATTTTCACTAGTTTCTCTAGTACTCCTTGGTTTTTTCTAAAGTCAGTCACAATCTTTACTAGTTCTTGAACTCAAGTTCTTTTCTCCATCTTTTCATAGGATGTGCAGATGGAAAACAATCCGTACCTTTTATTCATCTATACTTCATTTCAAGAAAGGGCAACCTTCATCTCCCATGGCAATACTGCCCGGCTCGCCAAGCAACATGGGGACAAGAGCTTGGCTCAAATATGTGGCATAATAGCCTCAGATGAGAAGCGCCATGAAACTGCCTACACCAAGATAGTGGAAAAGCTCTTTGAGATTGATCCCAATGGAACTGTTTTGGCTTTTGCAGACAGGATGAGGAAGAAAATCACCATGCCGGGCCTCTTGATGTATGATGGATGTGATGACGACCTTTTTGAACACTTCTCAGCGGTTGCTCAGCGGCTTGGTGTGTATACTGCCAAGGACTATGTTGATAACTTAGCATTCTTTGTGGAGAGATGGAATGTGGAAAAGCTAACTGGGCTTTCTAGTGAGGGGCGAAAAGCTCAGGATTATGTTTGTGGGTTAGCTCAAAGAGTGAGAAAGCTGGGGGAGAGAGCTCAAGAAAAGGCTAAGCAAGCACCCACCATTCCTTTCAGTTGGATTTCTGAAAAGGGAAGTGAAGCTCTGAGTGCAAAATGGAAGACAAGGATTGGTCGCGTTCTCAAAGATCTATCAAGTAATATACAAGTTTAAGCCATCTATGTTTCTCTATCTCAATTTCAATAATCACGATCTCATCTCATATCACTTCTTAGAATCCTACAAACCAGAGTTTTGGTTTATATCTCATCATTTGGACTGGAGCAGTGCTTTTTTTTTTCTTTTTTTTTTTATATTTCCTATGAGATATTGGTAAAAACATCCTTAGCAAAAAGGAAATGATAGGACACTGTACATATTCCAATCAAGGAAGCAACTTAGAGAGCTCAGCACCGGTGGTGGTGGGAGGTAGTGGAGAAGGAAATTATGGCTCCTTAATAAATGCAAATGCAGCCCTAGTGAGTGAGCCAAAATTTTCCTCTGAAAGTTTTCTGTTCATAATTTACTTCTCAGTGCATGAACCCTCCTGCAATATCTTTCCTAATTAATGAATTTATTGAAATGGAGCAGTTTCTTTGAATACCATCAATTTCTATATCCATGCATATGTAGCATCTAAGTAGCAAACCGAACCTAAGAAAAAGCAGAGGAAGTGAAAGTCCAGAAATGAATCTCAACCTAAACCCCCTTACCTTTCAACCCGGGAAGTTTCCTTCTCTTTCTCTCCGTCCCAGATCTTCCAACGTCTCCATCGCTTCCACCGTCACCTCTGGCTCCGAGTGAGCGTCTTTAATCGAAAATGTTCCTTGAAAAATTCATTTGACTCTCAAAATATTCTATGAATGGATAAATCTTGCTGACGTTCATTGAAAATAGGGGAAGCAAAGCCCAAATTTATGCATCACAACATGAATAGCAGCTAAACAGCCAAATTGACCAGATGAATTGTTTTTTTTTTTGGGGTTTCCTATACTTTCTCGGCAACCAAACGGGTTGGGAGAATAGAGGAAGTTCGCTGATTTGTACAAGGCCAACCTTCGATGCAAGTAATTGCGTCATTTGATGATAATCAATGCTCTTGCTCTGCTAATTGGCTACGGCTACGGCAACCCTATGTTTGGTTTCCAAGAAAATGACAGAAAAATAATCTGAGACTAATGCGTGGCAGATGATCCAAAAACAGAACTCCAAAAGTGAAATAACCCGGAAAAGTAGGTTTTGATTGCTGTACGAAAATATATGGAAAAAGGAAAGCTAAAATTTTTAAATCAGTATTTTCTTATCTATTTAGAATAATTTAAAATACATATCATTTATTAGCGAGTTTAAACTCACTTTCTCTTACCATAGGATGACTCGTTAAAAAATACATATATTTTAAATTAATTTTAATAAATATAACAAACACAAAAATAAATTGAAAATTTATAAATAAATAAATTCCATAATTTTTTTCTTACTTTGATTTTTAAAAATTTTGATGAAAAATTGTAATAAAAAACAATGAAATTAGAAAAAAAAAAATTTAAAGTTAATAAAATATTTTTAATTATTTTTTCTAATTTGTTTTATTTATTTTTATTTTTTATAAAATTTAAATAATTTAGAAATATACGTCCTCCATTGATATTAATTATAATTGAGCTTTTGTATCCTTTTATGGTTAATTAAATATGATAAAATAATTGTTTAATGTTTCTTTTTTCCTTTAATAAAAGACAAGGATGGATGTTGGGAATTTTGTAGATAAATTATTTATTTTTGAAACATGTTGTGCTTTTTTTAAATGAAAATAATTATACGTGTCAAGAGATTTAAAGGTTGATTTTTAAAAAGATTTTTTTTGTAATTTAAAATTTTTATGATCATGTGATTTAAAAATAATTATCTGTTTTTAAAAATACAAAACAATTTTTAAAAATTTCTAATACTATTTAACCATTGTTCTTTAAAAATGATTTTTAAAAATAAAATGAAATAGAGAACTATTTTTAAAGAATAAGTAAAAGTTGTTTTCATCCGTTTTCTTAAAAAAAAAAAAAAAAAGCATGGGTCCGTTTTTTTATATTTTCTGAAATTTGTTTTTAAAAATTATTTTTAAATTAAAAAATAAAAATATAGTTTTTAAAAACAAGTTTCAGGCCAAACAAGCCGTTACAACATAAAACATAGTTTTTTGAGAATTTACTCTGAAAATTGATTTTTCTTTTTTCTTTTTCTTTTTTTGTGGAATAAATGGACAATTTATTGATAACTAAAAAAAAAAAAAACAATGGTACCCTTGGTGAAAATTTTGAGAAAAAATATATGGAAAAGAAGAAAATTGGAAGAAAGAAAAGAAATAAAGGAAAATAAATTTTAAAAAAAAGTAAATTTTTATATGTTTTTTAAAACTAATTTCATAGGATTTTCTTTGGAATAAATAGATAATTTATTAATAATAATAAAAAAAAATTCTTATGTTTGGTTGGTGAAAATTTTGAGGAAAGATATAAAGAAAATAAGAAATTAAAAGAAAAAAGATAAAGGAAAATAAAAATAGATTTAAAATTAATAAATTATATATATATATATATATATATATATATGTGTGTATGTATGTATGTATATTTAAAAACAAAGTTTTAATTATTTTTCCCTTTCAAATAAAGTATAAATCTAATGAACATGCATAAAAAGGGAGTTTTCCTTTGTAATTCGTAATAACTTAGGAAAATCGGTATATATTTTATTTTCTTTTATTAAGAATTTTCCTTAACATTTTTTTTAGAAACAAACATAACATAGGAAGCAATTCTACCACGCTCAAACCAGATCTAAATAATTTACTTGCTCATAATAACATAGGATGTTTTTACCAGTATCTTATAGGAAAAAAAAAGCACTGCTCGAGTCCAAATGATGAGATATAAACCAAAACCCTGGTTTGTAGGATTCTAAGAAGTGATATGAGATGAGATCATGATTATTGTAATTGAGATAGAGAAACATTGATGGCTTACGCTTGTACATTACTTGATAGATGGTTCGAGTATTTTGGGTTTGCTTAATTTGTTTAATTATTTATTTATTAAATTGGGTTTGGTTTTGGTTATAAGTTCGGTTTGCATATTAAATCTGGTTTAGATTATGACATATTAAATTAGGGCTTGAGATATTAAATTAAGGTATAATTAAATTTATTTTGTTTTGTCATATTTGTTCTTGATTGAATGTGCTTTAATTTTGGTTCTAAATTTGGAGATTTTGGATCGGGCTTATAATATGGAGGATATTTCTCTTGGGTTCATTTTTATTGGCAAAATTTATTGTACCAATTTAAAGTTTTGAATTTACAATTCAATATTTGTTTTGAACTTTGTACATATTTTTATATTTACATTTGGACTAATTTTTTGTTTTGCATGTATCCATTCCATTATTGGTATTAAATGGGGCATTGAGCTTGCTATAAGCTTGTTTGGGTATATATTTTATTTCCTTATTTTTATTTAGTTTTATTTTTATTACTTCTTATAACTATTATTATGTATATATTTGTTGAGGATATACAGAACTAAACAATTGATAGCTTAGAAATTTTGTTTTAATAAAAGAAACAGTTTAATAATTATGTTTTAATAAAAGCAATAGTTTAGAAAATATTTTTTTTAATAAATGAAAGTTTTTTTAATAAAAATTAAAAAAAAATGCTTTTAGGAAAATGCAAAAAATTGTTTTTAATAAAATTCCAAAAATTATTTTTAATAACAATTGTTTGAAAATTTATTTGTTTAATAAAAGTTGTCAAAAAAATTGTTTTAAAAAATGGAGGATTAAATTTCCAAAATTGGGTATGAACTTTTTAAGCAAATAACCATTTTTTGAAAGCATTTCCAATAAAAGTGTTATTAACATAAAAACAAAGATAAAAAGCAATTTAATCACAAATCACTCTTAAACTAACTCGAAAATATATATATATATTTCAAAAACAGTTTTTGAAAACTATTTTTTAATATTTTGTAAAATAAATGTTTGTTTAAAAATTTGAAATGTTTTAAAACTATTTTTAAAATTTTTAAATATATTTTGAAAAAAAATTATGTATAGGGATTTATTTTTAAGCATTCTTAATATTCATATAATTATTTTTAAAAAAGAACTTTACAAAATAAGTGAAAGTAACTTAAAATAATTAAATAATTATTTAAATAATTTTTTTATTGTTAAATGTATTTTTTTGTTTTTTATTTTGAATATAAAATTGTTATAAAAAAAGTACATATATGTTAAATATTTTTAAATAGACGAAAATAATATTGATTTTAAAATTTTGAAGTTAACATATATATATATATATATTTTCATATTAGTGATTTAAAACTTATTTTTCCCAAAAATAAATGTCAGTTCCTATCAACTAAAATATTTGTCTGAAATTAGCTATGAGGCGGGAGGAGACGGTTTTCATTGGTTCCATTTGCATTTATTTCTCGCCTCCCTATTTCCAAACATATTAATGGATTTCACCAACTAAAAAATAAATGGACAATTCATTAATAAATGAAAACCTATTCTAATTAATGGATTTTACTTGTCAGTGAATATCAATTAATAAAGTAATAATAATAAATCTAAAAAATGAAATATTTACATGGAGAGTCGAGTTGTTAATTGATATTGATGACAAGACAAATAAAATAAGTATTTTAAGGAAAAATTTGATGATCCATTAAAAAGTTAATGTATTTTAAATTGTTTTTAAATAAATGAAGATAATACTTGATTTAAAACATTTGGGATTTTTTTTTCATTACCGGATCAAAACCCACTTTTTTCTATTTAGAAATTAATTTATTATAATCCTAAAAAATGTCACTATCCAATGCTAGGGTACCATATTTAGTGAATTTTTTGTTTGGATTTTGTCATTTTCATTTCACAAAATAGGGTTGAATTTGGTGATCATAGATAGACGTGCTTCTCTATATATTTAATGGGTGGTAGATATATGGGTATGCATAAAGGAGAGACGAGATGAAAGTAAGATCTGGATGGAAAAGCTTTAAGCTATGTTTGGTTACTTGAAAAGAAAAAGAATGTTAAAAAAAATGATTTTATCGTGTTTGGCTTCAACACGAAAAATAGGAATGAAAATTAAATATAATTAAAATTAGATAAAAATTTATATATTTTAAAATTATTTAACTTTTACATAAAAGAGAAAAAATAAGATAAATAAGTTTGAAGTAGCATATAAAATAATTTATGGATTTTAAATCTATTTTTCATTTTTTTTTACCTTTTTTCTAGTTTTTTTCCCCAATTTTTTCCTCATATTTTCTGGTAATTAAACATATCCTTAGTAATTATAGAGAAAGAATCATTGGGGATTTTGATGGAAAAGACATAGGGAGAAAGCAATTGCTCTACTAGGTCTATTTAAGGTGGTAGCAATATTGGACTTACTTAAGAGTTTCTATAAAAATAGTAGGTATTTGAAAATATTTGAAAATTATTTTAGAAAATATGGTCAAACAAGTCCTTGTGTTCTTAAAAATTTTAAAATTTGAGATAATAATTTTTTTTAATACTTTAGTTTTTCAAACAATTTTTAAAAACTATCATATTTTAAAAATAAGGCTCTAAAAATTCTTATATTTTATGTTAAAATTATTATTATTGTTTTTAAAAACATAAATGAAGAAGTATATCTAAACAATTTCTAATTCGTATCTAAATTATATTAAGAGCTTATTTGACAGTGATTTTAGGAAGCATTTCTAACTTTTTTAATACTTGAAAATTTTTATCGTTTGAGTGTTAGAAAAATTAAAAACGTTTTTTAGCATCACTATCAAACACACGCTAAGCCATTAAATCAATCTATTGAAGGATGTCTTAGATAGTATCGACTCGATTATTGAACTTATATGTTAATATTCTTCAATGCGTGAACCTTCACTCGATTAAGTCAACCTCACAAGTTATTTTCCAAGTTTACGCAACCCAAAAATATCTTGAGTATCGATTTTTTTGACATAGGCGAAAGTAAAAACGAAAACATGGATTGAATGTCATTTTCATTGTTGACAAAAGCATATGAGTTTGACAAGATCTACCACATGAAAAATGATACCCATAGCAAACGTTATCCATGTCCGCACTTTAAAGCCTTCAACTCCGGGCTATGATGGAAAGATGATGAAAAAACATGGGTGAATGGACTATGCCCAAATATATCAAGAGTCGGTTTGAAAGTGATTAGAAACATGATGAATTGTTTGGTAACGATTTGAAAATTTTGATGAGGGTCGAAGATATTTTTTAATATTTGAAAATGGTTGTTGTTTTTTTTTTTTTTTTTTTTTTTTACTAAAATCAAGAATATATTTATTAAGGTTCTTGAAAACAATTCTTGACCGTAGAATATAAAGTTAGAAAAGTGTTTTAAATGGAAACTTTATTAAAAAAAATAATTTTGTATCATTTTTGTTAATAGTGTTTCTATTAGAACAATTTTTAAAAGAATCATTTTCCTAATATTTAGTTTTAAAAAAATAAGAGGAAAAGAAAATAATAAAAAAAATATAGATTTAAAGTTAATAAATTATATTGACATAAATATTTTTTTTAAATTCATTTCATTTAACAAATTATTTTCATCTCTTAGCTTGATTGGTGCTTAGTTCTTGAGACCAACATTATAATTTTTAAATGCATGAACCTCAAAACTCTAAGGCCTTGTTTGGAAACTGTTTTTAAGAATAATTTTCTATTTTTCAAAATAAAAAAATTGGAAAACACATTTAGCATATATATATATATATATATAAAATATATTAAAAATAGATTGAAAGTATTTTAGGTAATCAAACAGACTTTTGTTTAATAAAATATCATAGAACAGTTTTTAAAAATTATTCTTAAAAACTAATTTTTAGAACTGTTTTTAAAAATAATTATCAAACAAATCTTAATTTATTATTTTCTTGGTCTTGTACTCAATTAATTCAACCTCACTAGTTGTTTGGTAAGTAAGAAAATGGGAAAGAAAGATACCATGAAATCCATGCAAAGAGGTGAGGGGGTCAAATGGAATATCCTCTTGGCAAGTGGCTCATTATCCACATGCCATCTACAAGCCTATTGCCCAAACCACAATAATTAAATAAAAATAAAAACAAAAACCTAATACCCATTTGAGAGTAGTGACAATTTATTTTATTTTTTATTAAAAAAATAATACCAATTTATGCTAGATAATGTCAATCCATTCGATAATTACTAGGCTTAAATGTCAAATATATCATATAAAAACTCATACAAATACACATAATTGTCGTAGAAAAAGCGATTTTGATTTCTGATAATATTTTAAGGGTGATATTATTATAAAAATTTTAAAATTACTTAAAATAATTCTTTAATTAACACAATACATATTTTTATGTTCAATCTAAATACCGAATTATTCTCCATAAAAACAATCCTAATAGAAGTGCCATTGAAAATAAAGCTTTTACTAGGATCATTAACAAACAAGCCTTTAAACCAGTGTTTGTTCTTTTCAAGGATTGATACTGCATTAATTGAACCTCATAACTGATAAGTTCTTTTTTTGTACCAAAAACCCTAACTAAAATCTAGTTCATTAATTAATTATACAAGAGAGTCTAAATTGACAACAACTTTGATGGAACATTTGGGGTTAATTTATTCAAGTATGAAGTATGCATGTTTGGCAAGTGAGAAAATGAGAGAAGATATGAGCATCATAGAGTCCATGCAAACAAGTGAAGGTGACAAGTGTAATATCCTCTTCGCCACTTGCCCATGTTCCTCACGACACCTCTCTCTCTCTCTCTCTCTCTCTCTCTCTCCCCCCCAGTTTTGCTCATCTCTGTGGACCCTAATGTAGCTCTTAGCTAGTGATGTCATGCTTTTTTTTTTTTTTTTTTTTAATAAATATTTTTTTTTCTCTTCTACATTTTTAACCCACCTTTGATACTCAAATGATATATTTTTAGTATTTTTATTATAAAAAAATTAATAATTTGTGAAAGTTATTTATTAAAAACAGCAAAAATATTATGTAATTTTTCAATTAGGTAAAAAAATATTTATACATGATACTATCTCAAAAAAAATCTATCAAAAAAATTCATCAAACAAACTTTTATTCCACAAAACATCATAAAATTATTTTTAAAAACTATTATTAACAACTGTTTTTCAAAATTGTTGTTTAAAACTGTTATCAAACATGTCATATATGTTTTGATTTTTAAAAATAATTTTACACCGATGTTTCTTTTCAAAAAAGTTAAATCTTTTAAATGTGTGGAATAATTTTTACTGAAATATTCAAATAATATAAATTTTAAAATAATTAATCAAAAAAATATTATCAATTATATAATTGGCCGGAAAGAAAAAAAGAAAAAAAAAATAGTTGGACTAGTTGGCAGAGATTATTACGTAGGAAACAATCAAATAACCAATTTTATTTATTTTTTATTTTTTTTAATTTGGGTGCAAATTTCAATATCCATGAAAATTATGAATAAAGAAATAAAATAAGAAATTAAGATAAAAAAATACTTCCCTTATAATATTCTCTTTTTAAATTACAAAGTACTTTTTCAATTGAAAAAAAATTATTTTTATATGAAAATAATTATAAAAAAAAAATTTTAAAAAAAAATTTAAATTTATGTATTCATTAATAAAAGATAATATCTAAAATAATTAAAAGTAGTATATATATCATTAAAAGATAATATCTAATTAACAAAAAAATATATGAAATATTAGTTATTTTTAAATAATTATTTAAATTTTGTATTTTATAAATTTAAGTTAGTATTTTTATTTTTTTTTATATGAAAGTATGGAAACACATTTTTCCGATTTTGATGTTATGGAAATTTAAATAAATAGATAGATATTTTTCAAAAATTATATGATAATGTCTAAAACATAATAATTAATTTTATAATTTTTAAATTACCGAAAATTTCAAAAAACAAAAAAAGAAAAAAGAAAAAAGAAAGGTGATGTGATTTTAATGAAAAGGGATCCGCTATAAATACACACAAAAACCTTTCAGTGGATCCCAAGGCCCCTGTCCCTCCTCTCTTCCTTCCCTTCTGTGGAGGAAACTGAACCTAAGGCCAAAAGCCTCAGCAGCTGAAACCTCTCTCTGTCTCAAGAACAAATGGCTCTCCAACTCAATCACCTCTCCTTCCAATTCCACAAGTTCACTTCCTTCTCTCCGCCTCCAATGGCCAGCATCAGATCTCCCACCGTCTTCATGGCCTCCACTCTCCGCTCTGGCTCCAAGTCAGTCTCTTTTCTGCTCCTCTATTCTGCTGTTTTAATGGATCTTCTCATTCCTTCTTGTTCACCTCCTGTTTTTGGATCTGGGTTTCTGTCTTTTCCCTCTAATTTGGTCTCTGAATGCATTAATTCTTCATGGGATGTCGTAATCTCGCTGTTTTCTTTCTGGGTTTTCTGCTTTTTCCCCCCCTCTAATTTGGGTTGGAGCTGCATTGATTTTTCATGGGTTTCCGAATCTTGCTGTTTTGTTATCTGGGTTTTCTGTTTTTCATCTTCTAATTGTGTTCATTGAGATGTGTTTGGTGTTGATTTTCATGGTGGGGTTTTTCCTTTTTGTTTCTCAAATGTTTTTGTTTTCTCGCTCGAGTTTTCTGCTTTTCTTCTCAAACTTGGACAATTTGAGCTGGGTTTCATTAAGTTTTCAAAAATATGTTTTTTTTTTGTTGGGTTTGATTCATGCTCATGCATGTTACCAGAAATCTGTGCAGTTTGAGGAATTCACAGTCCTTGTTTATGTACTTGCATATTCTCGTTCGGAAATTCATGTTCTCTTGCTTTCATTCATATGATTTTTCAAACACTTTTGATTCCTAAAAGGTGTTTATGCATCCACTTGATTTCATCACATGAATAAATCTGTGTTTTTATTTGAATTTATAGCCCGGATGCATTTAACTCAGATGATGATTGCGAATGTGTTGTCTTTGTTTCTTCCAGTTTCTTCACTTTGCCCTCTTTCTTATTTTCAATTTGGCAGATGGAATTGTCTACTTTATTACCTGTTTCTGTTTGTGGTTTCTGATCTATGTTTGTGGGCGGTTTACTGTTTCTCTTTGTCATTTTTCAGTTTGGTGGGGAAGGGGTGGTTGGGATATTTCTTGGTACTCATTATAATTTGAGAAGAGCACCAAATCATCACTGTGAATGAATTTGTTGTTTAATTGTTGAGATTTGGTTTTGATTTTTTTAAGTGCTTTTGTGTTAGCTGGATAGTCTTGGTTGACTCGTCTAATTTCTTTAGTTCTTAGTTCATGCATGCCTGATTTTTGTATGTCTTATTCATACATATTTATATTTTATTCTTAGTGGAAAAGCCTGGAAGAACTCGTCTTCTGAACACCTTTCATTAATGGCTGAGTTGAGTTCTGCAGCGTTTTTTTTTCTTTTTTTTTTTTTTTCAATATAGTTTGGGTCATTTTCTGGTTGGTAAAAAATTCAGGGACTGCAAAGTCGTCCAATTTTGGCGTCTTGCGGGTTGCGTCGGTGCAACTTTCAAGTGGTTTTTCTTTACACTTGGAGGCTTGTCGGTGCATGCTTGCTTTTGTGTCGAAGAGGCGTTATGCTCTAGGCTGAGTTTATGGGTTTTTGTTTGGTAGTTCGATTGAATTAACATGTTCACGTGGGATTTTGTTTTAAGGTGTTAACTTCTACTTCATTTCCGTTTCCATTTCCCGAGTTTGTCTGATTCCAGTATAAACCATACAAAAAAACGCTCATAACTTAAAATTTTCTTATAAAAAATTCATGTAAGGTACTTAGAGTCCGTTTAGTAGTGATTCTAAGAAACATTTTTAATATGTGTTATAAATGTTAGAAACGTTTTCTAGAATCACTCCCACACTTTTACTTGTATTGCTTCAATTTGTTTATTGCAATGGTTTTTTAATGGGCTGATGATGATTTGAACACATTTGAATTTCGTACTGAGCAGGCTGATCAATGAAATTGCATTGCTTGCATTAGTTTTTTAGGTGGTGGATCTTTGGCCTTTTTTCAAATTTTTAGAAGTGTTTGCTATATTTTGCCAAACACTTAATTTTTTTTCAAAAACACTTTTTAGATTAAAAGTGTTTTTTAAAAGCACTTCCAAATAGACTTTTCAAATACATTTCAACAATGTTTTTATTTGAAGTGTTTTCTCTAGAGGTGTTTTTAGGAAAATCATCTATCAAATATTTTTTCAGAAAATATTACAAGTGATTTTTTAGATTTCTAAAAGTGCTTCCTAAATTTTACCAAGTACCTAATGTGTTTTTAAAAACATTTTATAGGTTAAAAGCAGTTCTTAAAATCACTGTCAAACGAACTCTTAGTGAGCTATTCCCATTCTGATCAATATTTGGGATGGAAATCAAGATTATTTATTTCATGGGCTGCCATTAGAAGGATCACACATTAGTATTAAGCCAGTGAAGGATATCTATGCATTTGACCAACCATTTTTTATTAATATTATTCATGGTAAAAGGGATTTCTCTGATGGTATATGAAGAAATGGCAACTTGCTTTAAACAAGTTGTTATCTCATCCATGGCATGGGCAAGGATCTAAGTGATTTGGGCATGGTTTGAATCTTATGTGAGTCTAAGAGGATCATATTTGGTGCTTTTGGGATTTCACTAGAGCCACCACAAATATTTATAGATTAGATGACTTATTCCTTTCATGATTATGTATTAGATGCCCAACAGTGTCATTATAGCTAATTCGATAGCTTAGAACTTTAGATGTCTTTGAGTCCATGCAAATCAATCTTGTGTGTGATGTGATGGAGGAACATTGGGTGGTTTGGTTGGAATTCCATCCATGGACAATCAAGCATCTTTATCCTCATCGTCTTTCTCAAGCAACACATTTTGTGTAAGAGTAAACAGTGGCAAGGAGGAAATACCCTTAGAAGAGCATACCAAATATCAATGTTAAAAATTACAGATTTGGGTTGCCACTTTTCACTTTATTTTTCAAAAAACATACACATTTTATAGATTTACCCATTAAAAGTAGCCATATTATCATCAGTGGCCACCAACTGAGTCCTTAGAAAAGTATACTATCCATCATAAGCTGGCTGCTTGGTTAAGATGCAGCTTTACACCCCTTTGGTCGACAATAAATTCCTCCAAGGGAGGCTACGTCTTGTCTATGATCTTCTTGTGCTAGCTGATGTATTCAAAGTGGTCTCTGAATTTGGCATGACCGCAAAACATTGAAGATTGAGAGATTAATTTCCATGATGTCAGTGTAGAACAAAAATGGCCCCTCCTGTCGGGGCTAAAATTTGGCATAACCATTTGAATTCAAGGATTGCTGGACTGATTTTGGTCATATGATAGGAGAATGATCTCGACTATGTTGGGAGATGCATTGTCATTTGATTTTGAAATTTATTCTTTTGCATTTATAAGAGCATGTTTCGAACTTTGGATCAGTTATCATGTACATGAGATCCCTTAAATATGCTGCAATGTATTATACTTGTAATATGGCAGTGTCTGAACCTTTTGAAAAACCAAACATGTGAACAGTAAGGTGGTGTTTGTTTTTTTACTTGATTCTAAATAGAATCTTAATGCTTAATAGTGTTAAATATTAGGTTGTTTGTTTTTGTAGTATTTTATTTCTATTTAAGTATTAAAAAGTAAAAAAAATCAATATGTTATTTTTTCTATTTAGAAAAAGCTACATATTTTGGCTTTTTCTATTTAGTAAAAAGTTTATAATAAGTCATGAAAAAGTAAAAAAACAAATAACCTAAATTCTGAAACTAAATTGCTTTAAGCAAAAAGCCAAAAAAACAAATACCACCTAAGTACCTAATCTAAATCTCTTCTGGTTAATGCAGGGAGGTTGAGAATCTCAAGAAGCCTTTTAGCCCTCCTCGGGAGGTTCATGTTCAGGTGACCCACTCCATGCCACCCCAAAAGATTGAGATCTTCAAATCCATGGAGAATTGGGCTGAGCAGAACATTTTGGTTCACCTGAAGCCAGTTGAGAAATCTTGGCAACCACAGGACTTTCTACCAGATCCTGCTTCTGATGGATTCCATGAGCAAGTCAAGGAACTAAGGAAGAGGGCAAAGGAGCTTCCAGATGATTACTTTGTTGTTTTGGTTGGAGATATGATCACTGAAGAAGCCCTTCCAACTTACCAAACAATGCTTAATACCTTGGATGGGGTTCGGGATGAAACAGGTGCAAGCCTCACCTCTTGGGCAATTTGGACAAGGGCATGGACTGCAGAAGAGAACAGGCATGGTGACCTTCTCAACAAGTACCTATATCTGTCTGGACGAGTAGACATGAGACAAATTGAGAAGACAATTCAATATTTGATTGGATCAGGAATGGTAAGTTCCTTCACATGAACATTTGAAAGGTTTTATCTCCAAACTACTTTAAGCAGTTAAACTTAGCAAAACTTTTGAAATGAGGAAATGATGGGAGGCTTGGTAAGTGGTATGGTGGGATCCTGGAGAAGGTTGCATGAGCAAAATTTTTATGCTGCTCCAACTGTATCCTGGATCAAGATTAAGACGTGTTTGACAGTGGAAGATATTGAATCAAGATCTTGGCAAAAATTTGGATCTGAAGGATACCCTCAATGTCTTCTAGTCCATTCATTTGCATATTCATGAAAACACTTCCAAAGCTTAAAATGATTAGATAGTTATATACATCCAAACTTTTTCCTTGCGAAGATGCCCTCTAAATAATATTTTCTTTTGTTGGTGGTATGTTTTACTTCTGGCAGTTGTTCCACGTCCTTTTGTTTATTTTGTTTGGAGCTGATGTTACATGATTCATTGATAGCAGAGGGGTTTAAATCGCCAAAATGAAGGGATATCCATCTATTTTGTGATTTTTGTTCCTGTGGAAGTTCTGAATTTGATTTCTTATCCTCCATCATTTTATAGGATCCACGGACAGAGAATAGTCCCTACCTCGGGTTCATCTACACTTCATTCCAAGAAAGGGCGACATTCATCTCCCATGGCAACACTGCCAGGCTTGCCAAGGAGCATGGGGATATAAAGTTGGCTCAAATATGTGGTACAATTGCCTCAGATGAGAAGCGCCATGAAACTGCCTACACCAAGATAGTCGAAAAGCTCTTTGAGATTGATCCTGATGGAACTGTAGTGGCTTTTGCTGACATGATGAGGAAGAAAATCTCTATGCCTGCTCACCTGATGTATGATGGCCGCGATGACAACCTCTTTGATCACTTCTCAGCAGTAGCCCAGCGGCTGGGAGTCTACACTGCCAAGGACTATGCCGACATACTGGAATTCTTGGTGGGCAGGTGGAATGTGGAGAAGGTCACTGGACTTTCTGGGGACGGGCGAAAAGCACAGGACTATGTTTGCGGGTTAGCCCCAAGATTCAGAAAGCTGGAGGAAAGAGCGCAAGGAAGAGCCAAGGAAGCACCCACCATTCCTTTCAGCTGGATTTTTGACAGAGAAGTGAAGCTGTGAGAGCCCCAGAAGGGATAAAACAGAAAAGGTCAGGCATACACTCTCCATCAAATCCTTCCCCCCGCTTCTTACACAGAACACAAACAGAGGTAGAAGTTTCCCAGTTGCATTTTCGTCTGCTATTCCAATTTCGCTTTGTTGAAGGGTTGTAGATACAGTTGTTTTCAGTTGCATGGTTGTCACCGAGTAGATCTTCTCCTACAGAGGGCAGTTGTCGGTTCTTTTTTTCTTTTTTTCTTTCTCAAGTTCTATGTTCTGAATGGTCCCCTTCTGTACAAGTTTGTGTTCATCCAATAGTAAGTAGTAAGTCTTTGGTCCTTTGTTGTCCTTTTGAGTGTAAGCGAAACGATGTTTCCCTTCTCTATTGCAATTTTGATGATCAATCCCATGCACTGCAACATGATCAGTTTTTTGGGGTTTTAGAAATCTGGGTTTTGCTGGATGGTATGCTTAAAAGTTTATGAAACCCAGATTGTGTGTGAATGTTTCTGCAGAAAGAGTGAAAGATACATGAAAATTTGAGGGCCATGGAGGTCTTGAACTGGGCACTCAGGTCTGAGTGCTTCTTGTTATGCCTTGTTAAACTAAAAACATTTTCAGCTAAATGGCTCCCACAAGTGTTCTTTGAAACAACCATGAATACAGATTACAGATTTCATTTTGAAGGTCAAATAAATCCTCTTTGGATGAAGGAATTTAAAATGATTTTTATGATGGAAAATCATATGCTGAGAAAATTATTAGGGTTAGATAGATATCCTAGGCTCACTTCAAGAAGAGAATTATTAAACATCTACCAAAGTTTGGTGTAAATATACTTAAATTTTGTTAACTAGCATCCCTATAAATCTATTTCATTTTTAAAGTGATTTTAAGTCAAATTATTTTAAATACGAGTGTTTAACAATTCTTTAAAAACTAAATTTTATTTTTTAAAAATTTTTATGGACAAAATTTAAAATCTGTTATGACTTAATGTCTTTATATTAAACCTTTGAGGGTCTCCATGTCTTTATATTAAACTCTTAGGGGACTCAATCAAATTAATCGTTTTATTTAGGATTGCATTTATGGTCAACCCAAGTGCCAATTCTAACCCGGGTTTTCAAATAAAAAATTTAAAATAAACATTTTTATTTAAATAAAATAATTATTTCAAAACTATAAAGAATAGTTATATCTAAATATATTTCAAAACTATAAAATATGTCATTAGTTACCATTAAACATAAATAACATTCAAATGCGAAACTATAAATTCAATTTTCAATTACTTTTCTAATTCCAATTTGAACAAAAATAATAAACTAATTACTCCAAAATTGATAAGCAACAACACGATTAAATGAGAAAATTTCCTAAAACTTGGATATGTTTTGTTCAAAAAGCTTAGTAAAAAAAAAATATGTTTTTTTGTTTGGTAAAAAAAAAAAATCAAATATAATTAAAACTAATTAAAATTTTATATATTTTACAATTATTTAAACTTTATACCAATAATTTAAAATAAATTAAATAAGCTTAAAATAGTAAATATAATTATTTTATTTATTTTAAATTTATTTTTTATTTTTCATTACTTTTCCTACCTTTTTTTTCTTTTACTTTTCCATTTTATTTTCCTCCCTTTTCTCTCAAAATCCAATTGGATTTCATATGGAATTTTGGAGATCCAACTTGCCAATAAAAAGATTGAAAATATTTGAAACCAATTACTGGTAGAAATTTTTTGCTTTTTATGTTTTTTTTTCTCCCGTTATCCATTTTTCACTTTTGTAATTCAAACCGGCTAATAAAATTAAAAAATAATAAATAAATAATTAGTTTGGGCTTCCAGTTGGTCATGCCCTTAACCCACACCAGTGGGTTACCCCAATTAACATATCGGTGGAGGGATTAATCTATATCACTAATTTCGCCATTTGAATTTTAATCTTACATTTTTCCTCCATTTCTATTTTCCCTAATTTTCGTTTATTTTCTCAACAATCAAACATGGTCTATTTCACTTCTTAATCCTTTGTTCAGAATAATTGAATTAAGATATATATATATAAACCAGACAACGATTGCGTCCCAAACAAACAAAAAATCAAATTAAATAAAAAAATTCTGAAATTTTATTTTATTAAAAATTGAAGAAGAAAAAAATAATATGAAAAACCTAATCTTTAATAAATAAAAAATATGCATTCGCATTAAATCCGTAGATAAATCTACCTCAATCTTTTTTTAAAAAAAAAAAATCAAGTGGAGGAGTGACAATAGAATGTAGCGACTTGTTCGAGGCCATGATCAAAATAAGAATGATTGACAGGCACGGAGAATCGCCATTTTTCCTTATCGCCAACCTTCAAGGCAAATTGCGTCATTTTCTCTTTTATTCGACGCCCTTGCTCTGCTAATTGGCTTCAAAGTAAAAAAAAAAAAAAAAAACACTATACATCTACAAACACTGGATGCCAAGAAAACA
The DNA here is from genome assembly GCA_030254885.1 of Vitis rotundifolia. NCBI lineage: Eukaryota > Viridiplantae > Streptophyta > Magnoliopsida > Vitales > Vitaceae > Vitis > Vitis rotundifolia. The sequence goes on from CM058155.1 coordinate 21,817,896, forward strand.
AAAAGAAAAAAACCCTCAATCCTCAAAGAAAAGTGAAACCCTAACCCTAACTCTAGAGGTGGAAGAGAAGAAAACGTAGCATCAAGGGTAAACTTCGCTATATTTATAGATGAGAAGCGAAACCCTAATTAGGTCTGAAATGACAAAACTACCCATCTAGGGTAAAGAATGCGGGCCAAGCCCATTCCATTAGACAATCAATTGGGCCGGACTAATGTTGAATTTGGGCTGAAATAGACTTGGTCTTTATTTTCTTCCCCTCTCCCTCCCTCCCCATCACAAAATTGTTAATAGATTCTATACCGGTCTAATGTACATTCTTGGCTCATTACCTACTAACAAATGCTTTAAGCCCACTAACCAGCTACGGCATAAGCTCATGTTAGGGCTTTAACACAAGTTAGCTTAGGAAAGTTAATTATTATTCCAATGTAATTGAATTTCATATATGAGAATGTATTTTAAAAATATTCTAAAAATTTTCCTTTTCACATCAAGTTTGGGAAAAAACATGGATCTCTATACTTCTTTAAAAATGTTAATAAATTACATTTAAAAATATGGAATCATGGTTGGAGCTCTATCTAAACCACCCAAAAATTAAGTTTAACCTTCAAATGTTGTTTTTTCTTTTGAACATTGGAGAACATCCCAAGAATAGGATAATAACATTACCTAATAACTTAAGCTTTATATTAAAAACAAAATGCTATTTGACATTATTCCATGCCATTGAAATTGCAAATTTGCATCATCTGTCATATATTTGTTCAAACGAGCAATTCGAAATGCATTCAACATTAACAAACAAATGAAAACTAATAAAATCGTAAACCAAAGCTAATAACAAGATTTATTAGAAGTTTAAGTTGTTCTTACTTCCTAGGTATTCAAATACAAAAGAGGGTGTGTTTCTCATAGAACAAAACAGCTTGCCATTGTGTGCATTATTACAAGAATGAAAGGGAGTATGTATGAATAAGATCAGGCCTTCGGTGCATCCTCTTTCATGGCTTTCTCCTCCTCAAACTTGTTGATAGCTACCTGGATTTCATCTGTGCCTCCAACAGCTCTCATGGTGTAGATATACACCCCAACGACAAACGCTGTCAAACCACCAGCAACTATGCCGTTCTTGCCCTTAGTTGTGAGACCACTGAATCCAGCCATTTTTCTGTGCCTTCAACCAAATCAGGCAAGTGAGGTTATTGGATTAATATGCTGTCAACAAACAAGAAATGCCAGCTGGGTTGGTGAAAGGAGCAAACTAGTTTGGAAGTAGATTTGTGGCTGCAAAACAAAATATGAATATGGGTAATGGTTTCTCATACGCAACAGAATCGACTGGAATATTGGAATTCTATTAACAGAAACCACCAAATATTTCCATACAACAGCATAATCAGAGTTCTTTCTGATCAAGGATGCTTCAGAGAAATAAAACTAGTGAGCCACCATTAAGATATACCTAGCTGCTAGCATGTTTTATTCTGTCTCCAGCCATCATTACTAAATGTTGAATGTTCTTATGGCACAACCGTACAAGGGTTCATGTCAGTGACCATAAACTTTAACATGTACACTATGGAACACATGTGTACAGACTATTCTATACAAAGCAAAATAACAATAATAGGACTTCTATGTCAATCAAATTACAAATGTATTAAAACTCAAACAAGTGCACGAAGTGGTTCCTTGCAATACCAATGTATTGATAGATGAGCTAGATGACTTAAGGGGAAGAGAAGTAAAAGCAACCCACCACGATAGTAGCAATCTTTTATCAACACACATCCAATTGATGTAGAAGTCTGCAATTTTGGTTCCTTACAATTCCAGAAGAATAATTGCCAACCCAAAACTGTAAGCTATATATCTAATGTGAACCAAAACAGAGTTGGAAAACTCATCTTTGGTAGCTTAGTAACTATGTTTTAATTAGACGTTTTTTAATTGTATGTTCTAGAAAAGAAGCAAGTAATGTGCTCTAACTATATAAATTTTGAATAAATACCCAAAAAAGAAGAAAAACAAGTGCAGCCTATATAAGATTTTGTTAAAAAATGAAGTTCAATCTCCACTTTGTGTCCCACATGTGCGTGTACTGTTTCAAAGTTCTTTATTCAAGAACCTATCTTTGTTTTCGAGAAATGAGTTTGGAGATGCCTACCCCATATAATTTGATATTCAAGCAAAAGCTAAGAAAATGAAATGGCCGCTTCAGTAAAAAACCAGTTTTAACAAGTTGCTCCACATGAACTCTGTGTGTGTTCAAGTTCTTTGTTCAACCCAGCAAATCTAAAGGAAATTTTAAAAGCCATCTTGGGTAATGACATTAAGGGCATGGAGAACTAAAAACTGGATGATCAATGCATTGGCAAGCTTATGCTACCATGAAGCCTTCAAAAATCCAATCCTTTCCTAAAAATTGAGAAGCTGGTGACAAGCCAAAGACACATCATAATCTCTTTCTTTAGAATGAAAAATTTAAAAGCAGTTGGAAAAACATATTTACAAAGCACAAACCAACTAAAATATGAGTTCATGTCATAGAACAAGATTCACATTCCTTCAGTTTTCTTGTTTTCTGACAAGAAAATCAATTCAACCAAACTGAAAAAGGGCAAAAACCCATGTAAACAAATATTATAATAGAGCAAAAAATAAAGGATGAGAAGGATCTAACAACTAAATGTAACCTTGCTTAGCACAAGGACTTGTGTTTCTCGACTTTGAGAAAGGAAGTTCTGAATCCTAAAAGACATAATCATATCATAGTCAACCTAACATCATTGGAAAACAAAAATGCAAAGAGAAAAGAACTAACAAGAATCAATTGCTGATACTAAAGGTAATGCAAATCACTCCACTAATTTGGTCTATGAATTTGTTATAATTAAATCCCATGATATTATGATAAATTGCATAACATCGTCAGTTCGTCCTCATTTCTAATTTCATAACTAGCACAGTAAGCATCAAAGTTGCTCCGCACAGCAATTATCTAAACCAAACTCAAATGCAAATATGAAAACAATTAACAGTGAAAATGGATAGATATAAAACATTATATCCAAAGAATCCACAAACCCGAATAAATTTTATAACAAAATACTAACTCTATAGCCACATCAATCATTCAATTCCATCTCTAATTGCCGGAAACCACCAGATCACATTTCCTCAACACAGCACCGAATCAAACCCACAAAAGTACATGGTAAGCACAAAACAACATAACTCAGAACCAGAACAAGTAGCTCTGTATAAACAAGAACCAAATTAGACTCATTTGGTTGCTGAGAAAATTTCAGAAAATAAAAACAAATCAAAATTTTAAATCCAGACTACTGCTTGGCAGCCGAGAAAATTAAGCTAAAGAATACCTACGAAAACAAACCAAAAATTTTGAATGTTAGGCTATATCATCAATCGAAGTACTTGGCTAAGTTGAACTGGGGGTTTCTCTTTTGAATCTTTTTTTTTAAAAAAAATAAGACCATATAGACTCTGAATATCATTTTATTCCCTTCTCCTCTATTTTCCGAGCAACCAAACAGAAGAAATTCAAAAAAATAAAAATAAAAATTGGCATCACTCAGGATCTGATAAAAAAACTGGCAAACCTAATAGAAACAGAACAAAAAACCTCGATATATTTTTCACCTTCCTCGATTTTTTCGTAAACCAAACAGGAGGGTTGGGGTTAGAAATATACCTGAAATTGTGGTCTTTGAGTTCAAAACCCTACTTAAAACCCTAGAGCTGTGATCAGGTATTTCTGACAATTCTGAGAGAGGCTGATGGTCCTAACTCGCACATGTTGGCGAGAACTAACAAGTTGTTGGGTTACTTGGCCCAGGAACAAGCCCGTCGCTCAATTTAGGGAAAACAAGCCCATTGCTTAATTTTAATAGCGAAATTAGAGCTCTGTTTGATAAGTGTTTTCGAAAACAGTTTTTTGAAAATAATTTTTTGAAGCCATTCTTAAATTTTGTAGCACAAAAAACTATTTAAGAATTTAAAATATTTTTAACATGTTTTCTATATTTTTAAATATATTTCAAAAATAATTTTTATATATAATATTTTATTTTTAATCACTCTTCATATTTATTAATTATTTTTTAAAATAAATAAAAATAATTTAAAACAATTATAAGATGCTTTTTAAACATAACATGTTTTTTTTTTTTTCTAAATATGCTTTTATATTTTTTTATTTTGAAAAATAAAAAACTGTTTTCGAAAATAATTTTCAAACAAATTCATGAAATATAATTAGATGAATTTCACAAATTAATAAAAAAAATATTTGAAACATATAACATTGTTCAAATAGTTATAAAAACATGCATTCATAGTATTTTGTAGAAGTATTAAAATTTGAAGGAAAAAAAAAAATAAACCTTACCTAATAATTACACCAATTTTCAATAATTAGTTTGTAGCTTATGAAATTAGAATCATTTTGTGATCAATGATAAGTCAATAATTGTTTGAAATAAGTCATTTTGGTGAGTTTTTCATTGCTAATATCGAAGTAAGACATATTTCTTGATTGATGTGAATAAAGAAATATTGTGATTCTCTATCATTTTTTTCTCATAGTTTTTTGTCAATTATATATGAGTTGTATCATGGAGAGATACTTTGAATTGTCTTAAAGTAAGCGTCTTATACGAGATGGATCATAAATAAAAAGGAAAAAGAAAAATGAGATCTATTATATTATAAGATATATAAGTCGTGTTTGGTTGATTGGATATAGTATGAGATTGGATAAAAAATTGGATAGTATATTTTATTCAATGTTTAATTGATAATGAGATATAATATATGTTCAATCAAACATATGATAGGATAAATGATGAGTTACATTATTCGCATTCTAATTTATATCTCTTCTATATATTAATTTTAAGTTTATAGCAATGGAAATGATACTTGAGGGTATGGATTTCTTATCTGATAGAAAATGATATTCTAAGTTTAATGTATATATATGGCCTATCATATCCTTCTCGTTTACCAATTGTAGTCATAGTACCTTAAGATATCATATCTATAAAATGTATATGATATTTTGGGATATACATATTTTATCGGTCCTATTTATCTTGTCATCCAAACGTAGTCATAATGCATTAGCATGATCATTAAGATTCAACTCAACTCTTCTATTCCACTTCTTAAAAAAAAGTTTATAGCTTCATCTGAGAATAATATTCCCATATGATGATCAAAAGTAAAAAATATCATACTAAAAAGGAAAAAGAATATCATATAAAAACCCTAACTTTCATTAATCAGCTAATTTCTAACCAAAACATTGATAATTTGATATATAAATTTGGAATTCATCAGTTCATTCTACAACTTGGAATACACTTGAGGGCTAAACCCTAGATAAAATTTCCCGGTTGGTAACTCCTCAGGTGGAAGCAAGGCCAACCGAGTGCCGATACTGGCAGCAGCGTCGGCAGTATGATTACCTTTACCACCTGTCATGGCGGTCTGAGTGAAGCCTGGGCAGAAGCAGTTCACACTCAAGCCACACCCCTTGTATCTCCTAGCTAAAACCCTAGAGTATGCATTGAGGGCAAGTTTTGACACTGCATAGTCTGTCCATATCTCCGGCCACCCTTGGTTCTTCCATGTCCCGGTCTTCACATTCTCTAGAAACATGCTAACAATGCGATCAATCCGATCCTTGGAGAGTTTTTCTTCATCTAGTAGTATCTCTTTTATGTTAGGGTTTTTCAGCTTCTGCATGCATGCATGGAGAGTTAATCAACAACATTAGTTTCAAGTTAATTCATGGAAAATGACCAATGAATGAATCTTAATGAAGAAGAGCATTAGGGTTTTTCTTCATGTAGTAGGAACTATTGAATTAGTATTAGGGTTTTTCAGCTTCTGCATGTTTGCATGGAAAATCATCATTAGTATCAAGTTGATTAAAAATGGAAATGAGCTATCAATATGTTATAAAAGATGAAATATATTAAGTTAAATTATCGTAATTTTACAAAATAAAGCAAATTCAAGCATTTTAGGGTTTATCGATCTTCATCTAATTACGGTTTTCCCAATATGGTACCTATTTTATGTTAGGATGGAAAAAACCACTGTTAGTACTCAAGTTGATTAATAGAAATAAGCATTATTATACTTACGTTCAATAATCCAAGTCTCGAGCTAATATTAAGAATGCGGCTAACAGAAGATGAGCGCCGAAACATGGGCAAAAGCGCCTCAATTAGCATCTTGGGTCCATAATAATTAGTCTTAATCACTTCTTCAGCATGCTCGACTGAATTTTCATTGATGTTATTGAATGATACTCCTGCATTGTTCACCTGAAAAATAATATTTGAATCATAAATTTTGTGATTAGTTAATAGAAATTACAAAATATATACTTCAATTAACCAATTAAGACATTTATAAAGAGGTTTTTGGTGAAGTGAGGACCCAAAAACTGTTCTAGGGTTCCTCATTCAAAAAAACATATAAAATTTACCTTTAAAACAAAGCTTTATATGTTCAGAAAGGCAATTTTCAGATGATTTTACTTTGGTTTTCAAGCTAAAACAATCCCTAAATTTCAAATTTTTGTCATTGTTTAAGAGGTTTCAAAGTTTAAAATGGCTGTTTGGTGAGATAGAAAATTATTTCTAATACAGCTGTCCTAGTGAAGAGTATAACTATCCTAGTTTCTATTCACAAATAATTAAATCAATCAAACTGGAAAATTTCTTCAAGATTTATAGCAATGGAGGATTTGGGGTTTCAACAATTACATTATTGAAAACCCTCTCCTTGTCCATTCCCAATAATAATATGTCTGTCCATGTTTTCAAGGCCCCATTAAAAAAAGGGAAAATTAGGGATTTGGTGGACTGCTGACTGGTTTCCTAAATAGGAAAGATTCTCCTCAAGATCTAAATTGTTGGAAGGATTAGGGTTTTCAATTACCATTATAAAAATTCAACATTTTAAAATTTCTTTTCCCCTTGAATCCCAAAGAATATAGAAGAAAAAAAAAGTTTAGATTTAATAAATTTTTATACCATGATTTTAAAAACTTAAAAATGTATTATAATTTTTTTTTTGAATAATTTTCATCATTTTTTTTTCTCCTTATTTTTCACCCAAAAAAAAAAAAAAAATCAAACGAAAGCTATTGAATTTCTTTATATTTTTTTCCATTTTCGTCTTATTCTTGGAAAGTTTAACAAAAAAAAAAAAAAAAAACAAATGAGAGAAGAAAATAGAGAAAAAAAATAAGAGAAAAAAAGGTCTGAAATCAATAACTTAATTTTGCATCTCTCTTAAAACCCATTTGTAAAATGATTTGAAAATACATAAATTTGTGACTAAGTTTTTTATATCTTACTTTTTTTTTTTTCCATTTTCCATTATAAATCAAACATAAGATTGAGGATCCCTTACTAATTTTCCTTTCCCTGGTGGTTTCAGGATCCAAACATGGGCTTATTCATTGTTCCAATGAGAACCAACATTATTTAAAAACTCTATCTGATCTTGCAATGCAGCAACATCAATGACACATATGTCCTATGAAGAAAAAAAAAAGAGAGAAAATTAACTGTAAATGCATGTATAGAAATGCTAAATTGCATGTGAGAGACTGATAATTTTATAATCTTCTCCAGCCGGCAACATTCATGTGCTGATCATCAAAAATATTAACTGAAAGCCACAAAAAACTATGCAGAAAATGATTTTATGATCATATATGCAACTGGGCATTTGATTATGAGGTTCATGGAGAGAGAGAGAGACAGATGTTTGTGGAGGGTATACTCACAAGAATGTCTAGTTTTCTGAACGAGTGTTGGAACCAAGAGGCAAAGGTTTGGATGGAGTCAGGGTCTGAAACGTCCAGGAGGGAGAAATGGACATGGAGTCCTTCGGCTGCGAGTGATTGGAAGGCTTTGAGGCCTCTGGCTTCGTCTCTTGCGGTTAGGATTACAGTTAGTCCTGATTCTGCAAGCCTTTTTACGAGTGCGAAGCCGATGCCCTTGTTGGCGCCTGTGACGATGGCCACTGTGTCCGGGCTCCACCACCTGCATGCCCCATGCAAAGGCTAGTGTGTAAGAGAGAGAGCAAGGGAGAGGGAGAGATAGATAGATAGAGAGAGAGAGAGAGAGAGAGAGAAGGGGTGTCAAAGTATTTTTGTTTGGGGGGTGGGGGCGGAGAAAGAGAGGGGGGAGGAGGGAGAGGGAAGAGGGGTGTTCAAAGTATTTTTTTTTGGAGTTGTAGTTAAGGAAATGAGGGAAAGGGCAGAGAGAGTTATGCATCTTCAGATTCCATTGCAGTTAAGGAGATGATAAAGGGAGAGAGAGACACAGAGAAATAGAGAGAGAGCTCCATATCTTCTGATTCCATTGCAACTAAGGAAATGATTAAATAGAGAGAGAGATGCTAGGTTACCTTGTCGAAGAAAGGCAAGGAGAAGAAGATGAGGGCTTCATATCTTTTGATTAAGGAGTGATTGAAAGGGGATAAGAGAGATAGATAGAAAGGTACATAGATAGATGGAGAGAGAGGCTAAAACTTGTTGAAGACAGGGAAGGAGGAGAGAATGAAGCCTCTATTCTATATCTTCTGGTTCCATTGCAATAAAGAAAATGATAGAAGAGAAAGAGAGAGAGGTCTTTATTTTCTGATTCTATTGCAACGAAGGAAACGGTAGTAGGGAGGGAGAGAGAGAGAGAGAGAAAAGCGAGCTTACCTTGTAGAAAGAACCGGGGGAGGAAAGAAAGGAGGCTCCACATCTTTTGATTCCATCGAAGTTGAGCCACAATATCACAACTTTGGCTAACAAGAGAGATCACCTCCCGACCAATATATATACAAATACACCAAATAAACAAAACCCCAGATGCGGAGGTCCTCACATTAAATATCAATGGCGTGCTCCTCCCTTCTCATAAAAAACTCACGCTTTGAACTTCACAAACAACAAAAAAAATAAACTAAAAGAAATTACCTAGTAGGTAATTAATAAATGCATACATGAACACATGCTTATTCATCACCAATCCATGTGATATATATAGATTTAGATATAGACATAAACACATACTTCATAATTTAATATTTGCTAAATCAAGGTATTATCCTCATCCTGCGGATACATAGGCACCACCGCCTCGTCAAGTCTGGTTGACATCGACATAATTCTTCCATTCAAACCCACCTAACTGAAAAAAAATTTCTTTGAAGGCTATAAGTAAGGATTTTTCTTCGATGAAGAATTGCGTTCTTCTAGATATGACAGTGGTATTTTATTGAGGAATTCATGAAGCTTGAATCTTGATCAGTACCTTGGAAAAGTGGGTGTTTGGAAGTCAAGAAGGCGTACATATTTGGTAGCTTTGTGTGTTGGCATATGGAGAAGGGGCTATCTGTCAAATGGGTTAATTAATTTCTTTTAGTTTTGTGGAGAATTGAAAGGCAGATTCATGGCTCCCTGTGTATGGTCTTTAGGCCCTTAAGTCAACCACTCACTAATGAAGTTGTGGAATTGAAATCATATAGCATGCATAGTTTCGACACAATGAATCTGGTCTATATGGAATTGATGAAACCATGGTGTGTTTGTCTGGTTTTTATCATTGGAGGTTTAGGGTTTTGAGTTTAGAAGTTTTATATTAATTTTTTTTTTTTATAAGTAATAGAAGTTTTATCTTTTTTTTTATTTTTTATTTTTTATTGAAATTTAGGATTTCGAATTTAAGATACTCTGTTTTTAAAAAATGTTTTTATTGAAAACGATCATACTTTTCACAAATTTTTTTAAAAAAAATTAATTAAATTAAAACCCAAATTATATTTGATGAAAATCATTGACTTCTTTGAAGCATGAATAAATCATATTGAAAAGTGCAAAACCCAATGAGAGTTCTATGTGAACACTTTTAAACAGGGTGTTTGACATTTAGCCACCCCTTTCAATGTTTAAAAAGTTCTCCCAAACAAGGCTTAAGCCTCAAAAAGTGAGAAACCCAAGCTCCAATATAACTTTGGTTGTAAACAAGAAATTGAAATCTCAAACTAATCTCATACTTTGCCCATCATTACCCTATGTAGCAATTAATGATTTAAGCTATATGCCTATCACCCCACGGCAATCTTTTTTGGACTGCACATGAGTCCAATAAATAAAAAGATAGGCAAATGATAAAATTTAAACCCAAAAAACAAAGTTTCAATACCATATTGATGATGGTAAGTCACATGCCCAACACTTCACCACCGCCGATTTTTCTTTTGACTTATACATGGATTCAATAAATGGGAACATAGACTAACGATGATATTCAAACTAAAAAGCAAGGCTTTTGGTACCATATTAATCATAGTAGACCCCAACAATATGTATCAATTGTTGACATGAGCTATAAGCATACCACCCGACCTCACTTTTTTGGACTGGCACATGGATCCGGTAAATGAGAAAATAGACTAATGATGAAATTCAAACTCAAAAACAAGGCTCTGGTAGACCAAGACCATATGCCAATCAGTAGTATCAACTTTTTAGGGTCCAATAAGAATATGATCAATTCCATGGACATTTTTTTTTCCCCCATAGACATGGAACTGATGATGCTTTTCATGTTTGGAATCCACACAGTGAGTGGTTTTGGTCATGCCTAAAAAGCTAGACATAAACTATAAGAAAACTACTTGAATATGTTTTTTCTTTTTCCCTCTTTGCAGAGCTAGACATAAACCAACCAACCAGTTATTCTAAAAGCTCAACTCACAACTTTCTTTGTAAGCCTAAAAGTTTAGAGTAGGGGGGACCTCTTAACTTTCTTTTTGCTTTTTCAGTACTTGTGTGTTTGTTCAGAAGCTAGGATTAAACAATGTGATTAACAACATGTGACAATAGTCATAGAGAAATACACAATGTGAACATAAAAACCACAAAACTAAGTGATTAGCTGGTCCCTGTAATCTAAACCAATGCCCTTTCTTACCCTTGCTTCAAGGGTTGGAGGTTGGATTCCCTCCTGGCATGGCCAATCCTGTTTGGTAAGCTAGAAAAATGAAATCATGAAAATGGGCAGGTTGATGCTACTAACAAATGCTTAGTATGCAGTTTCAATGGGCATATTGTCCTAAAGAAGAATAGAGTTTGTTTGAAGAAAGAAAAAAACCCGAATTCTGTTGAGATATTCAAACATAAATAGCAAGTTCTCTCATTTATGGCCGTGGACTCAGTTTCTTGATTTACATCAACCAACTTTAAAAAGAGAGGTACATCCTCTGGTTGTGGGATACAGTATAACATAAATTCATCCAGTCAGAGAACTGATCCAGTTTATCCATAAACAGAAGAAAAATAAGCACAAAAATGTCGATCCATCCATCCATCAATGAAATGAAATACACCCAGAGGATGAGAAAAAAAAATGACGATGTTTCACAAAAAGTAACTCAGAGAAAAAAGGACTTCAAGGCTCAGGTTGCATTTTTTCACATTCATCTCGAATTGTTTGGAAAAGAGCAGTGGAGAGGTACCGTTCACCAAAGCTTGGGAAGACAACCTGGAAGCATTCAAAATTTTTAAACAAGTTAAATGTAAGGAAATGAGAACAGAAGTCACTAAAGATTATTATTTTAAGCAAAAGATGGCATCAGTCATATCAATTGCCATTGGTGCTAACTTGTAAAAGAGAAACAAAGACGTCAAAGAAAATTCCTATAGTTTGTTAGTGCTGATTCGAGCAATTGGCTTTTTCTATTCCTCACACCAAGACAGTTCAAGAAGCCTAATGTTTGTGAGAAGATGTTTGTTGGAACCCACTAAAATGCTTTAACAAAGTCACACATGATCATATATTTTTTCTTTTTCCCTCTTTGCAGAGCAAGTCAGTAGGAACCCATCACAAAACTATGGCTGCTTTGAGGAATGCCAGTCAATCAAATGAAAACAGAGGGTGAAAAACCACCCACAAGCCATTCATCACTTTGACCAATTTATAAAAAAGACAAGGTTGAACCCGCTCTTCCAATAGGTTTGTTCGAACTGCTCATCATAACTTCATAACAGCCACTAGAAGTGTGGGGTATGAATGCAGTGGTCATTTAGGCCAGCCTAGTAAAATCGTAACCCAACATGTCATACCACCCAAAAAATAAACAGTTTGGTTTGGCCCATCCGCATTATAGAGTTCTTGTTAGGTAAATTTCGACCAAAGCAGATTCAGTTAAACCTACTGTCTGTTTCATGCATAAATAAAACTAAAAACACATGTTCAGACTTCAGCGGTACCTATGCACTAGATATTGGTAACATTCTAAGCTCACAAGTGTTAACCTAGCAAACTCAAAAGGATCAAATTCTGAAATGGAAGATTCAGCTTTTGGAATCTAGACATGTTCAACTCGCGAATGGTTTTAAACAAGGAAATCTGGCCAGCAATTAAACCTTCCCAAATAACCAATAAGTGTTAGACTGCCCACAAATGAATAAATAAATAATAACAATAAAATAATGGTTCCATACAGGAATAAACTAATATTTGGAGTTCAGCAATGCGACTGCATGGGTTTTTCTTCTTTTTTTAACGCATAATTTATATGCCAACAGGAATAATGATTCCACTCAGGAATTGGCTAAGTGAGCATTACAATTCATTGTAAAGACAAATGAAAGCACCTACCGCAATAAGCTTTCCTGCATTCTCAGGTCTTTTTCCAACCTTCATTGCAGCTGCAGCTGCTGCTCCAGAAGAAATTCCCACCTTTAAAGAAATTAGAATCCAAAGAATCCATGTAAGAGGGAGAGTATTTGTTCATACAAAAGATAAAGAATAATAGAATTTTATTGGAGGAAATCCAAGGGGAAAAGGAGAAAAAATTTAGTGAAATTTGATAAATAATATATTACAGCAACACCATGCCCCTAGTTCCCATCATTTTGATTGTGCAAACTACTCATCATCTGGACAATCCAATCAAAGATCCATCAGATGGGATAAACTTTTTTGCTAAATTCAAATGACAAGTCATCTATCAACTCCAAGTGTCCAGAAAAGCTTAACTAGTTCAATTATTCAGTTCTATATCTTTAGTTTTATTGTTTTCCTTTGTTATGCTGGTCACAGAACAGACACATGTGAATTCATAACTACTACATTTGCTGCTGAATATTGCCACTGAAAGTGCCAAATCAGTTGCTAATCTTTTTTTTTTTCTTTTGGCTCTATTTCCAGCTATTTTAGTGTGTGCACATGTATGCAGAATGGGATTATACATGAACTCTGACTCATTCTTTCCCTCAACTCAAATTTTATAACATTTAATCAGCACTAACCAACAAGCCTTCCTGGAGTGCTAATTGTTTTGCAGTTTCAACAGCTTCATCACTGGATATCTGTGAAATCAACAACTTGTTAGAACTGAGAAAAACACACGCACACACACATATAACAGGGTTAATTGCATGATATATTTTACGCTATGTACATGCAATGTCCAAGTATCCCCCACTAAATGCAAAGGCAGGCCTTAATCCACTGGATTTCCAGATTAAATATCAGGCCAAAGAGGCATCAAAGCAATTGAGCTAAGTAATGTTGCTCAAAGATCACCATAGCAGCAAACAATACTCGAGTCTTTTCATCAATCAAACCAAAGGCAATCTACAAAAAAAAAAAAAAAAAACTGGTTTCTTTTGTGTGGTGTAATTAATTTGTCTTGATACTTGATTCTTTTGGGTCACTTATGCATTGATTTACAAATTAATGAGGAAAGCAAAGTTATGTTCCCCACAACTTTATAATTTATTTTTAAATAAGCACTTTTTAGTTTGTCTGTGCCTGTTAACAAGCAAAGTTTCATAAGAAAATAACTTATACCAATCCTTGTTCGATTCATATGAGTTTCATTCAGCAATCATAATGCAAATATATTATGTGTAGAATGTCACATACAACATACATTGAACAGTTTCCGAGGTGTACAGGAAAATCTATGAGGCTACCACCCAGTCTAGCTTAAGCATTTTGACAACTCGCTCCATGTGAAAACAACAGAGTGTGGATGAGACAAAAACTAGAGAGTGATTGGAAAGATCCATTGATGGTCTCAACTATTGACATGGGCAATAACGCATCTAGTAAAAGCATGTGCTAGGGATATGAGCATATCTGATCAAATGGGATATATTATGATACATAACTTTCAAATTAGTTCATGGGAGTAGCACCAATGTATCAGACAATGCTAAGATCAAGATCTCGATTAGGCTTCAAAACTCAACAAGCTACAACCATTATGATTATTACACATAGATGCAGGATTAGAAAAACCCCATGATAATAAATTCAAATGGAAAAAAAAAAATAGGTTTTATAAAGGCCGAGTGACTAGGAATTCAAACTAGGATAGTTTCCAAAGATACGCGGAGGCTCAAACTTCAATGACACAGTAAGACAAAAGGGAACAAAACAATAAATTATAAGGAGGAAACAAGACTTAGACCTCTATGACTTCATCGACCACATCCTGATCCAAATTCGAGGGTACAAAACCAGCTCCAATTCCCTGAATCTTGTGAGGACCTGCATTTTTAAGGGTTTGATAAAAATTACTGAAACTTAAAATGAATAAAGACTTAAAGAAACATTATATTAAAACTGAAATGGGGCAAGAAAGTTTGTCTTTTGTCATACCAGGCTTTCCACCGGAAAGAATGTTGCTCTCTAAAGGTTCCACACCAATAACCTAATATATCACAAAGTCAGAAAACCAAAATTCAAATGAAAAGAAATGCCAAAAAATGCAAACCCTTCTTTATAAAACATTTTCCCTGCAAGACAAAACCCTCAATACTTGGATTTGCTTATATGGGAATGTTATTTCAGACTTTGGTCTGTAAGCAGCTGGAACGAACATGGGGACAAATGTCATGCATAGTTTAGCCATTGTTAATAGGAAAACAGTTACCTTGATGTTAGGGTTTTGTTTTTTAAGGAACTTCCCAACCCCAGAAATGGTTCCACCAGTTCCAATCCCGGCAATAAAAATATCCACCTTGCCTCTTGTATCTTCCCAGATCTCTGGACCAGTTGTTTGATAGTGTATCTGCATGAATACTTTTAATTTAAATCCAAATCCATGAACCTAAAAATGCTCTCTTCTCCTAACTATACCCACTACAGAATTAAAAAAATTGGGAAAAGAAAAAACATTGTCACCATGCAACCTTGTCTCGGGTCGTAATCACATGACCACATAGGAGATTCCTAGGCCAAAACTTTTTCCTAACAGGTTGGTCGTCATTTAAAACAAAGAAAAATTTTAGGAAAAATGTTGAAAAATCAGATCTAAATTAAGGCATCTCTAAGCAACACCCTCCAGACAAAGGATTAAACTCATGCATTTCTAAGGAGCCATCATCTGCAATGCGATTTTCCTGCATTCCTGAGGTATCATGTTTACTTTTCTCTTCCTTTGAAGAAAATGTTGTACCATTGTACTTCCTTTACCGAATATTCAATTTCAAATAGAAAACAATTTCCTTTAATAAGATACAATCTCAAAATGCATAAACTACAGCATTGCAGGAAAACTATTCACCATTTCACATACTTGAGGTCAGACGTGGTTCCCTGCATCGTTGACAAGAGTGTTGTTGTCTTTTTCAGTAGGTATATACCAAACCACATCCACAAGGTTGCAACAGAAAACAACTTCAACTGAATAGAACTCAAACCTACAATAAACCTAGGAGGGACAATATAGGAGTACAGACTCGTCACCACAAACCTTAGGATTTGCTGGATTATCAAATTGCTGAAGCATGTAAGCATTTGGTGTGCTCTTCGAAATCTCTTCAGCTTTTTGAACAGCTCCTTTCATGCCCTTAGCTGGATCAGTTAAAACAAGCTCAGCACCAAATGCTTTTAAGAGAACCCTTCTTTCCATACTCATTGATGCTGGCATTGTCAATATGAGTTTATATCCTTTTGAAGCAGCTATAAATGCGAGACCAATGCCAGTGTTTCCACTTGTAGGTTCCACCAGAGTACTCTAGAAAATACAGATGAGGAAGAAGCTCTGTCAGCATGACCAACAGACTATACAAAAATAACTACAAGAACTTGCATTTTCAAGGGCCAGTCCACAAGAATTAAATCAACAAAACCAATCTAAACAGAGATGTATAAAGGTCATCTTATGCATTATGAAAAAAAGAACCATAAATTTTAATGAAAACAATGAAAAAAATACAGAAACCTGCTCAAGTATTATAATACCAGATAGATTTGAAGTGTCTGATTAACAACTAGATGGTTTAGTACACCATCAATATTAGAAACTAGGCCAAGCTTTAGTTTCTACAACAGGTCACTTCTGTGTCTTAAACTTCAAATTGTGCACAAGGAACCATATCATCAGCCAAACCCATTTAACTCATGTGAAACCACTAGCAATGTCTGGGCCATCACCTCACATATTATATAATTTGTAAGTAGAAATTGTTTAGTGAACAGCTAAAAAGCTAGCTGCAAACCAGGAATGAAGAAATATACAAAGATAATTAGAATGAGAAAACAATTGGTGAGGCCAAGGAGCATGCCATTTATGATAAACAGCATGTATTTGGGACTACCATTCTGCAACAGGATAAAACTCGTATCCTACCCTTGATTGATGCCAGCAACCAAAATCAAGGCCCGAAGATACATCACACATCAAAGATGCTGATTAGGATGTAATCTGGCAGAAAAACATTACAGTAGCAACATTTTGATCTGGGCTAGGCCTTCATAAGTAGAAAAAAAGTCCTATCCAATAGTTTGAAAGCACCAGTAAAGTTTAAATTTTTTTTTTTTTTTTTTTTTTTTTTTTTTTTTGATAAGTAAGAAATTGTATTAAGAAATGCAAAAAGCGCATATGAGTACACAGGCCGTATACAAGGAGAATCAAACAAAAACAAAAAAGAGTGTACAAAAAAGTACTCCCTCACCCACAACCCAACCAATCTATGAAATCAACCAAGTGTGAATATCCTCCATCTATATACACCCTAAGCCACACAAAGAAATTGTTAAGAAAAATACTTTTTAGCCGTTGATTTGACAATTCCTCACAATCAAAGTATCTCTTATTTCTTTCCTTCCAAATCGTCCAAAAAAATACAAGAAGGAGCAGCTCTCCAAGCCTTAATACGTCTTCTATTTGCAAAAGAACCATGTCACCTTAGGAGAGTCTCCCTAACCAACTCATATATAACACACCAAATACCAAAAATGGAGAACACCAGCTGCCATAAAAGTCTTGCCTTATTCCAGTGGAGATCACCATGCACCAGTGAAGTTTAAATTAACATGGCTGTCCAATGGAACAGCTACCTTTTTCCAAAAGAATATTCCAAAATTTGAGACAAAACTTCTAAAAGTGGCACAACGTGAAGGCATTGAATATATCAACTTCACAGTACACAACAAAGGTGCATGAAGGTTATTTCTACCATTTGTTTACCTTTCCGGGTGTTATAGCTCCTCTCTGTTCAGCATCAGCTATCATACTGTAACCGATCCTGGAACCAAATATCAGAAAAGTTGATGAGGATATTAAACATCTCATTCAAGCTGCATCCAGACATTTTTGGCACAAAAATAAAAACATTAGTTTAAAATATGCACATTTCATATGGATCTGAAATGATCTATGCCTCACTTCAACATCTTGTTTCTGAGCTACAGATTTGAAATCTGGGGTACTGGGTTCCTTAATCAGTGTGAACTGAAAATTTGGCCCATAGAATGCATAGAACCAGCTCCTACATGGAACCTACTTCAGAGATTGCATCTGCCAGAACCCAGCATGATGAGCTGATTATGGACAAACTGATATGAGAACTCCCTCACCTGTCCTTGACACTGCAACATGGCTCCATGATCTCCAGCTTGGCAGCAATGTTTGCAACGGACCCCTTTACAATATTATTCAGGTACACCATCGGTGTTTTCCCTATAAGCTGTGTCACAGAGCAACCAATAAAATAAGTAAACTAGAAATTTAAATATGTTTTGTCGAGTAACAGAATATCAACAGCAAACAAAAGGCACGGAGATCAAAAGAAAAGCAACAAATGCAGCTTTGATCCCTAACAGGCCATGGTTCTTGGTGACATGGCAAATTAAGAGAATGTGGATCGAATCCTGGCTTATGACCAAAAAATAAACCCACTGCCCCTCCTTTTCAATCAAGCTCGGAAATCTGGGTTGGCTGACCATGCTTTCAGAATGTAACCTAATATCTGAATTTAGATGGCAGCAACTCTTTGTTACCTTAGATGATGTGAGTCACAAAAACTCAGAGACCAAGTTCCAACATATTCCCGTGCCAAGAACATGAATATATAACATTCTACAATATGCAAGACTAATTATAAAAATTATAGGATTGTTTACACATATTATAATTGCTACAAAACATCCTCTGATTTTGAAATTTGCCCCTTTAACATCAAATTTCTGAAAAATATTTTGCATTAACTGAGTGGTACCATTAGATAGAGTTTTACCCAACTGTTTAAAAGTTCAAGGTCCAGCTTGTTATTATAATTGAACCCCATACATTGCTATAGTCAGTGCATGAGTTGACCTCAGCAACAAATATAGGCATAGCAACAGGACTATTGAAATGCGTAAAATAAAACTATTATAATTTCATATTTTCAGCTTCTAAATGTAAAACTTTTGAAATTCAAGTAATCACAATCAAATTCCCTAGTAAGAAAAATAACTTGTTTCTCAATTTTAATGAATTATTCAAAAAATAAGGGGTTCAACCCCTCACTTGAGCCTGCATCAAGAATTCAAATGAAGTAGTACAAAATCAAATACCTCTGTGTATAAGAAGATCTTAATATTATCCATCCATTAATTGAAACCCAAAAGTTGACATAAGAACCAACCTTATCAACAATATGTATAATTTGCAAAAGGATGAAGATTGTCAAATTCCTATGTCATACAAATTCTAGCAACATCACACTCAATCAGACATTATCAATTTTCAAGTACATAAGAAGAACCCAATCAGTAATTCCCATAAACTATTCTAAGAAAAACACTCAACTTTTTCCCCTCATAAAAATCTTCATCCAAAAAGGAAAAAAAAAAAATCAAGAAAAACAACAATAAAGACAACTTGATATTTTCTACAACTGATCCTGAAAATCAGTTCGAATTCACCATCATCAACACAGACAACAAAAATTTCAAAATCCACCAATGCACACTCAAATTCCCAAGGGAAAAAAATTGACTCAGTTTCTAAAAAAACTGGGAAGCATTCACCTGAGTAGTAACGTATGCAGCAATGTTGAGACCCTCAATATCAGTTTGTAAGAAAAAGGATACAATTAGTAATTCCCATAAACCATTCCAATAAAACCGGTTGTTTATCACCTGATTAATACATCTTCATCCAAGAAAGAAAACCAAACCAAGAAGTCAAACTTGATAACTCCACAAACTATTCAAAAAAAACACCTCAATTTCACCTATGGCAAAATTGACTATACCACACTCAAATTCCCAAGAAAACAAAAACGCCCAACTTCGTAAATGTTTTAAAACATTCACCTGAGTGACATCTTCTATAATGTTGGGACCTTCTATATCAATGAGGTTATAACCCAAAGAATTCTAGTAAAAACGACCAAATTAAGAATTCCCAGAAACCATTCTAAGAGCACTCAATTCAATATCTGTTTGTTATAACCAAAAGAATTCTAGGAAAAACGACCCAACTAGGAATTCCCAGAAACTATTCTCAGAGCACTCAATTACTTCACCTGATCAAAATAAACAATAACAGCAGCAAAAACCATCTTGATAAAACCAAAAATTACCCCCCCAAAAAAAAAAGAAAAAATCCCAGTTCAAAATTGGCAAATCCCCACTCAAATTCCCAAGAAAACAAAAACAACCCAATTCGTAGAACCCCGAAACCACTCACCTGAGTGACATCTTCAGCAATGTTGAGGCCTTCAACGTCGGTTTGGGGTTTAACAGACACTGCATTACACACAACTGAGAAAGAGACCTTCCCACGCTGATTGTTCTTCAAATTCAGAGATAACGGGTTGACCCGAAACTGTTGGCTGACCCGACTTCCTGTCCGAACCTTGGAGTTGCAGAAATTGGTCGACGGATTGATCAGAGAAGCCATTGGCTTGTGGGGTGCTCAGGAGAAACACAGCACCGCACACAGGAACCACAAATCAAAACCTTTTTTCTTTTCGTTTTTTGGATATTTCCGGGGCTACTTCTAGAAGAAAAAATGATTAATTACAGCCCCTCTGTATCTGGACGCATTATTGGTCACTGTAGCATTAAAAACAACGAAATCAATAAAAATAAATCGAACAAATTAATTTAATTTTCAATAATTATAAATTTTGATTTTTCAAACTTTTAAAAAATTTTGATTTTATCCATTCAATTTTCAGTTTTCTTGGGATCCGATATTCTATAATATTTTCATTTTTCATTTCTTGTGATTGATAATTATTATTCATATTTAATGATTTTTCATTTATTATTATATATTTTATTGTATATTCTATTAAATTAATTTATTATTATTAGACGAGTTTAAATTAATTTTTAAATGTATTTATTATATTTTAAGTTAAAAATTTTAAAACTCAAGTGGGTTTTAATTTTCAAATTTTTAATTACTTTTAAGGTTGAATTTACCTTATATTTTTCTTATCATGTAAATCAAATTAAATTCATATTAAACCTAGGATATGGGGTAATCTCAACCCATTTATAAATCAAATTAAATAAAAATAATTTAATTTAATCTTTTTCCCCATTTTTCCTTCTTTAAATATATATATAAGTTTATTTTATAATGAAATATAAAAATTAATTAATAGATTATATTTACTTCAATATAATTGGAATTTTAATTTCTTTTAGTCACGTCCATCTCAGTGGGTTTTAAATCCAAATGAGGATTTCTTTATAGCATGTTTACCAAATCTTAAGGAAAATAAATCAAATAGGAAAAAAAAAAAAAAAACATTGTTTTTTAGAATAGTTTTATGTTCTATAAAACAAAAAATGATGAAAATATAATTAAAAATTATTTTTTATTTTATGTTATTGAGAACGGATGATAAAATGTTTTTAAAGAATATCTTAAATAAGATGTTTTTAAAGAACATCTTTTAGTTATTTTATATATATTTTTTTTAATTTCTTTCGTTGTATTTACAAAAGAAAAAAAAAAGTAATTACCAGTAATACATTCAATAAAATAAAAAAAATTATAACAAAGCATTTATTTTTAAAAAAATGTCATGCTTAATAGGGAAAAAGAAATAATAGTAATTTGGTCCATGCATCTACTATTATACCCATAATGATGGGTCATACTATTATTATCCATAACGGAAAGGAGTATTTGCCCATTTATATAACAAATCGGGGATCATAATGCATTCCAAATTTTTTTACTTTATTTTATTTTCATTACTTTCTCCTTTCTCTTTTTGTTATTTTGCAGCCAAGGCTTTTATTTTTTTAACAATTAACTTAGTGAAATCTTACATTTCATATACCAACAAAGGAATGCTCTGTCAAGTTCAAGATTGATCATTGATAATGGATTATATTACACCTACATATATATATATATATATATATATATATATATATATATATATACTTCATAAATTTTAAGGTTCTAATATAAAAACTCTTTGTTTGAAAGAATTGACTTTTGTTTTGTTTTTAGTATTTTTATAAGAAATTTGAATAAATAAATATATATATATATATATATATATATAAAAGATTTTGCTCATTTTGTTCTCAATTTAAGATTGTGACTTTCAAACAAGAGTTATAAGTTTTTAAATATTAAACAAAAGTTGTTGAATGAAGTTTTCAAAGCTCCAATACTCAATTTATTAATTGAAATTGAAAAATTAGTATCTAAAAAAACCATTCAAAGTCTTTAGAAACATATAGTTAAAAAGAGAGACTATGAATATTAGCATATTAAACGAAATTATCATCCATAGAACAAAATAAAATTATTGTGTGCTTCTTATTCAAATTTCAGCAAAATATAAATATGCATGAAACCTTTTGTCTTACCATCTTCAAGTTTGGAGATAACTTACTTTATCGAGGATGCTGCTTTTTTAATATTATGTCATACAACCTTATGTTAATTTATTATTATTGTATTTTCTCTAAATGATTTATTAATGTTTTGAAGTTATTTTTATATACCTAATTTGAATGATAGGTTTAACCATTGGAGCGTTTTTGGTTTGAACGTTCATCCACTATAAAGTTGAAGAGAAATTTAATTACTTGGCTCGAAGGTTTGAAATTTTTTTTTCCTATAAATTAACTTAAATGAATGTATATTTAGTCCAAAAATTCTTCAAATCAAACTAAAGTAATGTTGAGTTAATTTCAATTTAAAGTCCAAACCAAAATTTTGTGAAAATAGTTTTATTAAACTTAATAAAAGCTTGATATTATAACAAATTAAATGGTCTCATTTCACACTTACCCGAGAATATGGGATTTAACATATTGAGATCAAATTTTGATTTATAATAATATTAATATGTTATTTTGTAAATTATAAGCATATTAATTTTAAATTATAAGTATATTAATTTTATATTTTAATACAGATCACATAATTATTGTAAAATATATAAATTTTTTAATAATAAGTTGAACAATTCTTTTATATATAAATATTTTTTTTTCATTCTTATAAAATGAGAAATTCCTTGTTTAAGACAAAAAGGAAAGGAAATGTTTATATGTTATTTTCTTTGTAATAATAATTATTATTATTGGGGCTTTAAACCAGAGAGGTTTGCAATGCTTTGATAATCTTATTTTCATTTTTTGTATTCAACTTAGTGTCATGCACGTGAGCATCTACTATTATGCATAAAATTATGGATTATTTGGTTAAATAGTATTAAAATAAATTTAAAATCGAAAAAATGACTTTTACTCATACTTTAAAGAAATGATTTATTTTTAATATTTTTATTCTCTTTATTAAAGTTTGGTGATATAAATTATATTTATTCTATCCAAAAAAGCTCACGATGTGACATATGAGATGAAAAAAAATTATGAGATTTTTTTGGGATATGAATTTGCTTTATTCATTAATTCTATCTTAAACCAATTTTTGAATTTTTTTTTCTTTTATTCATGATTTTTCTCACATAAGTTTTTTAACGTAAATTTACATGTTCTTATTTTCTTATTGGCTATTCTCATTTTTTGTAACACTAAAAAAAATTCTCATTTCCAAGTTTTGCACCTTATTCTTTCTCTTTCTAAATTCTCGTTACTCATTTTTTCTTAATCGAGTCCAAAACTTTTCAACAAAGATCGATCCACAAGGAAATACCATAATCTTACCTATTTAAAGCCTCAAAGGAATGAATTTCTTTAATTTTTTTGAACAATAGTGAATCCGAAATGTAAATGCAGGCCAGATGCAGTCATTGTCCTTCTTCCGGAAGAAACAAAAAGGCGTGACGACCAAAGAAGTGGTGAGTTCAAGGGACAGGGAAGAATTTTGAGGCCAAATTAATTTATAGACGTCTTACCCCACCTGATGTGCCACATCCTTGGACTCACGGCATAAATGGACTGCTTCAAATTCAAACCCATCACCTTCGGGTCCATCACCTTACATCTCTCTATAGATCCTCATCATCTACAGTAACTCTGTTTCTATTCCAGAAATTAATGGCCTCCACAAACGCATCTGCTGTCTTATCCGGAAAGTCGGTCTTCTTCTCTTCTGATCTTGCTTTCCAATTTGTTTATAATCTATTAAAAGATTACGTTGATTGCATGTTTGTTTCAATTTGGTAATTTTTTTTCCTTCTTTACCTCATAGTGTATGCATGTGCCTGCCTTCGTGTGTTGTTTTTTGATTCTTTGAATTCTTCAAGATTCATGGGATCAATTGTGGGGTCAAAAATATTTATTAAATAATTATTACTAATTTATGTGATTTAATTAGCTTAAAATTATTATTTGGTATAATTTTCTATTGAGAATGAAATTATGTTGATATATATGGAATAGGAGTGTAGTACTCACTCTCTCTAGATTGAAATTTTTTCAAGCATACTCTCCTACTTGGTCTAAATCACATAAACTAGTTAAATAATTAATTTAAAGTATATTAAAAAAAAATTTGTTGTTGAAATTCTTGCAACTATAATTGATCATTGATCATTGATCATTGAAAATACATTTTGTGACGTACTTCATCTTGTTTGATCATATGCATATATATCGCTAATATGCACTATTGTTGTTGGACAATATTGTTTTTTAATTTACCCAATTTTGGAACGTTGCATGTGAATTGTTGAGGTTATTTTACTGAAGTGATTTAACCATCAAAATTTGCAAGTTTGTGAGTTCCTATTTTGTTGATGGGAAAAATTTTAGATTAATCTGTACAATCGTCTGCCCAAAGGGGATTGTGCAAATTAATTTAACAACATGATGATATTGAATGAGATAAATAATTTGATAAATTTGTTTGCCCAAAGGAAATAAATTTTAATGAATTATTTGTTGATCTTCATGCTTAGAGAATAGTTGTTTATTGTGGACTCTGCCAAAAGGAAGTTTATGATAATACAATTGATTCTTGTATTGTATTGCTTATGCTTATTTAAGCATTTTACCTATTGCCCATAATTGATCTAGTTGCAAATTTTTGTCAATCAGTTTCCTTTGCTGTGAACAACAATTATGCTACAATTGAAATTCCAAGTGGGTTGAACTATAAGAGATGGAGATCAGACATAGAGTTTGTTTTCGAAATGATGGACTTGGACATGGCTCTACATCAAGATGAATCTCCTAAGCCTACTAATGAAAGCACTGAAGCTATAAGAGCTCATTATGCGAAATGGGAAAGATCGAACTATTTGAGTCTCATTTCAATCAAAAGGTCCATTGTTGAGCATCTCCTTGGAGGAATACCTGAGAGCAACAATGCTAAGGAATTTCTCGTTGCTGTGGGAAATAGATACTAGACATCTGACAATGCCGAAGCAAGGCATTTTATGGATGAATTGATGAATATGAGGTATAATGATATGAAAGGGGTTCATGAGTATATCCTAAAAATGGTGCATCTTCAAACTAGATTAAAAGCACTAAACATTCCCATTCCCGATAAGTTTATTGTTCATCAAGCCCTCAATACCCTATCATCTTCTTTAAGCCAAATCAAGACAGCATACAACACCCTGAATCAGTCTTGGGGTGTGAATGACCTGATCACTAAGTGTGTGGCTGAGGAAGAAAAGCTTAAAAGAGAAAAGAATGAATCTGCTTATCTCGTTGCTCTTGGAAAACCGAATAATCAGAAGAGAGTTGAAAAGGCTAGAAAGCCCAACTTCCACAGTCATAAGAAAAGCAAGAATTTCAAAAAGAGTGGGAGTGAGAAGCAGAAAAATGGAAATGGAAATGCCAAGAACACAGACCTTAAGCGTTATCACTGCAATAAAAATGGTCACAAGAATGTTGATTGCTTTAAGTTTAAGAATTGGCTAGAGAAGAAAAGGAAGGAACAGGGTATGTTATTTATCTATGTCTGTTTTGAATCTAATTTAGTTAATGTTCTTTTAGATTTACAGTGGTGCTACTGTTCATGTTGCAACTTCTTTATAGGGGATAAGAAATCTGAGGAAGCCAAGTGAAAAAGAGTCAAAGCTTAAAGTTGGCAGTGACATTAGGATTGATGTTAAGCATATCGGGATTGCTGTTTTAGAATTAGATTCTAGTTTTCAGCTTGTTTTGGACAATGTTTTTTGTGTTCCTTCGTTTAGAAGAAATTCAATTTCCCTTTCAGTACTTGACAAAGCTGGATATAGTTTCACTTTTGCAAATAAAAGAGTTGAGGTGATTTATGACTCTAAAGTGATTGGCAATTGTGTTTTGTTTGACGGGCTTTATAGATTGTCGTTGTTATCTACTTGTTCTTACAATGTTGAAAATAGTGTTGCTAAAAAACCTTTTACTATGAAAAGATCTTCATTATTATGACATAAGCATTTGGGGCACATTTCTAAAGAACGAGTAGAACGCTTAATTAGTTCTAAGATTCTTCCTCGCCTCGATTCTGATTACTTAGAAATTTGTGTTGATTGTGTGAAAGGAAAATTGACAAAGACTAAGAAAAAGGGTGCAACTCGTAGTCAAAATTTGTTGGAGATTGTTCATATAGACATTAGTGGGCCTTACTCCACTACCTTGTGTGGCAATAAGTAATTCATTACATTCATTGATGATTTCTCCCGATATGGCTATGTATATTTGATCAAAGAAAAGGCAAATGCTCTTGAAATGTTCAAAGTCTTTCGAACTGAAGTTAAGAAACAACTGGGGAAAGTCATCAAGATTGTAAAATCTGATCAACGTGGTGAGTATTATGAGAAGCATGGTAATGCTAGACAACAAAAAGGACTTTTTTGCAAAGTACTTACAAAATAATGGTATTGTTGCTCAGTATACTATGCTTGGTAGTCCTAAACAGAATGGCGTGGCATAAATGCGCAACCGTACTCTTATGGAAATGAAAAGAAGCATGATGAGTAGATCAAATTTGCCAGAATACTTATGGGGTGAAGCCATTAAAACACCAATCTACATTTTGAACCGTGTTCCTAGTAAGTCTATGTCTAAAACACCGTTTAAACTATGGATAGGCAGAAAACCCAGTTTAAATCATTTTAAAGTATGGGAATGTCCAACTGAGGTGAAAATCTATGATCCTTCTTTAAAGAAGGCGGATTTGAGAACTACTAGGTGCTACTTTATCGGGTATCCTTGTCACTCAAAAGGATACAAGTTTTATTGTTTGACTCATGGCATTAGAGTTGTTTAGTCTCAAGTGGCAAAGTTTTTAGAGTTGGATATTGCTGATAATATACCCTCTCAATCCAATGAAAGAATGAAACCCATGGATGTTATTTCTTTACCTTTGCTAGTCTCAAACGTCAACCTTGATGTTGGAGCTTTTGATTCTGGGATTCAGCAAGGAGTTGCTATTGTCAATTTCCCCACTGTCAAAATAACCCCTATTGTAGATGAGATTCCTCCTGTGGAAATGAGAAGATCGCCAAGAACTAGAAGGCCTGCCTTTTCTAACGACTATTATGTTTAGCTCGGAGAGGGAAAGTATGACATTGGAGAAGAAGTGGACCCTACTACTTATCGTGAAGCTCTTAGTAGTGATAAGGCAAATGAATGGCTGATTGCCATGAGAGATGAGATGCAGTCTATGTCAAACAATGATGTTTGGGAACTTCTTGATCTTCCCAACGGATATAAACCCATTGGATGCAAATGGGTATTCAAGACCAAAAGAGACAACAAAGAAAATGTTGAAGATACAAGGCTCGATTAGTTGCTAAAGGGTATACACAGCGAGAGGGCATTGATTTCACAGAGACTTTCTCACTAGTCTCTACCAAACATTCCTTTAGGCTAATTATGGCGTTGGTAGCTCATTTTGACTTAAAGCTTCATCAAATGGATGTCAAGACAACTTTTCTCAATGGTGATTTGAGTGAGGAGGTCTACATGTCACAACCTGAAGGATTGGAGGCAAATGGGAAAGAGAACATGGTATGCAGATTGAAAGGTCAATTTATGGTCTCAAGCAAGCTTTTCGTCAGTGGTACTTGAAATTTGACAAAATTGTGACGTCTTTTGGTTTTATAGAGAACAAGTTTGATTAGTGCGTTTACATGAAAGTCAATGGGAACAAATACATTTATACATTTTCATGGTTCTCTATATCGATGACATTCTACTTGCTAGTAGCGATGTGAATCTCTTGAATGATACCAAGCGTATTTTGTCTGCTAATTTTAACATGAAAGATCTCGAAGAAGCATCTTTTGTGCTGGGTATTGAGATTTATCATGATAGATCTCGAAACCTCCTTGGGCTATCTCAGAGAGCCTATATCAATCGTGTGCTTAAAATATTCAATATGTAGACGTGCAAAGCTAGTGATGTACCTGTTGTGAAGGGAGATAAACTCAGTAATGAACAGTGTCCAAATAATGATTTGGAAAAGGATGCCATGAAGACTATTCCTTATGCTAGTGCCGTTGGTAGCCTGATGTATGCACAAGTATGTACGAGACCTGATATCGCTTTCATTGTTAATGTTCTTGGTAGATATTTATCGAACCCTGGACATGATCATTAGGTTGCTGCAAAGAAAGTCATGAGATATCTACAAAGAACGAAGATTTTATGTTTGTGTATAGGAAGGTGGATAATCTCGAGGTAGTTGGATACTCAAATTCTGATTTTGGCGATTGTTCTAACGATCACAAATCTACTTCAGGATACATTTTTTTGTTAGCTGGTGGAGCCATTTCATGGAAAAGTGTCAAACAGAGCCTAATTGCATCCTCGACCATGTATGCTGAGTTTGTAGCTTGTTATGGTGCATCATCCCAAGTTGTTTGGCTAAGAAATCTGATTTCAAAGTTGCAAGTTGTTGATTCCATCTTTCGACCCATTGTGATTTATTATGACAATAATGCAGTTGTGTTATACTCCAAGAACAATAAGATCAATATGGGTTCTAAGCATATGAAAATCAAGTACCTTACAGTCAAGGACTTAGTGAAGAAATGAGATATTGTGATTGAGCACATAAGAACTGAGTCCATGCTAGCTGATCCTCTAACCAAAGGTTTAAAGCCCATAATGTTCAAGGAACATGTTGTGAACATGGATGTCATTAAGTCTTTTGATTCTTGGGTTTAATAAAAGCTTTTGTGATTTCCCTTATTTCAATTATTGTTATGCGACTTGCAAAATTAAAATATTTTTATTATGATCATCATTATTAAGTATTATATTATAGCATGTCATAATTGAATTACGTACAACATGGTATCTTAAGATATTGAACCTTAAGAATTACAATTGTATACTATTGGATGTCACAAATACCACTATTTTGAGATCTTGTAGTGCACTGTTGGTGACATATGACTTGTTAAAGTCAAGCAATTTCATATTGTTTAGAAATTACAGCAATTTCATTTTGTTGAGAAATTGTAATTACAATTTCATTTTGCTGGTAAATTGTAATGAGGACTGATAAGAAACAATACTTATAGATGATGATCACATGTTGGCATTGATTTCTTACTACACTTTTGCAATCCATGTCGATATGGTTATAAATATTTGTGACTATAAGGGGCATTATATTTGTTGAGATTAACATATAGAGCATCATAGTCTAATATTAAGACCATGTTGGACAGGATAAGGTTATCAAAATGCTACTTATAGACTATCATTTCTTTAAAAAAAAGTGTACCCACACAAAATAAACTTTTCTATACTTAACTCGAGAGTCTTATTTTCAAAATGAATTTAATGAATCCTCAAAAACAAAAAACAAAACAATTAATGTAGCCCAAGCGGGAAAATATTGGAAAATTTTTATATAGGTTAACATTAATTGAATAATTTGTATTTGCAAAAAAACAGGTCAATGAATAATCTATTATATAATGAGCCCAATTAATTAGTGATCATATTTGGATTGGGTTTCGCATCTTTTGAGTAGAAGCTCAGTTGAATGGCAAATGTAAGTTATGGGTCTCATTGAAGCCCATTATGGAAGGGCCCAATGAGAACCCAATATTGAGTAATGATAAGTCTTCTCTCTAATCTAGATAAAGGGTCACCATAACTGTTATCAAGATCATAGAGAGGAAGACTTGATTGCAACAATCAATTACTTGTTTATTTTTGTGATGGCTCAAACAAGTATATTCTTTATAGTGATTTTCTATTGTTAGTATCATTTAATCATGTATAATTAATTTATGTGATTATATAAATGCTTCATGTAGAATATTTACATAATCACATAAATTAATCATACATGATTAAAGGATACTAACAATAGAAAATCACTATAAAGAACATACCTATTTGAGCCATCACAAAAAAAAAAAACAAGTAATTGATTATTGCAACCAAATCTTCCTCTCTATGATCTTGATCACAGCTATGTCACCTCTATGGGAAAACAGAAAAAACCATTTATCTAGATTAGAGAGAGGACTTAGCATAACTCAATATTTGGTTCTCATTGGGCCCTCCCATAATGGGCTTCAATGAGCTTCTACTCAAAAGATGCAAAACTCAATCCAAATATGATCACTTAATTGGGTTCATTATATAATAGACTATCCATTAACCCTTTTTTTTTGCAAATATAAATTATTCAATTAATGTGTTTCCATATAAAAATTTTCCAACATAAATGTCCTAATTAATTTGAATAAACGAAATCAATCACAAGGGTGCCACTGAATTTATCAAAGAATGTAATATAAATTTAATTTCAATAGCAACACATTGAAATTATATAATATATATGATGAAAATTTAAACAGCATAGGATCAGATATATCTGTGTGGATCAAGTCTAAAGTACTTCCACACCTATCAATCTTCTCATTTCTGGTCTTTGCTGTCATCTTCCCCTATAAGCAAACAACATAAGTCTCGAAGTCTGAGAAATCAAGATTAGAAAGCACACCATCTCTAACCAATCTCCCTAATCTTTGCCTAGAAATATGACCCAAACGTTTGTGCCACAACATGGAAGAACTCAAATTCATTCTAGCACGCTTGCAACCAACAACAAAATTAACAGAAGATGAAACACACAAAGGACCTTGATGCAAACTGAGACTATAAAGATTGCCAAACAAAACAGCATTGCCAATTAGAATCGAGTTGCTAAATATGTCCACTTTTCCTCCTCCAAAGTGGAAAGTGTAACTTTGTCTATCCAAAATAGATACAAAAATCAGATTCCTCCTAAGTGAGGGTATGTAAGCAACATTGTGTCATAAAAAAAAAAAACTTTATATGGTCAACCTCAGCTTTATCATGCCAAAAAATTCTACTTTAACTTTGTTTCCATCACCCATATACACCCATTCTTCAAGCTTTGACGACCTCCTTTTGTTTGTCATCTCCTGCAAAGAATTAGTGACATGAATAGTGGCACCAATATCTAACCACCAAGAATTGGCATGAACATCAACAATATTAGTCTCAATCATGTTTGCATTCAAATTAACCACAACCACAATTTCACTTTTCTTCTTCTTCTCTAGCCAATTTTTAAACTTGAAGCAATCAGTCTGCTTGTGGCCAATTTTGTGGCAAAAGTTGCACTTCCCCTTGAATCTCTCATTCTTTGCTACATTAGAAGAAATAAAGGCACTGGAGGTTCCTAGATTTGAATTCCCTTTCCTCTTGAATTGCTTAGAGCCCCCAAAATTCTTGTGTGGAGGTTTTTTCTTCATACTGCTCACTTGGTCAGCAACAAAAACAAGGGAATGAGTCTTATTTTTCTTCAGTGAGACTTCATGTTGCACCACAATGGACATCAATTCCTCCAAAGTCCATTCTTCCTTCAAAGCATTGTAAGTCAACTTCATTACATCAAAGGAAATAGGAAGAGACTCAAGTATCAACCATTTCAGGAATTTTTCACCCAACTCCACTTTCATCTCATTTGCCTTGTTGAAGTAGTACTTTAGCTTGATGATGTGGTCTCTAACCCCACCTACTCCATCATACATAGTGGTTGTGAGAAGCTTCAAGTAAGTTGTCATTTCTGCCTTATCAATCTTGGTATAATTGGCCTTCACATATTCCAGAAAATTTTTGGCCCTTTCCGTCTTTGACACACATTCTTTGATAGACTTGTCCATTGTGTATTTCATCATCATCAAACAACTCCTATTGGAGTGCTCCCATTTCTCATAAAATGATCTTTCATCTACAGAGCTCACATCAGTGGGCCTACTTGGTTCATCAACCCTCAAATCCAAGTTCAAATTGTGTAGAGTCATATGCACATTGAAAGACTCAAACCATTCCTCAAAATTATTTCCAGTAAGAGGTTTGATGGCAGACAATTGCAGAGTAATACCAGGATTGCTAGTAGCTGGAAATAGCAAAATTAAACAATATGCATATTATTACAATATCATGCATTTGCTAGTTTCCAGAATTTCTCAATTTAGCAATAGCTTGGAATTTTGAAATTTTCACGGCGATAAGGACAACTAATCAAATATCACAACCAAGATGTACTAATTTTATTACCGAAAGGGCAAAGAAAATTAGTACGGTTCATAATATATAATTAATTTCCTTCACCAATCTAAGCATCTTACCAAGTATCATTATCATCGATAGGACAATTACAATACTCGTATGGACCTTAGTAATCACAATAATAAAACAACCAACAGTGGGAGATAAAATATCTCAACAAAGACAATTTTACACATATATGATCACGATAGGCAACCACATATATGTTCACTATTGTCATGATAAATTCAAATATTTAATTTGCGCAACTTGACACACTTGGAATTGTGATAGGCAATCACACAAGTGTTCTTTATTGTCATAATAAATTTAAATATTTAACAAAATTGGCATAAGACAACATTATTGGTATAAAGAACAGTAATAATAATAATTGTCCCAATAAAGTTAAATTTAACAAATGCATAATAATTCTAACATATGCATAATCAATCTAAGAATACCAAGGCAACCAAAAAAAAAATTTAATGACGTCATGATGACGTTAGCAAGGTCCTATTCATCTTCTTCTCCAGCTGAACACGACCTGGTTCTGAAGAAGAAAAAAAAAATTCGCCCAAAATTTTGTGCATTTTTCGACAAAAACACTTAGATTTCCATCCTCAAACATCAATCCTTCAATCTAAGCCCAAAAATTGCACAAAAAACGCATAATAGGAAGAACCAAAACAAGCCCTAATTTTCGAAATCCCACCAAATGAGTTCCAAAAACCATAAAAATGATGGTTTTGCTCCAAACAATATTCTCTCCAAGTTTCCAACCTCAATCAGGCTTGAAAACTAAGAAACACCAAACGAAAGGAAACTCCAAAAAAATGGCTTCCATAACCAGAAAACGAGAAACAAAAAAAAAAAAACCCAAAATTGCAACTCAAATGTCATCCATGTTGAGCTCTGATACCAATTGATGAGAATTTAAACAGTATAGGATCACATGTAAACATTTAAGCATGTATTGAACGACAAAAATGAACCAGTTACCTTGGTTTATGCCATGAAAAGCCATTTATTCTCCACTAGTATCCAAGAAGCTACTCTAAGTCCGTGATGGTACGAGAATTAAGGTTCAATGAGCTCTTCTCTTTCCTCCCCAAAATTCAGTCCAAATAATATGTGTAATGGATAATATATATATGAATTTATTTACATATATATATAGAGATATATATGTGCATTTGGAAGGTGTCTCCTTTCTTTTTCTTGGAGAGCACGCACTGCACATACACACTTGGACTGAATTTTGGGGAGGAAAGGAAAGAACTTATTGAATCCTAATTCTCATACCATCACAAACCTGGAGCAGCTTCTTGGATACCAGTGGAGAAGAAATGACTTTTCATGGCATAAGATAACCGGTTCATTTTTGTTGTTTAATACATGCTTAAATGTTTACATGTGATCTGATGCTGTTTGAATTCTCATCAATATATTATGTGTACACAATCACTCCCGAGTGGTCTTGCTTTGTTTTTATGAGGAACGGGGTCGTAATTATTCAGATCATTTTGGTTCTTCCGTTTGGGATTGTTCGGTACAAATTGATAGGAACATCCGGAAATGGCATCCTTCGGAACTTCCCGAAATCATCTACCCGATGCAACCGGGAAAGAGTTCCCGGAATCAACACCGTATCGGAATCACCAGAAGCAACGGGAATGTGGCAGTATTAATTAGAATGTGCCTTCGCAAGTGCGTTAGTGGCATGAGATTGTCGGTTACGTAATCGTGGGCATTCGCCTATTAAAGCCTAGAAGGAAATACATAATTAATGAAAAGCAGTGCACGATTGAGAAATACTCACTTGAGCTTCAATTCTCGTGTCCTCTTCTGGGTCACTCAGCAAAGCGGTCACATCCAGTGAAGGCCTTTGGGTGGGCAGCTACAACTCTGGCCATCTCTCTCCCCCGTCAACTTCTCCGGAAGGTAATTTCCTTTTCTTTTCTTTGATTTTATTTTTTTGTTCTGATGCTCTGATGGTTTTTTTTTGTGGTTAAATTGTATATGTTATACAGGGGAGGAGGACGTGAGATTCAAAGTGCTCTACTTACTGTGGTATGTCACACCGATCTTCACAACATCAAGAACGAATGGGGGGCGGCTTCTCCAGTTACCCTCTTGTGCCTGGGTACGATTTTTTAATTTACATCTAAGTAATGTTAATTAATATTATTTTCAAGAGAAAAATGAAAAAGGAAAAACCTTACCCATTTTGTAGTCTTAGGAATGATGGTGGAGGGATGGATGATGGTGGAGGGAGAGTTGTGATGGTGAAAGAGTAGCAATACTGAGAAGATGGAAAAACATAAAATAAAAAGGGTAGTGTGATGTGGTGAGTGGTAAGGTGGAAAAAAGGGTAATACTTGATTTGGTATGAGGTGGGAATCTCATTCATACATATAAATTCATGAATGTCATTGACAATACTAATATTTAAAGAGTAATGTTTAAATAACATAAATACATTATTATTATTATTATTATTTATTCAGAAAAACAATTTAAATATTCATCATTTCTCATTAAAAAACATATTTTAATATATACAAAATTAAAATAATTAAAATTTCATACACTTTCAAATTAAAAGATAATACCTTATACTATATTTGACCTAAAAGTGCATAAAATTTTAATTATTTTAAATTAAATATTTTAATTATAATTTATCAATCCAACTTTATTAAGAATAATAATTTCAATTATAATAGAATTAATTATTATCTTAAGATAAAGTTGGTTAATATTTAGTCCAACTTTATTAAGAATAATAATTTCAATTATAACTGAATTAATTATTATTTTATAATAAAATTGACCACTTTTACTTCTTCTTTCCTAGAACATGATAAAATTGAAATAATTCTTTATTTTTAATTTTAGCTAGAAGTTAAAGTCGAAGTCAAAATCATAATTTTTAAAGAATAATATTAATATCATAAAAGTTTCATTAAATATGAAATAACTTTTTATACAAGTCAAATAAACTTTTACAAAGAAACAACATATTTCCAACTTTCCTAATAAATTATTTTTAAATTATAAACCCGTTTAATAAAATTACTAAAACAAACATAAAAACTCTTATTAAAAAACACTTTTAATTTAATTTAAAATAAATTAATTTGAAAAACACTTTTATTTTAGTATTTTTATTAAAAAAAAAACTTATAATTTAAAAATAATTTAACATAAAAGTTTTAAAAATATTATTTTTCACAAAAGCCTTTTTTATTTAAATTATTTCATATTTAATGAAACTTTTATGATATTAATATTTTTCTCTTAAAATTATGATTTTGACTTCAACTTCAACTTTTAGCTAAAGTCAAAAACAAAAAACTATCATAAATGAAACAAGAGCTTTCAACCATAAGATACGAAGTTTAGAAGTAGCTTTAAAACACATAATTTCTAGTACTAAGATCTTGTGAGACCTCTTCAATGAACTCCCACCACCCACCCCAACTGATTCTTTACCTTCAATACAAAAGTATAAGATGAATGCAAAAATCATACAATTTCTCGTACCTGACCATTGACATAAAACAACGCGCACATGAGAATCTGAATTTGGTCACAAACAGAGGAGAGCCATGAACCAAAACAAAAAGACTACTATAAAATAAAATCTAGTAGTGTTTGTTGAGATAGAAGAATTGATTCTACTAAGAAAGATCGGGAAGAAGTAGTTGTTTCTTTGATTGTATGGGGAGTCAGATGCTTATATAGTGGTGAAAATATGGCTGTTGGAGGTGGACCCAGGTGGTGTAACGGCTAGTCTTCCATTGAAAAATAAAGTAATAAGAAGACGGTGCAACGGATTGTTTTGCAGCTTTTGCTTTGGAATCTCCTCAAAAGCATTGGTCCATTTTATTTAATCAAGAAAGCCATGATTATCGTCACCCATGTGGCTCTATGAATGAATAAAGGAACTAGATTTGTCCCTATCCCAATTCTTTGAGCAAAACCAGAGATTGCATGAGATTCTGTCCTAATTTTTATTAGCATCCTTGATGGTTTATGGCACTACGTAGGGAGCAATTTTGGAGGATTGACAGGGACTAATCCGATCAAACCCCAAACCAAAACCCATCCCGATCTTTAGATGAATTTTAAAAAAATCATTTTTAATATTCAGGTTAGAGTGAGTTTAAGTTTTTTTAACCAAAATCCAATTCAAGTTTGGACTCAGACCAAGACATGAACAATCCAAACCTAACTCCAACTTGATTTAATATTTCCATAACTTGTATTATTTTATATAATAACAGTAATTTAGAAAAAAAAAAAAAAAGTATTAAATTATAATTCCACTTTGCTAAAAGGATACATAAATTTATTTTTACTTTTTTCTTATTATCTTAAGATGTTATCTTATTTATTATTTAAATTTTAATATAAACATATACAAAGAAGTTTTAAAATAACACTGCGTACAGCAACCCAAACCAACTAATAGAGATCAGGTTGGGTTAGCTTGCTTTGAATATCTCTTAACTTGGTAGGACTTAATTTGAGAACCAACCCGCCTGACTTAGATCCCTTATATCAACCCATGTTCTAAGACCTTGTAGACTACAAACCTATTGGGAATGGACCACTATAGCTACTCTCATTCACCATTCTAGTCCACAGCTCATCTTGGATGGGTTTGTGCCCCAATTATAGCAAGTTTACTACTAATCTAAAGGCTCTAAAAACAGATAAGTCCAATGATGTGGATGACACCAATAACTATGTCATATAGCTCATATTGGCCAATTCAAATAATTGTTCACTAAACCTTTTCCCATTGGGCACATCAACAAACATTTTTTTTTATCAGACACATCAACTAACAATATTCTTATTTGACATATGAACCTGGATGAGCATTAGCACTATACAGTAGAAGCTTGCATATTCAATTGCCTTTGTAAGGAGATAAGCATGAGCAGAGTGGTACCTGAAAAATGAATAAGGCATAATTACATACATTCGCTCCTGCATGAGAAAAGGCAAATTTTCTTCAAGATCCACATGCTTAAACCTAGTGAAATTCAATGTAAAAGGAAACAAGAAAGTAGAAGGGTGGTAGCATCATGCTGAACTGAACATAAACGATGACCATGAGCCTTGTGTCTGAAGCTGTCTAGCCACCCTCCTCAGAAGCTCTAGATCTTCAGTCCACTGGTCATAGACAGCTTAAATCATCGAGTCAGACTAACCATAAGGGTTAAGGCTCCAGCTGACAAGGTGGGATAACCTGCAGCTTAGAAAATACCATTCCAACAAGGGCAAAAAGATACTGAAATACAATCGCTCATTAACCCATTTTCCTGCTAAGAGCTAGAAATATTTCATCCAAACAAATATGGCTTCCACATACCTGTATAGTTGGGTGTTGGCGTATGTGTGGTGATGGGAGGTCGGTTCCTTGTCTGAGTGTGATTGTAAATATATCTGAAAATGGAAAATTCTATAAACACAACCAAATTTTGAAGATGATGAATATTTCAAAATCTGTTACAGACACTAAAGACATCACAATCCATCTTAAAAACTACAGGAAAGATACAATTTTTCAATGCCTTCTGGGCCCTTACAAACAGACCACAACTATTGGCTTTACTGTTAAACTCAGCATTTTTCTCAACAGGCAAGTTAACAAAGTGCAGAAATAGTTTAGATCTCCCCAAGATAAATCTGTTTATCGCTACTGCAAGATCCAACAATAGGCTCGCTGGGATGGAAGACACATTCGTTGACAGATCCAGTGTGACCAGGAAGCTTATACAAGATGCGTCGAGAGGTTGTATCCCAAATATACACCATCCGGTCAGAACTACCAGCTGTGACTTTGCTTCCATCTGGAGACCAACTACATTTCAACAAGTTCTTTTCAAAGTTGTGTTGGTGCCCTTCCAATATCTTCACACAACGATTTTGTGGAGCATATGGGCGCATATCCCATATGCAAAGTTTGCAGTCCATGCCATTTGTAAGAAGATAGGAGCCATCCGGACTCAACTGCATACCTGTTATCATATCCTGATGGCCTTGAAGAGTCATGGTAACCTCATTTCTTCTCAGATCCCATACTTTAACATCATTGTCTATCCCACCTGTAAAGATCTTATCAGATGCATCAGCGAAACTGACAGCTGTGATTTGGTATTTGTCAGGAAATGTCTGGATGGCACCCCTTTGACGCATATCCCAAAGTTTGGCAGTGCCATCATCAGATCCACTGACAACAAGAGGAGGACCCCTACGGGAAGGACAACATGAATTCACAAAAGAGGAGTGTTCAGCCATCTTTTTTATTTGTTTCCCTGTTTCTACATCCCATGCCCTGAGAGTCTTGTCGGGGCTGGCTGATATTATCTGGGTTCCATCAGTAGTCCACTGAAGATCCAAAATTGCATTCTTGTGCCCTTTCAAAACCATGAAATTTTTGCAATCACCATGAACATACCATAGGAAAATCTCTCTTTCATGAGACCCAGATGCAATGACTGTACCCGTCGGATTGAATTTCATTGTGTATATAGCACTTTGATGGCCTGCCAGCAACATGATTGGCGATTCTAAACTCGATGTCCGCTGTTTTCCATTTGCACCTGGTGCTCGAGGCCCAGTATATGGAACAGCAGACAATTCCATTCCTGGCCTAGGACCAACAACAGACAAAGCATTTTCACTTGGGAAACCTTGCATCTTGGCTTGCTAATACAGTAAACAATCTAATTTAAATCAGCTCTTATCCTGAAATTAACAAAAAAAAAAATGATAAATAACAATCACCATACATCAAAGAGAGCAAGACCAAGCTAGTAACTATAATTTCATCAACAGATCAAAGCTTTCTTTTGAACATTCATGCTTTGCATGTACCAATGCATCCCAATATATCCAAATAAAATTGTGTTCTATATGGCTGCACGCCATTAGATTAACCCACCAGAAATGACATATCATCAGGTCAAGCCACCATTTAAAAGCACTAATGGGAAAAAAGTTCAGACAACCATGTCCATGATATCAAATAAATTTCATTAGGGTATTTGTTTTCTTTACAAAATGAGACACAACAATGTAATGTTCAATGGTTCAAAGGATATTATGTAATCATATGAAATTCAGTACAGTCAAGGAAATCAATTACCCCCTAACACCAAGCAAGCGACTTCTACCAAATTGAAGCAAGTAAACAACCATCCTATATTACATGGATGGAAAAACAAAATTGCAATCATGGGTAAGAAATGAATTGGATTAAACGAAGATTGGAACATTAGGAATCTTTATTTGAACCTGGATTTGGTAAACTCAAAACCAATAGAATATAGAAACTTGAAAAAGAATGTTGATGTGATGCAATGAGTAAAAAAGATCAATAAAAAAAAAAATCAATCTTGTGAAATTATGATATCTGACTAACCATGGAGAACTAGCATCACCCCATAGTGGAAAGAACAAAGAGAGAGGGGAAAACACACAGTAGAATCATTAAGAACGATTATCAAAACAATATTTAATCTATGGACCAAGGTTATCAGACTCTCTGTTATGTTTAACCATATGTTTATGACAAAAATTAGAACAACTTTGAAGCAAGAAATGTTTTAATTGTCTTAAGAGCAGAGACACCTTTGGTAATAGCATTATAAAATTGTTCATAGAGCAAGAAAACAAACGAAACACATTTTCCTTCCAGGTCAACAATCTTCCAAAGGACAATAGCATAGATTCTAGCTGTTTTCCCACTAAACATTGCTTCAAATGCTCCACTTAAACCAGGTATGGTATAAAGAGAACAACCTTGTGGTCAACTGAGAACTCAAATAAAACATATCCCAGAAAAACTATTCGCAACTAGACTGTCTCACTGCCTCACCACCAATCTAGAGTGAAAATTTCAGAATCTCCAACATTAATGTCAAGCAATTTCAAGAACTACATGCTAATCCAAATACCGGAGAAAAGAATGCATGGATGCCTGTTAGTCAAATTCGTACCCAATACAAGTGTTCAACAAAGAAACAGAATAATAAATTCCTGCTGTGATAAACAACCATAGGATTACCTAGAGCATTATATCATAGTTCCATGCTTTATATTGTCCTTGTGAATACAATGAGAAAAGACTGGTAATTAGATTGTTTAGTTGTGTCACCATGTCCTGAGATCTATGGATTTGACACTTAGAAATACACCAACACTGGGCACCCACCAGAGCCCATGTAACAAGGATTACAATCCATTCAGAAACTAAGAGTACAATTCACCAATACAACTTCATAAAAAAGAAGAAAAAACTAAACTGAAAAAAACCTGTTAGAATTACAACCCCAAAACTAAGTTACACACAGAAATAGAATTTCAACAGAAACCCCAGCATTTTGCTTGGTTTCGGAGAAAGGACATAAACATGAAATCATCTTCCATGCTGCTTTAGAAATTCCGCGGTAAACTAAAATTATAATCACATAGACTCCATGGATTTTATTTCTTATTTTTTTTGTTTAGTCCCATACCATGAAAACCCTTAGATTTAGAGACTACTCCCTTTTCTTTCTCCACATTTCCTCAACCGCCAAACAGAAATAGAGCTTCATTTTACACAAAGAAAAGAACATACAAAAACCACTTCTCAACACCTTAGCCACTTGTAGAACAAAATCACAAGAAATCTAAAATAAATAAACAAAGGAATTCCAGTTTAGGGTGTAAAAGCATGAAAAGTGGTTCAAAAATGCGTGCCAGACAGTGCCCAGGTGATGTTTAGCTAGGTCTCTAGGTGAAACCCTTTTTCTAGAGAGAGAAGGAGAGCGTACCTTGAAGAGAGAGAAAGAGATCGAAGTTAGGGTTTTGGTGGTAAACCCTAGAGTTCTCTGCTCTTCGACCCTGCGTTTTTCCCCTTGCTTCCCTCTTCGAACTAGAAACTAGTTTCTTTATTGGGCCCAAAGGGCTGTTTGGGAGTACCACTTTCACTATTGTTTCGAAAATGGATTATTGTTATAACTTATAAGTCTAGGTTAATTTCATTGATCTTCTTCGAAGTTTTGACTCGATACAATTAACAAATTAATCTAATTTCATCGCATGTCTTCCCTGTTCTTCTCATTTGATATTTTCACTCACTCTCTAATTCAAAATAAAAAAAATATTTAACGAATTTTCAAACAAATGAAGACTAAAGTGCTGTTTGTTTTTTGGCTGAATAGAAAAAGCTAAAATATTTGACTTTTTCTATTAAGCCAAAAAACAAACACAATCTAATTGTATTTAGTTAAAATCTAAAAAAAATGAGTGAAATTATCTCCATAAGTTAAGGTTAATTATATTGACCCCCTAAGGTTTTGATTAAATTAATAACTTCGCTAAATTCATAAACTAATAATTTAAAAAAAAAAAATCTTAAGAGTCAATAAAATATAAATTAATAATTAATAAAATTCATAAAAAAAAATATATAGCAAACAAAATTCATAAGACAATAATAAGTAACTTTTCATAATTTTTTATTTTTCTCAAATCAACTTTCTCAAAGTCATCAAAACCTCTTTACTTAAGTTTTGACATCATATTTATTTATTTTACGAGTCTTTATATTTTCTATTATTAATAATCATTTTGTGTCTTAAACTTCTTTTTATTAGTTTTTGACCACATCCATTATCGTTACGTATGAGTACTTTATAAGTATTATACAACAGAATCATATCTCCTAGACTAAAATGACTCTCAAAAATTCTATCGACATTAGTCTCCCACTTACGTCTTGACAATTCACTTTCACCATTAACATTTCAGATTAGAACTTGTTTCAATAGCCTTTCATTCGAGTGAACCATCGCTCATGGATTCCCAAACCAAACAAACCTAGGCAAATGTAAGCCATGACCATGCCCAACAAGATTGATATCATTGTTATAGATGCGCTTTCTCATTTATTGAATATTATCTTCAAATATCTTTTTTAACTCAATCTCAGAGGTTTAGGAAATGACAAATTTATCTTTATTAAAATAATAATATACTCTTAAATTTTCATATACAAATTATTTTATTATTTTAAAGCATATGTTTGTAATTTTAAGTAAAAAAAAAACATTATTGTTTGTAAACACACAACATATATGCCTTGAAGTACATTTCGAAATTAGTTAATGAAATTAATTAGAAAAATCTATTGCAAAATATAATTTTTAGTAATTTCATTAAAGTCACAAAAAAATACTTACTAAATATTTATATAGTGAAAAAAAAAAAGTACTACATGTGATGTAACTTAAATTAATAAATTATATAATTTTATATCTTATATGTCATATAACTTTTTTATTCTAAAATTATTAATTTATTGATATATAAAATATTTATTTATTTATTATTGTATTTATCAATTTATCTTTATTAAATTAATATTAAATCCTAAAGTTTAAATGCATGATTTTTTTATTATTAAAATATTTTTTTTAATTTCAATAATTATTTATAATTTAATATTTTTTTAATTAAATGAATGTACAAATTATAAAATCAAGGTAAAAAAAAAAAAAAGTGACAAGATACGAACGTTGTGATTAAGGAATAAATGAATAAACCAATGTACAAAACAATTTAGCTTAAATGCACACGTGATGTGACCAAATTGATTGCACATTCCAAGAGATACCTCTTCGATATTATAGTTTTATAAATCATATTACCTCTTTCTGGAGCAACCTTCCTTAAGTAATTGTAAATTTTTATATGAAATCCACTATCTCATGCTTACATCACTTTTACTTAAATTTAATCAAACACAGAATCTAATCACACAACTTGACACCAAGATTTGAAGTGGAATTCTCCTTATAAAAACCTTTCTCAAAATAAAAATTGTGGAGTCTAGCAAACCCAATCTTCAATCTATATATTAAAAAGAGAGATGAATTTAATATTTATCAATTTTTATATGACACTAAGCAATTTGATAAGAATAAAACTTAATGTAAATGCAATTCAACGATTTAACAACTAAGTAAAAGATACGAATAAAAAAGTAGCGTAGATAGTGATTTACAGTGATTTGATAACGGCCTACATCTGCTTAATATAATTTTTTTCCAACTTGAAGGTTTTTTTACTAATTCAAGAGTTTCCTCGACTAAAGTTCTTGAATATCTTTATGCATTTAGATTTGGGGTGTCAATAGACCTTCATAATGTTCAAAGTGTTGTCTCATCTCTCACCCTATAAACTATAAAGGGTTTTATAATGAATTGAAGAGCTTAGCAAAATCTTTGGCAATTAATCTTCTTTTGAATCCTCAAATACACGGGGATAATAGAATATTTTACTTCATGCTTAAAGTTCTATAATCTTTAGAAAAGTCGTTTATATGAAAACTAAACCCTAATATCTTTATTACTTGTGCTTGCAACTTCTAAATAACTAATCAATCAACATAAATTAAAAATTAAATTATAAATGTCAAAACTCCACGAGTCAATCTATTAGGCATGATCATATAGAAATTGCTAAATCAGTTTTCATGAGAGATTGATTGTGCAAATAGCATCAATTGACCAATTATTTTTAAGTTTTATTTCTTGTAGTACCTACCATGGACTCAACAAATTATCCCCTTCTAGGCAAAAAAAATACTTTTTAGAACATCATTTTTGTCTTTATCATTGTTAATAACAAATTTCAATCGAACTATTTCATTCACATGCTAATATACTTTAATTTATCTTTCAAACTTATGAAATTTACTATCAAAAGCTTACAAAAACTTCTCTCAATGATGAATTGTTTATGCATGACCCAAAGAAGTATCGCTACATCACTTTGAAGGTTTGAATGAAATCGCCATTAAACAAAAACACTAACACTCTACATGGTCCGAAATTGCATAGAATGTTTAATTTATTGTAAGGAAGCATTTTCATGATCCAATAAACCAAATTACATCTTGTATATCAAGACTAATATCCAAAGGACAACATAGTTTTTTGCTATCATGTCATAGAATATGTTTTGCCTCTATTTATATGTTAAATTATGATAATATTTGAATGCGAAAGCTTGTGTTTGGTAAATATGAGAGGTAAACACTCATCATAGCATATGCTTAAAGA
Source organism: Vitis rotundifolia (assembly GCA_030254885.1). Lineage (NCBI taxonomy): Eukaryota > Viridiplantae > Streptophyta > Magnoliopsida > Vitales > Vitaceae > Vitis > Vitis rotundifolia. Next base: position 21,862,309 of record CM058155.1, read on the forward strand.
ATTTTATTCTATTCCCATGCATGTGAATGCCATCGTACTTGATAATCATTGTCACATTGTTAAATATGAGATTTGTTCTAAATGACTAACTTAATTAAAAAGTTGAACTCATAAATCAATTAATCTCGTCAATAAGACTCATTCTTTTGCCGCTGCACCATGAATCGTATTCAATAATCTTAATTAGTTAAATTAAATTTTATTATTATTAGATTCACATACATCAAGTATATTTTGTCTAAAATGAGAACCTATCATGATTAAACACGTATTGTAATTCATATATTGGATCTTCCATCTCGAGTAAATTAATTTTTGAAAAAGACTGGATCTAGGGTTTGCTTTGTTGGTTTATCCTTATAATATGTTCAAAATCATATGATATAAACCACCCACCACCCTCACATTATTCTAATAACAAACATTTAATTAATCCCTGTAATCGTATGATTATAAGTAAGAAACCTAAGAATTAAAACTTGAACTCAAAAGAGCCCCTCATCTTTCGCTTATTTACATCCATGTCCATTGACTCTGAATCACCATCTCCTTCCCCAAGCAGAGACTGGTTCTTCCCTTCTCCTTCTCCTTCATTCATCCACCCTAACCCTAACCCTAGGAGGTGCGTCACCAACCCTAGGGTTTCCAGACCTCCCAAGCCCTCTTCATTCCAGAGCTTCTCGCATTCCAGTTCCAAGTATGCCGGAATTCGCCGCAGGGTCGAGTTCGCTCGCCGGACGGAGAGCCTGCCGGCTTCGAACGTGGCTCGTCCCGTTTCCGCACAGAAACCGGACGTTCCGGTGAAGAAACCGGACGTTTCAGTGGATGTTTCGGGGGAGAAGAAATTCGCCAGGGCTTCCGCCGGCCGTTTCGGTGGTCGGTGGCGGATGGCGATTTTGGCAGCGGTGAGTATATTTGTGGAGTTCGTTGAATCCGTTGTAGTCTTATGCTGTTTGGATGCTGAGAAAATTCAGCCAAATAAAATATTTATCTTATTTGATGTGGAAAAAACCGAAACTGGTTTAATATTATTTATATTTTAATATTTTAATAGTTTTTTTAGATTTCTCGGCAACCAAATAGATATTACATAATTGTTTTTATGAATTGATTATCAATATCATTATGTTCATCATATTTGGATGAAACTAAAATCAACTTTTAAGCTTAAACCTAATTGAATTGGATTGAAGAATCTTGTTCATATATATTCTCATTATACCAAATTATGATTTCAAAAAAAAGTTGATACAAAAACCTTTTTTTTCCCTTTATTCATAAGAATTTTCATTATTCCGATATTATTCTTTTAAAATTATAATTTTGACTTATATTTTTACTTCTTAGTTAAAAAAAAAAAAAAAAAAGACAACTCAAACAAAATTAAGGGTTTCGGTATTAGTTTAAAATGATTTCATTAAAAGAGTTTTTAGCTTAAAAAAATGAAGAAGTTAAGAAAATGTTGTTTTGTATGAAAGTTAATTTTGAAGTTATTAAATATTTTAATGAAATTGTAATAATTCTTTAGTTGAAGTGAAAAAATATTTTCCCAAACAAAGCCTTTGTTTTTACTTTAATTAGATGGTGAAGTTGAAGCAAAGCAATAATTTTTTCAAAAAGTCACATTTATATTATAAAAATTTTATTAAATATGAAATGACTTTTTATATAACTTATAATAAAATTTTTATGAAAAGTAATGTTTTCTAAATTTTATTATTATGCTCTTTTTATTAAGATAAATCCTTTTAATAAAATTAGTCAAATAGACGTAGGTTCCATTTGGGATCATTTTTGGCTTTTGAATTTACCTAAAAGTTGAAGTCGAAATTAGAACAATAATTTTTAAAGAACAATACGCATATAGTAAAAGTTTCTTTTTTAACATAAAATATTTTTTAGTATAAATTAAAATAGAGTTTTTATGAAAAATAAATTTCCCTGACTTTCATATTAAGTTTTTCTCTGTTTTTACAATCATAAGCTTATATAACATTATCCAAAAAAAAGCTATTATTGAGTTTATCAAAAAGCTTTTGATTTGTCGATAACCAATTCATACAAGAACTTCGAAGCTCTTATTAAACCTGAAATAAAAAGCTTAGGACTTCTCATAAGGCATAAGCTTGACTTCATATCATGTCATGTAGCCAAATTTTAGCTCATTGGTTGGTGTTTGGTTGCAGATTTTGGCAACAGTTTTGGGCTCTTTGCTGCACAAAAACTTCTCCCTACATAACCAAATTAATGTTTTACAGGTAAATTACTAATTTCAATTGGAAAATGTGGTTGCATTCTTTCTAGTGTTTTGAGCTTAATTGCATGGTTTTCTTACCTTTTTTTAGGAAAAAAAAAAATTCCTTTAATTGCTTTAGGCCAATGCCTAGGGGTCTACTTGATAACCGTCCTTGAAGATAAATTTCTAACTTAAAAAAACAAGATTGACAATATTATTAGCAATAAACAAGGTTTCTAATAGTAGAAGAATGGTTAAAATGTAAACCCCAAAAACGAACTTTGCAAGTGAATAGCACAAATTTTAAAATTTGTTAAATGGCATTAAGCTTGATTCTACTTGAGCACCTTGCTTGAGTTCAAATTCAGTCTCAATTTATTCAGAGCAAAATTAAGATACATGCACCCTACTTACAGATCATTAGGCCTTTGTATTTAGGTTTGCTTCTGTTGGCTTCTATGGAACATATGATTCTGGGCACTGACGTAGCCAGCTAAGGACCAGGAGGGCACATGCCCCTAAAAAAAATTGCTATAGGGGTTTTGAACCCTTGACCTTATGCTTATAGTGAAAGACTGCTTTTCACAACACCAAATACCATTGTCCTTCCCTCTCCCCCCGAAATAATTCCTCTATTTGTGCCCCTCCTGGAGCACATTCCTAGCTCCGCCACTGATTCTGGGTTCCATGCTTCCTTTAACCACCCCCATGGTGATATGCTTTGTTCTGCACTTACGGCCCCCTGTTTGAGAATAATTTTTTGTTTCCTACAACAGAAAAATAGGAAAATATGTTTGATAACAAGAAAATAAGGTATATTTAAAAAATATCTTTTAATTGTTTTCTCTTATTTTTTAAGGTTTGTTTTAAAAAATAATTATATAAATATAAAAAAATGATTAAAAATAAAGAACTATAAATAAAAATTATTTTTAAAACATATTTAAAAACATAAAAAATATGATAAAAATATTTCAAGCCCCAAATAGACTTTTATTCCACAAAACTTCATGGAACAGTTTTCAAAAACTACTATCAAACTTCATAAAGTCACCTTACATGTTCATTCTTTTACGCTTTATGGCACTATCCTACAAGCACAAACTCAAACACATGCCCAAGCATGCACACACACAAGCACATACAAACACTCGTTCCCCTGTCTGAGTTCAGGAGTTGCCATGTCTGACACCGCATGAACATGACTCTGTCCGTGTTTTCAGATCATCCTCTTATCTCAAATATGTTGGTGACATTATATGACTACTTTGTTTTGTTACCTGCATTTGGAGCTCAATGGAAACAACTAAAGCTCTCTAATTTCAGCACTCCAACTAGTTCAGCAGAGAATAATTGAAATTGTTTTAATAGATTAAGCTCTAGGGGAAATTTTGAACCTTCACAATTTGATGAAATTTAGGATATTACATTTGGGTCAAGCCTATGGCCTTTTCTTGACCATGGACAAAATTAACCAGCTCCATTGGCCTGAAATTGTGAATCACTAGTGGCTTTTGAAGGTGGGAGTGTTGAGTTATATTTTGCACCTCTGAAATATTTGTAGATTTGCAGTGGATTCATCTTTCAGATGATAAATTAATTGAATCAGGTGGCTCCATTACTTTGTTATCTTATCTGAATTTGTCATCACTTGTTTTGGTTGAGACTAATTATGAAGTATCTTTGGGTTTATTTCTTAGTTGGTTTTTTTTTGGGTTCTTTTTATTTATTTATTTATTTTTTGCTTCTACAGGATCAGATTTATGAGCTCAATATGAGATTACAAACTTGCAATATTTTGGATTATGTTGATCTTACAAATCCTGTACCCCAGGAGAGTGATCATCTGCCTAACAGAAACTTAAAGAATATGGCTCTGATTATTACTTTCACCCTTTTAATCATCCCCTTTCTCATTTTTAAGTATGTTGACTATGTCTCAAAATCAAGAAGATCTGCAGACAATATCTCTGAAGAAGTTTCCCTAAACAAGCAATTAGCATATCAGGTAGATGCGTTTTTATCAGTCCATCCATATGCTAAGCCATTGGCATTGCTGGTTGCCACTCTACTACTTATTTGCCTTGGTGGGTTGGCTCTCTTTGGTGTGACAGTTGATAGCTTAGCTGATTGCCTATGGTTATCTTGGACATATATTGCTGATTCAGGCAACCATGCAAATTCTGAAGGAATTGGTCCAAGGCTTGTTTCAGTTTCCATTAGTTTTGGTGGGATGCTTATATTTGCAATGATGCTTGGGCTTGTTTCTGATGCAATTTCAGAGAAGTTGGACTCACTGAGGAAAGGAAGAAGTGAAGTGGTTGAACAAAACCACACTCTAATTCTTGGTTGGAGTGATAAATTGGTAAGATTCTGATTCCACCACTTATACATATGAAACTTTTCTTGTTCTTTTGGTTCTCTTATGTCAACGCAGGAAGAGAATGAATTAAAATTTTCAAATCTTAGTATTTAAACGAACGTTGCAATCCAAGTGCATGTGGTACATATGGGAAAGCCATACACGGCAAAGCCTTCTATAGAAGCCAGAAAAAGAGCAATAGAGAAGACACCTATCCGTGACTCTAATCATCTACAAAGTCTGCCAATTTCATATTTTACCCCCTTTTTTACATAGACAAAAACAAAAAACAGAGACCAATAGATCTCTATCTTCTGATTGAAATTTCTTCTCCATCAAAGGTTTGCCTATTTCTCTCACAATATGCATGGGAAAAGGATGTATGTTGTTGCATTCTCGGCTTCCTTATTATCATCCTCCCATGCCATTGTACAAAGAACTCTTTGACTGCCATTCTGAACACCCAAAATTGTGAAAACTGCAACTCCTGAGCAACATGCCAACTCAATTAGAGATGATCAACTTCCTCTCTTGCCCTCTTATACATACAACACTGCTTAGCAATATATTTTCCCCTTTGCCCTAATCGGACAATGGTAAGAATCACCTCTTAAGCTGCCAGCCAAACAAAGAATCCAACCTGTGATCAGACTATGGTGTGGTACACCTCCGTCTGAGTGAATAAATCTGCATTCAATTTCATTAATGCCCAATCACAGAGAACCCCCTTCCAGTGGATGCCTCCATCTAATTGCATCAGACTCTTCCTCCTCACTATGGCCCCTACCCCATGCCCACCAGCCCCCATGCAACTGTAAGACTTGGAGGCATTGTTGCACTGGACTCTAGCGTATGTGAGATACATCAGTTGATACCAATTAGCATTCTAGTAGATTTGGATTATTTAAGATTAACTTAATTTAGTCTAGAATTAGAGAATACATGAAAAGTTTTTTTGGTATTTCTGCTTTCTCTTCATATTTGATCTACCTCTGAATAGTGTTGATGTTTTGAGCTTTCTTGAAGCCAATAAGTAGCTCATTTTTTTGTAGCTTTTGAAAAGCATTGGAAAACTCATTTTGCACTGGACACACAAGCATGGGAAATTCAGTAGAAATCTCATGAACTTTGCATAGTTGTCAATCCATAGTACGTGGTGCATTTTAAAAATGATGTACTTGGTAACTTCTGGCAGCTCATTGGAGTGCTTGTTTTTCCCATTTACTAATAATATCATTGTGAACTCAGGGATCATTGCTCAATCAGCTTTCAATAGCCAATGAGAGTTTGGATGGAGGAATTGTTGTAGTGATGGCAGAGAGAGACAAAGAAGAGATGGAACTTGACATTGCTAAAATGGAGTTTGATTTCAGAGGAACATCTGTTATATGCAGAAGTGGAAGCCCTCTGATTCTAGCTGACCTGAAGAAGGTGGGGATACTTGCTATTGGTTGTTCTTATAATAGTGTTTTTCCATATTTTTAATTATTTTTCTGGTCTACTCTATCCTCTGCTATTGGTTGTTCTTATAATGCACAACATTTGTCCATATCTTCAATCGTTTTTCTGGTCTACTCTATCCTCTGCTGGAAAACAAAGTAACCGGAGTGAGCTAATCCGGTTTCAAAAGTTAAAGGGTAAACTAATGTTGGTCAACATGAAATGGATCCGAGTCCTTGAGCCAAGTCAAAACTCAAGTTATCACATTTTTATGAAGTAGAATGGAGAGGTATACGGAGTTCTTGCTGAAAGTGCACAGAATTTTCCATAATTTTGTAACTACATTTTGCCAGAAGTGAATGGGCTTTCCAGTAATTGTATAATCTAATTCTGAAATTAGTTCATGGGATTTCCTAGTCACCCATCTCTCTGTTTTACTTATTTTAGTTTCTAGTTGAGTTCCGCTTTAAATTCCCTACTTCTATTCCTTTGTTGATGGAATGTACCCCAAGATGTTACTTACACATGAATTGCTAATTTAAGTTTGTCTAATTCCATTCTGAAAAATAAGAAACTTGTTGTCAAGGTGTGAAGTTTCCATGCTTAAAAGAAGTTTTGGCAACTAGCATTTGCTTTATCTCATCCCTAGAATATGCAATGAGACTGTCAACTTTTCTGTGTCTTGGTGGCTGATAATAAGATTCTGTATTATGTGTGCTAACTGCATAAAAGTCGTAGGTATCTGTCTCCAAGGCCCGGGCAATTATCGTCCTTGCTGAAGATGGAAATGCTGATCAGGTCCATTTCAATGAAGACTTTGATGTGCTTCATGCTTGATACTGGATAAGAAAATATTAATCTTATACCCCTTCTGGTTTGATACAGAGTGATGCTCGTGCCTTGAGAACTGTATTAAGTCTAACAGGAGTGAAAGAAGGGCTGAGAGGACACATTGTGGTGGAACTAAGTGATCTTGACAACGAGGTTCTTGTGAAACTTGTCGGTGGAGATCTTGTTGAAACTGTTGTTGCTCATGATGTAATTGGTCGCTTGATGATTCAATGTGCTCGGCAGCCAGGTCTTGCACAGGTAAATTTTCATTTCTCTTGACACGTAATCTTGTTTAGTATATCATGTTGATTTACCTAGTTAAGTTTTTAAGCAAATATTTTCACTCTATTACCATTTAGTGCTAATGGATTGCCATTGTCAGATTGTGCTTGACCATTTGTATGGTAAATTTGTTATTCTTCTTTTCCTCTTATGGATTGTACCCTGGCAGATCTGGGAAGATATCCTTGGGTTTGAAAACTGTGAATTCTACATCAAAAGATGGCCAGAGTTGGATGGCATGCAATTTGAGGATGTATTGATCAGTTTTCCTGATGCTATTCCATGTGGAATCAAGGCTGCAGCCTATGGTGGTAAAATCATTCTGAATCCTGATGATTCTTACATTCTACAAGAAGGCGATGAAGTTCTTGTTATTGCAGAGGATGATGATACATATGCTCCAGCCACATTGCCTATGGTGCTTTCCTTTCCTTAGAATATAAATATTTCAAATAGATCACTTGGCTGTGCTCTAGTTTGTTTTTTGTTAACTCTAGGCATACATGAGGCAATTCCACTATTAGGGACTTAACCTTGCTTTACCCGACTCATCACATTCAGGCATCCTAAGTGGAAAAAGATCAACCTATCTAATAGGTGTCTCCGGTAAAATAAAAAGATGGAAATGTTCCTAATTCAATCGAAGTTCCCCAGATAGTTTCTGTTAATACTTCATGATGAGTAGAATAGAGCCTACTAGAGTGGTCAAGCAGATCAGGAAGCTTCAAACAAACTTCCATTGGTGTTAGATCAGGGAATCTAGGAAGGAGTCTCATTAGATTTAAGACTGTCCAAGAGGGAGAAGGGTTTAGTTCAAGGATGTGTGCAGGAAAGAACCTTCATAGGTAAATGGTTCTGGTGTTTTTTTTTTTTTTTTTTTTTTTTTTTTTTTTTTTTCATTTTCAAAAGAACAGAATACTCTGTGGCACTCTCTAGTTAAAAAAAGTATGGTTTCCAGTTGGTGGGATGCTAATCCTGCCATAAGCAACTCTCATTGTTACCCTAGAAAAGCTACTGCTCAAGTTTTCTTGGATTTTTTCAGACATGCAAGACTGATTGTGATAAAAAAACCAGATTATAAGAAGAGTCATGGTGGCAGGGAATATTCCTTCTAACAGCTACTTCATCTCCTTTTTCACCTTTCATGATGGAAGGAAGCTTCCATCTCCCAACCTTTATATTCTCTTGTTATCTGCACCTTATTGGAGTTTTGCCTTTCACAAGAATATAAATAAATGAGAGCAACAGCTATGAATTTTTGGTCCTTTGTTTGGCTTTGGACAACATCTTTAGTTAATGCAGCCCTTGGTAAGAGGTGTTGGTTCTGGACAACTTCAATGTTTCTTATGGTTCTTATTTAGAAGTGGTAGAAATCCCGAGTCCCATCCATATCACTTAGCAAAACAAAAGCCCTCCCAAAAGTTAGCTCTTGCATTGTTTGTGACCTATGAGAAGGCACATACCAATGATGTGCTCCAAGAAAAAAGCCATGTAAAACCTTTAGTCCTGAGTCCTAACCCCTAATGGATACGCCTTATGTCTTACTACTGATAAGTCAGTGGACTACCTATTCCTTTGCTACCCTACTTCCTTTGAACTTTGGAATGGTTGCTTTATTCAATAGTGACCCTATGGGTCGGTCCCAAAGAATATTTCTAACTTCATTACTATATTCTTTGAAAGCTTTAGCAGAGGAGGATGAGAGGCAGAGTTTCCGCATGAGTGTGCTTTTTTGGCTATGGAAATACTATGTAAAATATACTGTTATACACTTCATTTCGTGCTAGCATATAAATGACATCAAAAAATATTTTGCTTTGTCCTAGACTCCCATTGTTCTAACATTCTAAGGCTAGATGGTTTTGAGGTTAAATGGGCTTTTATACTTTGAGGTGGACCTACAGGATCAACACATCGGTTCCATGTAAGATTTTTAACATATTCATATATCAAAAGATTTGAATTATATAAATATACATAGGTTCAACTGAAGCTCCCATGTAATACAACACTGTTACAAGTAACTTAACTCATTTTGAATTGATGTAAAGAAGACACTGAAAAAAAAGGAAGAAAAAGAACAAGAACAAACCCTACATTGTGTACCTGTGTCTTGTGTGTTTGACACAGGTGCTCCATCAATCGATATCATAGGTGGTGTGCATTTTACTTGGTGGCCTGGCATACTGCATGTCCAACTTATGCACTGCAGAGACTACCACAGTCTGGATCTTGTTCTTTAGTGTTGCCTCTTGTGGCAAAAGTCCAATTTTCTACACCTAGTAAGTTGATTTGAACACAAAGATTTTTGTTCGTGCATTTAATTTGCTTTAAACAAACTAAAGTAGAAAGACAACTTGCAATTAGGAAAGATGTTTTAGTTTGTGCACATTGGGATGATGCCTACCATGGAATTTAAGTCAGGAGGCATACCGTAATTAAAACTTACAAAAGTATAATCAATTTGATCATTCAGGTCAAAGAAGCATCATTCATCCACATTGCCCGACCAGCAAGAAAGCCACAGAAGATCCTACTTTGTGGATGGAGGAGGGACATTGATGATATGATTGTGGTAAGCTCATTGGGTTGAAGCCCCTAATTCCTTCTTTTCTTCACCTGAATGCTGCAGGTATGGTGCGGAAAGCTACCCAAAAACTTTATTGGTCCAAAGTCTGCAGAAAAGATTCTTTTTTGTGGTTGGCGACGAGATATGGAAGATATGATTATGGTAATGCTACAAAGAATCTATCATCATGCTCCCAGAACTTCTTGGGTGCGGTTATCAGTCTATACCACATGGCGGTAGACATGTCAGACAAAACATATTCCCCGTTTCTTCTCCATTATGATTACTCAATTTGCAAGCTTACAAGCAATCAAGTTTTCCCATATTCCAAGACCTTCACTTTCTACTGCTATTTTTGGTGGTCCAACAGAAGACTTGAAATACTATTTTGGCAACATCAATTTTATTCCATTATGTTGTTGTAGGTATTGGATGCCTTCCTAGCAAATGGTTCAGAGCTCTGGATGTTCAATGATGTTCCTGAAAAGGAGAGGGACAGGAAGCTTATCGATGGTGGTCTTGACATTACCCGGTTGTCAAATATTACATTGGTTAATCGTGAGGGAAATGCTGTAATACGGCGTCACTTGGAAAGTCTTCCTCTGGAATCGTTTGATTCAGTGAGTAGCACTTGATTTGGTATCACTACACTAATTTGTGGCAGTAGAATAGTATCAAGTGAGAGTGTCCATGGCAGAATGAAAAATGAGGAAACTATAATATATGGAAAATTTGGGGAGCACAAACTCACTAGATGGATGTGATAATTTCACAATTTACGATCAGATTGGTTATTAACAACCATGATTTCATTTTTCTTTTTCTGCTAGGAGATCTTAACATCTGTTGGTGGGGTGGGTGAATGGTACTTATAATTGATGTTGATGATAAACCTACAAGTATTTGTTCTCATTTCCTAGGCTAATGATATGTTAATGTAGCTACTCGATTGTACAGATTTTAATTTTGGCTGATGAATCGGTGGAAGATTCAGCAATTCAAGCAGATTCCAGATCTCTTGCCACATTACTTTTGATTCGTGATATTCAGGTTATTCTTACTGGAGCTTGTATAAACGACTGACCATTACTTCTTCTGTCTTGATTGCTTCTTATATAAGCTTTCATTCTAGTATCGAGGTGTTTTGGTTGTCGTCCTCAACATTATATTTAGTTTTGGATTTTTGTTTCCAATTAGTAGAATGAATTCTAGAGTGTCTTTACGGTGGGTAGCCTCAAACTAGACCTTCCCCTTGATACTGAAGTTGTGTTGATATTCATTTCAGTATAATTAAAGAAGCCCTTGCTTATGATGTTGGTGTTGTGTTGATATTCATTTCTACATGGCAATACAATTAAATCTTCTCTTTCCATTTTTGCAGGCAAAGCGTCTTCCTTACAGGGAAGCCATGGTAACCCAAGGTCACAGAGGAAGCTTCTCACAAGGCTCTTGGATAGGGGAGATGCAGCAGGCTTCAGATAAATCTGTTATAATCAGTGAAATTCTGGACCCAAGGACAAAAAACCTCTTATCCATGTCAAAGATCAGTGATTATGTTCTATCCAATGAGCTTGTTAGCATGGCATTGGCCATGGTTGCAGAGGACCGCCAAATAAATGATGTGTTGGAAGAGCTCTTCGCAGAGGAGGTACCCTTTTTCTTATCTAAAATACTGGGATATATTTGATCATATGCAGCAGCAGAGCAGAATTCTTCTCAGTTAGGCCACATTTCAAAAACAAACTTCACATGAGCTTCCCATAATATATATACAACTCGCCTGAAAATGTTGACTCAAGTAAATGTAAAGGTGAAAATCACTGATCTTACTATATAAATTTTGGGTCCAAATCCTAACAACTTAAATTTGTAAGAAAATTGATTGTCTAACATGGCATCAAAGCCTCATTTAGCTGGAGGGCAAGACCCAAAGGAGGCTGTCTGGTTTGTCTAGACATGTAGTACGCATGATAGGTAAACCTAATGTGAGGTTTGCAGATCCGGTCCATAGCATGGGACCCTGCAGATGAATTGGGTGTTTGTCTAGTAAAACATTTCATATAATGGATACATGTAGGGGAGCAAAGGAGATTGCTTGATAAGAATGAAGTGGCCCATGTTCTACGTCCTCTCAAATAGAAAATTATAACGGTTTCCATCCTTAGTCATACCTAGATAAAAATGTGTGAAGTTATCCCTAGCCTTTCCCAAATAGAAAAATTGTTGCCATATTTTACCAAGCAACTAATTTGATAGTTATTTGAACAATCAAAAGTTCAGAAGCAGAAAATGATCCCAACGGTTGTATGTATAAGCTTATTCCAAGACCATTTACATGGAGAGAAACTTTTCCATGGGGCATCAACTCAGTAAGGTTTTCCAATTGAGAGCTGAGGGCAATATGTCTTAATGATGAGCCCTTCACGTTCCTACATAGAAAACATGGAAAACAATAGCTACTCTAATCCGTCCTGGAGGGTGTAAATGCATTCAACTTTTTTCTTGGCCAACCACATCTAACATCCCTAAAACAAACTCACACTTCATTCTTTTTTACACACTATTAATCTTTTAGTAGTTTAGAATGCATAACCATCATATCTCATTAGTCTAATTAAGTATAAAATTATTATTTTTGTCTTTTCTTTTTCCATTGTATTAGGGTTTTCTATGTTTATGTGGAATTAGCTTCCATGAGGTAAGAAACAAAGATCCTAGATATCCATTTTGAATAACTTGACACTCATGAGATTAACAAATGACTTCTTGCCCACATCATATCGTGCTTGTTCTTTATGCAGAAGGCTGTGAACTCTTTGTCTATTTTTGGTTCTGTCATACCATGGATAAGATTGGTCTTTACTTTGGCAGGGAAATGAGATGCAAATAAGGCAAGCAAACCTCTATCTGCGTGAAGGTGAGGAACTAAGTTTCTATGAGATAATCTTACGTGCTCGACAGAGGAGGGAAATTGTGATTGGTTATCGCCTATCCTCTGCTGAGAGAGCCATCATCAATCCCCCAGCCAAAAACGAGAGACAGAGGTGGTCACTGAAGGATGTTTTTGTGGTAATTGCTGAGAAGGAATGAGTTTTAATTGTTAATCGCGTTAAACAGGATTCTTCAAAAAGGGAAATGAAATCACAGGAGGATCATTGAGCTTCATTCTTAGGTTACACAGATCTGCATAAGTGCATGCAAGGCATGCAATTGAAGGGAAGATACAACATCATCCAGATACCTTACTCAAGAAAGCTACCCGAAAAGTTCTAATAAAACACCCAAATTACAAAGGTGATCAACTTTATCATCTACCTTGAGTGCATTTTCATAAACCATATCAAATGTTTTTTACGTCTTTAGGCTGTCCAGCATCAATTCTTCTGTGCTAGTATTACAGATGAAATAAAAACGGGAATTGATATCATGCTTGCCAATGGGCTAAAGAGTCTTTAGGACTAAAGATTCATGCCATAGGTTTTGTGTTTTTTAATAGATTGAACTGGCTCTACTGTATTGCTAATTAGAATATAAATGAGTTATACCTGTTTCTTCTGTTCTTCCTGATTTGGTTTTTGTTTCGTTTTATCATTCAAACTACCACAAAATCACCCCCAAGAGAGTTCCTAGGTCCCCTTTTTACTAGGAACAAGGCTGGAACACAAGCTGCATATCTTCGCTTTAATCGGGTATGCAATAATGTTATGTATGATAAGATAACATTGAGCTCAAATTAACTGTCTTGATAGTTAATTCGTTATTATTATTGTTATTATTATTTTAATCAGAGACAGTTAATTCATTATCAATAGTATAAAATGAACTTTATTAAACTCTTATGTGGTTTTGTACTGTTTCTTATGCTGCATTTGGCTAGACAATACAAGAATCCTGCAAAATCCATAACTTTCAAATATGTTGGCGATCTCAAAATTGACATGGACTCAGTCATAATAAAGCTCAAGCAAGTCATCATTGAAAGATAGGTTTTAATATCTACAGTAAAAATCTCAAAATCATATGCCTCTGATAATCTATGTTTCATTGAGAGAAACTATGGATTTAGCCATTTAGGGGATTGAACAAAACTCATCTGAGCTCTCATACAAAAAGTCTCCAACTGGAATTTTTCATTCACTATATAGCAGTCATCTGTGTTAAACTCAACAACGGTACTACTCAAATTTATTGCTCATACACAATATAAGGCTTGAATTGAAATACTTACATTCCAAGAAAATATTGACCTATGCTTCAGAGAGGTCTACACTCTCAGTAACAGCACCTGCTGAATCTGGAAATGGGTCTTGTGTTTCTTCAGTGTCGGAGGGCTGAGATTCATGTTTCGCAGCTGCCTGCAATACCCGGTTTTGAACATCTGAGGATGAAGGAGATGTTGGTAGTCCAATACGGTTTGATTCTAATTTTCCGGCAGCCCATGAATATGCTTGAGCTCCAAGTCTAACAGGAGTGAGCAACAACCTTCAAGACACACAGGTTGATTGCCATTCATCAGCATCACCCAAAAATGCATGTGACTAACACGAATACTGAATGCAAACTCCTAAACCATTTTGTGATTAAAAAAAAAAAAAAACTAAAGAGATGTGAAGATATACAACAAACGAGAACAGAAATGCCAGCCAACATGACTCCAAAAGCACCAAACAGACACAAGACCTTAAACATTCGACAACGTGCCACTTGTCTAAATGAACGATTGGCAGATGTCATAATTGGCACCTGTCAGATTTGGAAAAACCATGTCCAGGGTTCTGAGAGGTGGATTCATCAAGAGCCCAAAACAACATACAAAATTAACTTAGGTAAATCATGATTCTGTTTTGTTCTCTTTATTTGTAAACTCAGAGGTCACATTTCCAGAAACATGAATAGGAAAAAAATTGTAGAGTCTCACATTTGCTTTAATTTTAATAGATTCTCACATTCATATGGCAGGTTCATTTTCTCATGATGCAAACCTCATCATATTTTACAATCAAGACATGATTCTATAGAACACCAATATAACTAGCTGTGCCAAATAGAAATGAAATAGCAAACATATAGCAGCTTCATGATTAGATGGGGCTTTCCAAAGTAGGCTTTACCTCACATCTTGCTTAAAATCTTCAGCTCCCTCATAAGCAGCAACTCGCCGATAAATGGTCTGGTAAAAAATTTTAATGGACCAAACATTAAGCAACAAGAAGAATTGAAATACACCAAACTTAGAGACCATTTGAGTTTCAAAATCATGTTCAAGAAAAATAGGAAAAAGGTTATCTTGCATCTGAGCCTCAACAGAAAAAATGGATTCTAAACTACTGTTGGTGGGCATTTGGAACATGTATACGAGTTTAGGACCCACTGGTAGATGAGGCCCATCTAGAATATTGTACCAAGCTTATGATTGATTCTTGGCTGTCTATTTTAGAAACTTCCAACATGATCTAACAAAGCATTGTCAATGAAAGCAAAGAGTAAAATCAGATATCAAAAATCATTAGAACATTCTATTTTTTTTAACATGTACATCTCATAGGTGAAACTGGTTACATTTTAGAGCCAGATTTTTTACTTCAATCCCTGTGTAAATAACAAAAGATAAGAAAAGGAACCTTTCATAAGTCTGAATACCAGGGTTCAGGATTTTTCCCACCAGCAAAAGAAATTTGAATAGTTGATTAGGGATCTGGTTTCTCGTAAAAACTGTCCCCATCACCTGAACTTGAGTCCACTACCAATGTGTTTATATGTGATTATATTCAGGGGAATCCACTGTAGCTTTATGCCTATAATCTATAGAGTCCACGAATGAACTGTAATGACATGGCTAATAGTTGACCATAGTGGGATTTAGCAACTAGTGCCCCACAGGTAAAAGGTTGGATCCATAGGTCAGTCTTAATGGCATAATCAACTAGTTGTCACTTGTCACATAAATCCAAGATTTAATTATATAAAATCAAATAAGTCAACCCATACTTTTGATTCCATGCCAAACATTTATAAATTTGAACACTTTCCAATGGAAAGTTGCAGGATTTTCTAAAAGCTCAATTATTGGGAGTTTTTTCAATTTTAAAAATCAAAATGTAAACCTGCAGGGAGAATGTATTAATTGGAGAAAGAAAATGCATACCTGACCAAGGCCAAAAATGCCAATAAATTGTAGTGTCTTTTCCCACTCTGAAACAAAATTATACATGCTTAGTTTAAAGTCAAGGAACAAGCAATGTGATAACAAACCCATGATCCTCAAATGATTTTACCACACACAGAGATATCAGACAGCTCTTGTCCCAAAAAAAGGTTAAACAATAAATATGGGATCTTGGTTGCCTACAATGATGTCATGGTATGGTTGCCTACAAAGGATGGTGCTGTCCCTATTAAGTCCTTCTACTCCTTCTTGGCCGATAGGAGAGCAGAACCGTTCCCCCATGGTATTGTTTGGAATTCTTGGGTGCCCCCGAGAGTTAGCTTATTTGCCTAGGAAGCAACTTGGACCAAGATTTTGACTTTAGATCAACTCAAAAAGGGGGGTTGGAGGATTCCTAATAGATGTTACTTGGGTAAGGAGGATGAAGAAGAAACAAGTGACCATATTATCATCCATTGTTCAAAAGCTCGTTTGTTGTGGCAGTTGATCTTTGCACTTTTGGCATTCGGTGGGTGTTGAGTTATTCAGTTAGAGAGGTTCTTCTGAGTTGGCACCAGTCCTTTGTGGGTAAAAAGAGGAAGAAGGCTTGGAAAGCTTCTCCGTTGTGTATGTTTTGGGCTTTATGGCGGGAGAGAAATAGGAGGGCTTTTTAACAACTTTGAAAGCACAAATCAAACAATTAAAAATTCTTTTTTGTATCTATTTTGGGATTGGGTTAAATTGTACATTGAGGGTGGATCTTTATCATTGTTAGACTTTGTGGATTGGGTAGGCTCACAATAGGGTGCGGTAGCGGGTTTTTGTGTCTTCGCGCCTTTTGTCTTTTTTTCTTCGTATATGACGTGTATACTTTCTTTCTTTTAATACAATTCTTATTTACCTACCAAACAAAAAAAATATATATGTATGGGATCTTGGTGCATTTGTACATAATCACATATCATAGATCACTTAGTTTATATTCAAATGATTAATAATGTTTTTTTCCACTCTAATAGATTTGAAGGAGGAAGTTCACACACCTATTGATGCATACACTGCCGCAATAAGACCCTGTCCATAGAGAAAGCATTTGCATATATTAGAAAAGGATGTACTTGAAATTGAAATTCCACAGGAATCACTAAATTATTCTTGACAACAACATGAAACCTATACCTCTGATAGATACAAAACAAAATGGTGTACATTGTACATGACCATAAGTCAATGTGCACAGCCATTTAAGCTTACTAAGTCAATCCCACACAAAAAAGGATCCCCCAGGAAAAAGAGACCCAATTGCATGAGGTTAAATGAATGGACCATATAGAATTGTTCAAAATATCAGATGATTAAGAGTATCCACCAAGTCTGAATCTTTTCACCAGACGGATCGAGCCTTTAATGCTGCTCTCCAACATGCATGCCAGTGCGTGCCAAAAGAAAGAAGAGATAGTAGTATAATTCAGTTTATTCTTACATATCTAAGCAATCGACAAATTGAAAGTGGGAAATGACGATAGATTGAACAAATGAAAAAAAAAATGGAAAGAAAATTAAATCTTAAGGTAAAGATTATGTTAGAAGTATTAAGAAGACTAAAGATACTATACAAGAAGCAGATTCTTACCACACCATATCCAAGAAGCTTTACTGGAGTAGGATTGATATCTTCTATGATCGCCTCTGCTTCCTGAAAAGAAACAAAGTATTCATTAGTACATAAATGAAAAGCTCAGATCTAGTATCAGAAAAAACAAGCATTACTAATGACTACATGAGTGTTGCAAACAGAACCATGATAATAGATTTATCTGTGTTCATAAAGGATATAATGGTAATCCTACAGAACCTCATAAAAATAGACAGGTAAAATAAACATTTGATCACATGGTATTGGATGTCAGAAGGAACCTTTTTTTTCACCTGGATTTCATCCTAATTCTAGAACTCAGAACAAGTTCAGGATCACAGAGATCGTGAAGAATTTTTTACTTTTATCTCTAATACCCATTTATACACATCACGTATCTGGAATTCTTTTTATGTAACTCTTTCCATAATAATAAGTAAACTCTCAAAACCCTCTGATAATAAAAGCCAACAAGTTCCATAAATTTCCAGATTTATGTTTTAGACCAAACCATCTCCTCTTCCTGACTACTAACAATCAAACGAATGAGAAAGATTTAATCCAATAAAAAATGCAGCACAAGTGTAAGAATCCATAAATACCTCATTAAGTATGGTAAGTGTTGTCTCAGGTTTGAGCTCTTTAACACGGAAACCCTGTTTCACCCAAGACTGAAAGCCACCTTGGACCAGGTATGGCCTCTGTTGTGCAAATAAAACCAAAGAGTTAGCATAAGGTCATCTGCTTTACAATTCCAAAAGGCCAAAACTTATTAATTGGGTTATGAAAATTTCCTCAAGTTGTATGCCAATGCAAAGAAAAGAATTCTCCAAAATTTGTCTAGGTATGAATCAAACCTCTCTCTGGTATTTGATTTCTCAGAATTTAGAATTTACAGGCCAAATGAATAACTCCACAGCTCTACAAAATAAACCCACGTCATTCACTGAGGCAGCTGAGTTTTCTCTGGGTTCAAGAGGTCTAAGGGTGGGGGGGGGGGGGGGATGGGGGTGGATCAGTATCATGAATGTGGGCATTTAACCCTGATTAAATATTGTCCTTGTCTCAGCTCTTCTCTTCATGCCTTATCTCTCCCAATATCTTGGTAAAATGTTTTAAGATGCAGATCTGACTCATGGACGATTTCTCTAATGAGTTTTAAGTCTTTAATTTGTGATAATTATGCATGAATACTTTTTAAGGGGAAAAAAGTGAAGAGTTAGTATCAACAATCTTAAGAAACAAGGGTTTTTTTTTCTTTCTTCTTTGGTTTTTTTTTTGTCCAGTAGTAGCATTAGATTACAAACACATTAATGACAGAGACTTCCCCAAGTTGTCTTTATAACACTGGCCTCCTCTGATTTTTTGACTATTTAATGCTTACCTCCTCTTCTAGACTTTTCAAGTGAAAGATTTTTTGATAGTCCTACCTTTAATCCAAATCCAGCTATCCAAACACTCTCATGTCTTAGTTTGTAGTAATTTATGTGTGTATATCTTTAAGGAGACAAAGGTGAAAAGTTAGAACAGACAGCAGACATCCTAAAAGCAAGGGCCTCCTTTCTATTCTTATAGTAGCAAAAATTTAAAAGAAATGCATAGATCACAGAAACCTCGCCAACATTTCTGCAGCTAACATTGGACTCCTCTCAAATTCTGTACTTTCTAACACAAACAGATAGTGCTGTGGATGGGGCTTCAACCCACATTGACTACCATGTCCATACCATGTTGACATGCTTATAATTTAATCAATATATGACTTTTTTAATTACCATGCCACATTACAGAGTTAGCTCTCAACATATTATCTGTTTAACTAATATAACTACGTTTTTAGATATTTTCCTTCTAAAAAATCCAAGTTGTTATTAACAACTTACTTGATTTTGTTGTGTTCTTGCGTAAATTATTTTGCACAAGAAGTTAAATCACTATCATGTAGAGTTGATACTTAAGTAAATAGGTATAAGTACAAACAACATCTGTATCCACTAACATTAAAAAAATTTCTAAGACAATCTAGAATATTAATTTTTTTTTTATGGGTAAAAAGCAATTTATTAAAAAAGGCACTCCATAAAGGAGCCCCAAAGTACGACATGCAAGTTACTAATAAATAACATTTATTCTAGATTATCTAAGACAATCTAGAATATTATTAATAACATGTATTTTCTATCTGAGAGAAATAAGTTACTAATAAAATTTTAATTGAAACTTAGAGTGATTTAACAATGATTATGAACATTAAATAGTTGGTAGCTACTACTGTTGTCATATAAATCAATGATTAGGGAGCTAACTGCAAGAAAATATCAGAGGGGAGATGAGGTTTAGATAGAAAAGCTTGAAGGAAGGTCAGTGTAATTTCACAGACCATGGAGGAAGTTAATATTAGCTTCAAGAATCAGAGGGAGATTTTTGCCAAACACGAAAAATATCATAAATTTCTAGCTATTTTTGTCTCTAAGCATGTTATGTTTCCAGTTTCCAAACGGTTGAGATAAAGATAAGATTTTAAACATATGCCGAAAGTCGAATAAGGTTAATGCAACAAAGCTTGGCATTCTCAATACCATGATTTAGTGTATGTGCTTTTTTTCTTTTTTACTTTACGTTTGACATCTTTTGCTTATTTTTTTTATTTTTTCTTATCAGAAATGTTTGATAATCTCAATTACTTACAGTATCAAGAATCTTGATAGATTTAAATAATACTTGCCTTAACCCCAAGTTTCCTCAAAGATCTTGCAATGCCTTTGGAACGACTACCATCAGCATCCAGAACTATGACCTTGGACCTGTCCTATAGGTAGGAGAAAAACATTATTCTGAGTTTTTCATTTGCATAAAAGTGCATGATATAGTATTATAGGAAAGCTTGAGATAAAAGGTACTGCCATGAAACACTTTAGACAATATACATTTCCACAAACTGGCAACCAAAAGACCCAATCTTGGTTTATAAGTTATTTTGCCAATTTTACCCTCAATTCAGAATCTAGGCAAAAAGCATGCTAATGAACATAGAAAAAGGTTGGTCACAGCCAAACAAGTAAAAACCCATAGCCATATATAAACATAGTGCTACCTACTTGAACAATCTTTAAGTTCCGAATGACAGCAGCAATCAAGGAGTCATCAAGGTCTCTTCCACTCTTCAATAACTTTCGTACAGAGCTGTTGAACTAAAAATTCACCAAAAAAAGGGTAAACTGAACTTGAGAAAAGGGAATACACCCAAAGTCTCATCATATATGATTTTCTAGGCTTCTTTTTTGGTACTGAAGAATGTAATTTATTCCCTCCAAAGATGATTTGCCTGTTGAATATCTAGAAAATGACACTAGAATGCCTGAACTAACCTCAGGTAGAGTTACACTTGCATATCGAAATCGAGCTGCTCGCCGAAGATCAGGAATTCCATCCCTTTCCCTCAGATCCTTCACAAATATATTGCCCAGCACCAAAAATTATTGACTAAGTTTAGAAAATACAAAACATCTTTTTCCTTAGAGTGGATGGAAAAAAAAAAATTCCCTAGATGCTACAATTAATTATAAGCCTCAACAATGAAGTTTGAAAAGGTAATAGAAACTCTAAGATATAATTGTTAATAAAAATAAAAGAAGTGGGAGGATTTGGTTGTTTTAGCCAATTTGATGCAGACATCAGAATTTTATACAGAAACCATTCTACAAAAGAAAAAGGCTAGAAAAATTTACAGTCTCTTGCCTCAGGCCGGACATCAACTAGTACAACATTCTCCCTCCCTTTCAAGAGCTCCAATGTTAATTGAGGTGATATATCACCAGAATAACCACCATAAGTTAGTCTCCAGTAAAAAACCCTGCACAAATCTGATAAACAATCTAAATTTCCCATGAAAAGATGATGTGCTCTCTTACTAAATTGAAGAAGGAAAGAAAAACCAATTAGAGCTCAAAAGGACATCCATACCACAAAGTGGCTGAGGTTCCAAGGAAAAGAACGAAAGGTACAATTGGATCACTGGGATCCAAACCAAGGTTTCTCTCCAACCCCTCAACAGCAACATAGAACTGTTTACAGTGTATGCAAATTCAGCACAGGGATATCATTGGAATATATATATATATACATATAGATTAACACAATGGTAACTAAAATTGTATAATGTTTTCTAGATTAACAAAATGATAACTAAAATAGTATAATGTTTCATGTAAGCAGAAGGTTTATAGTGAAAATGGGAATCCATGATCTAACCAGATAGCGATTTGACAGTTTGATCTCTCTTCTTTTTTCTTTTTTTTTTTCTTTTTTATCAGAAACAAAAGATTTTTTAATTAAGGTGAATAAAAACATGAGAAGGATGAGAAACCTATCAAAAAAACAAAAACATGAGAATAATGAGAAATCCTCCCCATGATATACACATCTGATCAAAAAACCCAATGAAACCTCTACTTTACAAGGACTATACAAAAGGAAACAAAAAAAACCTATACAAGTATAACATCTCTTGAAGCTCATCTAGAGACCTCACCATGTAGGCCCAACCCATAGGGTGATACCAAAAGCCAATTAAGTTGAATTACACTCGATGGAAAGGGTTTAGAAACGTCAGTACAGATTTGACAGTTCGATCTCTTAGAATCATTGTTTCTCAACTATGCAAAACAACTGAACTGTTAAGATGACATTTTCTATGAGGCTTTGTTTTCACCTAAAACATATCACAATGACGATGATTGGATCACCTGGATCAATATGCCATGAGACCTCATGTAGGCTTTAGTGAAGAAGGGGAAAATTAAGAATACCTGTTGCAAGGCTGCGCCAGCAGGCCTCGAGATTTCTAATACTTTCTCTTCAGACAAATTTACCACATTCCGGATCTCTGAAGGAAGGAACTCCTTAGCAGATCCATAAGAATAAGCAGCAAAACTGGCCCCATTTGCTAAAGAATCCTCCACTAGAACAATACCACGTCTTAAAACATCAATAGCAGTAGCACCCACTTTACTAGTGGCCTCCTTCAAGTCATTTGAGAAGCTCACCACTCTATCATTAGCCAATTCTCCCGCTTGGTCGACACTTGAAAACACTTTACTAACAGCAGTATCAACAGCATCAGTAGCACTATTGATAGCAGATGTTATTGAAGACGTAATTGTATCCAGTGAGGTTTTTACAGCACTTTGTCCCTTATCAACAGAACTGCCTATGGACTCATTCATCCCTGAAAAAAAGTCTCCTGCATTGGTTTTCAAACTGGATAATGAACCATTATCCACGCCAAAGGAGTCAGATACTGAGTTGGGATTATCTGGAATGATATCAGTGGTTGATATGGTTTCTAGATTAGGAGCTCCTGATAAAATATTTGCATTTTCAGTTAACTGGTCCGTGTAGTCCACTAGCTTCTCTTCTGTACCAGACAGACCAGAACTGTCCACAAACTTCAGATCTCCTCCTGATAAGTATGTTTCACTTGTTGCTCCAATTGGCGAACTCCATTTATCAGTGGATCTGCATTCAAGGCCGTCAAATACATTTGGGCGGAAAAAAATGCTGGTAGGCTCTGTAGAGCTTGATTTTTCAATACTGTCAACAAAACTAGAACAAGACAATTTTGAAACTTGTGCTTTTAAGGAAACTCCATGAGCATGAACTCCGCTTGACAAGCCTAAAACAACCCTGTCTTCCGCAAGGCATCTAATCTCAAAAGTCTTCCAGGATGGAGAAAAGGATCGTGACCCTCCATGGAAGGAAATCTGCAGGGTGCATAGTTTTAACATAAATAAATTGTTAAATCATGTATGCTAAACAGGGCATTTAAGGGTTTCAGAAATATATAAACAGAAAATTGTCACAACAAAATTCTAAAATAATTAGAAGAATGAAGAAGAAGGCATGTTATATTCTCAAAACACAGCTTTTGTAGGGAATCAAATTTTTTAGCAAACTGGAAAGACTTCCCCAGCAGTAGGTTATCCTGTTAGTGATGTCCTTGGTCACTGACAAGGGGCTTGAATTTATTTATAAGTGTATTAGTTCTAGATTGATTGGAAGTCACTCAATGAATGTCTTCATGGAGCTAAGGGTATGAAAACTTCCTTCCTAGAGCTAGGGTTGTTTGTTGCAGAATCTTGACCTTTAATATAATAGCCAACCAGCGATCTGTGGCTAAATTTCTTTCAAACCAAACTCCTATTTTGATAAAATGGGAACCCGTAAATGCCACTGTCATCCCAAGGAACAAATGAAGATGGTCAACGCCTACCTTTAAATATGAAAATATGAGTAAAAAAATGATCATGACATCCAAGTACATTGGATTCTTTTGAGTATCAAATTGAGCAAACCAATATCTCTAAAGTTTACTGCAAACCCACTTATAATTCAACCTGCCCGGTTAAATTAGCTTCAGGAAAATCTCCTACTTGGAAGTTGAAACCCATCAAAGTATAATGGTTGCATCTTTTTGCATGCCCATATGTATAATAGAAGTTGGATAAAATGTTTAGCACTGCTTAACTCAACTGCATGTGGTCGAAAAAAGGATGTGTCGTATTTTCAAGAGGATAGAACAGTAAAGCAGATACATAAGGTCCTCAGACACATGGAAGGACTTTCCAATTTCCAAGTTAAACTAAGTAGCTAAAATGTAAATTGTTATGGTTGATATCGGAGTATGGGGCAACAATGTAACGGCATGGTTGATATCAAAGTATGGAACTGCAATGTAACTGCCATAGACAGATTTTATATAACAGATACACAAATACAGACATGTGAACATACAGATGCACAAGCTTGCAAGTTTAAACACACATTCAACCATAATGAAGAAGAGGAATTGCTTTCAATTAAACATCCAGCATGAAGCTGTCGTCCACAGATTGACTTTGTAGTATACATGCAAACTTACTGTTACATAAAATTCTTCACTGATGTAAAGCAAATCAAGAAAAATGAAACAATCCACTCTTTGGTATTCGTTTGGATAATTGAAAATAGCGGAATTCCGATACAAAATTTGTATTAGAACCAAGACTCAACAGTAGAATCCATGACAATTTGTACACTGCGCATATCACATCCAATTGGCTAATAAAATCGTCACCATGTCATTCAATAAGAGAGTAATAAACTGAATGAATGCTCGATTACTACTTACATAAACCCAACATCATCAAATCAAACTAGGTCAACAATGGTCTAAAGCTATGAATTCCTCAAAGGCTCGAACACTGCTGGTGATTACATGGTAAACTGCATACAAATTCACAACTTCTTGAAATACAAAACTTCACCTGAGAATGAGAAGAACAGCTAGTGGTGGCTGAACAAACAGGCAACATTACTATACACACTCAACAACCCAATAGTATTCACAGCACCCTCATCTTCTGCCCACAACTGGAAACAAAATTCAACAAGAGAACACCATCTCTACCTCCAAATCTAAACCCAAACAGAGCTAATTCAATCAAAACTCAGTAAAACCAAACCAACCCATTTGAATTCACCACGAATGGAATTAAAACCCGAATGGGGTTTTTGGAACTCGACCTCTGGAGTCGGTAGAATACCACAGCAACAAATGAGGAAGAAATGGACTTAAAAAGGCTTGGAAATAGTGGGAATCTGGAGATGGGTTTTCGAATTATCCAATGAAATCACACCAAAATGAGGTGTCAGAGGGATATGGAGATATGGGTCAAGAGAATCGTGTGGCTTGTTGAAGCCATTGGCTACCCTACTGCGGCTTCTCTTTGCCTCTCATTTTGTGTGGGGCCATTTTGTATTTCTTATTCTTTTGGGTCGTTCTCATGGTGGCCCCGCTTTTTTCTTTATTCTGATTTTACCCCGTCTTTTTGTATTTTCTTTATCCCTTTTTAAATGTTCCGGAAAAATGGCTTCCAATGTCAACTCAAATCATATAAAATGTAAATATTCACAAAAGTTAGAGGTTTTTATGTTACGTGTCTCCTTCCAAAGAAACGATTTATAAATTGTATTAATAATGAGTAGCGTTATAATGAACAATTATAAAGTTTATAAATCCATATACTATAAGCCACATAATAATAATTACAATCAATCAATCATCAAATATAAATAAATTTTTTATCGATAGCGTTATTAACAATCATGCCATGTATGAGTAGAAATTGTGAGAATAATATACACATCGTTCATCATAATGTTTTCATTCGATCATAGTTTTCATTCTTTTTATCAAGATGGATAATACAAACTATCATTAAAGTAGATGAAAATGACTAGGCTTGTTTTGTCATGGTTGTCTTTATCTTGTGTTGTTAAATTTAGTATTTTTTTCTTTAAAATGTTATTTATTTGTGGAGGAAGCCACTTGCGGTTTTGTGGTTGTTAGGACCCGAAAGTTTATGATGGCATCCCATTGGTTTGAAAGTAAAACGATTTGTACTTGTTTCAAATAAAAATCTTACAAATACTTAGGCATGTACGCATCATGACAAGCAAGTGACGATGATAGGAAAAATAACATCCATTCGTAAACATTAAGCAATTAAACAAGACATTATGATTTTTCTTTAAAATATTATATGGTACGGTGACAAAAATGTAGCTTATATATATATATATATATATATCACATTTTCATTATTTGTTCTTTAAAACTTATTTATTTTTAAGTGAATACTAGAGACCAATTATTGTATTAAAAAATCATTTGAGATAAAATTTTAACCAACCATCTAATAAAACCAAACTTAAATTAATAATCGTTGTGAAAATATCAAATCATGATAATTATTAAAATTACATTTTATAAATTTTTTTCTTAATAATGAGGAATGCAGAGCCACAACCAAGAAAAATATCCAATTTATTAAATATTAACTAGCAAATGTTGAATTTCAATTTCATCATAAGTGTAATAAGGATTTGCTTCTTATGTAGAGCTATTAGCCTATTGTTTTATTTAGGTCACTAATTGTAGTATTTAATTTATTAATTTGTTAATTTATTCTATTATCGGGCGCAATGCATGCAAAATAGTCCAAAATTTTCATTGAATATTTAGTTTATTAGTCTTATATAATGAAAGATTCTCCTTTACCGCACCAACAAAGTGTGCTTTAGGCTAATTTTATTATTTATTAAGGATGCAATAATGAAAAATAAAGAAAAATCGTGCATATTTGAAGAATTGATGTAAACTAATACATTGTGTTAGATAAAATGCTTTTATAATTAGTTTTCAATTGACTTAGATATAAGTATGATGTTTTATTTTACGATATTTATCTTATCAATACATTGTCATCTACGAGCCTTTTGTGGGTGAATTTGGGTATTTCCCCTTTTTTTTATAAAAATTATATATCATCATCAATTTGCCAACTCATCTTCATTTTTTATGAGATATTTGGTATTTAGTGTTTATTTCAATTTAATTTACTTTCATGATTTTTATCCAAAAAGTGTTTATTTTCTAAATAGTTCAACAAATTTTGAAAAAAACCAACTCTAAATCCGATAACAACTTGTTTTACCTATAGAAAAATGGCGAGAGAAATAATAAATCATAAAATACTTTTTTTTTTTTTACTCGTTTGTGATGCCATCGTACTAAAAAAGGAAAAAATAATTTAATTTTTAATAATGATCTAGATTATTCTTTATTGCATTTTAGAGACTTGTGACATAGTATACACAATAGGTACTACAAATTGAAAATTTTAATTACTGAGTTCAATCCATCATTGCAGTAGATAGAGTTTTAAATTTTAAATACATAGTATTGTTACTTAGATTGAAAGGAGCATATGACTTGCACGAGTGACACTTTGAAAAAAAAAAAGGGAAAGATGAAAGTGTGTGACATACATCGAATCAATGCACCTAGAGAATTACTAATTTTGCTTTAAAATGAAAATTGATTATCTTTATTATAAAAAAAATCAATTATTAAATAAAAAAAACCATCACGTGCTTACTACAAACACAACTTCTTGATTATATAATATGATATGATTTGTATAAATTTGTTTATATACTATTCCGTATATTTTGAGACATGTTAAGTGATCAATTTATTATAGCTTGTTAAAAAATTTAAATTTACATAAAAATATAAATTAAATTATTTCAATAAAAAAAAAAAAACAATGAAATCATTGTAACTGGGTAATACGAAACTTTGTTGAAAATACTCAAAGTCCACCACAATCTAAACAAATGGATCATTTGCAAGTCAACATCTATGGTGCTACCGATAATTAAATAAATCATGATCAAGCCATTAACACATTAGAATGACATAATGATATATTTAAGTTGAAGCTTTAAGCTCGTTCATTTAATAATCGGGTTAAGCAAATTAATATGAAGATGACGCATAAACATGATTACTTTGAAGCTAAAATTTGTTAATTTCTTATTACTTAAAAATAATGTTCATTGAATTGCAACTTAAATGGGTTATAAGGTTAACCTATATCGAATCCATCTATTAGTTTTGATCTATGTCAAACTAAACTGAGTTTAGTTTAAGAATTCTCAACCCCACACTAAACCTGTGGTAAGTAGTCTGAGTTTTCACGAACTTCTATCTATTATTAAATAAAATAAATGTTTTATAGTCTATAAAATAGAAGAGGTTAAAAGTTAAATATTATAAAATCACAAAAAACAACTTATTATTAACTTAATATAAATAACTGCTCAAAAACTCAAATTTCAATTACATCTTAGTAATTAAATAAAAATGGTAAACTCCTTATTATAATATAATTAAAAAACAATAGATATAAAAAATTTTCTTTATCATTTTTATTTATACTTTTTAAATATCTAAATAATAATAAATAAACAACTAATAATATGCAATTTAGGGTTTTAGTGGATTATTTGTATTTTCAATTCACACAAATCTCAAAGGCCTTGGTAACCATTTTTTAAAACAATTATAAAAAATAGTTTTTAAAAACTATTTTTAAATATTTTATAAAATAAAAGTCTATTTAGGTTTAAGGTTTTAACCTGTTAATAATTTTACATATATTTTATAAATAATTTGTATGAGAAGAGTTTTATTTTTAATCACTATACATATTTATATAATTATTTTTTAAAACAGTTTTAAAAAAATAAATAAAAATAATTAAAAACAACTAAAATATATTTTTTGAAAACACCTTATTTTATGTTATTGAGGACAAAAAAAAATAGTTTTTTAATTATCAAACCTATTTTTTAATGTTTTTATTCAAAAAAACAAAAAACTGTTATAGAAAATAAAGCCTAATATTTTTAATCTATTAATTTTATAACCTAAATCGCCCCATGTTTATTGGTCTTATGAAAAATTGCGACCCTAATCCAATTTCTTCATACATTCGGTCAATTTATTTAATTGAAGTCATTTTTCTTTTCCCAATGTTCATTTAAGGATTCAGATTTAGCCGTACAGATGAAAGGCTAGTATTTAAAGTCGGTCAAAAAAAAATCCCAAAAAATCATTATTCTAAACGACAATTACAAGAAAAAGAACCCGATCTTCCGTTTGATTTTTCGGGTAAGACCCGAAATATCGGGTTGGGATATATTAGGTATCACGAGCCTCGGCATCAGCTTCATCTGGATCCTTCGGTCTCACTCTCTCTCCTCCGTCGAGATCTCCCTCGGCTCCGCTTCCGATTATCCTGCTCTGTAACCCTAATTTGACCTCTTGATTTTTGAAGATTTTCGGAGGTCTGGAGCTTGATTCGGCAGTCAAGAGGTTAGTTAAATTTGAATCCGTTTTTCAAATTTTATTTTTATTTTTTGTGAATTAGGATCATTGAATTTAGTTATGTTTTTTTTTGAATCAGACCTGTGTTTGTTATTATTATTTGTTTATATTCTATCGTTTGCAACGAAGCGAAACAAGGTCGAGAAAATTTTGGTTTGTGTGCATCAGGCTATGTGTTGATGGTTTTATGGCTGTTGATTCTACATGAGAAGTGTTTTTGCTTTTGTTTTTCGAAAATTTTGTGGTGATTTTGTTTGTTAGCTTTTGATCTCGTATGAGGAACGGTTTATGTTTCTAGAGGATTCATTTGAGGCAATTGGAAATGAGAGGCAGCTTTCTAATATCTCTCCAATATAGAGTTTGGACATGTTCCTGATTTGATCAGCTTTGTTTGGTTGATTGTTTTTTTTTTTTTTTTTGTTTTTTTTTTGTTTTTTGTTTTTTTTTTTTTCTGTTTATTGAATCCTAGACCATGAGGCATTGCTATTCATCCATGTTATCATATTTGCTAAGTGGAGAAGTGCTAGACTTTTCTTTTGATCGGTGAAGAATCAGTATTTTATGATCATGTTCTATGCAATATGTACTTATTCACTTCATCCATCTGGCGCTAATTACATGGAGTCGCATTGTCTAGGAACAAAATAGAGTACAAGCGGCACATGGCCTACCTCGATTTGCCTCATGATTAAAACATGCGACTTTGAGGCCATGAAAGAAGAATTGTGTGCCATTCAATTTCCTTTTTGTTTTTACTTATTAAAACTTTTAATTAATTTTTAAAATGTCCAATAAAGCAATTACATGGAAGCTATGGTGCTAGGCAATACATCTTGCTCTAATTCCACAATCAACATCATTCTTGATCTCTCTTTCCTTGTGTGTAATTGATCTGAGATAAAAAAGGGATTCCTCTTAGGTATTTTTACATAGTAGTTTTACTGAATTACATTCTACGCGTTTCATTTTAATTGTGCTTAGGTTAGAACTTTAGATTCTACACATCTTTCCTTGTCTCTAAACTCTATTTTTTTTTGTTGCCAAAAGTATATCGGCAACAAAATAACATGTGCACTTGGGTGCCCCTAGGGCAGGTCAACTGGTAAGATGCTCTATTTTCCAAATGAGAGTTCTCAGGTTTAAGTCCTAGGCTTATATGGTACACTGTTCGAGCTGGAGGGGTCGAATAATTGTAGCTTTCTCGTGGTCCTGCAAACTGGGGCTAGTGGGTTTCATCACATCAACATCCTTTCTTAAAAATATAAGTCACACCAATATATCTAAATGATGCTCCTTTATTTTCTGAAGTCTCCCACATCATTTCTCTAGGATTCTATCATTTGCTGTCAAATTAATTTTTACCTGAAGTAGTATATTTCTAATGAAATAAATTGTATCCTAATTAATTTGATAATGCTAATGCCTATCTGAACTTACATATGAAGTGATGCAAGATAGATATACTGATTTTGGAAAATCCTAAAAAAGTAGGACATGAACATGGTCAAGGATATATATTTTTTGTGTGCACTTGTAGAGGAGCTTGATACATGTGAGAGGAGTGTCATTTTTGACATGTTATGCCACTCCAATGGTTCGTTTCTTTTCTCATCTGCCTTCGAAATTGTGGCAAAAAATGGTTTGGATGGATTAATTGGTGAATATGCACAACAAAGTTTTCAATGCTTTTTAATGGGACCCTCTCTCACTGTATCGTTTTGTGTTGGCCATGAAGGCATTAAGTTATCGTTCGGGGAGGGTCAGGAAGGGTGGTTATTTGTCGCAAAGAGGGTGTGGAGCTTTTGTTTGCAAATGATGCATTAGTTTTTTTTTAGTATGCTCAAGATCATAAGGTTTACTTATGTTGTTTGAAACAATTTTGGGACTGAAAATAAACTTGGAAAAAAAAAAATGATACAATTTTTTTTTCTTTTTTTTTTTGGGGGCGGGGGGAGGTTAGGCTTGCTAATGTGGAGAAGTCGAGGATGGAGTTGGGTTGTGAGGTCAAAGAGCTTCCTTCTTCTTACCTAGGTCACAAAAGATTGTCAATGTGGAAGAAACCATATATCTCTAAAGGGGGAAGATTCACGTTGATTATTATTATTATTTTTTTTTTTATGAATAAGGAAGATTCATGTTGATTCAAAGCATGCTATCAAGTATGCCCATTTAGGGGGGAGCTAGCTATTCTGAAACTGAAAAATTCTTTTGTTTGTAATGTGTGGGGCTGGGCAAAATTGTATAGTGGAGTGGAGCTGCGCTCCCTTATAGGTTTTTTGGAGTGGTTAGCCTCCAGTTAAGGGCTGGTGAGGTTTTTTTCTTTTTGGTAGTGTGGCTTTAGCCGCTTTGTATACTCCCTGTATGCTTGTGGCTTGTGCCTTTTGTTAATATATGCCGTGTTTAATTATCAAAAAAAAAAAGTATGCCCATTTACTACATGTCCTTATTTGCTATTTTGAGAAAGATAAGATTAGTAGTAGAGAAGTTGCAAAGAGATTTTCTTTGGAGAGGTGGGACTTCAAAGAAAAAACTACATCGATTGGAGTAGGAGAGACTGAGCATTAAAAATTTTTCTTCTCTAAGTCAAGCTCTTCTTGGAAAGTCAAGTTGGAGATTTGCTTCTAAAGGGGAAGTTTTTTAGGAACAAGTCATAGAGTGGAAGTAGGGGAGAGATGGGTGTGGGGTGGAGTGTAGAAAGCTATTAGGAAGGGGTGGGACCTCCTTAATCGTAGGGTAACTTTGAAGTGGGTAATGGTAGAAGGGTGAAGTTTTGTGAAGACATATGGTGTGAGAAGTAACCTTTGGTAAGGGGATCAAACTCTATGCTCTCAATTTCTGAATCCTTTTAGAGTTGTAACGATTAGAAACTCCTTTATCTCATTTGTTCTTAGAACCTCCTATCCTTTACTTGGAACCTTGTTGTTCGTTGTAATCTCATTGATGTGAAGATAGAGGATTTGGAAAGACTATTGTCTTCTCTCTCTTGTGTGTGCTTGATTCCATCTATCTCTAACAAGAGAGCTAGGTCTTTATTTTCTTTGGGTATATTTTTAGTAAAATCCTTCATTTTAGCAAAATTCATTTTGGCAATCTAAAGTCCCATCTATGATTTAGGTCTTCGCTTTGCTAGTGGCCAATAAGAAGATTAACACCAATGACTTTCTATAAGTGAAAAGACCTCACAAAGCTCCTAGTCTTGACTGATGCATTATGTGTATGATGAGTGATGAGACAATTGATCATCTTTTTTTACAGTGTTTGATGAGCCTGCTTTGGCATAGATTATTCAACATGGTTAGGCTAGATTGGGTTCTTCCTAGGAACATAAGCGACATGATGACCATTTCCTTTTGAGGTCTTAAGAGTGCAAGTGGAGGCAAAACCCTTGGGAAAATTGTTTGCCTTACTTTGATTTGGATGATATGGCATGTGAGAAATGGAAGGATTTTTGAAGATAAGAGGAGAAGTATGGAATTGATACGGGACATAATTTACTTTTATTTTTCTTTTTGGGTCTCAACAACTTTAGATTTCAAGGGCACTCCTCTTAGTGCTATTCAACTTAATTGGAACTTGGTGTGTAAATAGAGATTTTAATACAACAAATCTTGAAGTAGAGTTTTGGCCTCTTTTTGTAGATGCGTTGATTTCTTAGGAAAACAAAACCTCTTTAATTTTGTGTAGTTGTTTGTGGCATATAGGAGACATTTTTTACATCAAATCTTTTGATTAGAGTGTATATTTGAGAAGGATTTCTCTTCCTTCTCATGTATTTCTAACTTGGTATTAATGAAATTTTGTTTTGGATAAAAAAAAAAAAAAAGAGACGCTTGGGTGGTGGATATATGGGATGAGACAAGGGCAAAGGCTTATTGGAATTCATGTTTCTCTAGGCACTTAAATGATTGGGAATTGGGAGTTGCCGAGACGTCTCTCTCAAGGTTGCAAGATAAGTTGGTGAGGGGGAAAGATTTTGATCGAATGATTTGGAAGGGGTTGAAGCATGGTGTTTTTTTCAGTGAAATCCCTTTATTCTCTAATTAGGACATGTGATAGCGGTTCCTATTTTGTTTGGAGTCTGGGAGGCCAATCCCCATCCCTTTTGGACATCATTTGGAATTCTTAGGTCCTGACTAAAGTGAGCTATCTTTTTGCTAAGGAAGCCAGTTAGGGAAAAATATTGGCATTGGATCAGCTTCAAAGGCGAGGATGGTTGTTGTTGAATAGATGCTATCTATGTTAAATAAAAGGGGAATTGGTTGAACACATTCTTCTTCATTCCATCATGTTAAGGGTTCTATGACAATTGTCGTTCTCCCTATTTGGTGTAGTTTGGGTGCTTTCTTCCTTAGTTGGAGAAATTCGTATAAGATGACATTTTTTTTGTAGGGAGAAAATGGAAGAAGGTCTAATAAGCGACTCCACTATGTTTTTTTGGACTTTGTGGTAGGAGAGGAACCATAGAGTGTTAAGAAATGAGGAGCAGTCTGAGAATAAGTTGAAATGGCTGTTCCTAAGTAATCTGTTGGCTTGGGTTGTGATGTTTATGAAAGAAGGTTCAATGCCTTTGATTGATTTTGTAGATTGGTTGGGATCTTGTTGAGAGAGAGAGTCTGGTTTTTTTTGTGGATTTGCCACTTTCTGCCTTTTGTATACAGCCCATGTACTCTAGTTTACATCTTTACTTTCGTGTATATACATATTCCTTTACTCATCAAAAAATAAAAAAAACCATCCAAATTTAGATCAATTAATTAAAATTGTTTATTCTCTCTATATATCAAAATTATATATGAAATTTGTTTGACATATGTATAAGTCCTTCCCTGTTGTCCTGCCTTTTTTTTACTATTTGCTGTATTGGTTAGCTGTGTCATTTCAGTTTGGTGCCTGTGACTGAGGGGCCTAGACGAGATCTTTTTCTGCATGGACATATCTCCTCTTCAGAATTGTCCTGTTGCATAGCTGTGCCGAGCCTCTTTTATGAAGATCAATCATTTGAAATATGCACCCAATCCATTTATGAGGAAAAAATCAAATTGGATGCTTAAATTTGGGGTGGGCTTGGGTGCATAGAGATGCAAAGCCAAGGACTGCAACCCCTTATCTTGAGAAGATGTTTAGGTGACTACGAAACTTAGGCATTTAGGATATAAATTTTCTTGTTGTATCATGTATGTCAGCTCATGCTTATCCTACTTTAGTAAGTGTTTGGTGAATGTAACCTAAAACAGTGTTGCTTCTGGGTGCAAGGTACAATTTTTTGGTGATAGGTCTGCTTGTTGTGCACTCTGGTTTTATTTGCAAAGAAATTGATATTTATATGCCCTTTTTTTTGGTGCTGGCCTATGTTTTTCTAATTATCCTTGCATAGTAAATCTTTCGTCCTTCTATTGCTTCCTATTTGCCTTTTTAAGCTTCCATTGTTTGTGGACTATCATGACCTTCTTCATGTGTTCTCTCTTCTCGTCTTTCTTTTGTCCAAACACTGGGTATTAAAAGTAAAAGCCCTATTAGGTTTGAACATCATCAACATTTTCATTCCTAATTATCTGAGAATGGGGAAATGACTGATGATTATGGTGGATGCAGATATGATGATTCTTTTGGGTCTTTTAGACGGGAGAGATATGAGGTTTGTATGGTGATCACTGTGTCCTTCCGTTGACTTTGCATAAAAGATCTTGGTTGAAGCATGTCTATACTCATTTGTTTCTTTTTTTACCATTTTAAGTCTTTTCCTCTGCTTGGCTTGTCTCTATTTTTTGATCTGATTATTGCTTCTGTTTTGTCAGGGATTGTAAACCTTCAGGATCTGGAGGACTACTGTTCTAGTTTATTATAAGAAATGGAATCATCTGGTGAGCCCTTCAGATACAATATTAAAAACGAACCTTGTATTTCAAGGATACTGGATTTATTGCATCTGCTCATGTTCTGTATTGTGCTAATCATGTTTTAACACATCTCTTTAGTATAGGCCAATTTTGTGATGTTAATAAAGGAGATCATTGAAGAGGTTAAACTTTCTGTTCCTGTAAGACAGGGTCCAACTTTCTGTAACTATGACATCTATGCACAATAGTTAAGGTTTCAAATCCTCCAATTATGTAACTAATCCTTTGGAAGTCCATATTCGTGGCAGATAAATAACTGTTATGGCATACTTGTACATTTCATGAGCTTTTTTCCCATCAAATCTGGATTTTGTGTGTGTCTTTTCACTTACTGTTAATATTAGGAGATCAAAGCTATTTGAGTGAAAAAAAGCTTTCCACTTTTCCTAACCTTATTAATAGGATGTGTCACATGAGATTTGGCTGGCTTCTGAATATCCTTTGTTTTAGTGGAGTCAGGAGGTTGAAAATTTGTCAACTGTGGTGAATAATTTGCTCTGGACTCTACTTTTGGCCTTTATTTAGTTTGTAGTGTGGATTCTTCCACTCTCCCTTGTCCTCTTCTTCAAAGGGATTTTCTATATGTAGAATCTTAACCATCTTGTGTGATCTTCCTGTGGAGAACCTTTTAGAACTCTACCCAGTAACTCTTAAGTCCAAAGCTATTCAAGTAAGTTCTGTGATGTCTCCTCTCTTGTTTGAGAGTTCATGTTCTCTTCCCTCTTTTGCCAAAATAGCAAGTCTGCAGTCACTATATGTTTTGGAACAATTTGATTGCAACCTTGGGGCCCTAGCAACTGCTAGTATTTTTTCTTTTTTGATAGGTAAACAAAGGAAATACATTAAAAGTGCTTGGAAATGGCGCGCAAAGTACACATGGAGTATACAAATAGCGACCAAATACAAGCAAAAGGAAAGAGAGACCACAAACCAACGCCCAAAACAAAAGACAACACCCTAAAGCCTAGAAAAACAAGAAACCAAACTTAAATGACATTTGGGTGAGAACAACTTGAAACACCCCACTACTACCACAGTTGCTTTTCCTTGCTGGCCAGACTAACACCAAGAAGCTACGCCAACCTACCACCATCCTAAAAACGTAACCTAGAAGGTCACTTACTAACCAACTCCCACCTGCTACTCTGGGTTTTTTTTTTTTTTTTTTTAACCGCAGTAATTGACCTAGCATTCCAAATTTCTAAGCTCCTTAACCAGATAGGGTGTGGAAGAGGGTCTCCTCTTTACAATTGAAACTCTGCACTGCTTTCTGGATTCCAATTTTCTCAATAGGGCCGTGATTTCCCTCTTATTCCCATCCACTAGCAAACTCAAAAACTTGCTAAACGAGATGCATTTTTGTTAGGAGAGATCAGAGAGGCTCTCTACTTCCGACGGGTCCCTACTAGGGCTGTCAAAACTTGACGCCCCCTCCTCAATACTCACCTATGGGATCATAGTCTTGGCAACCTTGGGTTGGTTCTCTGGGGCTTCCATAACCACATCCTTACTAGATAAAACATGCAAAGGCCTGTAAACGTCTTCTAAAAGGCCCTGGTCTTGCTCCCTCCAAGAAATCAAGCTATTGGTCCTCCCCACAGAACAACCCTTGTCATTAGACAAAGAGAACATTGAGGAAAAAAACCTTCCCTCCATTAGACCATCTTGAACTGATGACTTACTAATGTAGGACAACCCTAGGATGGTTGCCTACACTTAAGGGTAGGTGGACTAGAGTTTTATTTTTAGGGTGTAAGGAGAGGAACAAGGAATAAATTTTATGGTAGAGATAATTATAAAATAAGTTACTTATAAAAAAAAAAAAAAATAGAGAGAAAGAAGAAACAATAAAGAAAATATGGAAAACCTTAGAGTCTCACTAAGGCTTTCTAGGAGTTTCACTTAGAAGAAAATCAATGGAGTCTCATTATTGAGTGTTGCAACCTTGCAATGAAAGAAAATATAATATTATTAATATCCATTAATCCCTTTGATTTACATTGATTAGCCTATTTATAGGCTTCTTAAAGAAATCCAAAGTCTACTAGGACTCTAATAACCTATTATGATTCTAATTCTAATGATAACATCCAAAGTCTACTAGGACTTTAATAACCTATCATGACTCAACTTCTAATTATATTATAACTCATCTAGCTAATCCTAATTAGACTCCAACAAATATCAATCTTAATTCAATTCTAATTAATATTAATCCTACTTAAAGTTTACTTAGGTCTTCTCTTTCCTCCTTGAATAAACTTTAAAAAGCTTTCCCCCATCACTTATCCATTGGGAATCTTGCCGCTTCCTCCATGAGAACCTTGTTAGTTAGCAAGAGATGAAGTGACGAAGATGAAGGCATCAGAACCCTTTCGCCATCACTGGGGCCATTGTTAGAAACATTGGGAGCCAAGAAATCCCTATCTTCCTTCAAAAAGCCCTCCCTAGCAACTACTAGTATGTTGAAGCAATCTTGATTCCTGAATCAATTGAAACAAGGGGAAAAAGAAAAAAACTTAATATTCTAAAATTCAGGCACAATTTATTGAAAATAGGCACAAAAATACTTGCGCAAATGTTCTAGGTTTTCTCATGTTATACTCATTTTGTGGTAGGTGATAGGGTGAAAATTCGTTTTTGGGAGGATTTATGGTGAAGGGATCAATCTTTGTTTTCATAATTTTCATGTCTTTATAGAATTGTCATAGTTGTAAATCTCATCATTTTAGGTATTCTTGGCCACTCTTCTTCGTTTTCTTGGAATTTTAATTTTTGTCGCAACCTTATGAATTCAAAGATTGAGGACCTTGAAAGACTCTTGTCATCCCTCACTTGTGTGCACTTGTCTTTATCCACCTTAGATGTGAGAACATGGTCATTGACCTTTTTAGGATTATTCTCATTCAAATCATTCTTCATGGCTTTGTTTAATACATTAAATATTGTTTTTTTTTCCTCCCTAGCCAAATTGATATGGAAATCTAAAGTCCCATTTAAGGTCAAGGTCTTTTTTTGGTTAGTGGCATGTAAGAAGGTAAATACCAACAGTATGCTATGATTGAGAAAACCTTTCAAATTTCTTAGGCCTGATTGGTGTGTTTTATGTAAGAAGTGTAGAGAGTCTATTAATGATCTCTTTCTGCATTGTCCGATGATTTTATTTTTGGGGCTTTGGCATTGTCTATTCAGTCAAGTCAAGATTGATTGGGTTCTACCCAAAAGTATATTTGCCATGATGATCATTTCATAATGGGTTTGGGGAGCTCCATTAGAGGCAAGACCTTTTAGCTAATAGCTTTGTGAAGTCCCTTTACTCTTGCCTATAAACGGGGAGATTAGACCCCTTCCTAAAAGCTGCAATTTGGAACTCTTGAGTTCTCACCTCGGGTGTGTTTCTTTACGTGGGAGACTTTGTGGGGTAAAGTTTTGACTCTAGATTGCCTCTAGAGAAGAGAGTGGTCCCTGACAAATGGATGCTTCGTTTGCCATTTTTTGGAGTCGATTGACCACATTTTGCTTCACTATAGTGTAGCAAGAGCTTTGTGGCAGCTTTTGTTCTCTCTCTTTGATGTTTCTTAGGTGTTGTCTTCTTTTGTAAGAGAGACTTTGTTGGGTTGGCGTGGGTCGTGTGTTGGAAGGAAGTGGAAACAAGTGTGGGAAGTAGTCCCTTTGTGTTGCTTTTAGATAATTTGGAAGGAGAGAAATAGAAGGTCGTTCAGGAACAAGGAGCTCCATCCTAAGGCTGAAAAACTTATTCCTTTGTAACTTGTTTACTTGTGCCAAGATGTACATAGCTGTAAGCCCTATGCCCCTTTGTGACTTTATTGATTGGTTGGGTCCTAACTAAGGGAGGGAGTAGTTTTTTGTTTCCCTTTCTGTTTTTTGGCCATCTCTTGGCGGCTATTGTATACATCCTGTGTACTTTGGTGCGCTTTCTTTTTGGCGCTTTTAATGCATTTCTTGTTTACCTATCAAAAAAAAAAAAAAAAAAAAAAAAAAGAAAAAAAAAGACCCTTTGGCTAATAGCTTGTCACACATTGCTTTGGATTGTGTGATGAGAGATAAATGCCAGACTTTTTGAGAATAAGTGGAGGACAATTGAGGGGTTTTGGGATTTACTTCACTTTTATTCCTTTTGTTGGGGCGCATGCATCGAGGCTATTAAAGACATTCCTCTTAGTGTTATCCAACTCAATTGGCTTAAGGTGTGAAAATCAAAAAGGGTTTGGACATCCTTGAGAGGAGCTTAGTTAGAAACTTAAAACTTGAGAAGATGGCATCTTTGTATATTACGTTGTAGTCTAAACCTTTTGTATAGACTCTTTGTATAGTGGAGGTGGTCAACCATATTTTGATCAGGTTTTTATGTAATCGTGAGGAGGATTCTCCATCCTTCTCATGTTTTTATTAATATAAATAATTATGTCTCTTGTTTCTGGTCCAAAAAAAAAATATTGAAAATTTTTGTTTAAGAACTGCAAACCTTTTAGTAAAGGCATAAGTAATTGTGATCCCCTTTCCTTTTTAAATAGATGGTTAGTTTACTTTTGTTTTTTTTTTCTTCCTTTTTAATTTCGTCAATGTAGTTAATTACTTTTGCTTGATAACCCTTTTGCCATTTTGTTGACATTATGTTCTCTACAATTGTGGTTTCTCCTCCCCCCCCCCCCAATAAATTGTTCTGTTATAATGCATGTTGATTAATGTTGAAAGTGCACTTAAGCAAGGGCTGTTCTTGCACACCAGTTGAGGTTTCTTGTAGATTTCATGTCTTCTGTAGGTTCATTGTAGTAGTATATTTTTTTATTGTTTATTTATTTGGCTATTGGATTGGATTTTTCTTTATTTGCTTTGCTCACCATTCATATTATATCTGCTTGCTGCAGTCGGTCGTTTAAGAGACACATCTGTAGCAGTCGTTACTCTGGATACTAGTGAAGTATATATCATTGTCAGCCTGTCTTCTAGGACTGATACTCAGGTAATTTATATTGATCCAACAACTGGAGCACTTTGCTACAGTGGGAAGCTGGGTTATGATGTATTCAGATCTGAAAAGGAGGCTTTGGATTACATCACAAATGGTTCAAGTTGGCTTTGTAAGAGTGTAACTTATGCCAGGGCAATATTGGGTTATTCAGCTGTAGGAAGCTTTGGGTTGCTTCTGGTTGCCACAAAGTTGACTGCCAGCATTCCAAATTTGCCTGGTGGAGGGTGTGTATATACGGTGACTGAGAGCCAGTGGGTCAAAGTTTCACTTCAAAATCCTCAACCCCAGGGTAAAGGAGAAGCAAAGAATATTCAAGAATTGACAGAGCTTGATATTGATGGAAAGCACTACTTCTGTGAAACGAGGGACATTACTCGTCCCTTTCCAAGCCATATGCCCTTGCACAAGCCTGATGATGAATTTGTTTGGAATAGATGGTTCTCAATGCCATTCAAAAAAATTGGCCTGCCTCAGCACTGTGTCATCCTTCTGCAGGTTTGTCTTCCTATATGATATCTCAATTTTGATGCTAATCTGATTTTTGACATCATTTTTCGTAATATTTTGATTATCTGTTGGAAAATATAAGCACTCTTCATGTGGTGAGTGCCCTAGTCAGTGCATGACTAATTTAGTTGGACTACACACAATTGCTCCAGGGTAAGTTGGGTCAGATGCGAATTCGAGGGTTTATTCATGATTACAGATGCAATGCCATTTAAGTTTTCTCCAAGGCAAGTGGCTTTGGGTTAGCTATCTAAACAGAGGTATTGAAACCATTGGAAGGTATGAAGATGATGAGGGAGTTTGGGGCTGCCTCCAATCTTATGGTGGAGGGAACGGAGGAATATTTGTTGGGTGGCAAATGGGCAAAGAGGACCATTGAGATATAACTATAACCAATAGATGTGGGGGAATTTTGGATGTTGCTTGAGTTCTAGGATTTTGGCTCATTTGTAAGTCTAGATTGGCAGCTTAGGAAGACAATAAAGCTGGCTAGGAGACAAGTCATCCCTCTTTTGGACTTTGGTGGGGGTCAACTCGCTCACCTGGTTTTGGGTTTGGGACACATGGGTGATTTTTGTAGCGAGCTATGTTTTTTCTCTAATTTTCTTATGTCATACATGGACTTTTTTTTTTTTTTTTTCTTTTATGAAGGTATTCTCATCCTTTTTAATCCTTATATTTCTTGAATTTACATGTA
This sequence comes from Vitis rotundifolia, assembly GCA_030254885.1. Classification (NCBI taxonomy): domain Eukaryota; kingdom Viridiplantae; phylum Streptophyta; class Magnoliopsida; order Vitales; family Vitaceae; genus Vitis; species Vitis rotundifolia. The sequence goes on from CM058155.1 coordinate 21,903,680, forward strand.
TAGTTTCTTATTGAAAGAACTTGTTGATAATATTCACTTACTTGATATTAATATACAGGGATTCACAGAATGCCGAAGTTTTGGAAGCTCAGGTCAGCAAGAAGGAATGGTTGCTCTCACTGCTCGTCGTAGTAGGCTGCATCCTGGTACTCGATACTTGGCTAGGGGGTTAAATTTGTGTTTTAGCACAGGTAAGGTAGCTGTGTAACCGCTTTCAAGGTTAAATTGCATTATAGTTTGTTCTTGCTTGGAACTTTCTAAATCATAGCTGAGTTGGATAATGGGGCTGGACAAGTTTTGGATTCTACCTGCTGATCCTTCTTATTAGAGAGAGAGATAGAGAGAGAGAGAGAGAGAGAGAGAGAGAGATAATCATTGTAGATTCTGGTGATGCATACTCCTGCTCTTGCCCAGGTTAATATGATGACTTGCAACTGGGAATTGTTGAAGCAAAGATGCTTAATATGTCAGGAAAATGCATCAGGATCAAAATGGATTTTTTTTTTCTCAGAACAAGATAATTCATTGCATTGAACTTGGCGGAAGTATAATGAATATAATGAAGGATGAGAACCTTTGAAGATTTTCAAAAAACTTATCAAAAAGAAAGATTATGCCTATATGCAAAACAAAATGCATATCTTATAAAGGAGACCAAAGCAATGTACAATTCAAGAGCTCTACACATCTCCAGGGTGTAAAAAGTTCCTAACAAAGGATATCAAGATGAAATGTGACAAAGAAAAAGGGATGGCATTTTTATTTTTCAATTTGCATTCAACTAATTTACTTTCCCAATTGAACTCTCCAGTACTAAGTCGTCCAAATATATCTATAAGAGTAACTTTTAAGCTAGGCTGTCTTTTCATGTGCTGAAGTTGTGGTATGTTTTTTTATATCTACTTAGGTGGAATCATAGTTGTTTTGTATTTTGTCATGTATGTACAAATATGTGGTTTCTATGTACAGATTCCAATTTTATCCATTTCCCTTTTCAATTCTATATAACTGACATATTCTTTATCTTAGTGCTTGCCACAAATTTTAGCTGCCTGTTCTTGGAAATGAATTTATGAAGGATGTGATTTTCCAGGAAATGAAGTGGAGTGTGAACAACTTGTATGGGTTCCAAAGAGGGCTGGCCAAAGTGTTCCTTTCAACACATATATTTGGCGGCGGGGCACTATTCCAATCTGGTGGGGTGCAGAATTAAAGATCACAGCTGCAGAAGCAGAAATATATGTTGCAGATCGTGATCCTTACAAAGGAAGTGCACAGTACTATCAAAGGTTAAGTAAGAGATATGATTCTCGCAACTTAGATGCAACTGTTGGCTCAAATCAGAAGAAAAATGCTTTCGTCCCTATTGTATGCATCAATTTGCTAAGGAATGGAGAAGGAAAATCAGAATCCATTCTAGTTCAGCATTTTGAGGAATCTTTGAACTATATTAGATCAACTGGTAAACTTCCATATACAAGAATTCATTTGATAAACTATGACTGGCATGCCAGTATAAAATTCAAAGGTGAACAGCAAACAATTGAAGGACTGTGGAAACTTCTAAAAGCACCCACAGTATCTATAGGCATCTCTGAAGGAGATTACCTGCCTTCACGGCAGCGAATTAAGGACTGCAGAGGTGAAATTGTTTATAATGATGACTTTGAAGGGGCCTTTTGCTTAAGATCACATCAAAATGGAGTGCTACGGTTTAATTGCGCAGACTCTTTGGATAGAACCAATGCTGCTAGTTTCTTTGGTGCCCTCCAAGTTTTTGCAGAGCAGTGTAGACGACTGGGGATATCACTTGACACTGACTTTGTCTACGGTTATCAGTCTTATAATAATCAGGGTGGGTATACTGCCCCTTTACCCCAAGGCTGGGAGAAAAGGTCTGATGCAGTGACAGGAAAAACATATTATATTGATCATAACACTAGGACCACAACTTGGACACATCCATGTCCGGATAAACCTTGGAAGAGATTTGATATGACATTTGAGGAGTTCAAGAGGTCAACAATTTTATCGCCAGTATCTCAACTAGCTGATATTTTCCTACTTGCTGGGGATATTCATGCAACACTTTATACGGGTTCTAAAGCAATGCACAGCCAAATCCTTAGCATATTTAATGAAGAAGCTGGAAAATTTAAACAGTTCTCTGCAGCACAGAATATAAAGATCACTTTGCAGAGAAGATATAAAAATGCAGTTGTAGATAGCTCACGTCAAAAGCAGCTGGAGATGTTTCTTGGACTTAGGCTTTTCAAGCATCTTCCATCAGTCCCTGTTCAGCCTTTACATGTATGTTATTTTGTGGGTTTTGTCTATTAATATAATGATAAATCCATTTGTTGCTTTATGCTTCCTTTTGCATTTGGTGCATCTAGAACTTGTCACTTCCATAACAACTGTTTTACTTATTTGAGCTGGATTTTGGCTTGGTTTGAGGCTGCTTCTGGGTTAAGGATCAATCTGGCCAAAAGTGAACTAATTCCAATTGGAGAGGTGGTTGAATTTGAGGATATGGCAGTGGAGCTAGGGTGTAGGGTGGGGTCTTTGCCCACTGTTTATCTGGGCCTGCCTTAGGAGCCTATCACAAGACTCCTTCTATTTGGGATGGGGTGGAAGAGAGAATGAGGAGAAGACTAGCCCTGTGGAAAAGACAATATATCTCCAAAGGTGGGAGAATCACCCTTATCAAGAGCACGCTGGCCAGCATGCCAATTTACCAGCTTTCCCTTTTTCGAATGCCTAAAATTGTTGCTAAAAGGCTGGAAAAATTACAAAGAGACTTCCTTTGGGGTGGGGGAAGTTTGGAAAGGAAAGTCCACTTAATCAATTGGGAGGTTGTGTGCACCCAAAAGGAAAAGGGTAGTCTAGGCTTAAGGAAGTTTACCTTTCTGAACAAGGCTTTGTTGGGGAAATGGGTTTGGAGATTTGCCATTGAAAAAGATAATCTTTGGAAGAAGGTGCTGGTAGTGAAGTATGGCCAAGAGGGCCTTGGGTGGAGGACTAATGAGGTGCGTGGGTCGTATGGGGTGGGGGTTTGGAAGGAGATTCTGAAGGAGGCTTGCTGGTGTTGGGATAAGTTTCAGTTTAAAGTTGGTAAAGGGACTAAAATTAAGTTTTGGACAGATCATTGGTGTGGTAATGCAGGGCTGTCCCAAATCTTCCCCCAATTATTTTCTTTGGCGGACCAGAAGAATGCAACAATTAATGAAGTGTGGGACTCTAGTTTTGGTGAAGGAGGTTGAAATCTTAGATTTTCTAGAGACTTCAATGATTGGGAGTTGGATTTGATAGAAGAGTTGCTGAATTTGTTGAGGGACTACAGAATTTCTTCAGAGGAGGATTCAGTTTGTTGGAAAGGTGGGGGAAGTGGTATTTTTGGGGTTAAAGACGCTCACTTGCTGCTGGTCGCTCCCACTGATTTCGCTTTCCCGAAGAAGAACATCTGGGTGGACAAGGTTCCAACCAAGGCTGCTTTTTTTGCTTGGGAAGCTATTTGGGGGAAGATTCTCACCTAGGATAGGCTTAAAAAAAGGGGATGGCAGCTTCCCAATCGGTACTTTTTGTGTGGCTATGAAGAAGAAACTGTAAATCATATTCTTTACACTATATAGTGGTTAGGGTTCTCTGGGAGATCATTCTAGCCTTGTTTGGGGTTCCGTGGGTGTTCCCAGAGACTGTTAAAGAGGTGTTACTCAGTTGGAAATGCCCTTTTGTGGGAAAGAAAAGGAAAAAAATTTGGAATTCCATACCGTCGTGTATTTTTTGGACAGTTTGGAAAGAAAGGAATAGGTTAACTTTTAGAGAGGGGTCCTTAGCTATACAGAAGTTCAAAAATTCTTTTGTTTGCACTCTTTGGAGTTGGGCTCGGGTGTACATTGGTGAGGAGTCCTTATCTCTTTTAGGCTTTTTGGAGTGGCTAGCGTCCACTTAAGGGCTGGTGAGGGTGTTTGTTTTTTTGTTTCCTTTGTATTTGGCTATTGTGTATACTCCCTGTATGCCTTGTGGCTTTTTGCCTTATTAATCTAATGCTTGCCTATTTATCAAAAAAAAAAACAACTGTTTTACTTGGTTCTTGTCTTTTTTTGTTAGTTTCTTTTTGTTTTTCCTTTTAAAATGCTTTTACCAGCCATTTTCTGATAAGTCATTTTTTTTTTCATTTGGTTTTTCTTCTCTATGTTTGATATGTCTTTTTAGCTCTAGTACACCTTAGTGATGGGAGCTCAGTTGCTATCAATAGGTTTTTGTACTCTGCTGGCTGGATTATAGCTTAGTGGTAGTGCTCTTTGGCAATGAACTAGATGTTTTGAATTTGTCATCTCAGTAGAGGGGTGGGCCCATATTCCCAGGTTTGCCTTGCTGGCAATTGGGATAAAAACCTGATCCAATCAGTCCATCGCTACTTGTGAAATCAATCCATTCTTGTCCATGTGTTACAAAGATTTTCATAGTGCAAGATAGACACAAGTTGGTGAATACTTATTCCAACACAAAGTTTAGTGATTTCTGCACATGCAATTGTTCTTAACTTGGCACAAGAGGCTGATCTATTAAGAATTTGTCCAAATAGGGTCCAATATGGTGATGTGATGGCTTTTTGGAAAGAGTTGGATCCATTTATGATTTTTTTGGATATCCAATCTGATAGTTCTATTTTATGTGATCTTATACAAGTATATAGCTTTTGACACCATATGGTATTTAATTTAGGGTAAATTAAGAGACCTGTCTGAGGTTTCTGCCAAAAGCAGAGACCTCCCCCAATATTTTCTGTATATCACTGGCATCACCTGTGAGTTTTCCCCCCCGTAATCTTGTTTTTCAAAATGTGAAAAATACTCCAATCAAGTTTAAAACCAAACACCCTGTTGAAATGTATTTGAGTTGCCAAAACATCCTTAGGAGAGTGTTCTTCTATGATGGATTGTGGGTTTGTTGACAGAGGTGAATTTTAAAGATGTAATTGGGAGGAAAATGGAGGTGGTGGGTGGATTTGAAGTGATGGAGAAGATGATGGTCATGATATGATAGTGATGCGTTTAGGTTCTAGCAGTTTAGCAATCTGATGGTTGCCATAGGGTGGTTATGTCTGTTTCAATTGGTGGGGTTTACAAGAAACAAGATGGAGAAAGACGTGATGGCTATGCCATGGTGGGTTCTGATTTGTTGATGCCAGCAAGTATTTGGTGGTGGTCTGCTTCCTGCCAAATTAAAAGGCGTGTTCCCCATCTCTGCACTGGGTTGACTCCTCCCTCTTCTCTTTTCTGTTTTTCTTTTCAATTTGCTCCCTATCTCTCTAACTGGTTTGGTTGAACTGTGTTGAGCTTGTATCATCCCTATTCTTCTAACTGGGAGGAGGATCATGGGGGAAGGGGGAAAGTGTTGGTTCGCAGTGGAATCTAAGACCTTCGAAATCTCCATTGAAGAGGTACAAGGTAAGAAGAGAGGAATTATTGTGGAAAGGAGAAAAGGATTCTCCTCTTGGATAAGATTTGGAGCAAAAAGCTTAAGCTGTCTATTGGAAGGTGTTGAAGCCTGGTGTAGAGGAGAGTCTAACTCGAGGGGTTTGAAAGTTTGGGAAGAAGGAGGAAGAAAGTTTAGACTGGAGTGTCGGTCTAATGATGCTGGTAGGTTTCTTCTTTGCTCGATAAGAGATGTGGAAGCTAAGAAGTATTGTCTGGTGTTTCCGGAAGGAAGAGGCTTAGTAGGGGGGTGGATGTTGCTGTCTCAGAAGTTGAGGGCTGTTGGGGTATCCACTCCAGCTTTGAACAAGGGTGATATGGAAGCTCCCGTTTCGGATGAGGATGGAGGTAGTATCAAAGGTAATGAGAAAGGAAAAGGTTCGTATGCAGAAATTGCGAGAGTAAAAACAGGGGAACCAAGGGATTCCTTATGGGTGCATATTGGAGACCACGATTTGGGTTGTAGGGAAAAACAGCTAAATTGTTGTTTGGTTGGCTGTTTTGGGAACAGTGTTGAGTCTGTTCCTCCTTTGTTCGCCCTAAAGGTATGGGCGCTTGAAAGATGGTCTCTCAAAGGAGGTTTAAAAATTTCCAGGTTGGGTGGGGCCTTTGTGTTGTTCGAATTTGAAATTAAATATGAAGCAAATTCGGTGCTTTTAAGGGGTAGCAGACGCTTTAAGGAGAGAGAGTTTCTCCTGCAAAAATGGGGACCTGAAGTGGGGTGTTTTTGGAGTGGAAGCCATGCCAAGGAAATTTGGGTGAAGGTGGTTGGACTGCCACTTCACCTTTGGAGTAGAGATGTGTTTAGGAAAATTGGAGAGAGCTGTGGGGGTTTCATAGTTGTTGACGAGGAAACAACTTTTTTCTCACAGTTACAATGGGCTAGAATTTTGGTGAAAGCATCTGGGAAAAATTTGCCAGGTACTCTGCAGGTTGTGGCTGGGAATTTCTGTTGGGCGGTTAGTCTGTGGTGGGAAACCCCGCCGTGGGTTTCTCAGGTAGTGCCGAGGACTGCCTGGCACAAGAAAGAGGGGCTGAAGGACAGGGATGAAGGGGGTGGTGGCACACGCGCCTGTGGTGGTGAGCGGGATTTTCAAATTGGTGATCAGTCCTGTGAGTCAGAAGTGCAGGTTGAGTGTGGTAGAAGTCATAGTGCTGCGGCGGCTGCAGGGGGTAGGCAGGCTTTAGCTGATGGACTGGTCTCATCTGGGAGCGGGCTTTGGCCCAGAACAGCTGGTTGGGAGGTCCTTAATGAAAAAGGCCACATGGACTCAAGCGGTGCAGGTAAACGGGCCAAAGGCCCAACTCCCGTTTGTCCAGCGGAGGTGGGCCTGGGTGAAAGTCTTGGGGGGGCTTATGGGCCCAATTATAAAAAAAACTTAACAAGCCAAAGGGGGAAGCTTTTAGTTGCTGCTAGGGCTTGTTCTGAGACCGGGGGGGGGGGGGGGGGGGGGGGGACGCGGGGATGGAGCAGGCGCTGCTTGCCGTCAAAGGTGCCGATGCCGAGACGGTGTGTCTGGGACGTCTGAAGCTAACCGACGCGGCGCTGGAAGAGGAAGCTTCCAGGTATCCCATCGATCCCAAATTCTCTTTTTTTCTTTGGGGCGGCGGGATTCTTCTTCTACTTCTCTTTCTATGGGGGCCGTTGGTGCGTTGATGGTGTCGGAAAGGGTTTCACGTGGTGCGGAAGGGCCTGAGGAAGGGACGATCGACCGGATTCCGCTGAGAGTAGTGCGGAACGATGAGATATTGGATGTAAGTGGCTGGAAAGAGCCTTTTAGGGGTTCGAGAGACAGTGATGGTGAGATGGAACTAGCTTTGGTCCCCGTCGGACTGGATGATGAAAGGCCACTGGAGGAAAAGAGTGAGCTGTACGGGGGTGAAGAGGGGCAGTATGAAGAGTGGAGCTCCAGCTGTCTCGCAAAGTTCAGTAGGTGCCTCGGAATGCCGACGGAAGGGTATGAAGAGGAAATTTTGAAACTTTTGAGGAGAATGAAGGGAAGGATTGTTCATAAGAGGAAGGACGGGGCAACTGGGAAGACATTGTTGAAATCCTCAAAATCCAGCAGGGAACTCAAGAAGCTGGAATGGACAGTAAGATATAAAAAAGCTAAATTGGGTAAAAATGTGGATAGTTTTGGAGGGGCCTCTGGATTGGGTTCCAAATGAAGATAAGAATTTTATCTTGGAACATTAGAGGGGCTAATGACAGAGATAAAAGAAAGGTTATTAAGTCAGTCATAAAAGCCCAAAGAGCGGATGTGGTCTGTCTACAGGAAACTAAAATTGAAGAAATGACTATAGGGCTTGTTCGGAGTCTAGGGGTGGGAAGACTTCTAGACTGGAGAGCAGTTAATTCTAGGGGTGCGGCTGGAGGCATTCTGGTGTTTTGGGATAATAGAATGGTTGAGTTGGTTGATTTGGAAGAAGGGGAATTCTCAATTTCGTGCCGGTTCAAAAATTGTGGGGACGGTTCGAAGTGGGTGTTCACTGGTGTGTATGGACCAGTGTGCAGCAGGGAGAGAGAGGGGTTCTGGGAGGAGCTTGGAGCAATAAAAGGTTTATGGGGTGACCCATGGTGTGTGGGAGGGGACTTCAATATGGTAAGATCTCCAGAGGAGCGAAGTAGGGGAGGGGGGCTGACTGCCTCAATGAGGAGATTTTCTGAAGTTGTTGAGGACTTAGAGCTGAGGGATATCCCTCTGAAGGGGGGTCCTTTTACCTGGAGAGGTGGGGTAAATAACCAGTCTCACTCTAGACTGGACCGTTTTTTAGTGACAGACAACTGGGATTGTCTTTTCAATGGGGCCGTGCAGGGAGTCCTTCCTAGACCCATCTCTGATCACTGTCCACTGCTTCTAGAAGGCGGAGGTCTGATTAGGGGACCTATTCCTTTTAGATTTGAGAACATGTGGTTGGAGGAGGAGGGTTTCAAAGACAAGATGAAGATGTGGTGGGGGAATTTAAAGTTTACTGGGACCTCCAGCTTTATTTTAGACTCAAAATTGAGAGCCTTAAAAGATATTCTGAAGAACTGGAATAAAGAAGTGTTTGTCTCATTGAGAATAAAAAGGGTGAAGCTCTCAATCAGATTGTGTACTGGGATGAAAAGGAGAAAAGCTCATCTCTAAGTCTGGAAGAGTGTGAAGCAAGAAAAGAGGCGAGAGAGTCTTATAAGTCCTGGGTGTTGAAGGAAGAAATTTCTTGGAGGCAGAAGTCTAGGGAATTATGGTTGAAGGAGGGGGACAATAATACCAGATTTTTCCATAGGATGGCGAATGCTCACAGTAGAAGGAACTGGCTGTCCAAATTGAAAGTAGATGGCTGTTGGCATTCGGAGGAGATTAATTTAAAAAACAGTGTGGTGGGGGCATTTCAAAAGCTTTACTCAGAAGAAGAGGGGTGGCTTCCAAGTATCGAAGGGCTGTCTTTGTTGAGTTTAAACAGAAGTGAAGCTGAGATGTTGGAGATTCCTTTTACGGAAGAAGAAGTCTTTGCAGCTCTATCAGATTTAGGCAAGGATAAAGCCCCTGGACCGGATGGTTTCACCATGGCTTTTTGGTCTTTTTGTTAGGATGTGGTGAAGGATGAGCTTATGGGTTTTTTTAGTGATTTCCATGAGAGAGGCAGATTTGTAAAATCTTTGAATGCAACCTTCTTAGTTTTAGTCCCCAAGAAAGGGGGCGCAGATGATTTGAAAGATTTCAGGCCAATTAGCCTTGTGGGAAGCCTCTACAAGTTGTTGGCCAAGGTGTTGGCAAATAGAATTAAGAAGGTTATGGGAAAAGTGATTTCGGAGTCCCAAAATGCCTTTGTGGAGGGTAGGCAAATTTTAGATGCAGTTTTGATCGCAAATGAGGCAGTGGATTCAAGGTTGAAAAGCAATCAAGGGGGTGTGCTGTGTAAGTTGGATATAGAGAAGGCTTATGATCATGTAAGCTGGAAGTTCTTGTTGGCAGTACTTAAAAAAATGGGCTTTGGGGAGAGATGGTTAAAGTGGATAGAATGGTGCATTTCTACTGTGAAATTCTCTGTTCTAATAAATGGAAGTCCTTCCGGTTTTTTCCAAAGCTCGAGGGGATTGAGACAAGGAGACCCCCTATCCCCTTATTTGTTTGTAATAGCCATGGAGGTGTTTAGTTGTTTGTTAAGAAGGGCTATTGATGGGGGTTTCTTTTCTGGATGGATGGCGAGAGGTAGGAGTGGTGAGGGGGTTATGATATCACACTTGTTATTCGCGGATGATACATTGGTGTTCTGTGAGGAGTCCCAGGACCAAATGACTTATTTAAGTTGGCTACTCATGTGGTTTGAGGCGGTGTCAGGGTTGAAAATAAATTTGGAGAAAAGCGAGTTGATCCCGGTGGGAAGGGTGCCTAATATAGAAGATTTGGCTTTGGAGTTGGGCTGTAGAGTGGGTGGTCTTCCTTCTTGTTATTTGGGTCTTCCTTTGGGGGCCTCCTTTAAATCAGAGGCGGTTTGGTATGTTGTTGAAGAGCGGTTTAGAAAGAGAATGGCAATGTGGAAGAGACAGTACATTTCTAAAGGAGGGAGACTTACTTTAATTCGAAGCACTCTCTCAAGCATGCCGATATATTTCATGTCTCTTTTTTATTTGCCCAGAAAAGTTAGGTTAAGATTGGAGAAGATTCAGAGGGATTTTCTGTGGGGAGGGGGAGCTATTGTGCCGAGGCCACACCTTGTTAGATGGAATCTGGTTTGCATGGAAAAAAGGAAAGGTGGGTTGGGAGTGAGAAATTTAGCTTTGATGAACAGAGCTCTATTAAGTAAATGGAATTGACGCTTTGCCAATGATAGAGAGGCTTTTTGGAAGAAAGTTATCAGTCAGAAATATGGTGTGGAGGAGGGGGATTGGTGCACGCGGGCAATTAGTGAGAGGTATGGTGTTGGGCTTTGGAAAGCAATCAGAAATGAGTGGTTGTTTTTGAAGAGTAGACTAGCCTACCAAGTGGGTAATGGGCGGAGGGTGAAATTTTGGAAGGATAAATGGTGTAGTGATGAGCCCCTTTGTGAGTCATTCCCCTCCTTATATTCTATATCCCTGACTAAAGATGCTTGGGTGTCGGAGGTTTGGAACTCAGAAAGTGACGGGGAGGGTTGGACCCCTCTTTTTTCAAGGGCGTTCAATGATTGGGAGATTGCAATGTTGGAGCGTTTTATGCTAAAGATCCAAGCTATCAGGGTGCAGAGGGAGGAGGATGATAGAGTGGTTTGGACAGCTTCAAAGAGTGGTGATTTTTCGGTTAAGTCGTTGTATTCTATCTTGGAGCCTGGAGAAGCTCATCTGTTCCCCTGTAATGGTATTTGGAGAGTGAAGGCACCTCCTAAGGTAGCCTTCTTTGCTTGGGAAGCTGCTTGGGGTAAAATCCTAACTTTGGAGCAAGTTCAGAGGAGGGGGTACTCTATGGCAAATAGGTGTTTTCTATGTCTCTCTGAATTAGAGACGGTAGATCACCTTTTACTTCATTGTGTAAAGACACGGGTTTTGTGGAACATAGTTTTCTCCCTATTTGGTGTAGCTTGGGTTCTTTCGTGTACAGTAAAGGAAACTCTACTTGGGTGGCATGGAACTTTTGTGGGGAAGACTCGGAAAAAGGCTTGGAAAATGGCCCCCTTGTGTATTTTTTGGTCAGTCTGGAAGGAAAGGAACTTGTTAGCTTTTGGGAATGAGGAGCTTTCGCTTCAGAGATTGAAATATTCTTTTGTATGTAATCTCTGGTCTTGGGTTAGGGCGTCTATAGTTTTGTGCCCTTCTTCTCTTGTTAGTTTTTTAGATTAGTTAGGCTCTAAGTAAAGGTTTTGAGCCTTTGGGTTTCTTTTGTGTATACTCCCTGTATACGTTGAGGGCACTATTTTCGGTGTTTCCTCTTTTCTTGGAATACATATCTTTTTACTTATAAAAAAAAAAAATCCTTTTTCTCTCTGTCAAACTCTTTCACCATGGTTCACAGTTTTTCACCATTTTTTGGGTTTGCTTTCTCATGCTGTTTTCTCTTTCCCAAACTATCTCTACTGGGTATGATGGTTCCCTCTTTTCTGGTGTGCTTTCTCTTCTTGTTTTCTCCCTCTCAAACCGTCTCTGCTATATATGTTCTCTCCCCATTTTCTATTAAGACTATTTGGTCTTATTGTCAGATTTAGGCTGTGGTCTTTGGGGTGTATCTCTCTTAGGATTATGAGTGAAAGAGTTCTATATATTTGTCACCCAGGCTGATTAGTCCTTGAAGGCTTTGGGTTTGACACCCTGCAGGAGAGCTGTGTGTCGCATCAAGTTCTTGATGCTCATTTTCTTTTCATTGTGGTGACAACTATTTGGGTATGAAAGTAGGGGAAACTGTTGTTGGGGAGAGAGAGAGAGAGAGAAACAGTAGGTACTGCAGAAGAAAGAGAGTGGATGGAGAAGAGAGAAAGGCTATCTAGAGAGAGAGAGAAACAGAGACGGTGTGTAGAAGAGAGAAAAGCTACCTAGAAAGAGAGGGCAAGAAGAGTATTAATTGAGGGTCGTCTTTATTAAAGTTAGATTATGACATTTGCAATTTCCATCTATTTTTTTAGTAGCTGACAGGCTAGGTTAAAGATGAGCCATATCCTTTGTTGAAATCTTTTTTTGAAGGATCCCTTATCCTTCTTTACAGATCTCTCTCATATACAAAACTATTTTATTTTATTTTTGATAAGAAACAATGATTTCATTATGATGAAATATTAAGTACAAAGGAGGATGAGGAATCCTTCCATGAAGTACTTAATTCTCTATACAAAGAAGGATAAAAAGGACAAATGAGTGGATATTGGTCCAAAAAAGTCAAATCTAACTATAATTCATGACAATATGAAGTCTCCTACAAAAGAATCTAACTCCATGTTTCGATAACACATCTATCACACCATTGCTTAAGCAAAGAGTCTAAGAGAAGTAACATCCTCACATTAAAGAAATGTCAATAATTGGGTGCAACCATCCGTCAAACTTTCATAGTCCTTTTTCTTTCTTAGTTGGCCCATTATATGACAAGCAAAATCGCCTTTACTAGGAAATTGGAAAAACCTAAAGCTTTCGCTAGTAACATTCCTTCTAAAGGGGTTAGAATTTCCTACCTTAATGGTTAAACCCTAGCTTGCAAGTTTAGAGAATGCTCTTAACACCCTGCCAAAATGATCTCTAATCAACCCTGAACCCTCTAATCCATAATTGCCTGGGGTTACCCAAAGAACATCCATCAAAATTTAGCTTGACAAAACCTATTGATGGGTAGGTATTAACTAGGTGATTCCTTAGTCAATCTCATGGTTCTGCAAACTAGGTTTTAATTTAGTAAAATAAGGCTCAAAGGGATGCCTACAAAAGCTTCACTAATAGAAGCCCATAGTGAAGAAGAGAAATAAAACCAAGTTTGAAGTTACTTCTAAAGTCCTCTACCTATTCTCAAAAATCCGTTCCTTTCCCACCAAATGGTCCAAATCAAAGTGAAGTTGACAATACGCTAAAGAGTCCTACTTTGAGGAAATCCCTTAAAACTCTAAATGATATAATGAGCATCTCCTTCACATTTCTAGGTAGAACTCAATCAATTCCCATAAGTCAAAACAATCTACACCATAATGTTAATGCCATAGGGCAATGTAAAGAAAACATAATCTCTAAACTCCCCACTTCACTTGCATATAACACACCATTTTGGGCTAAGCACTTTGTATGATCTTTTCCATTAGAGCAAGCCATTAGTATCGATTTTTTTATTTGCCACAATTCATGCAAAGGCTTTCACTTTTGGTGGAGCTTTGGATTTCAAAATAAAATTTGCAGGAATAAAAGTGATTGAATTTGTCAAAGCCAAGATAACATTAAAAAAGGAACAAATTAAGAATAAGCTTAAGGATGTCAATGACCAAACTCTCGTGTTAGGAAAAGTGGGTGACAAATAGGCTTGTGCTAACATAGACATTAGATTAGCTAGCTCCTTAATGCTTTAAGAGGTTATGATGAAAATTGAAGTTCCAAGATATAGAGGGGGAGAAGGAAACTAGCATCGAGGAAATAACAAATTTTCTCAACCTCATTACTCTCTAGACATTTGGGAATTGCTCACTGAGTGATTTATCACCTAACCAAAGATCTTTTGAAAAGCGGATTTTTGTATCATCTACCATAGAATAACAAGTGCAATGAAAGAAGTCTAAAAATATTTATGCAATAGCCTTTCAAGAGCATTTTTGTGACCGCCTGACAATACAATTGACATTCCACCCATTAGAGTTTGACCCATAAATACTCAACATGACCTGGTTCCATAAAGCGTCATTGTCCCTAGGGAACCTCCACAACCACTGCCCTTTGAAGGGCTCTATCCCTTAAAGATATCTTCCTAATGCATAACCCCCCTTCTCTCTTGGGCTTACACACCTAGTTCCAACCCACAAGGTGATCTCTTTTCCCTTACTCAAGCCCTGACCAGATAAAATCTTTTTGCAATCTTTCAATTATGGAGGCTACCATGATTCGGGCTTTGAACATAGGTAGAAAGTATAAGGAGAGGAGGGACAGACATTACTACACGAGTGATTTTACCTCCTAAGGACAAGTAAGCTTTCTTCCAACCATCCAATCGGCGAGAGATCCTCTCTACAATTAGGTCCCAAAAAGATATTGCTATGGAATTCCCTCCTAAAGGGAGACCTAAGCAAAGAGAGGGGCTAATCTGACATCCTGTAAACTAAAAAGGTAATCTACTCGCATACTCAAGTCTAACTAATATTGATACTTGAAGAATTTCTGAATTCCTTTATTGATAATTTTCGGTACACACCATACACATATATATACACAAACGACTGAATAAGAAATTATCAATCTAGCTTGATTCTCTCCTAAAATTAGGAAACTGAATCCTAAGGAAATATCCTAAATGATCTCTCCTTTTTTATTCCTAAAATACTTTCCTAAATTAAAGAAAACCTAACTTTGAATGCCAGATTTCAACACTCCCCTTCAAGCTGGAGAATATATATCATATAATCCCAGCTTGCAAGTTAAGTCTTCGAAGTTAGGCCTAGGTAAAGCTTTGGTGAGGATGTCTGCGGTTTGGTGCTTGGTAGGAACGTAGTTCAATTTAACCATCTCACTAGTCACCTTCTCTGTGATGAAGTGTCTGTCAATCTCAACGTGTTTGGTCCTGTCATGATGCACGGGGTTCTTTGCTATGCTTATAGCTGCCTGATTATCACACATTATCAGAATCGGAGATGAACTCGTTTGTCCCAATTCATTAAGAACCCTTTTTATCCAAATCCCTTCACAGATTCCCTGTGCTAGTGCTCTGTACTCAGCTTCTGCACTACTTCTGGCTACAACTGATTGCTTCTTACTCCTCCAGGTAACAAGATTTCCCCAGACAAAAGAACAGTATCCAGAAGTGGACCGCCTGTCAATGATGTTTCCTGCCCAATCTGCATCTGAGTATACTTCAGTGTCACGATTCTCTGTCTTTCTGAAGAATAGACCTTTCCCTGGTGTCATTTTTAAATATCTAAGAATCCTGTGGACTGCTTCCATGTGTTCCTCAGTGGGGCTATGCATGAATTGACTTACAGCACTCACTGCAAAGCCAATATTTGGCCGAGTGTGTGAGAGATAAATCAAGCGCCCGACGAGTCGCTGATATCTCCCCCTGTCTACCGGTGTACTCTCTTTCTCGATACCAAGTTTCTTCTGACTATCCATAGGAGTATCAATTGGTTTGCATCCAAGCATACCGGTCTCCTTAAGAAGATCGAGTATGTATTTTCTTTGAGAGACTACAATTCCCTTCCTTGATCTAGCCACTTCCATACCAAGGAAATATTTCAAATTTCCAAGGTCTTTAACTTCAAACTCTTCTGACAAATACTTCTTCAAATTCTGTAATTCCTCCATATCATTCCCAGATAGAATAATATCATCGACATAGACTATCAATATGGTCATTTTCCCGGCATGAGACTTCTTGACAAATAGAGTATGATCAGCCTGACCTTGTTTGTAACCCAGCTTCAAGACTGCCTTTGTGAATCTATCAAACCAGGCTCGGGGAGATTGTTTAAGGCCGTACAAGGATTTTTGGAGTTTGCAAACCTGATTCTTTGCCATACTTCCTTCGAAACCAGGTGGTATTTCCATGTAGACTTCCTCTTCTAGGTCACCATTTAGAAACGCATTTCTTATGTCCAGTTGTTGCAAGCACCAATCTTGATTGACAGCCAATGAGAGAAGAATCCTGATAGTGTTCATTTTTGCAACAGGAGCAAAAGTCTCCTGATAGTCTATCCCATAGGATTGTGTAAACCCTCTAGCTACCAAACGAGCCTTGAATCTCTCGACTGATCCATCTGCTTTGTATTTTATGGTGAAAATCCACTTACACCCCACAGGCCTCTTCCCAACCGGCAAATCTGTGATAGTCCATGTCCCATTCTTCTCAAGTGCATCAATCTCATCTTGTACTGCCTTCTTCCATTTTGAAATTTTGAATGCCTCTTGTATTGTGTTGGGAACCTGAGTATCATCAAGAGAAGTAGCAAATGCTCTGTAAGATGGTGATAGCCCTTCATACGTAACATAATTCCCAATTGGATGATCTGTACATCTCCTAACACCCTTCCTCAATGCAATCGACAGAGTAGAATCATCAATGCTGGGAATTAACACCTCTCCAGTCCTATCCTCACCTATGTTCTCTTCAGGTAGACCTGAAATGGAGTCAATATATTGGCCACATGTTGGCTGTGATCCGTGCTCTAATTCCTGTTTTTTCCTCCTCTTGATGTAAACTTGTAAGTTCTCATTAGCAAGTTGTGGGGCTATAGGTTGAATAGGCATGGGAGACTGGATGGTCACGGGAGAAGGAACATTTGTGGGCTGGGCTGGCTGGACTGATGACGGCATGGGTGTGGACAACTCAGTGGGCGTGGGTTGGGAAGGATTTGGTGACTCTAAGTGAGAAAAAGGTACAGCCTCAAGAAGAGACTCCCAAACTTGATGTTCATTCATGCTCTCCCCCTAAACATGAGATTTGGGATAGAAGAAGACATGTTCAAAGAAAGAGACGTCCATGGTGGTGTAAAATCTTTTGTTGGTTGGAGAATAGCATTTGTACCCTTTTTGGGTTGGAGAATACCCTAGGAAAATGCACTTATTGGCTCGAGGAGCAAATTTGCTACGATTTTGAGGATACACATGAACGAATGCCGTGCAACCAAATACTTTGAGTGGTAAATCAGAAGAGGCGGCATGGGTGTGAGGGAATTTTTTTAAGAGAAGTTGACGTGGGGATTGAAAGGTAAGCACTCTGGATGGCATACGGTTATTCAAATAGGTAGCTGTGAGAATGGCTTCCCCTTGAAATAGTTTGGAACATTAGAGGAAAACATAAGGCACCGGGCAACTTCCAAGAGATGTCTATTCTTGCGTTCAGCCACCCCATTTTGTTGTGGGGTGTCAACGCAAGAACTTATGTGGATAATGCCGTGATTTTGAAGATAAGTACTGAGACTACTAGTAAAGTATTCCTTTGCATTATCTGACTTGAGGACTTGAATTTTGGAATTGAATTGATTTTGAACCATAAGGTTGAAGGTTTGAAAAATGTGCCCGACCTCTGACTTTTCTTTCATAAGGAAAACCCATGTTACCCGTGTATGATCATCAACGAATGTCACAAACCATCGAGTGCCAGAAATATTTTTTATCCGTGAGGGACCCCAAACATCACTATGTACTAAAGAGAAGATACTCGAAGGTTTGTATGGGATTTGAGGATATACTGTTCGAGTATGCTTTGCAAACTGACAAATTTCACAGTGATAAGATGCTGGATTTTTATTGATAAATAATTTGGGAAACAATTTTGCAAGGTAAACAAAGCTAGGATGACCAAGGCGATAGTGTAACATTATAATCTCACTATCTTTATTGACCTTAGATTTTGACACAGAATCGAAAGACTCTAACATACTCTGAGACTGTACGCAACTTGCTTGAGAGACTTGGTTTGAGAATTGGCCACATGAGAGGAGGTAGAGCCCGGAACACAGTTCAGCACTGCCAATCATCTTCCCCGATTTCAAGTCCTGAAAAACACACGAGTTTGGATAAAATTTAGTAACACATTGGAGATCACAGGCCAATTTGCTAATGGACAAAAGATTACAATCCAAGTTTGGAACATGATGGACAGAGTCAAGATGCAAGTCTTTAGTAAGTTTTATGGAACCTGTCCCGGCAATTTTTGACTTTGAACCATCAGCAATGTGGACGGATGAATGACCATTACTTGGCACGTAATTTTGAAGAATGGCAGCATTTCCTGTCATGTGATCAGAAGCACCTGTGTCCACTATCCACGGCTTCATTCCTCCTCGATTAGCAGTGAAGGCTATCCCGGTAGTACTGCCACTGCCAACTTGGCTTAATAGTTTCTGTAGCATCTCCATCTGCTCTTTGTTGAATGGACTCGGCTCTGGAACAGATGTGCTCTCAGAGTTGGCAGCCACATGTACTCTGCCATCTTTGTCAGACCGTGGCTTTGGTTTCCAATCAGCCGGTTTGCCATGAAGCTTCCAGCAAGCCTCCTTATAATGGCCTGGTTTCTTACAATAATCACACCAAGGCCTATCCCGTTTCTGACGATCTCCACCACTACTATTAAATGACCGAGCAGTAAGGGCAGAGGCATCCAATGTTGGGGCAGGTTGCTCTTTGGATCCCATCATCACTTTCTTTCTACTTTCTTCACGCCTAACCTCTGAAAAAGCCTCCCTGAGACTTGGCAAGGGTTTAATGCCCATGATTCGGCCTCTAACATCATCCAATTCCCTGTTTAGTCCTAGGAAAAACTTGAACAGTCTCTTTTGTTCCACAATTTGCCTGTATGTTGCTGCATCATCCGAACATTTCCATAAGTGAGTTTCGAATAAGTCAAGTTGCTACCAATACCTTGTGAGTGTGTTGTAATACTGAGTAACTGACTGCTCTCCTTGGCGGAAGTCATGTAGGGCTGATTCAACCTGAAAAAGTTCTGAAATATTTTCAGAACTTGAGTAAGTTTCTTTGGCTGCATCCCAGATGTCCTTTGCAGTCCCAAACAGCAAGAAATTTTCACCTATGTCATTGTTCATGGAATTGATAAGCCATGACATGATCATGCTGTTTTCAATCTTCCACTTCCTAAAACCCGGTTCTGTAGTTTCTGGCATGGCTGCTTCTCCAGTGAGGTACTCATCCTTTCCTTTACTGCAAATGAACAGCAACACAGATTGTGACCATTGTAAATAGTTATGGCCATTTAATTTGTCCTGTGATGAGAATAGGAGAGGAATCACTGCCACCAAGGTTTGGAATTTCAGATCTGCCCCCTGATTCTGGTGCTGTGACACTGGATACTTGTGATGATGCCATTCCGTATTTTGTCATGAACCGGAAAGGTAGAAGAACACTTCCCAAGGCACGTGCAGGGATTGGAGTTGAGAAAGAATAGCCGGAGGACGCCGGAAAAGCTGATCGGAGGGCCCGCGGAGGCAAAAGAATCCCAAAAGAGGCACGTGCAGGACTCGGATGGCAGAAACAGGTAAGAAGGGTGGCTGGTCGGCGTCAGGCAAGGCTGGAGGAGGAAGCGCGTCGCCGGAAAGTGGCTCACGCGCCCTCACGCGCCGGCCGGAAAAACGCGCGTGGACGGCGCGTGGGTGGTTTTCTGGCTCCGGTGCTTTGGGAAAAATTGGAGATCTCCTCCAGGCGCTCCTTGCGGTGTGGGAAAAAGATGTCGTCGGAAAGTTCGCCGGAAAAATCGCCGGCGGTGAATTTTTCTGACGACGATTCGACCGACCGGAAAGCGTTTTCTCCCTTGGCTCTGAGAACAAGGACTGATGGCCGGAATGAGAGATGGTCGGATTGAGAGATGGCCAGAGAGACTTGGCCGGAATAAATGATGGCCTGAATAAGAGGCGGCCAGAAGGGATTAGGGTTTCAGAAACCTGGCTCTGATACCAGGAAGAATTTCTGAATTCCTTTATTGATAATTTTCGGTACACACCATACACATATATATACACAAACGACTGAATAAGAAATTATCAATCTAGCTTGATTCTCTCCTAAAATTAGGAAACTGAATCCTAAGGAAATATCCTAAATGATCTCTCCTTTTTTATTCCTAAAATACTTTCCTAAATTAAAGAAAACCTAACTTTGAATGCCAGATTTCAACAATACTTGACGAGGTACTCTTATCCAAATTCACCTTGAGCCTAGAAATGTGTCCAAAACCAACAAAATTAACTTAAGGTTGTACAGGTCCTCCTCTCTAGCTCTTGAGAAAAACATTGTATCATCAACGAATTGTAAATGCATTGCTCGTTTTTTTTATAACCCAAAAAGCCTTCTAAGACTCCCACATTCCATGCTCTCAACATATTTGCAACAATGGTAAAAAAGAAAAAAAGGGAGAAGGTGTTACCTTGCCTGCAACCCCTAGATCCTCAACCCATCCTACTTATTAGTACGACAAAATTGACTGATGAAATGCACCCACAAATCCATGATTTCCACCTCCAACCAAAACCTTTCCGCTCTAATGCATGATCCAAAAAATCACATTTTACATGATTGTAAGCTTTTTCAAAATCAATTTTAAAGACAGCTCCTTTTTCAAGGCAATATCTCTTTGCTGGCTCCTGATGATTAGTTGAAGTGAGTTATTTGTCATTTTGGCTTTAGAAAATCTCAGTTAAGGACACTGCGTTTTTCATTATTCGAACTATAAGTGCATGATACTTGTAGGATGGCGAGTTGCTTAATACATACAAGCAATTGCGCAAGTGAAAGGCACTTTTTCAAAATATATGGTATTCATTAATTCTATCCAGTTTTTCTGTTCAGGTGTTGCAGTTTACCATTGTTTAACATATCATACTGATCATTTCAGGTGTTATCTCGGCCATCTGCTTTCTTTCTTAAGCCAGTTGCCAACATGTTCCCTAGTTCCAATGGTGGAGCTGCTCTTCTGAGTTTCAAGAGAAAAGACCTAATCTGGGTATTTTTAGTCTTTCTTTGCATGATGAATGGCATGATATTGCAATTTAAAATGGGTCTTGTGATTGAATTCCTTATTGCCAGTATTTCTAATCTAGGTCCTTGTGATTGAACCTAACCGCTTGAACTGGCAATGGCCATTGATATATCTATACATATTTTTCTTATGGGATGTATGCCTTTTTTACCCAACAGGTTTGTCCCCAGGCTGCAGATGTGGTCGAACTTTTTATTTATCTTGCTGAGCCTTGCCACGTTTGTCAACTTCTACTCACAATTTCACATGGTGCAGACGATTCAACTTTTCCATCCACAGTTGATGTACGAACAGGATGCACTTTAGATGGGCTTAAACTTGTTCTAGAGGTTTGTTTTACCTCTTCTATACATCTTGGTCCTTCCAAATCTTACATTCTCATGCATTGTAATTCATTTTGTGATTTGCAAAAGTGGGCCTCTTACATACTCAATCTGGAGCAGATAGACATTTGCTTCAGTTTTTTATTAAACTATGGTAGGTTTTGAAGCTCTAAAAAAGTGAGGTTGTTTGGTGTTGCATTCAAAGATTTGTTTTATCCTCTATTTCCTTGTAAGAAACAAGGCATCCACAAAGAGAATATATCAATTCTCTGACAATGTTTGAGAATGAGATTCCTTGGTACGCCTTAATGATCCAAAGTCCTTAAGGATCCATATAGCAGAATCAAACAGGAGAAAAACCAAAAAGTGAAACAACATTTGATAGACTCAAAGAGTATATAATCACCAACAAAAGATACCAATTGCTTTGCTTCCCTTTTAACCAGCCCATCCACCCAAGGTTTGAAGTATTAGCTGATCCTAGTACAACTCGGAGATGGTCTGGTGGTCTTAGGCAAAAATCGAAGGTGACTCATTCTTTGTTATATATATAGTGGAAACATGGTTTAGAGGATAGATTTCATGGAGGCTTGCCAATAAATTGAGTAGAGATGATTTAAGTCCCTGAGTAGTGTGGATCAATTCGAAGGAAGGAGCAGCCTGGAACGTTAGGAGAAAGGGAAGATGCTTGATTTAGAAATAGAATCTAGATTTTTGGAGCTGGATAGGTGGTTTTATTCCACTCAGTTGCAGAGAAAGAAAAAATGGGTTTGAAAGAGAAGAAGAGAATGGGTGAGAAAGAAGAGATAGGGTAGTGGGTTCTTATGGTTTACCCACCCAATGGGTATTTGCGTATTTATATCATGGGTAATGAAAATAGTCAGAAAAATAGAAATATGGGAATGTAGATATGGTTTATAAGAATTTAATTTAATTACATTTTAGATAAATTACTTATAACATTTTTTAATGCAATTACATAAGGTGTATAAATTAAATTTTGTTAGATAACATTTTACTAAAAAAATTAGCAATTAATTGTATCAACATTAAATGAAATGGTGATAAACAATTTTAAAAGTTTTATAATTAATTAAATTTAACATGAAGTTATTAAATAAAGGGACAATTATGAATTAGGGCTAGTTAAAGCAGATAATGGATCTAAGGTCCACATATTTAGCATAATTGATGCTAAGGACATGAAATATGAAAGACAAAAATACCTTTGAAGGAAATTAGGAAAAGTGAATGTGTTTATGAGTCTCATCGTTCTAATTCTTTGACTTTTATTAGTTCTTTCCCTTTTTCTTTATTCTCACTCCTTTACTTTCCACTTTTTATCTCCAAGGGTCACATTTATTTCACCTTTTTAATTTCTTTTCTAAAAATGTTTTAATATTTTTCTATTTATCTTTTTATTAAAAAAAAATTGAAAAAGAAAAGCATAGTAGACATATTAATATACTTTTAGTTATATCCTTTTAGTTTTAAATTTTTTTAATTTAATTTAATTTTTATATTTTATAATTGAATAAGTTAAATTTTAAGTAAAAACAAATATTTTCTATAATTTAAATTTATCTTTGGTTTTATTTTTATTTTCCTATTTTATTTTATTATTAATAATATAACATTTTAATAACATTGTTAAAAGTAATTAATAAAACTTTTATTAAAATTTAATATTAATAATAGCATTTTTAAACTATAATTTTCATATATTTGAAAGAGAGCAATAATTGTTTTTTTTATAGATTTTTTGCATATATTTTAGAATTTTTATACGATATATATTATTTTTATATGAAATAAAAAATCATGTTGAAATCATTTAAAAAATAATTTTAATATTTTCATTTTAAATTGTATTTTGAAAAATAATTTAAAGTTATATATTGAAATAAAGTTTTCAAATGAAGATTTCACTTTTGCACGTGGGTTTAATTTATTTATTTTTATCATTTAAAAAAATTATAGAAAATTAAAATCCTAAAGAAAAAGGAAAAACAAGTAGAGTGCATTATAGATGATACAACATAGTCACATAGTATAAGTTCATTTTATACAATTTCCTTGTCCTTCGGGTATTTTTGGCATTATGAGAAAATCATATCCTTTAACTCAATTATAAATGTCTGTTAACATTTGAACTGAATTTCACACCTTTTGTGGACTTTAGGCCCATTATTAGTTTTATCTACCCCTAAAGCATTATTGTCTCTTAAATAAAAGAACTTTCAGTATTAAAAACTGATCAAACATACTTTTGTAATTATTTAAATAATATGAAATATGATTAAACCTATATTGATTATTGAACCTCGATGATCTCTAATCACACCACCAATCCCAAGTTGCCATGGGGTGCCCAAAGCACATCCACCAAAGTTCAACTTAACTACTCCTTTATTATATGTTTGGCTTTAAAATCTTTTATTTCTTGAGTCCAAAATGGGCAAAATGGAAACCATGACAGTTCAATTCATCACCCTGCCTATAGGGTGACAACCCTGAAATCTTCAGTTAAGGCTTGCTGATTCCTCCAAAGGCACCCAACTAGCCTTGGAGGCTCCTGATTGAATAGAAAAGACTAGGACAGAGTAGGAGTATATGGTTTAAGTTCTTAGAACATGATCCATGAAACACACAGATGCTACATTGTTATGTGTATCTTTGCACTGCATCAAATCAATGGTGGAACGTTTTTTGAAGTCCTCAGTCCAAAAAAGAGCTTTGACATTTGGAGGATTGTTGGAAAAACTTCCCATGGATACTGCTATGATTTTTATCATTATTGTTATTGTTCTTGTTCTTCTTTTCTCTTGTTGTTGTTGGTTTCTTGTGTTTTTCTTCTTCTTCCTTTTATTATTATTGTCACTACTATTTCAGTGATCTATGTGACATTTTATCCTTTCTATTTACATTTGATGCAACTGTATGTTCCTGTAAAATAATTTAACCTTTCCTTTCTTATTGATTAGGTGTTTCACTTTGATAGGATGGGACACATTGTTTGGTATTGCAATTTTTGTACTAGTAATTGTTGTAATTGTTTCTATGCAGGGGCTAATGCACTTCTAATCCTGCATTGGACTTTTTTGACAGGGTGCTTCTATACCTCAGTGTGCAAATGGGACAAATCTTTTAATACCACTACCTGGACTAATAAGTGCTGAGGATATGGCTGTAACTGGAGCAGGTGCACGCCTCCATGATCAAGATACATCTAGCCTTTCATTATTGTATGATTTTGAAGAATTGGAGGGAGAATTGAATTTTCTTACTCGTGTGATTGCAATTACATTTTATCCTGCTGTTTCTGGAAGAAGCCCTATAACCCTTGGTGAGGTACAAAGTAATTTATAAGAATATGATGACTTATCCATCATTGTTATATGTTCTTCATTCTTGACCAACCATGTAGAATTCATGAGCACTATTTATGGTTTTTGTATCCGTGATCTTTGCATGGTGAGTTACATTAAATTGATAACTGCTTATTCAACAATCTGCATCTTCTCAGGGAACTTTTCTTAATTCATCTTTAGACCATATATGTTTTCTAAGATATATTGCTGGCCATGAAACATGAATCACATCGAATAACTGTAAATGAAGTTTTGACACTGCATAAGTGAAAATATTTGATGATTTTTTTATTTTATTTTATGTGATTTTCCTTCTCTGTTGTTGGGAGGCTCTGCTGTAATTTCCACTCAATAATGACCCTGTACATGCTTTCGCAGATAGAGGTACTTGGAGTTTCTCTTCCTTGGAAGGATGTGTTTTCTAAAGAAGGCCATGGTGCAAGGTTATATGAGCTCGCCCAAAAATCTAAAAAAGAAACCAACCCTTTTTTGTTTGCTTTAGACAACAATCCATTTGCTGCTGCTTCTGTATCCAATGAAACTCTGCCACAGACTGTGCAAAGTGATGCTTCTGCCAATTGGCTTGACCTTTTGACTGGAGAGAGTAAGCCTTCAGAATCCATTTCTCAGCCAGGGGGGGAAAATGTCACGTATGGAGGAGGTGACTTGCTTGCTTTCTTGGATGATACTATCGCTGGAAATGAGGGTGCTGAAGCTGACCATATATTTTCTTCATCAAAAGATGGAAGAACATCAGATAGTGGGGCCCAGCAATATATAAATTGTTTGAAATCCCTTGTGGTTCCAAATATGGTATGTTAATATTTGTTTAACATTGACTTGAGAGCCTCTATTTATTGCCCACTTCATCCTTCTTACAATGTTAGCTTCTTCTAGTCCTCTAAGATTCTTTTCTACAAAAATGTCTTATATGTATATTTATTTTATGTATACAGTGTATTGATTGCAATCACATGTCTTTGGTTTTGCGTACAAAATTGCATTTTGGTCACATAAACTTTGTGTTGGCCTTGTACTATCTAATTATACTGAATCCTGGTTTCGCTGCTCTATATTTGTTCTGCTGCTATATAATGATTATTTACACACCCATTCCTTCATCTAATACTTTTTGAAAATCCACTAGTTATAAAACCAGAAACTATATCAACTATTTGGTCCCTTTTTTTGGGGTCCAGTCAGTGGCTATATGGGTTGGAAAATGTATACACATCTCCAACTTAACTAACCTTACACTTCATTTTATGCTTCATCACATAATTTAGGTTAATGCATGACATCCAGCCTCACAAAGGAAATTTTGAAGTCTTGGTCATGTGCCCCAATGATTTGCAGCTGTAATCCTCAATGGATCTCATACAGTAAACAGTGTTAAAGGCTGCCTTATTTTGAGCCATGTGGCTTCAGCCTTAAGCCTCTCTAAAACATATTAACTTAAGCTGCTCTCAAATTTAAGTGCACCTCCAATCCTTAGTGTTGACTTATTCCAGCTCAGCTGGGTTGCAGCCTTTCATCCAAGGTGGTTCATCATTATTCAGTCAAGTGGTCTCTAGGATCATCAACCTGGAAAGATGATTTCTTCGATAAAAGAGGCGCAGTCACCGGAATCACCTTTTGAGTATAGTTCCATCCTTCATACCATAGCACAATGATTGTATTTTTTAATTACATAGCTGTATGTTGTTCTCACTTTAGGATCTCTTATCTGCCCTTATACAGCTTTTCTTCTAATTAACAAAATTATTGTGTGTTTATATATATTTTCACACTATGTCGGTTTGCAACTTGATGTAGCAGTTTCTGGAATTGTCTTTCTTGTAATCTTTCTGAGCTGAGGAGCTTGTTTTGCTTCTCTTTTTGGAGGTTTCCTTCTTTTTGGTCAGATTGGGCATTATGGAAGGATGCCTCATCCTTCTTGTGTCTTTCACATTAACTGAAATGAAATGGGTTGTTTTTGATCAAAAAAAAAAACAGGTGCATGTTTGGATACATTTCCTATTTTTTGCTTTTAAAAATAGAAACTCCTATATGAAATGTAGGAACTCTTGTACAAAAAGTAGGTATCCCTTGTGTACTTGAAAACACTTTTTAAAATTTTTACAATTTACTTTTTAAAATTTAAAAAAAATTTAAATAGTGTTTTCAAGTACACAAGGTATCTACTTATTTTTTGTATAAAAGTTCCTATATTTTATATAGAACTTTCTATTTTTAGAAGGAAAAAACAAAGCAATGTATCCAAATGCTACCCAAGTAAATGGGGTATTTTGCATTGTATTTCCCAATTTTTAGAGCATAAATATTAATAATGTGTAAGAAAATATTGATTGTTACCTATTATTTGAATGTATACAATTTTGCAGGGAAGGAAACTAAACTTCACAGAAGCCATGAAACTTGAAATTGAACGCCTTCGGCTGAATCTTTCTGCTGCTGAAAGGGATAGAGCTTTATTGTCAATTGGTGTTGATCCTGCTACTATAAATCCAAATGTATTGCTTGATGAATCTTACACAAGAAGATTATGTAGAGTTGCAGGTAGCCTGGCATTACTTGGACAGACTTCTCTTGAAGACAAAATTAATGCTGCTATCGGTCTTGAAATTGTTGATGATGATGTTATAGATTTTTGGAATATTAATGCAATTGGTGAAAGCTGTTGTGGTGGCATGTGTCAGGTTCGTGCTGAAAGTCAGGCACCTGAACATGCATCCTCCATGGTGTCATCTTTAAAAGGTTCGCAATCTGTTTTCTTGTGTCTTAAATGTCAGAGGAAGGCTTGTAAAGTATGCTGTGCTGGGAGAGGAGCTCTTCTACTCGAAAGCTATAGCTCAAGGGAGGTGACAAACTATAATGGTTTATCGAGCCAGAGTGGATCAAACCATGGCGGCCAAATTGATGGCTGTACAAATCGATCAGTAATGCTAGACGGGGTTATCTGTAAATGCTGCTGCAACAATATTGTTCTTGATGCATTAATCTTGGACTATATCAGGGTCTTGATTAGCTTACGAAGAAGTGCCCGTGCAGACAATGCTGCACATAGTGCTTTAGACCAGGTTATAGGATTTTTCTCAAGAGATCGTATCTCTGAAAGAAAACAGTCATCTGATAATCAGCCAGCTGTTAAAGTCCTGAGACAGTTGCTTAGTGGACAGGAATCACTCGCTGAATTTCCATTTGCCAGCTTTTTACATTCGGTATTGTCTTGGCTCATTTATATTCTGGTTTCATTATTGGCATGCTTGTGAATGTTATATGTCCTTCTTTTCAATGTATATTCCTTAGCATAACTTTGATGTTTATCAAGTGTTATTAGATCTGTATTGTGTTACACTATGGTTATGCATGTTGCATTGATACTCATCTTCATCACCATTTTATCTAGATGGAGAACTATTAGATTTTTCATTTTAAAGCTAAAATAAATCTTCCATTTTTATGCCAACCATTAACCTATCTAATTATGTGCTACCTTTTTATCTTGTATATCTTATTTTTATTTTCTAGAATGTATTGGTGGGCTTTTCTAGAATAGAATTTTTACCTGGTTAATTCTTTTGGGCCAACCAGTCACCAAAACCCGTACTTTAGAAGGATAGGAGAATCACCAAAGGTAAAATGAGAAAGAGAAACAAAGTCACACCATGATTATCGTGCAAGTCCTTTGACAATCCCACTTTTCCAAATCACTAACCCAACATTTAGCAAATGGGACTAAAAAAGGCAAGGTGTTCAAAGTAGAGTCCCAATAGGTTGTAGAGACCATAATAACCCATGTCTTTATCCATGTAAAAAGATTGATATTATGCCATTGCAAATATGATATACCAAGACTTGGTTGTCAAGCATTGAAAACGACTAACATGGATATGAGTCAAAAATGTATCAGACTGGCCAAACATGGTTATGGAATTGACAAGAAACTTTCTTACAGTTTCCATACTAGTCTTAATTCTGAAATACATTCTTCAAAAAATGCTATTGCAGTTAAATTCTAATTGGCACATTTATATTAATGCTTCATGACAGGAAAATATTATATGTTTTGCTAAAGCTCATATGATATTGTTCCCATATTGTGTAGAACAGAACCTTCATGGTTGTCTCATCAACTGCCTAGTGAAGATGAAAGAAATCCTATAACTAGAACATTTAATCCCTTATGTAATGCCTGATACCAGATTTTAAATGCTACATACTTATTTTAGCATTTGAATGCTGAATGCTTTTACTGGATGTTGATGTTTAACAATTATTCTGTTATTGTAGGGTGAAACAGCAAAGGATTCAGCACCATTCTTGTCGTTGCTTGCACCTTTAAATTCTGGATCACAGAATTCATACTGGAAAGCTCCTCCAAATAGCTCCAATGTTGAATTTGTTATTGTTCTTGATACACTTTCTGATGTCTCTGGAGTTGTGTTACTTGTTAGTCCATGTGGTTATTCCGTGTCTGATGCTCCTATGGTAAGTACACCTATCCTTCCACTTTTACTTCCTTGTTCAAAGAAGAGTGACTTTTCTAACAGTACCCTGTCGCTTTATGTACTTGGAAGAAATCTAAAACAACAAACTTAAATCCATATTTTATTTCAACCTTGAAGATCTTATGTTGACACTTATAGGCTACACACCATCTATTGCAGAGAAGTAATGTATCCTAGCTTGCAGGGTTGCACTGTCAACTGCATTTTGATTTAGGTTCTTTGTTTAAAAGGGAAAAAAAGGGATTATGATTTTCTAATCTCTTGGAAAAGCAGTTCACTGTAGTTCTGGAATCACATCATCTCAATTTACTTGAATAAGGTTTCTAATGATATGTTATTCCATTTTAGTAGAACCCATTCCAGATAGTAGTGTAGCAACAAAACCTAATTTTCATTCTTTCTCTTGAGGATTCTAAGTGAATATTGAATTTGATTCGCAGCCTTTCTTGTGATTTTTTTGCATTCATTCTCTACCTTATTTATTTCTGTCTCTAATCGGAAACAAAGACACTCCACTTTATAGTGTATGCTAATGGTTTTCATTTTGCATGAAATTTTTTAGTAGTAACTATGTAATTGACTACAATTGTTTTTTCCCCTCACAACATGTCCTGATTTTCTTGTTTTTCTCCTAATTCTCTGCTTTTCTTTGACATGTCCCTTCCTATTATTAATGCAGGTGCAAATCTGGGCCAGCAATAAAATACACAAAGAAGACAGGTCATCCATGGGAAAATGGGATGTCCAATCCCTGATTGCTTCTTCCTCAGAATGTTATGGGCCTGAAAAGTCGGATGGAGAGGGTGGAGTACCTAGACATGTAAAATTTGCCTTCCGGAATCCTGTCCGATGCCGCATCATCTGGATAACAATGCGTCTTCAGCGACCTGGTTCAAGTTCTGTTAGTTTTGAGAAAGACTTAAATCTTTTGTCTCTAGATGAGAACCCTTTTGCACAACCACCCAGTCGGCGTGCCTCTTTTGGAGGAGCAGTTGAAAGTGACCCATGTCTTCATGCCAAAAGAATTCTAGTAATGGGAAACCCAGTGAGAAAAGATGCGGAGCTTACATCATCACAAAGTTCTGACCAATTAAATGTGAAAAACTTGTTGGACAGAGCTCCACAATTAAATCGGTTCAAAGTATAAAACTAACGTTTCTGTTCTTGTCCATTTATAATTCCTGTTCAGTATTAAATTTTGTTTCATCATCAATAATCCTCTCTCATCTTTTAGGTTCCGATTGAAGCTGAGAGGTTGACAGGCAACGATCTTGTCTTGGAACAGTATCTCTCCCCCGTTTCACCTTTGTTGGCCGGATTTCGTCTTGATGCTTTCAGTGCAATAAAGCCTCGAGTTACCCATTCACCGTCTTCAAGTGCAGATTTCTGGGAGTCATCGCTAACGTTTTTAGAGGACAGACACATCTCCCCAGCTGTATTATATATCCAAGTATCTGCTCTCCAGGTACCATCTCCACCTGCCTTTTATTCTGCTTTTAGCCTACAAGCTTCCCTAGACAGGGTATCCATATTTTATCATATATTCTAGCTGGCAGTTGCACTAGTGAAATGCTTTTTATAGCCGACATCAACTTCTCATAGGACATGTATTTCCTGGATGTGCACT
Organism: Vitis rotundifolia; assembly: GCA_030254885.1. Classification (NCBI taxonomy): domain Eukaryota; kingdom Viridiplantae; phylum Streptophyta; class Magnoliopsida; order Vitales; family Vitaceae; genus Vitis; species Vitis rotundifolia. The sequence continues at coordinate 21,934,111 of CM058155.1, forward strand.
CATATCATGTCAAAAACCGGCCTATGTGCCTGCTAGGTGGACTTTCTGATTATCCATGAAAAAATTGGATACGGGGGTACATTAGCAGGTGCGATCCCTTCTACCTGAAGCCCTGGAGATGGGGCCTCATATTAGGTTATGGCATATTTATGAAACAATGACTATGTTAAGGCCTTGGTCTCGTTTTTCACTATGATAAGGCTGCTATATATATATATAGCACATGATGATGGTTGGAATCTATTCTTAAAAACGGTTTCTGTTCTTTAAAACAAAAAACAGTTTTCTAATTTGACAAACTTTTGATTGAAAACAACTTTGTGAGAATTTGTTTTGGTAATAGGTTATTTTTTAAACAAATTTGGAGTGCTTTCAAAGTTTTTTTTTTTTAAGTATTTTAAAGAACAATTGAAAATATGAAAAACACTTTAAAAAAAAAATTCTTTGTATATAAATGTACGGTACCTTTACTGAGAAATAAGCTGAAAAAAATATTTTTCATGATTAAGTTTTTAAACAAAATTTTGTTCTTGAAAACAATTAAGAGGTTTTTTTTTTTTTTTTTTTTTTTTTTTAATCATTCTTAAAAAACTGTTTTCTAAGAACTATTTTACAAAACATTATCGAAAAGGCGCTTACTATCTCATTTTCCTTCAGCAAATCTTTGACGCCCACAACTTAGTCATCATGGTTGTCCAATTTAACCCTAGGAGTATCAGAGGTTGATAATTCTTAATGTTGAATCTCCACTGGTGAAAGGTGTAATGACAATCTTAAGGGTGTCCTCAAGGTTGTTCATCAAGTCATAGGAGGTCTCCAAAGCCGTTATCACTATGCTTCTATTATTAGGAACCAACCACAGATTGTAGTTTAAGATTAGAGGTAGGTACATGAATATAATTAGCGAGAAGATCATCTAAAACCCGACAAATTGTACAGGAGTCTCACGAGATAATAGTTGGAGAATACCGGTTGCCAGAGGCTAAGCCTGGAACTTCAATGTACTTTGATTTCCCTAGGCCGATACAGGCCCGTCGGATCTCATTCAGACTTCTAGGAGACGTTGCCGCATTCATAGACGACCCGTCAGAACAGGATGATTACTACGATTCTAGAATCTCACCGTTGGCATCAGAGTTGTCCATTTCAAGTAGGATTAAGTTGTATTACTATGCCGATCCCTATGAACTTGGGAAATGGGCTAGCCTTTCGGCTATCTGAGAGTACATTCATTTCATAGTCACAGAGTAAGAGATTTGAGGGAGGAGTATATGATTGATTTTTTCCAGTGATTTTTCCCCCTCTCTTTTGTATTTTTTTTTATTGATATGTTTGTAACAAAATTAATTAATTGATTTTAATAATATTTGGTGTTAATGGAAAACTGGGAATCCTAGTCTATTTCTTTCTTGTGGAAGATGAAGTTGTTGTAGAATCTGCCCTTTTCATTAAGGGCATGTTTGGATTGACTTTTGAAAAGTTATAAGTCCTTTTAAGCTTAATAATAGCTGCGGAATAACTAGTATTATTAAAAGAGTTTAAATAAGAGAAAGATGGACAATTTGTTTTTATTTCTACTAGGCCATTTTTATAGCATGTCTCTTTAAATCAAGAGAGGAAAGGTCATCTATTTATTTATTGTGGAAGATGAACTTGGCTATAAAATCTGCAATTATAATTGAGGCTCATTAAGAACTTTTCTATAAACAAATTTTGTGCTTTAAAAAGTAATTTAGATACAGAAAATAAAAGATTTATTTTTATTTTTTAAAATTCATGACAAGGTTCAAAAAAAAGTTTCAAGGGGTGATGAAGCATGCCCTCATTAATTTACAAGTAATTCCAAAAATTAGCACACTTTATGATAGAAATAAAGAGGTTGTTTGAAAACTAATTCCCAATTTGACCACGCACTGTAATAGAAATGAAGATTTGTGTTTTTTGCTGGATTTAGATTTAAATTGTGAATTGACATTTACATTAATCTTGTGTGATTGACGGCCATTGTTGACTCGACGCACACACATGATTAATCACGTGCCTGTTGTACAAGCGTGGATCATGATACATTGAAAAGGTATCATTTGAGCATAAGTTTAATAAATTTTTTAATGAAAACAATTTTTAATTCTAAAAATAAAATGCTTTTTTAAAATAAATTTAAGACAATTGCACACACTTTTTGAGTGTCATAAAAGTAATTAAAAACAACAAAACAATGCAAAATAAAATCAATGGTTTGAAAGTGCTCTCGGTTCTAAAAATTAGTTTTTAACAATAATTTTTTAAAATAAAAATTTATTTAAAATTTTAACATATTTTTTATATTTTAAAAATGATTTTTATAAATAATATTTTATTTTTAATCATCCTCCATATATTTTCCTTTTTAAAACAGCTTTTAAAATTTTTTTAAAACAACCAAAGCAATTAAAAGATATTCTCAAACACCGTGTTTTCTATATATATCAATAAAACTATTTTTTATATTTAAAATTAAAAATAAAAAAATCCATTTTCCAAGACACTGAATCTCCGGGCACCCGACTTCAGTTATGTTTTGTAATTGAAATCTACAGCACTCTCATTCGCCAACGTCTCTCACATTTACACAAACATTACGAATCAAAATGAATCACAGCATTAGGAAATGGAATTCAATTCTTCTTTTATCGATGATGGTAACACCCTTAACAAATCTTTCGTGTCTAGCCAAACACATACACATACTCCATCTATATATAGAACTGCTTGTTCAGAAACAAATGCTATACCCTATTAAACAAGCCAAGTTCTCAAAATCATAAAGAATGTTCAAGAACTAGGGTTTCCCCCAACAAACCCAGATCAAAAATTGATTCATTTGCATTTGTATTCCTTACAAAGTCTCAGGTTTCTCCCAACTGGAAATCACCTTTCCAGTTGGTTTCATTCTGTCTATACCCTAGGTCAAGAAGACCAAAACGAAGAGGACAATGAATAGAACCACCAAGAATAATATCATCATGATCTGGCCCTTGGCGCTCGCCTTCTTCATCACCATAGCTACCTTTTTCTGCAGATATTTATGAATCATGGGGTTTAGGCCATGGAGATTATGGGATGTTTGAGAAATGCAAAAAAAGTAGCAAAAAGAATCACCTGAACAAAATCAAGCCGATTTGAAGTACTGTCCATCTCACTGCCCAATTCATCTATAATTTTCTCCTGTAGCAGCCCCAAGAGTGTGTTTTAGTGGTACTGATATGTTAGGTTTCTTCCATAGACTAAGTTTCATGAAATTGGTTAGTTTGTAAGTCAATGTATTCAGCTACAAGAGCATGGGTAGCAGTCTGAATTGATAGGAAAAATAACATGCCTCAGTTTTCTAGCAAGTAGCATTCCAATTGGGGCATTATGAGGAAACTACAGCCCAGAAGAAGACATACCTGTGCAAGGAGTTCTTCATGTATGGTAAGCCCAACTCCTCCAATTCTTTCCACACTTGCGCTAAGCACATCCAGCTCCTCATCCTGTCGCCTGCAGACATCAATTGATGGAATACACAATTAGAAATGCTCAAATACAGGGCAAGTAACAGGTTTCTGGAACTAACAGACGCTAATCCTGAATTTTCATAAATGAAAAGGAACAACACATTGATGTAAGGTAAGACATTGAAATTCTGTCTTTTTCTAGTTAAACATCATTCTTTCAGAAAATTTCCCTTTCACTAACATCAATAGCATTATTATTTTTTTAGTCTAAGGTACCGAAAAGCTATTTTTTGGTAAAAATGCTACCCAATTAAAAGTGACCACACGGCAAATATAGATCCAATTTTTTTGTACCTTGCAGTGGTTTTGTTTCTTCTTACATACAGGTTCCATTTTTTTATACCCTAGAATTCTTCTTCCTTGCTTACCATTGTTTTTCCTTTAGATATTTTTTGGACTGGGCTAGAATCCTATGGGGGCCAACCTTTCTCTTTGGGATTTTGCTGAGTGTTTCAATTGGTTAGAATGTTCAGCTCTTTAGTTTTTGTGTTAATTTCCTTCTTCCCTTTTGGTGCTCTGTGTACTTCTGGCGTTCTCAAGTTGCGCCCTTTTTGTAGGGGCTTCTTAATATATTTTTTATTTCTTTGCCAATCAAGAAAAAGAATATCTCTCTCTCTCTCTCTCTCTCTCTCTCTCTATGTATATATATATATATGAAATTATTAATCTTATTTTTTGAAAGAAATATATACATTATTCTCAACTCAGCTCAATAAAGCCATATTCACAACTGCTTACAGTTGGCTTCATGAATTTCCTTTTTCCATTCAGCTCCATCTAGAGTCACTTTCAATATTCATCTTCATGGGATGAGACTATGTTTTGTGTTGATAGTCTACACAACTTAATACTCATTAATAATAAACAAATAAAATAAAATAAAAAAGAAGCTAGGATCAAGATTACACCTTTATTGCTGCTAAAAATATTATTTCTTACTAGTTAAAAGATGTAATTTCCTTTAAATTATATGCTAACAGTCTCAAAGTACTGCTAGAACCCTTTTTGCACTATTAGTTAACAATTAGTTGCAAGATTTTAGAACAAGTAAAATGTTTAGAGGAGATGAGTTTTTTAAATAGTAAACAGACTCAATGAGATTAGCACTTGCATAAACCTCTAGGAAAAAAAGCAACAAAAGTAGAGATTTCTACAACTTGAAGGTTTCTACGATTTGCCCTATAATCTAGAGAATAAAATAGATAATCTTGAGTTTTCTTGTCACCTATTTTTCAAAGAAGGCAACTGAAGATAGACACTTAAGTTCACAAACATGTGCTCAGATGAGGAAAAGAAAACAGAAGGTAAATATCAATTTGACTTAAGAGGCAAAAAATAAAAAGCTATGGATGGGAAAATGGATTGGGAAGAAGAAGGAAAAAAGACACTACCTTATGAGAAGCAACTGTCGATCTGATTCAGATGATATGAAATCATCATTATCTTGGGAGGCATACTGATTAGATCTATCCGCCTGATGAGGATTTGACATCCTCATCATTTCCCGGCGCATTCCATTCGCATTAGTTGTGCCTGTACCATTTGATTCTTTTCCAGCTACTACTGATTTCTTCACATTGCTCACCTGATAAAATACCATAATTTCTCATGATACTCAAAACTAGAATAATAGACCAAAGGGGGTCACAATGTAAAATACTCTCAATATCATCATTCCATAAAAATGTTGCCAAGAAGACAGTTTTTATGCCATCTTCAAGCAGAAAAATGTATGCTCAACATGACGTCTCAACCATTGTTAAAACTTTTTACTGAACATGGTATCATAACTTCTGCTAAAACCATAATACAATACATATAATACCAATGATACCTGGGTATGAGCTGTGCTGGTCCATCGCCTCCTTTTATCAAGTTCCACTTCGTCAATGCCATACCAAGCAGGGTCTTTTGCTGCTACAGAAATTGTTTTGTCCAATTCATCTACCTTCCTATCAAAAAAGCAGGTTTTCAGCAGTGGCAAATACAGTCCAATTGCTTGATAAAAATCCAATAATTAGAGGGGTTTCATGCTGACCTAGTTGGTATGAATGACAATCTTTGATTATTAATTGAGGCGCATAAGCAAAGGTAAGATGATAGAGTTCACAATCCCATAAAAAGAATAACTGCATCTATTTCAATTCTAAGATAAGCTCATCACCTTGATCATTCTTTGGATATTCAATCATAAAGTGGAAGAACATGATTGATCCTTCAAAATACAATCTATAATTTGAAACTAATCCAAGTTAAATATGATAATTTTGGATACATACCTGCCACTCAATGCTTTCACAACTAGCAAGCAGCTCCTTTGTGAGATGTACTTGCTCTCCGGTTTCCACAGGAATGCGTTCCCATTGGTGAAAAGTAGATAGCAATTTATCAATCTAAAGCAGGTAGTCAACTGTCAGCTGAGTAATGTGTCCTAAGAATTCCAAAAGAAGAAAGCAAGCGTAGACAAATTCCAACACCGAAACAACTACTAAGAAAGTGGACATGGGAAAGATTAAAAATCATTTTGATGCATCCAGATAGTTGAGCTGTTTGGAAACAAATGGAAGCCATGCCACTAGTTTTTTTCCCATTAAAAAAATCTATGTCATTAGTTATTATTCACAAGGGTATTTTCATCTTTTGTCAACTATCTGGAAGATCAGAAGTCGTCACATCAAACTTGAAATTACTTTGGTGGTTTGAAACTTAATACCGAATTACAAAACTTTTGCTACATAATTTCAACAAGAGTCAACTCTGATGTTACCATTTAAGAAGTATCTTAAGAACTACAAGAAGTGATATCACACCAGGGATCAAAATTCATAAGGCTCTCTTCTAGACTGAAAGCATCTCTTTATCTTGGAACACCCATTCACTATAAAAAATCTTCAGGTTTTTAACTGTTGGTTTCCTCCTTCTCATTCTCTAGCAGTGATCAATCTAACTTCAAACTTGTGAACTACTCCACATTTATAAGGAATAAACTAGCAGAAAAAGTATCCCTCTCAACAACCCATCTCCAATCTCCAAACACTAAATCCAAAATTTTCTGATTGTCACAAAGCTGTTTCCACTCTCATATCCCCACACCAGCATCAGAAACAGACCAGCCTACTAGAAAAAGTATAGGTTTGAGATGTCTCTTTCTTTTATTGGACAAAACTTGATGACTGGACAAATGAAAGTCAGCTAGCTGGTTCTACAATTTTGATTAACTGTCAGTTACTACCTGTCATACCACTCTCATCATTACTACAAATATGATGAGGGGAATAGTTATTTGGTGATTGTAAGAAGCCATTGTGTTCACTGGAAAATGATAGAATCAAATAATCATAATCACAAACCATAGGCTCTCTATGAGAACATTTTCCTATCAGGGAAAAAAAAAATCTATAGGACCATTCATGACAATCCCAAAAGTCTTTCATCATCTGCCTTCTGCAAGTAATTTCCTGAAAGAATTTGATAACATAAGCAAGTAAAATTTTTTAATAGGTAAGTGAAAAATAACATAAACATGTAAATCAACCCAATGGTTTTTTTCCATTCAAGCAGATTCTTTGTAGACATCCTCAAATGGGTCTGATTAAAAAGTATGCACTAGAGCATTGGCCTGTACGCTATAAACCCACACATGCACCATACCTGTATGAGTAAACAACCATCTTAAAGACCCACAAATATTCATGTCATAAACTCCTTACTTCAAAAGCAAATATTTCACTAGCTAGTTGTTAACTGATATTCAGCTATCAAAATATACCACATAGGAATTCATGATGCTAGAGCTAGTTGAACCAATCGATCAAGAAAATAGTGTCAGAAACAAATTTCTAAACTGAAAGAAAATGATGATAGATATGCAGATTTAGAAATTAATTCCTAAATGCCAACATCCAAAAGTAATACCAATAACACATGACAAAATTATAAAGATCATGAAGAGCCCACATTGATATGACCATTCAATTTCAGATCAACAAATGTTTCTTTTCTCCGAGAAGTTGCTACAAATATAAGAAATCCAGACAAAAAAACTTACAGATTCTTGAATCTCCTCTTTAACAATATAAAATGGATCCTGAGCAGAAGACATCTTGCAATCTATAACATTACCCTCTCCTATATACATCAAAAGATTCAACATCCATTAGTGGAAGATACCAAATACACCCACATGAATAACTTTGAACTTGGCTGATTCAATTCTTTTACACTATTGGCAGAGTAAAATAATAGCCAGACATCAAAATAAAAATTCATCTAGATGTAGAGAAACAAGAAGAATGCTGATCAATCATAAAATATAGCAAAATTTTAGATTATTCAAATGCAAAAGATGAAAACCTCTTCCTTTTTGTTTAAGAAATTTCTTAAAGAACTTGAAATGTCAAATAATCTAGTGTTCAATCACATAGCATGGCAAAACAGAAACTAAGAAAGAGAAGGTTGATGTGGTGGTGGTGGTGGTGGTGGTGCAGAGAAGACACACGAGGAACCCAACAAACATCATGTTTCAGTTAAAACTGAGCCTTGCCAACAACACAGAGTCCATTTGGAGATCAAATAACTTACAAATCATCAAAATTCACACGAAAAGGAAAGTAATCTATTCACATAATAAAGGGTTAAACCCTGCTAAACGCACAGGATAAATTTGGGGGCCAAAAAAAATTACAATTATCAAAATTCACCAAAAAAGAAATGCATGAAATTCATTCACAATAACCAAAAAGTAATAATAATCAAATCCTGCCAGTAGCACAGAGTATACACAAGGGGCTAAGAAAACTTACAGCAATTGAAATGCACAAGAATTGCATGTAATTCATTCATTCACAGATGTGATAAATAAATAAAAATAGCAAAAATAAGGATTCAACTCCTGTGCAATACAGAGTACCAAAAAAATGATTGAAAAGAGGAAGACTGCAATCTACTCTTCAATTTCCGAGAAAACATAGAGAAAATAATTTTTTTAAACAAACAAAACTTGGATTTTTTTTTGTAATCAATTTCTGCTCAAGCGATCGGGAACAAGCATCTAGATTAGTTGAATTGATGTTTCAATTGAGAGACGAAAACGCTATAATCAGTGTAAAAAATTCTGAATTTTCTTATTGTCGAGGTGAGTTTTCTCTGTAAACAAACAACGGCGAGGATAAGAAAGCGGATCAATAGAAGATATGCGAAAAGATCGATGCTCTAACCTGAATGATCCACAGATCTACTGGTGCTGAGTCTCAGATCTCTTCCTCCTCTCTCTATTATTCTTTTCTCTTTGGCGCGTATGTTGAAATTTGGAGAATTGAGGGGTCAAATGTTTAATAAAATAGATTGGAGGGACTGAATTCGAAATAGGGAAAATGCCAATGCTGATGTAGCGACGAATTATTGGACCCAAAATAATTTTTTTTTTTCAGGTTTAATAAAAAATAGGTGATACATAAAATATTGAAAGAAAATAAGAGAAAATTAAGAGCATATAAAATTATATAAAATTTGTAATGTATGAATTACAAAAATAAAATATTAATAAGTTTTAAGAAATCATTTTAAAAATTTAGTAAAAATTATTTGACAATAAAAATGAAAAATATAAGAGTTTTGTTCAGTAACTTTTTTATAATAATTTTTGAAAACGATTACTAAAAATATTTTAAATTATTTAAAATATAAAAATTATTATTAAAAACCAAAAATGAAAAAAAGTTTTCTTGATATATTTCCATAAAATTCTATATATTTACATGTAATGTAAATAAAAGTTTTCAGAGCGTTTTCTATATTCTTGTTATTAATAGTAACATTTAAAAAAAAAAAATTAAAAACATTACATATTTGTTGTAAAAATAATTTTTTTAAAACAAGTATAAAAAAAATAAGGTGTGTTTGAAAACTATTTTTTAAAACAATTTTCTAAAATCTAAAATAAAAAATATATAAAACATGTTTGACAATTAAAAATTATTTTCTATTTTTAGTTCTTAAGAACAGAAAACATCATGTTTTCTAATAATATCTTTTAATTATTTTTTTACTGTATTAATATATTTTTAAAAAATAATTATACAAACACATACAATGATTAAAAATAAAATTCTACATATAAAAAAAATTAAACATAATTAAAGTATTAGAAAACAAGTTAATAACATTTTAGGTTTTTAAATCAACTTTTATTTTACAAAAAATCATAGAACAATTTTTAAAAACGGTTATCAAAAACTGTTTTTCAAAATTATTTTTGAAAATGATTACCAAATTGGTCAATAGTTTTATATCCAAAATTTGTCAAATATGTTTTTAAAATTTAATAAATTATTTTTATTAATTGGTCTTTCAAAATTTATAAGAATAAGATTAAAAAAAATAGAAATTTTCTTAGTTAAGTTTGGAGAATATTCTTTATTGGACTCCTAATAGATTCTATTTTTGTTAAATTTTATTTGTATTTTTTGGATTCTATCTGTATCCTAAAAAAAAAAAAAACAAATGTCATATTCTTTAAAAAAAAATTAATGTCAATTTGTTAATGCTAATTTGTGTATGAGATTTAGATTTACAGTGTCATATAAAATTTGCAATAAATTCACTTAAATCATTGTATAAATACAAATTTTTAAAATTTTAAAAGAATTATTATTTAACTAGTAAATAACATGCTTTTTATTGATAATTTAACAAAATAGATAAAAAAAATATTTTCCTATTGTTTTAATAATATTTTGGCATGTACCATATGAGCAATCCAATGTCACAAATTAAACCATCTTCATCATCTTATGTCATTAAATTGTAATTTAAAGACTTTAAATCAAAATAAAATAAAAATTTTAAAAATACAAACTAAGTATTAATAAAGGGATTTGAGAAAACGGCAATGCAAATACAATTTATAGTAGTTTGGTGCTTTTGTCAATGTTTATTCTCCTCGTTTCGACCTCAAACCTTCAACAAGTACACTTCTTCACAAATTTCTCAAGTGATCTATCTCACTTAAAATAGTTTCTTAATAGAAAAAAAATCAATGAAATAAACAACCTCGAATCCTACTAAAGTAAAATAAACTAATAATAACTAGGATTTACTTAAATATATGCTTAAGTCATAAAAGTTGATAAATTAATGCATTTGAAACAGTTTTGGAAAAGGGATAGAGTGGGTACACAATTGAAAACTCAAGGTCTCATATAAAAGCTTTGAACACTTCATTATATTGGTGAATATCTAGAAAACCTCATAATCGATCACTTGGGTTCGATTGGTTTGACTAATTTATTAGTTATTGGACATTATATGTATTAATAGACTATTGTTTAGATTTTGGACCCTAACTATTGAACAATTAAGCTCGTATCACAATCATTTAAACACAAGCTATTTGGGAGGTTTAAGGTGCACAAAATGCATTTCAATTGGTCAAGTCAAATTGGTTCAACCTATTTTACTATGTCTTGATCGATTGCATTATACGTAAAACAAAATTTGTCGAATCGAGATCAAAACCTCCAAAAAGGTCTCCTTGACATCAAATAAACCTTTTAAAACATATTTTTGAAGTATTGAGTTAAAATTTTAATTAAAAATACGAAATTATCAAATTTTATGATAACGTAAACAATTTAAAATCAAGAAACAATGATTTTGAAAAGTTTTAAGTGTATGACAATTTTTACTAAGTCAACAAATACCATCTTATATTGGTTCATAAATTTTCAATAAGTTCAAGCATTCTATAACAATAATTTTGATTAAAAAAACTAATATTTTTCATAATTATATTTTACTTTTAATTTTATTTTTATTAGTGAAAATCTTTATTTTTGTAGGCACACCGTGGACAATATTTTTATTGTATTTTAATTTAAGGGAATCAAATATTTTATTAATAAGTATTAAATTGTTATTTTAATATGTCATTCACAGCTAATTTTTTTTTTTGGTTTATATAGAGACTTTATTATAATTCATTTAAAATTAGAATAATTGGAATAAAAAAATTGAAAACAAAACAAAAAATTAAATAAAAAGAATAATTTTATATAGGTTTTAATAGAATAGGGTCATTAATGGAAACGAATTTTATTGTTCACGAATCATTGTTCGACATGCTTTGATCATCTTGTAGTCTCAACCGCACTGGATCTTAACTATAGAGTAAAAGCAAATGACAAAAATGCCATCATAATCACAAAACCCTAGCCTCCACACGAAAGCGAATCGCAGCCGTCGATTCTCGGGCACACTAGGGTTTATAACGTGCTTCGCTTCTCCATTTCACTCTTCTCTAAGCCCTAGCCGCTTCTCTCTCTCTCAGAAGGGCGTGGATCGAGAGCTTCAGCAATGGTGAGAGCTGGTTTCTTCAACTGGTTTCTTGTGCAATGTATTCTGAGCTTGTTTGGATGCCTAGAAAATACGGGAAAAGAATGTTTTCTTCATTTGCGTGTCATTTAGTGTTTTTGTTTGGTTTTTTAATTATGTTAGGAATAAAATGATTCAGGGTTTTCATGTCGTTGTTATCTGATGGTTTCTGAGGAACCAAACGGGTGGTTCAGGGTTGATGGATCTGAGTCAGAGTTCAGTCACTCAATGCTCAAAATGCTCATGATCTGATAGAAATTTTGTTATTGTCTTCTTTTTCTTTGGTTTTTAGGGTTAGGGTTTAGGCGTAGTACTGGCTTATCCGAGAAAAATACGGTTTTAGGTTTTGAAAGACGAAAATCCACATCCACTCAGCTAAATGGTTGTATCAGATTTCTAAAATGGGTTTTTTTCTCTATGTGTCCCATATAATTAAGATCTACTATCTGCAATGCAGGGTTCCTGAAGTGTTTTGCTGGTTCATAAGCTTTCGTCCAATACTGTATCTGAAATTTTGTTTCTTTTACATTGTATGCATGTACTGTCCAACCAAACATTCATGTACATCTATTGCTGCAACTATTGCATTTTCCATAAGGTTGTTTCCCGACAGAACATGCATATTTTTTAGTTACAAGTGAAGAAGAGAGCCAGCGGTTTGATTAGTAGTTGATTGTGTTCTGTTTGGTTTGGTGGAAATTTTATCTTTTCATCCAATGATATATTATTTTTGTCCTATTTAATGTAATAGTTTAAATTTGAACGTAGACAATCCTCACTACTAATAATTTTTTGAGATACTTAACTCAAATTTTTTTTTTTTGGCTTTATCACTCTTTTTGTCTGTAATTTTACTTTAATTACTCTTATTTGTCAAAATTTTTGAGTGGCAGAAGTCACATTGTTTTATCTTCGTAGGTGGTGATACTTGGCTATTAAATTTATGGCTGCTTGTTTGTCGCGTCTTTCATTTTTTTTAGTGCTTGATCAATTATGTATTCTGTATTCTAGGCCTTTGTCAAAGCTCAAAAGACCAAGGCTTACTTCAAGAGGTACCAAGTTAAATTCAAGAGAAGGAGAGGTATTGTACTACATTTTCAATGTTCATTCTTATGGTTTTGGGGTTTTCATTTGTTCGCTTCTTATGGATTTAATTTCTAATATTGTCTACAGAGGGAAAGACTGACTACAGGGCTAGGATTCGCCTGATTAATCAAGACAAGAACAAGTATAACACTCCGAAATATCGCTTTGTTGTGCGATTTGTATCCTTAATTTATTACAATAATATTCCCATAATTCTTCTGATTTCCCCTTGTGGTTCAATAAGCTAGGTTGTCGAGGCTTCTGCCAACCTCATTTGTTAATTTGTAACATGCATGTATCAATTTGGATCTTTGTGTAAAGCTTAAAGATGAAGAACTTTCTTTTGAACATTAAATTCTTTTCATGCATTCATCAAATGTAAGCAAAATGGTTACAACATACTGATGTTATGATTTCTTGCTCATTTGAAGTACATTATACTGGGTTACTTTTTCCCTCTTTCAATGATGAGCTTTGTTGTTTGTTATCTGCCAAGCATTCTGTACTGTTGATCTTTGAAACCTTAACCTTGTTACTAGACTAACAAGGATATTATTGCCCAAATAACATCCGCTAGCATTGCTGGTGATATAGTCCTTGCTTCTGCATATTCTCATGAGCTACCTCACTATGGACTCGAAGTTGGTCTGACCAACTATGCTGCAGGTATATTTATCAGAAATTGGTTCATTGTTCCTATTTATTTAAAATTTGTCGTGTTTATGAATTTTTACTTGTGCCTCTTTGTAAGAACATACCATATGTAACTTTTTTGTGGCATTAACATGGACTAATTCCTTTTGAGTAGCTTACTGCACTGGGCTTCTCTTGGCTCGCCGTGTCTTGAAAATGCTTGAGATGGATGGTGAATATGAAGGCAATGTGGAGGTACAATTGTTAGATATCCGTGCTTTCCTTTCCTTTCATGGTTTCTTGGTCTCAAGGTTGGCTCGTTCTGTAAAGATATAGTTTTGATGATCACTTATCTGATGTGTACTTGTACTTCTTAGGCAACTGGTGAGGATTACTCTGTTGAACCCACAGATAGCAGGAGGCCATTCCGTGCCCTTCTTGATGTTGGACTTGTGAGAACAACAACTGGCAACCGTGTTTTTGGTGCTCTGAAGGTATTATATTTTACGAGCCTCGCTCTTTTTTGCGTACAGTTAAAGTCTGTCTTTTTATTTTGCACTTAAATAATATGACTATACATCTATTCAGTTAATTCTTCTTGATTCTCTTGTACCACCTTATTTCAAAGGTAGATCACCTTTTATGATTTAATGAAAATGTTGTCATTTGTGTATGTCAGTGTTTAACAGTTTGAATTGTAGTGTTACTTCATGATATTTTGTTTTCCCCAATTGCAGGTCATTCTCTTAAAAAGAGGCTATTTTAACTATTTATATAATGTGGGTTTTATACTTTATTGAAAGAACAATCATATCCATGCAGTTTCATTTCCGCACCCTCTTTCTAGCTTTAGTAACTAAGCAAAGGCAAGCAATTCACTTGCTTGTTGGCCAAAGTTGAAATGGCTGATTGTCATGATGTTTAGGAGTTCTATTAAATACACTACTGTCTATTCATGACATGCTTGTTTTTGGTTGAATGTTTACTTGAGTCTGCTTATTCCCAAGCTGGAGGTCATTTAATTTCAATTAACTACAGGGAGCACTGGATGGTGGCTTGGACATTCCTCACAGTGACAAGAGATTTGCTGGATTCTCAAAGGATAGCAAGCAGCTTGATGCCGAGGTTCACCGAAAGTATATTTATGGTGGCCATGTTAGTGCATATATGGGGGTAAGGCTAAAATTTTGTCGCCTGTGTTGCCGATATAAATGTGATTTCGAAATAGTGGTTTTCCTTTTCAGATGAAGTCATTTTAATAACTCAGTCCTTTTGTTGGGTGCTTTCCAGACTTTGATGGAAGATGAGCCAGAGAAGTACCAATCTCACTTCAGTGAATATATTAAGAAGGGAGTTGAGCCAGATGACATTGAGGAGATGTACAAGAAGGTTCATGCTGCCATCCGTGCAAACCCCATTCAAAAGAAGGTCGAGAAGCAGCCACCGAAAGAGCACAAGAGGTGAGGCTAAGATTAAATTGATTCTTTTTTCTATTCAGTTGGCATTTATTATGCTATTATCTGTAGGTTGTTTAATTACCATTTTTTTTATTCTTATATATTAATGACTTGGTTTGCTTTATCAAAAAGAGGGGGTGAGCTGGTTTTGGTTTATCAAATACCTAAAACATGCTTACCGTAATTTGTTTTATAATGAAAATTTCTGTTCCTCTGGTTTGTCTGTAAGGTGTGTTTAGGACTTACTTTTATTTTGAAATATTACAACATTGGTTGAAAATTTTGTATTTTGCTAGAGCACAGTTTTGGCAAAGCATGTGAGTTGCTTTTTGTGCAAAATCGCTGCTTTAAATTCCTAGCAGCATTGGTCATGTGAGATTTGGGTTCATTTTCCATCAATATGTCTGAGTGACGATGTACAACTTATGAGGGATGATTATTTACTGTTCTTTTTTGGCGGCATCAAACTCCATTCAGGAAGAGGAGTCTTCTCTATTCATCAACCAGTGCCCCTAAATGCCATATCTGAACATCCTCTAAGCACCCCCATAAAATCTTTTTTTTTTTTTTTAATTCTATATGAATTGTCACTTCTTTATGATACATATTGAGTTGGTTGGCTGGCCTTGTGTATGCAACCCCCTGATTTCTTTGTATTATATGGTAAATGAGTTGGTGCTATTATGTTAATGGCTTTCTTGTTTGCATCACAGGTACAATTTGAAGAAGCTGACCTACGAGGAAAGGAAAGCTAAGTTGATTGAACGATTGAATGCTCTCAACTCAGCAGCTGCTGATGATGATGATGATGAGGATGATGAATGAATGCATTGCGCCCGGATCTGAGCTTTAATTATTTTCTCTTCACCTTCAGTACACATGCTGCTGTTCTGCAGTTAAATTTGGAACCTAGTTATTTTTTGAAGTTACTTTTTGTTTTTCCCCCTTTGAATTTTTGCAGCTTTGAATGGTTCAGTTTTTAGATGGAAAAAAGGGATAATGGATTTTATTAGCATGGTTTGAAATGCAATTTCAGTTTTGACTTATATTTCACAACTAGACCTGTATGCTATTGCTATGAATTGTGCCAATTCTCTTAAATACGGAAGCCATTGCTGTGGTCCATCTTTTCTCTTTCGTCTATACTGGATGAATTATGTTGTGCCCCACCGTTAGACCTTTAGATGGCAAAAAATTACTTCAAAACTACTTGAAAACTGCATTATGTGGAAGGTTTTGCATTAAGTACCTCATTATGGAATGAATATGAACAAAGAAGTTCATGCTTCTCTCTATTTTGTAAATCAGTTTTTACCATTAATGAATTTGGTTTAGAGTACATTTGGGAGTGATTTTAGAAAATATTTTTAATATTTAAATAATAAAATTTTTTAAGTATTAAAAATATTAAAAATGTTTTTCAGAATCACTATTAAACAAGTTCTTAATATATTTTGTCGTGTACTGACGGGGCAGGGCTCTTGAGGATGATTGAAAGAAAATGAATGAAAATGAATGCTGTTTTTGTTCCTTCAAAATTTTTTTCATCTACGATGTCTGTTGATATGTCCATTTGCTGCCTTGAAAGAGTTAAAAAGACGGAATCAACATATTTCTCATGCTGGATATGCGTTTTCTGTTCTGTATAGAGATAATGGGAAGATATCAGAGAGAGATATGAGACCTAAAAGCTTTAGAAAGTAGCCACACAAAGGGTCCAAAACTATGGACGCCTTATCTTTAACCGACCAATGGTTATCACTTATCAGCCTTCATTTGCTTCAACACATCTGGACACTATCCTCTTTTTAGGTCAAGTGACTTAAAACACATGTTCCCTCATTTGAATTCAAACACCCAAGTGAAAAAGATTCATGGCTCATTCACTAACCACCCCTGCACCATATGCTGCAACACTCATCTCAACAGAATCTAAGAAGAAACCCCATCTTCAAACTCTAGGGTTTCAGAGAGTGTGGGTTTCCCATCATCAAAGTTCTGCTCAAGCCCTAGATGATCGGCTCATCCACCGCAGGTTCGTATATATGTTCTTCTATTCAAGCCCATCGGTATTTATCAGAAGAGGATTTGTTTGAATTTGAAGAACTGTAACCTATATACTTTTCATTGAAAAGAAAGAAAACTAGTGGGCATTGTGGATTAGGACTGCAGTTGGGTAAAAAGCTTTGTTGAATTGCAGAGCTCAAGGTAGGACTCGAACTTGAGATCTTACCAATTTCCTGTTAGATTATTCCATTAGGATTTGGACCATAATATTTGTCATACTATAAGATGCTTATATACCATGGAATGTATGTAAAAGCACACAATGTGTGCCGAGGATTTTGTTCATCAAACACTGCATTGTATGTTTGATGGGGTTCTTGCTGCAGGAACATTAGCTTGGGTTTGCTTGGAGCTGTGCTAGGGTTGAGTTCTGGTAACCAGAGCGCAAGAGCGGCCAGAAGGCCTCCACCACCAACACCTCAGGAGAAGCAGGACCCCAACCTAAGTGGCGTTCAGGCGAAAGTTTTGGCTAGCAAGAAGAGGAAGGAAGCCATGAAAGAAACCATGGCCAAGCTAAGAGAGCAAGGGAAGGCCATCAACCAGCCATCTGAATAGCTTCTTGATAAGCATTGTTGGAAATACATGTTATTTGAATAAATTTGATTTGGAATAATGTAATCCAAGTTTTCAACGTATGCTGTCTCAGAGAGTGTTCGTTCCTTGGGCAAAGGCATGCTAAGGCTTCATATTAGCCTTGTTAATTTTATAGCCGAAGAATCTGACCTAACGTTAAATTACTAATTTGACCCAAAAGTTTAACATGATATTAGAACTTTCCTTAATTAAAAATTTACTTTATACATTTTTCTTTTTTTCTTTTTTTCTTTTTTGTTTCTATGCAAGAGAAATAATATTTGGGAAGCATGATAGAAAACATTTGATTGGGCTTAAATCTTAAATTTCATTTCCCTTTTTTTTTTTTTTTTTTTTTCATATATTTATTTTTCTCATAATATAAAGGAAAATAAAAATTAGATTTAAAGTCAATAAATCATTTTTATCTACTTCAAATTCATATTTCATATTTTTTTCTATAAAAATTCAATAATTTAAAAATGTATAAATTTCTAAAATTTTAATTAATATTAATTATAATTAATTTTCTTTTATATTTTTTTAAAAATAAAACACATGAGATAATAATTTTTCTTAATATTTTTTTTTTGATATTTTTTAGAACCAAATACAACCTTAAGTAACATACTTAGTTTTAATATATGAAAAATGTGAAAAAAAAAATATATAATTAAAATTAGTAAAAAAAAATTGATATTTTAAAATTATTTAATCTTTATAAGTTAAATAAGTGAATTTTTATTTATTAAATTATATATATATATATATATATATATATATTATTTCCTTTTATTTTTTTTACATTTCCTTTCAAATTTTCTATAACCAAACATAACTTTAAACTTCAAATGGCATGGGAATACCTCAAACTTAAAATATTCTTAATTAATCAAATATATTTTTTTAATTCTTTAAATATAAAGAGACAAATTATATGATACCTTTTTATTATATTAAACTTTTAATATGAATATTCTACGAATATAAATAAATTTAAATTATTAAAAAAAATACAAAGAAATTAGACCTATGTACAATAAGTGTGATTCGAGTATGAACAAATTACGACCTAAATACAAAATAATAAGATCATTCCTAAGGTATATATGCATAAAAAAAAGGACCTTCTTTCTTTACCAGATATAGGTTGAGACTGTTCAGTATTGAAATGAAACATTGAAATCCAAAATTGGATTTTGGTGAGATTAGCCCCTTTATCATCTCTCTCCGCTGCTGAGAAGAAGAGGCACTGATAAAGATGATGCCCAGATGCTCCATTTCACCATCCAGTGATGTTCAGCTCTTCCACACCTTCAATGGGATTCAACAACTTTCTCAAACTCATCATTTCAAGGTACTGCCCATTCAAAAATTTGTCAAGATTGTCTATTTTCTTTGCTCATTCTGCTTCCCATTTCTTAGATTTCAATGAAATCATTGGTAATATGCTTGTAAGGGATTTCAGCAATTCAATACCCAGGAAGGAAAACCAGAAAATTTCATTTGACTGCTCATTTGAGCGTCAGTAATGAGTACGAATTTTAATAATTTTCAATGCCCAGAAAGGAATCAATATTGGGTGTGAAGTTCAGTCATCCAATTCCCAGAAAGGGAAATGAGAAATTTCATGTACTATGCAGATTTGAGCTTCACAACTGGGCATTGAATTTATTGAAATTCAATACCCAGAAAATGGGATTAGAAAATTTTCATTTGCCGTGCAGATTTAAGCATTAATATTGACTATGGATTTCATTCATTCAATACCCAGAACGGGAAATTAAAATTTTCATGTGCCATACAAGTTTGAATATCAAATTTGTTTATGACATTCAAGAATTCTGCACCAAAATGTCATATGTGGTAAATTTGAGCGTTAATATCAAGTTTTAGTGGTTTATAATTTTACTTGATGGATAGAATAGAGAAAAATATGTATTGCTTCATGGGTCTCCAAGGTTATGGAAAATGTAATGTTGCTTCCATTTCAGGGTTCAGGGTTATGCAATTGTCCATGTCTCATATCAAACCCTTTACCTTTTGGGATTTCTTATTGCTAAATCCTAATATGAACTCAACCCAGCAAAGCTTAAGCCCCACCAACTCAGATTAGGATACATGAACCTCTGTTTGTTTGTTTGTTGTTGTTGTTGTTATATATATATTTATCTTTTTTCCTGTTTCTCCCATTTAGCTCTTTATAAATCTACAAACAACTTCTCTTTGATGATATAAGTGAAATAAACACACATATACACAATTTTGTATTTTTAATATTAAATAACATACTGGTCTTTACTAGCATAAATGCTCTACAAAGCTTTGGTTGCTAACTTACAAAAAAAGGCAACCACAACAACCTCAGACCCACCCCTCATCCACCCCACCTTCTATAGAAAAGTTAAAGAAAGAAATATTTTGAGTAGAGGCTTGCAACTAGTTTTTAACATGGTTGAACTTAGAGTTGTGCCTACCCATGTAGTTAAAAATTAGGGGTGTGGTCAGCAAACGATAATGAAGCTATTATGAGTATTACTCAAATTCAGAGTTTGGGTTAAAAATAACCCTTTTTAACCAAACAAATGTGCATTTTGGCCCTTTTTGAAACCTTTGATCAAAATAGCCTCTTTCTCTCATCCTTCATTTTTATTATTATTTTTTTTTTGAAAAAAAATTGAAGATGGAGGTGTGGGTCTCGATGGGGGCAACTGCGGGCATTGTCAGCTCAGCAAGGTTGCGCCATGAGCAGCACCGATGGGCATGGTGTTGTTGGTTGGCAGTGAGATGTAGCAGGAGATGGAGGAAAGGAAAAATGGGTTTGGTGGGTAGGATGGAGGGAGAGAGGGAGAAAAAAAGAAAAAGAGATAGGAAAAGAAGGGTGTGTCGCCGGCTGGAGGAGGTGGCGAACAGCAATGGGTCGAAGAAGCAGTGATCAGTGGTGATGGGTGTGCCAGTGGAGGGAGAAGGAAGAAATACAATTTCAAATAAAAATAAAAATACAGGAGGCTAGTTTGAACAATAGTTTGAACACTAGTCCAACGTAAAATTTTTGTTGGGGTCCAAGGCCACTTTGACCAAAAATTCCTCAATTTCATGTGGCCTTTGACCCAAAATTCCTCAATTTCACATAATGATGAGATATTAGCACATGTTTTGTTTCATCCTCACCTTATACCATGTTGCCCTTTAGTTAATTTTCAGTTATCCCATAGTGAGAGTTTGAAGTGCACTTGTATTTATTCCATGGGAGTGGTGTATGAGCTGGTGAAATTTTGATTTATACAATTATACCTTTTTCACAATGAAGAAAATGTGGCAGTGACATTTTAGTAATGCATATCATACATACGGAAGGATGGTTTTCTTCCTTTCATAATATAGATAGATATAGGTATGCATACATAAGCCCATAAGAAAAAAGGCTTATGTGTATATACTTATTCTCTGAATGCACTAATTAGTTTGGTGATTTTTGTGCAGGCATGGTTCTTAGATCAATTTGGAGTCCTTCATGATGGGAAGCAACCTTATCCTGGTGCAATCTCAACATGTATGTTTTCATCTGTTAGTCTGGCATTTGGTAAACTTGGTTTAGTTGATTTCATCAGTTGTTTGATCTGAAATTGAGTAATGTTACGGACTTATAATGCTTATTTTTATTAAATTCTTTTATTGGATAATAGTGGAAAAGCTCTCCACCAGTGGTGCCAAGATGGTGATTATCAGTAATTCTTCAAGGCGTTCGTCAATTACCATAGAAAAAATGAAGAGCCTTGGCTTCGATCCTTCTCTTTTCGTAGGAGCAATCACTAGTGGAGAATTAACGCATCAGTACCTACTCAGGTTGAATGTCATATTTTTTTTTTCTTTAGCTAAGTACTGAAATTGTTTATAACCTTTTTGTAATTGATATTTGATAACATTTTGACAATGAGCAAATTATTGTCCAATTCACACTTTGTGTTTGCCTGAGGCCAGTAAAATAAATGATCACTCAATATAGCATATCCATCCTTTTTTTTCCTGCTGTGTTTTTTGTGCCTGTGTCTTGAAACTGCCATGGATTTTATCATGAATAGGAGAGATGATGCTTGGTTTGCAAAATTGGGAAGATCCTGTATTCACATGACCTGGAGTGACCGGGGTGCTATATCACTTGAGGTATTCTGAATGTTTTAGTGCTTTTGGTGATTACCTCCTCCTACTTTTCTTGCTCAATTCAAATATCCATATCTTGGAGAAGAACCTGTGATTTTTGTTCCAATCCTTTTTTTCCTCTTCCTTCCTACTTACTACTTTTCATGTCTTAGAGGCATTTATCCTTCCCTTGGTTTTCTTTAAAAACATATACAACCTCACTCCTTGTGAGGAGGAAAAAGGTAAAGGATACACCATAGATCATTGGAACTAAGCATTTTGCACTACATGGTTTTGAAAGATAAAACTTTACCTGTCCTGTGGAATTAGAAAATGACCCGAGGTTGAATGTACTAGCACCAGGGTAACCAAAGTGTAATGGGATGCCCTGTTTGGAAAGGTAGAAACTGTCAACCTTGTTATAAAGGAAGGCCTTTTATTGTTGATTCACATAAAGCGTCTAACTAACTAGGGTGTTCACTTCATTAATGAAATTAAGACTGCTTCTCCTATTAAATGATTATATTATAACCTCATTTCTTATAATTTGCTATATTTAAGGTCTAAGCTAAAATTGAGATTCATCCAATGCCACAAGCACCATTATGATCTGTTTTAGGCTTTGATTAAATTATTAGACATAACGATTTTTTTTGTGCATTTTCTAATTGTTAAATATGACATCAATAGTTTATAACACTGAAAGGCATTTAGAGGGGAGCTGAGAAATTCTTAATCATTGATTTTTCATTTAAATCTCTTGTTCCAGGGCCTTGGCTTGCAAGTTGTGGATAAAGTTGAAGAAGCTGAGTTTGTTTTGGTCCATGGCACTGAAGCCTTGGGGCTCCCTTCCGGTGCTGTACTCCCCATGAAACTCGAGGATCTTGAGAAAATATTGGGGCGTTGTGCAGCCAAAAATATCCCTTTGGTGGTAGCAAATCCAGATTTTGTGACTGTCGAAGCTAGAGCTTTGCGTGTCATGCCTGGTAATAATGTTTTTTATCACATGGGAATAGTTGGTTATTTGATTCTCTTTGGACTTGAGAATAACATTCTCTAATGAAAAATGCACAGTTCATGTGATTGGCTTAATAATTCACCATTCTAGATATGATAGCTAATTCACTATCTTAGATTTAGAGAATGCAAAGACATGAAGTGTGTTTTTTTTTTTTTTTTTGGTTTGATTGCAGAAAATAATATTCTTCAGCAGGAAATCTATTTTTTTCATGCCCTGCAATGATTTTTCTTGTTTTACTGAAATGCAAGAGTCACCACTCATACTATTCAGAAGTTCATGTCAACTCTAGCCACCCAATCCTAAATCCCTGAATCAAATTACCCCCTGCATAACGAAGTTGACATGCCAAAATTGGATTCTCTGATACATCACTTGATCATCAACATTGACTAGTACTCCTACTCGATCCTTAGTCTTACAGGGTTTTCACATGAACTGAAACTTAATTTGACATAATTTAGAAGCTATAGAATTCTAAATCCAAACCAGTGCTTGACAAGGAGATGAATTTTTATTCATCTCTTTAGTTTCACCAATTATTGGAGGTCATTTGTGGATATAGAAGCTGTTTCATTTTGGGATTTGGAACCATTTTCATCCATTGACTATTTGAATTCTAATATATTTGAGTACTTTTAGATGCTAGCTAATGCACGGTATCTATTCTTCTTTATGCCTTGCTTGAAAGCTGTTATATTTTTGTCGTTCTGTTTCTTTATGATGTAAATATTCATTTTTGATCTTGTTAGGTACGTTGGCAGCCAAATATGAAAAACTTGGGGGTGAAGTAAAATGGATGGGAAAGCCTGACAAGGTGAAGCAGTTAGACCATTATTAGTTTTTCCTTCCTTTCCATCCCTTAATAGCTGCAGATGCATTTTGCTTGTAAATATGCACCACACCCACATATTTGTCTTTTATTTGTTTTGTGGAGAAGCTTAGTTTATTCACAAAAGAAGAAGAAACGGTGTTTCTAGATAGCCAACCCACACAGGCACACCTCTTGAGGACCCTGGATAATAACCTATGCTTCAATTAACCTCTAAATTGCTTTACTACTTAAGATTCAATGGCTTATGTGGCTATGCCTGACCAAGAACAATGAGGGATGTATTCTTCTATTCACAACCTTGAGGAACCCCTCCACTCTATTGAATGATGCTATATTCTATTTGCCTGAGTATGGAGCTTTGCAGTTTATTAGCTTCGCTCTTTTCAGTGTTGTATGAAGCCAGTTCAACCCTCCTCGGACAGGATATTGATGAATTACTTCTTCTGTGGTTAACAATCCAAACCTCCTCTGGCTGTCTCTTGCCAATAGCCATGTGCACCATGTATTTCTCAAAAATACAAGCCTGCACCTGTGTGCTCAGTCTCTTCTTAGTGAAATGGTAAAACTATGCCAAGGGATGCTCTTATGGGAACTTCCTTCCTCTAATCAGTTGTGTTTGATTGGAACCATCTACAAGAACTTGCAATTGCAGCAACCTCTAGGGTCCAATGTACCTCCTTGCTGACTGTTGGATCTGAGCTCAGCACCATTCTAAAGTAATGTCTTGCTGACTATTGGATTTGAGCTCAGCACCATTCTAATGTAATGTCCTGAAAGCTCTGCCAATGGATTCAGTTATCTTTCTAGATAGTTTCATATATTAAAATTGAATATTTGGGGCTGAAAATAAAGGATTAAATTAGTTGAAGCCTACTCACATAAGATAGTGCCTTGCTACCCCATGATTGCTCCTAAATCATTTCAACCGAAGGCCTCCAATCCACATATTTAAGCCGAGAAGAAATCAGAGGAATGCTCAGATATCTGACTGGGGCTCCATTTCTTCAAATGGTTAAAGGTTTCTTAGTCTTCCAGTTAACCTTCCCTGAGTTCCCAAGAAAAGAACCGACCTCTTGGATGGATTAGCTCTAAGACTTGACAACTTCTCCAAGAGACTGAGCACCGTTTTATGGTGGCCATGGAATCAAACTATCTCCTCTATTGTGCTGGCATTGTTGGGAAATGTGTGAAATGCTGATTCTTATGCATCACAAATGTTACTGAAAATAGGCGAATTTGATGCCCTGCTTAAGAGCATGAAGAAGAGTTTCATTACATTACGAACAGAGGGGAGATGGGACCTCTGTTAATCCCTTCTCTCCTTGAAAGTGCCCTCTAGACCATTAATGCAGAAAGGAATCTTTTGGATCTGAAATGCACAGTTGAATTCACTCAAAATTCTACTAGGAATTTTCAGGACCACAAGAAAATTCAAAATGAGATCCCACCTGAGAGAGTGGTAAGCCTTCATGATATCCTGTATGATGGCTCACTGACGCTAATTTCCCTTCCTATGATAATTCCTGAGAAGACCAAGATAGCTCTGTTTTTGGCACACATGCAAACTTTAGAAGTTGCACTGTCCAATAGTCTCTTGGTATCATCAACTTATTTCAGAAAAATATGAGGCAATTTTATCATGTCTAAATTCCCAAGCTCCCATTATATTCTTCTTCAATAACTGCCAATTTATTCCTTGAAGTTCCTGACAGCTGATTGTATACAAACCTAAGGAGGACTAGAGAGCTTTTTTTCTGTTGAGACTTTTTTCCCATAAGTTTATACAAATTCCCATGGTTCTTTCATAGATCATGGCAAATAATGTTTAAAAGCTTATCTTGGTAGCAAGAATTGCCACCATAATCTAATCTCTGCTATAGATTTGTCCACCAGACATGCTTTTAATTTGATGATATTGACCATCCATGCAAATCTAGTTCATTCTCAATCCAATGGGATGTTTCAAAGAAATTGATCATGTTTGCTTAAATTTGGAGTGCAAGTTTCTTTTCTATTATTTCCCTAAATGATATATTTTGTGTTGTTATGATTCTCTGGTTAGATTTAGTTTTGTCCTCCTAATTTGTATGTAGAATTCATGCTTGATCTTACAACCCTGTTTGGGTATCATAAATGAGGATGATAAGGGTTTTGCTGCACTAATATATGCTTTTTTTTTTTTTCCTGTTACATGTGCTTCCCTTTTGCATTCGTTAGTCACGGTATTTTTACTGCATTTGGCAATCTTATCAGATAATCTATAAATCAGCTATGGCCATGGTTGGTGTAGATGCTTCAGATTGTATTGCTGTGGGTGATTCCCTCCACCACGACATAAAGGGTGCAAATGTAGCTGGGATCCAATCAGCATTCATCACAGGCGGTATCCATGCAAATGAACTTGGGCTTGGCAGTTTTGGAGAAGTTGCAGATTCATCTTCTGTGCAAGCTCTTGCATCCAAATATGATGCACATCCATCATATGTATTACCTGCATTTTCATGGTAGAACTTCTCATATTGGTAGGTGTTGTTCCTCTCACATTTACAAACTCATAGAACTCAAAATAGTCGATATGTAAGACCTTTAGTCAGTTTGAGTGGCAACACCTTAACTACTTCTCCTTTTAGAATACATTTAAAATAGATACAAGTACCGTGTCTATTAGCATGTACTTCTGCCTTGAAATTGCCTACTCCTTAATTGGGAATATAAAATTTGTTTACTACAATTCCATTTAGGGCATGTTTGGAATGTTGGAATAGGGAATGGGAATGGTAAACTCATTCCATTTCTTATTTATTCCCACGTTTCGATTACTCATTAAAAGTGGGAACATGAATAAAAAACTCGTTCCCGTAGAAATCAAAACCCATGCTTTTTAGGATTTTGATTTCTCTCTGGTACTTTGATTTACCTCCATTTTCATTCCTATTCTCGTGTACCAAATGCACTCTTACTGCATTCTTCAGTAGATAAAAGACAAAAAAATGGTGAAAATGCATGTAAGCACACCTGCATTTCTCATACTGGTCATAACATGAGTCAATTTGGATATTAATTTTGCTCCTCTGACTTCCCCCAAGATTTGTTTTGCCCCTTGATACCACTGTGTAAGAATTTTCTTGGTTATGAGTTTTCAGGCTTCATAATGACCAGGTTCCCATGAATTTTCTTGATTTTGAGCTTGCAGGCTTAGCAACAATCGACTTCCTTTGAATTTTCTATTTTTGGATTTTCAGGCTTCTCAATCAAGGAATTTCCTCTTGAGGACGACAAAGTCTCTAACTTGGTTAGGTTGGCTTGCTACTACTTTCTTTGAACCAAGGCCCTTGGTTACGATTCCCCCCCAAAATAAACTGAGATTCAAAGCCCCCAGCAACAAGATCCAGAAATGGGTGAGTTAGCAGAAAAAAAAAATCTATTGTTAAATATTCCAGATGAACTGAAAGTTTGGTGAAAAGAGCTTTTGATCAAACAGGCATTTTTCACCCTGATACGCTTTAGATGCTGGCATTGTTTACATCTCCATTTTGATGCTGATATGTTTTTGATATAGAGTTTCATGTACTATAAAGAAGTTATGGCTCATCTGAATGGTAAGTTACAGTTGCCTGGTCATCATTCTCTCTTTCAAGATACCTTATTTTTACCGTTAAAATCCTTATTGGTATTTAAAGCGTTTAGAAAAAATTGGTTATTCTACATGGTAATAGAACTCTTCACAATATTAGATTCATGTTTACACATGTTTGTCTCAATTAGGGATAGTAATAGGACATATTTTTTTGGATTTCTATCCTGCCTTGCATCTAATAGGACAAGTTTGAGAAATTTATTTTAGAACCCAAAGTGGGTTCAGATATTGACTTGTCTCGCTTGGTCCCGTCTAGATATATAATTAATAAGAAATTATTTTTATTTCATTTTTTTAAACATATATAATTTTTTTCAAAAAAAAAAAAAAAAAACTATTTCTCATACCTCGCCTTGTCCCATTTGTTTATTTATTTATTTTTGGGACGAAAATGAGAATCTGTTTAAGTGATTGGGATGGGGTCAAGATGGGGGTGCCCCATCCTGAACCCATTTTTGTTGTCATTTGTAGTCTCAATTGTTTAATGGGAGGTCATGAATTCAAATTTTACTACATGTTTATTTTCTTCAATTTGTTGAGTTTATGTTAAGCCCTATAGAGACTGTTTGTGATTCGTTTGCCTATGGGTGTGATATTCTACATGGGTTAGGGAGCAAAGTTCTTAACACTATATATATAGTGAATTTCTCTTAATTGTATGGATGCGTGTTGAGGTCATAAGGATTTATGAGCTCAAAGTGAACAATATATATACTAAAAGAGTATGTACATATGACTATGGGAGCGGTATCAGAGTAGAGAGAGGGCATGAGAGTGGGTTACAAATGGGAGTGAGGGTGTAGGCTATTAAAAATGGTGTCACAAAGGCTCATGTGTGGGGAACAATATCCACTTCTTATACGACAATATCTTTTATATGGAAGGGAGTTTGTTGTTACGAAGACGATATCTACGAGAGAGGAGTGCGTTATTACAAATGATTCATGGATGACGAACAATGTCTTCTTGGTACATAACAATATCTACATGGGTAAGAGTTATGATGACAATGTCTGTAATAGAGGGGTAAGCTATTACAAGAGCGCATAAAAGGTGAACAATACCCACTTGACAATATTTTCAACACCAAAAGAAGTGAGTTGTTATCAGGGTTCATGAGTAGCGAACAATATCTATTTTTACATGATAATATCTATAGAAGTGAATTGTTATAAGGACTCATGAGCTACGAATAATATAATATCCATATAGGAGGGAGTAAGTTGTTATAAAGACAATATTTATATGAAAAGGAGTAAATTATGACAAATGGTATCAATCCGACTTTTAAAGGCTAAGAGTGAATAATAACTATAAGAATTGAGAGTAATCACATAATGGTATGTCAATCTTTGTATATACGAGTAGTCACATGACAATATGTATATCTTTTCATATACAAATATGGGTTGTATAATGAACCCAGGTTCGTATTTTACGAAAATTCACTTTATGTTACATCATCACCATTGGAATTGAAAGATTCCCATGACGTCTTCAAACATCTTGATATAGTCCTTGACGACAAACTGGATTGTTTTTGTCCCAATACATTTGTTGCAAAAAATAGTAGATTTTTTGAGAACCGAGGCCTAGTCCAAGTGGAAGTGGCCATGTGCATCTCACTCGAATCAATGTTTCTGTCCCATGTTCACAAAAGTCTACCATGTCCTTTTGAGAAATGAAATAAAATGAAATTGAAATGAAATTTGCATATCATGTGTTTTGTGTTGTATGTCATTATTTTCAGTCAAAACTTGTCTAAACCCACTTGGAAAAGGTTTCGATAGCATTTAGGAATTTTTTTTATATTGAAAAGTGACTTTTTACTAATTTTCCATGAAAAATTATAATTAATTAAAAGCCTTTCAATTTTTATTTTATTTATTTTTTACCCCGTTAACAATTTAAATTTTATTTTATTTTTTAATTCTTATTCAATAATTTTCAGAAAAAGTTAAATATAATTAAAATTAATTAAAAAATTATATTTTTAAAATTATTTAATTTTTATCAAATAATTAAATAAATAAATAGATTTGCAATAATACATAAAAATAATTTATTAAATTTAAATCTATTTATCTTAATTTTTAAAATTTTCCTTTTTTTTTTTCTTTATTTTCTTTTTATAGTATTTTCTAAGAATTAAATATAACCTTAAACAAATAAAAAAATTGATTTAAGATTATTGACTAGTGAAATTATGGCTTTGACTTTATTTTCAACTTTTTGTTGAAATCAAATATAGAAAATTATGGCTTAATTGTATTTTACAAATAATTATCTTTATTTTAGTGGTTTTTTTATATTTGTTATTTTATATATATTGTAAATTTTAATAAAGTAATTTATTATTATTAGAGTATGGAAAAATTAATTTTTAAAAATTTTAAATATATTTTTAACATTATTCTATTGGTTTTAATTAATTTTAAAAATAAATTCGTCTTAAAACGTAAATTTACTTTAACGGTTTCACCCAATCCATCATGTTTTGGGTTGCTCCGGTTTCCGGCTATTTTTCCCTAAAAAGCCAATGCAGCTTCACTTTTTTTATGCCTTTTTACTTATTGAAGTTAAATTACCATTTTATCTTCAATGACTAGGGGCCCAAATAGGGCTAATTAAGTAATTGCATATATCGAGACCAGATTAAAACGTAGGCTCGAGTAAATTTTTGCCGACGTGGCGCAAAACGAGAGCACCAAGAGATAAGACGGAGAAGAGAAGCGTGGAAAAATCGTTAGCAGATGCCCTGAGTCACGTGCTCATTTTTCACCCTCTCTCTCTCTGTCTCTCTCTTAGGATAAAGTATAAAACAGCAGCATCACCACCACCAACATATAAATAAGAAATCTTGCAGAAATTTCAGATCCCTTTTTTGTTTTCTCTTTGACTCTCAGCTCTCATCTCCATTTCTAGGGTTTCACATAGAGGGAGAAGAAGGAAGGCGGAGAAGAGGAGAGAAATGGATGGAGAAGCGCCACCGCCGGACGCCGACACGGTGATGTCCGACGCGGTACCGCCGCCGGATCCGCATCACCAGCAGCAGCATGCCCCGGTGCCTGGGATGGAGAATATTCCGGCGACGCTTAGCCACGGCGGCAGATTCATCCAGTACAACATCTTCGGGAACATCTTCGAGGTCACGGCCAAATACAAGCCTCCGATCATGCCCATAGGGAAGGGCGCTTACGGCATCGTGTGGTAAAGTGCAATCTCGCTCGTTTCTCTCGGTCTCTACGTTGGTGATTTTTTATTTTTTATTTATTTTTGTTTTGAGATTTTTGATTCGATTTGGTTTCTTTTGGTGGTAGCTCGGCTCTGAATTCGGAGACGAACGAGCACGTGGCGCTAAAGAAAATAGCGAATGCGTTCGATAACAAAATCGATGCGAAGAGGACGCTTCGGGAGATCAAGCTTTTGCGGCACATGGATCATGAAAACGTCAGTGAGTGATAGTTTCTGATTCTTTGATTTCAGTTTGTTTTTGTGTCAATGCAGAAAGGGAATTTCATTCTTTTGCTGTTTTTCTGGTTTGCGTTGTGTTGTACAATCAAGATTGTAGTAACCTTGGTTTGTTTGTTTGTTTGTGTTTTTTGTTTTGCCAAAGAAAGCAAGAAAGGTTTATCTCAATTATTCTGTTTCTTTGAATACTATTATACAAATATGAATAGAACATTATGCAGTGATTACTTATAAGAAAAATAGAACATTATGCAGTGATTGTGTTGTTTTTCTATAAATGACATTTTCTATAAAGAAAGGTTAAGATGTAAAGTATTCTGTTTTTAGAATACGAACTTATCCTCTGACAAGCATTTAGTTTACAAACATATATAGAAGTTGTGTGATGATTATCTTATTTTTCTATATGTGACTTGATTATTTTGTTTTTTTGTATATGACATCTTTTCAACCAAAAAGATATATATACATATATACACACAAAATGAAGTAAAGAAGGACCTAATATTGTTGGCTAATATACAACTTGTCGTGTTCTAATCATTTGTTGGCAAATGTGTAACTTGTTGGGTTCTAAAGATTTGTTGGTTAATATGTCAAGCTCAAAAGACACACAAATGAAGTAGGGAAGGACCTAATATTGTTGGCTAATATGCAACTTGTCATGTTCTAATCATTTGTTGGCTAATGTGCTACTTGTTGGGTTCTAATAATTTGTTGGTTAATATGTCAAGCTCAAAAGACACTGTGGTGTAGCATTCTGTCATGTGGAAACCATGGAACATGGAACCGAGGTCGTGAAGGATTCAATTTGTTTATACTGCATAATCAAGCTATTAGGAAATAATATTGGAGATAGTGTTTGATTGCTTTCATTGTGAGGGGGTTGTGTTTTGTTGTTGAAGAGGGTAGGTAGCTGTCATTTTCCAAAAGGGATCCAAACTGTGCACAAGTTTAGTTAAAAACACCCTTCCTTAGCATTTTTATATAGTTAGGAGTGATACCATTGGGTTGAACTCATTGGTATTCAGAATGGTGTTAGCGAAGAGAAACCACCGGCCTCATAAAGTTGAAAATGATTGATGATGTGGGATAACTTTTAAAAGTCTACCTGTTATTTAATGCTGATAAATGACATTTTAGGAGCCACTCAAGTCTTGCTGGAAAAATTAGAGATGAAATTGTAGTCTTGCGAGAGCATTATAATTTATCCTCTTGGAAAGATGAGAATGGATCTGAAATCTTGTTGAAAATTGTGAATTTGGTTGTACTCTGTTGTTCATCTGAACAAATCTCATTAGTATCTGAAGTTTTTTTTTTTTTTTTTCTAATTCGGTAATCTGTCTGTAGGCTCAATTTTTTTTATAAGAACTGTTGGAATCCTTTATCAATTCTCCTCTGAAATCAATATTAGAATAGTATGTGTTATTATAAGTGGAATTTGCTCTGGGTTTTGCTCAAAAAAGCAAGAAAAGTATTTCCAAAATAGCAACCAAACACTACCTAATCATTCTCTTTCTGTATAGCCTGTATTTACGGGAATACAATAGTGTATAAAACTGAAAATACTAACCAAACACTACTAGTCGTTCTCTTTGTGTATATCCTGTATTTAAGGAAATACAATTGTATATAAAACTGTAGCAATTACGAGTTTGCTATACATAACTGATCCAATTAGGGAGCAGATTTTTTTTTTTTAATAATTATTTTCTAAAAGAAATGGAAAATATATTTTCCCAATAGACAAAGGAATATTGGAAAGTAGGACAAGCCATCCTTCAACTAACTGAAATGCTGAGGTTATTGTATTGTTTTAGTTTAGGTAGCACTACTTGGACTCTTTTTTTCTTGTTTGGGTTACTTTTCAGTGAGGAGCTTATAGCATAGTTCTGTATAAGGTATAAGGTGGAAGCAACAGAATCCAGAACGGTAGTGCCTTCCATTATTGCTGAAATGACCGACCATTAGGAAATAATATATATATATATATATATACATGTTATGAGAAACAATTTTATCATAGAGAAATAAATGCATAAAAAGATGAGAAATTTCTTGCCTGGAAAGTGTGCAGAAAAGGCAAAAAGAATTGAGCAACCCTGAACGAAACAAAGAGGGAAGCCAAATTATTAAGGAAGCTAATATGATTTTTTTTTTAAAAAATAAAATAAAAAGTAAGCATGATTGTCAAATGTGGATGGATACCCTTCCTAATCCCTTACTTTTTAATGGACACCATCAAACTAGGAACCACCTAGCCTTAACTCATTTGGAGTCCATTGTTTTTTTATTCTTTTTTCGCTTGCAACTAGAGGGTATTGCTAGATCCTGTTTTGTGGTGTAGGGACTCCTTAGGGGAGAGATTAGGGAAGCTTGTTCCTTTTAGATTTCTTAAATAGGTTTTGTTGACCTGGGGCCTTGTGATCAGCCTCTTATATAGGCCCCATTTGCACTTACTTTTCTTCCTTTTTCTAGGTTTTAATGTCTACCACCCTCCATGTACTAGGATTTTTGCCTCTATAAGCTATAGTTTCCTAGTTCACTCCATTGATTCTCTTGTTCACTTTTTTTTTTTGATAAAAAATGAAGAAATATATATTGATAGAAGAAAAGAAACAGGATAAATAAGAAGTACAGAAGAAAGAGAAGAAACCAAGGGAAGGATGAGAGGTCCTTCCTACACAAACTGAACAAAAGAGGAAACACCCAACAATAGGAATCTAAAAACAAAGAGAAACCCCAAAAAACTCAAACTTTTGACACGTACACCGTAGTCCAGTTGAGCTGTAAAACACTTAGAGGAACTCCTCTAAAAGCTGTAATACAAGAAGCCCAAAGAGAGGAATAGAACAAAATCAAATCCCATAAAATCTCTTCCGTTCTCCCCTTTTCCTCAAAAATCCTTTTGTTTCTCTCTTGCCACACCATCCAAACCAAAGTAAGACACGCGATTTGCCAAAGAGTCTTTCCTCTTAATGAGTTTCCCAAGCCTTTAAAAGTAATTTCCAACATGTCCTCAAAACTCCTTGGAGGGACCCAAACCAACCCTACTAGATTAAACAACTTGTGCCAGAGTCCAATGGTAACTGGACAATGAAGAAAAAAGTGGTCAATCGACTCTCCATTTCCTTTGCAGAGAATGCATCATTGAGGACAAAGGGATTTGTAGGGTCTTCTCAATTGCAACTTGTCATTGGTGTTTACCTTCCCATGCGCTACTAACCAAGCGAGGGCCTTAACCTTTGAGGGGGCTTTTGAACTCCACAAAAACTTGGTCGGAAGGAACAAGATAAGATTAGAGACTTTTGACAAGGCCAAGAAAAAAGATTTAACTGAAAACAAGTTTGACAATGACAAAGACCACACCCTTGAATCTGCCAAAGAAGGAGAGAGAAGCACTGAACTAAGGGAGAACATTAATCTCTGAAAGAGATCAATTTCTGAATCAATAAGATTGCGACGAAAATTAAAATTCCAAGACAGTGGATAGGAATTGCCAAGGACATTTGAAACAGTGAGGTTTTTCACAGAAGTAACTCTATAAAGATTAACAAATTGAGAACAAAAAGTTTGGTTTACCCACCAAAGATCTTCCCAAAAACGAATTCTCTCCCCATTGTCCACCATTAGGCGAACAAATGGGGAAAAATCCTGGAAAACTTGAGCAATAGCCTTCCAAAGACATCTGTGAGACCATCTAACCACCATATTGGCATCCCATCCATTAGGATGTGTCCCATATATACTCACAATAACTTTATGCCAAAGACCACTCCTTTCTCTAGGGAACCTCCAAAGCCATTTCCCTAAGAGAGCTATATTTCTCATAGAAGTCTTCCCAAAGTCCAAACCTCCCAACTCCTTTGGTCTACTAACAACATCCCATCTGATTCTCTTGTTCACTTTTAGGTCCTCCGTTTTTTTTTGCCCTTCCCCAACACACCATCCCCCTACCCCAAACACACACACTCACACACTGGCTTCCTTTTCTTCCTTTTTTGTGTTTTAATGTCTACTCTCCTTGTACTAGGATTTGCCTCTATAAGCTATAGTTTCGTAACAAAAAAAATATGTTTAAATTTGTTTTACTCCATTTATTATCTTTTCGACAAGTGAAAAGATAAATTTTATGAGTAAACAAAGATGTTATACATCAAAGCATATAGGACATATACAAAGGGTACCCAAAGACACAACTCACTCTTTTGACAAGTGAAAAGATAAATTTTATAAGTAAACAAGGATGTTATACATCAAGGTATATAGGACATATACAAAGGGTACCCAAAGACACAACTCGAAAGGGAGAGGACAACCAAAAGACAACCACTCTCTTCCTCATCAAGAACAACACCCCTCTACCCATCCACCCACACACACACACTCTTTTTGACAAATAAAAGGATAAATTTTATAAGTAAACAAGGAGGCTATACATCAAGTTATATAGGACGTGTACAAAGGGTACCCAAAGACACAACCCTGAAGGGGGTTTATGTCTTTGTTGCGCATGCCAAGCTCAGCTAGATAGAGACTAGAGCAAATTCAAAGGGATTTCCTTTGGGGAGGTGGAAATTTAGAACGAAAACCTCATTTAGTAAGATGTGAGTTGGTGTGCTTAAGTAAGAAGAAAGGGGGTTTGGGGGTCAAGTGTCTTTCCACATTCAATAAGACTCTTCTTTGTAACTGGAATTGGTGGTTCACAAATGAGAGAGAGGCTTTGTTGAATCAACTGATTAGAGGGAAGTATGGGGAAGAAAGAGGGGGATGGTGTTCTTGGGAAGTGAGTGAGGCGTATGGTGTTGGGTTATAGAAAAGGATAAAGATAAACTGGGACATTGTGGGTACTAGAATTTCTTTCCTTGTAGGTAATGGGTGGAGGGTGAGATTTTGGAGGGATAGGTGGTGTGGGGATTCTCCTTTGTGTGTGTCATTCCCATCCTTGTTTGCTTTAGCTGTTGATAAGGAGGTATGGGTGGGGTAGAACCCTTGTTTCTCAAGATCCTTTAATGATTGGGAGGTGGAAGAGGCGAAAAGCTTCTTGTGGCGGTTGCATGGAAAGAGAGTGTGCGATGATGTGGAAGACATGGTGTTTTGGACCGAAACGAAGAGTGGAAAGTTTTTGGTCAAATCCTTTTACTATGCTTTAGAGCCAGGCAAACCTTCTTTGTTTTCCTCAAGTTGCATTTGGAACATGTTGGTGCAATCCAAGATTAGCTTATTTGCTTGGGAAGCTACGTGGGGCAAAGTTTTAACTTTGGATTTAATTCAAAAAAGAGGTTGGGCCATGGCAAATAGATGCTTTTTGTGCCATGAGAAGGAAGAAACTATAGACCACCTTCTTCTTCATTGTACTAAAATAAGGGTCTTGTGAGAATTGTTCTTCACCTTGGTTGGTATGTCATGGGTGCTGCCTTCTTCAGTTAGAGAGACTCTCTTTAATTGGCATGGTTCTTTTGTGGGCAAACAACTTAAGAAGGTGTGGAGAGTAGCTCCTCTATATATCTTTTGGACGGTTTGAAAGGCGAGAAATAAATTGGCTTCAATGATGATGTGCTTTCGATCTAAAGACTCAAATACTTTTTTGTTTTTTCCCTTTGGTCAAAGGCAAAGTTGTTTATGACTGATCACCCTCTAACTTTAGTTAGTTTTATTGATTGGTTGGGCTCTAGTTAAGGTTGTTTTTTAACTTGACTGGGTGCTTGTTTACTTGTAGTTATACCAGGTTTGGCAGTGGGTGTATAGGTATTGTATACCTTGAGTCGCTTTTTTTGCGCCTTTTTTAATAGATCTTTTCTTTACCTATAAAAAAAAAAAAAAAAAAGGGACACAACCCTGAAGGGAGAGGACAACCAAAAGACAACCACCCTCTTCCTCACCAAGAACCCACTTAATATACAAAATTAATATGAGATAGCGAGTCTTCTTCTATTGATATGCTACCCCGTGACAAAATAATTACAAAGGAAAGAATGTTTTAATGCTTAAATTGGTTGCCCCAAACTATTAAATACTTTTTGGTTTCTTTGCTTCCGATTGTCCAAAAAAAAAAAATGCAAGAAGGAGCCACTCTTGAAACCTTAGGGCCTGGATTAGCCTATTAGGGAAGCTTGTTTCTTTCAGATTTCTTTAATAGGTTTTGTTGACCTAGGGCCTTGTGATCAACCTCTTGCTAAACCCTCTTTGCACTTCCTTTTCTTCATTTTTTTTTGGTGTTTTAATGTCTACTCCTTGTACTAGGGTTTGCCTCTATAAGCTATAGTTTCCTAACAGACAAATATGTTTAAATTTGTTTCACTCCATTGATTATCTTGGTCACTTTTACGTCCTCCGTGCCCTCTCAACACACACACACACACACACTTTTTTTGACAAGTAAAAGGATAAATTTTGTAAGTAAACTAGGATGCTATACATCAAGGTATAGAGGATGTATACAAAGGGAACCCTGAAGGCACAACCCTAAAGGGGGAGAGGACAACCAAAAGACAACCACTCTCTTCCTCACCAAGAACCCACCCAATATATAAAATTAATAGAAGATTGAGCCTACTTCAATTGACATGCTAGTCCATGAAAAAAGACTACTAAGGAAAGAATGTTTCAATGCTTGAACTGGATGCTCCAAACTATTAAATACTCTTTGGTTTCTTTAGTTCCAATTGTCCAAAAAATGCAAAGGCCTTGTGATCAGCCTCTTGTTAGGCTCCTTTGCACTTCCTTGTCTTCCTTTTTGGTGTTTTAATGTCTACTCTATGTACTAGGGTTTGCCTCTATAAGCTATAGTTTCCTTACAAAAAATATATATTTAAATTTGTTTAACTCCATTGATTATCTTGATCACTTTTATGTCCTTTGTCCCACACATACATAGACACACATGCACACCACACATATGCATGTGTGCATACACGCACACATGCATGCACCCATGCACACGCATGTGCACACGTGCATGCATGCACCCACACACCCACACTTTTTTGACAAGTAAAAGGATAAATTTTATAAGTAAACAAGGATGCTATACATCAAGGTATAAAGGATGTATACAAAGGGTACCCAAAGGCACAACCCTAAAGGGGCAGAGGACAGCCAAAAGACAGCCACTCTCTTCCTCACCAAGAACCCACCCAATGTACAAAATTAATACAAGACGGTGAGCCTACTTCTATTGACATGCTGCCCCATGACAAAAGACTACCAAGGAAAGAATGTTTCAACGCTCGAACTGGTTGCTCCAACCTGTTAAATACTCTTTGGTTTCTTTCCTTCCAATTGTTCAAAAAATACAAAGGGGAGCAGCTCTCAAAACCTTCTTATGTTTCCTTGCTATAAAGGAACCATGCCACCCTATAAATGTGTCCTTTTATTGATAAAGGGAGGACCCAAGCAATGCCGAACAAAGAGAAAACACATGCACAACCAATATATATGTATGCATATATATATTCTAATTATTGTTGGAATTCCTCATCTATTTTTTATATTCACATTTCTGTCCATTATAAGTTGCCCAAGTTATGAGACCAAGATGGCTACTGGATGGTCAAATTACTAAGAAACTATGCTAAGATAACTGATAAAGTTTTTTATCCCTATCTAATTGATAAGTCGTGGCCTCTCTTGGGTGAGTATCAATGTTAAACATGCTTGCTATAAAATTGTAATCCAATGTATATAAGATACATCATATTGAGCAACTTGTAACATATTTTATGAGTTTTGTTTGGATTTGCTTGAATGTTGTGGAGTATGCTTCTATAAAATGTTTGTCCAAAAAACTCATATCACTTCTTAAACTATTTTCAGTAAAAACATGCTATTAGCTTATGCGATAGCCATGTTTGAAAAGGCTATTGAGGCTTACACCTCGAGGCTCGCCTCAAGGTGAGGCTCTACAAATTGGCCTTGAGGCTATAACCTCAGTTAAGGTAATTTAGGCTTAAGCCTCACCCTATTGAGGTTTATAGCTTTGAGGCTATAGCCTTGAGGTTGTTGAGACCTAAGCCTCAAATATCCAAAGGGTTTTTGGCCTTTATAGGCTTTTGGTATATATTTGATTTTAATAGTCAATGAGTTTTAATAGGTCTTATCATCTGTGCTTTTGTGGACTTTTGATATAGATTTTATGAATTTTATTTTGAGTCCCTATTTGGTTAAACCTTTTACAAAATAAGGGCTTACTTAACTTTCAGTTAACTTTTAAAATGGAAGGGAAAAAGAGATTGAGAAGAATAAGGGAATTATTGACACACCTAGTGATTGATCTTATATATACTCAAATTATTGATAGATAAAAAAAGATATCACTACAATTGGTGGACGAAGAAGAAGAGGATGGGTGGATATTAATGCAAATGGGAAGGATAATATAGCAATTGGATATTATTATATTCCTTGGGGGATCCTAGTGATAGTAATAGTAATGTTGAAAATTATTTGGTAAAACCATGAGAGAGCTAAATTTTAGGAGAGAAAAATGAACTAAATTAGAACTATTAGGTATTAACAATGAAAAATAATTAATTTCATCATTATAAAGTTCATGCCTTTTTTTTATTCATTTTTTTGTGATTTTATGAAGTCTTTTTTATTATTTATTTGTTTAAGTTGAGGCTTACACCTCATTCTGCCTCGAAACTTATACATCACCTCAGTTAGGCAAAACACCTTAAGACTACCTTTAACCTTTTAAAACATTATGTGACACTTACCTTTACCTTCCTCTTCTTTATCTTCTAATTTGAACTATACCATCTATAAAGCCAAACCTTCTTGGTTTAATCATGTTCTTCCTGAAAAATACTCATGCCTTTTAGCTCATGGAAGTGGCTAGTTGAAATTAAATGGGGGAGATAAAAATTAGGCAAGAAGCATGTGAATGGTGAGAGCCACCCCTTTATGTCCTATATACCCAACTTGTAACATTTGTTTCTTTACTGCTATGAGATATGCCCCAACACTTGTCCTTGCAGCCTTGTCAAGAAAGTTGAATTGGGTTATCTGGTTACGAGTGTCCTGAAATTTTCTTTCCTTTGTCCTTGCCACCCTATTTAATTCTTCTATTTCTCATGCTCTTTATGTGTTTATTTTATTTTATTTTTTTCCAATTTGGTGCTTAGGTTCTCTATTCATGAGTGCTATGATTTACTTCTTTGCGTCATATGACCACTATTTTCATTACATTTGTGTTATGATATTTTTGTGCTATGATTTTTTTTTTTTTTATAATTTTATTACACATGCTTGATAGTCCATCATAATGAATGGTCTTTGCCTATAATATCATGAAATGGTTTTAGGCTCTATGTTCAGCTCTTATTTTGGTCATATTATTAGTTTCTTCATAAAGACAGGCACATGGACAGAAATGTGTAAATATTATATATTTATGCCAGTTCTTATTGACTAATGCACCTGTATTTGTCATACAGGTTGTTGCAATTAGAGATATTATACCACCACCTCAGAGGACAGCATTTAATGATGTTTACATTGCATATGAGCTAATGGACACTGACCTTCATCAAATCATTCGTTCCAATCAAGCACTTTCAGAAGAACACTGTCAGGTTCTAGTTTAAACATTTAGTTGGTAAAACCAACCTATTTCATTTTTCTTTTGTCATTGATGAAGAGATAAAAGAGACAAGTCAAGTATATATGGAAGGCAAAGCTAAGCAAAAAACAGTAGCTTAACATGACAATACTTTATCTCAACTACTTAAGGTGGCTGTCAGGAATTGTGTTTCTCCATTTTCCTCTGTTTAGGATCACTTTTTTTCTAATTGAATGGGTATCATGTCTTTTTTACTTACTGTACATACATCTTTTCTGACCTCTTATCCCTCTACCATCTGTTGTTTGAGCAAATTGAAGAGATGAAGCCAAAGTAGGCATCATCTTCCACCAAAAAAATGCATCTTGGTAATCTTCTTTAACAGCTTTATCAATGAAACTGTTGAGGTTTGTGGTGCATTTAGTACTCATGTCCCCTCTCTGTGGAGATGGGCTGCATAAAGACAAGTAGAGGGGTATCATTTTTTTCTCCTTAAGCAGGATATCAAAAAATGGAACAAGGAGGCCTTTGGAAACGTCATCACAAGAGAAAATGAGGCTTTAAAGAAAATCAGCTTTTGGGACTCCAAAGAGAGGGAAACAACCCGCATCGTTGATGAATTAGAAGCTAGAAGGGCAATGCTAAATGAATCTTGTAGGTGTGCAGCTTCAGAAGAAACAATGTGAAGACATAAATCAAGGGAGTTATAGGCTTATGACTAAGGGAAGGGATAAAAATACCAGTTTC
The DNA here is from genome assembly GCA_030254885.1 of Vitis rotundifolia. NCBI lineage: Eukaryota > Viridiplantae > Streptophyta > Magnoliopsida > Vitales > Vitaceae > Vitis > Vitis rotundifolia. The sequence goes on from CM058155.1 coordinate 21,975,246, forward strand.
TTCCAAAAAATGGCCAATGCACGAAGGAGGAGAAATTTCTTGGTCAAAGTCAAAGTTGATGAGGTTCAGCTTTCTAATGAGGTTGACATAAAGGAAGGGGTGACTTAAACCTTCCAAAGCCTCTTGTTCAAATTGGTGGAATGGAGACCAAGCATCAACAAAATGAGCTTTGATTATTTAGGGTGTGAGGAAGGGAGGAGCTTGGAGACTCCTTTCCCTAAGAAGGAAGTTTAGGCTACTTGGTTCAACTTGAGTGGGGACAAAGCCTTGAGACCAGATGGTTTCATCATGGCTTTTTGAAAGTTTTGTTGGGAGTTTGTTAAGCAGGAGGTAATGGGTTTCTTCAAGGAGTTTTCATGAGAAGTCTTAATGCCACTTTCTTGGTTTTGATCCCAAATAAAGGTGAATTTTAAACCAATTAGCTTAATGGGGGACTTTTATAAGTGTTTGGCAAAATTCTTGGATAATAGACTCAAAAAGGTTGGGAAAAATGGTCTCAAACCATCAACATGCTTTTGTGGAGGGTAGACAAATTCTGGAAGTAGTTCTCATTACCAATGAGGCCATTGACTTAAGGTTGAAAAGCTCTATTAGTAGAGTTATTTGCAAAATGGACATTAAGAAGGTATATGATCATGTCATTTGAAAGTTTCTATTGATGATTTTGTAGAAAATGGGTTTTGGTCTTAAGTGGATTAGATGGATTAAATGGTGTATATCATCAACAAAATTCTTTGTGCTCGTCAACGATACCCCGGTGAGCTCTAGGGGGTTGAGATAGGGGACCCTCTTTCTCCTTATTTATTTATCTTAGTCATGGAGGCGCTTAGTAAGATCTTAAGGAGAGTTAAGGAAGGGGGTTTCATCATAAGACTCAAGGCAGGTGGTAAAGGCGGCAAGGGTTTAGCTCTGATTCATCTATTGTTTGCTAACGATATTTTGATTTTCTACAACTCTATACAAGAACATTTGGAGTTCTTGAGTTGGTATTTCATTTGGTTTGAGGCAATATTTGGTTTGAAAATCAATTTGGAAAAAAATAAGCTAATCCTAATTGGAGGTGTTGATGACGTTGAGGTCCTAGTTGCCACTATGGGATGTAAGGTAGGGCATCTTCCCTCTACTTATCTAGGCTTGCCTTTAGGAGCCCCTCTCAAAAGTAGTGCAAATGTGGGATGAGGTTGAAGAAAGATTTAAAAAAAGGCTTGCTATGTGGAAAAAACAATATCTTTCTAAAGGATAGAGGTAAACCCTGATTAAAAGTATTTTGTCGAGTCTTCCTATCTATTTTATGTCCTTGTTCATAGTCCCTAAAAAGGTGAGTTTATGATTGGAGCATATCCAAAGGAAATTCCTTTGGGGTGGGGCCGAGGCAGTGCAAAAGCCTCATCTAGTTAATTGGTCCATAGTTTGCTCACATAAAACAATTAGGGGCCTTGGTACAAGGAATCTCTCTTCTCTTAACAAGGTGTTCCTTGGCAAGTTGTGCTGGAGATCCATTTCTAAAAGTGAGTCCCTTTGGAAAAGTGTTATTGCATAAAAATTTGGGAAGAAGGGGCTGGTGCTCAAAGATAGTGAGGGATGGTCACAAGGTGTGTATGGAAGGCTATTAGAAATGAGTGGGAATCCTTCACTAGTAGAAATCACTTCATTCTTGGTGATGGAAAGAAAGGTTAAATTCTAGAAGGATAGCTGGTGTGGTGACTCATCTATGGAAGCATCTTTTTTGTTTCTATTCTCTCTATCCCGTGATAAAGACTCTTGGGTAGCAAACGTGTGGGAGCAAGGAGGAAAAGGCGGGTCAGTGGAGCCCTCGCTTTTTGAGGCTTTTTCATGATTGGGAAATTAAAGGATTGACGTCCTTCCTATAGATCTGGCAGAAGAGTTCAGTTAGGAGTGAGGACAAGGACAGATTGGGGTGGACGGAGTCCAAGAGTGGTGTGTTTCTAGTGAAATCCTTCTACCAGTCCTTAGTTCAAGAAAGAAGTGGGCCTTTTCCCTCTAGCATGGTTTGGAATCTGTGGGTACCTATGAAAGTGTGTTTCTTTACATGGGAAGCAACTTGGGAGAGGATTTTAACAATTGAACAACTTAAAAGGAGGCGATGGACAATGCTTAATCATTGCTTCTTGAGCAAAAATGAGGAAAAGTTGGTTAGGCTTTAAGTAAGGACAAGTGACGTTTTTTGTTTCTATCCCTCCCCTTTTGGTTTGAGCCTTTTGGCTTCTTTTGTATACTTCTTGTATACTCTGAGAGCACTGTTTTTTGTGTCTCCTCTTTTCTTTATCTGTCAAAAAAAAAAAAAATGAGGAAGAGTTGGTTGATCACCTATTGCTCTAATGCCCCTAAAGCTAATCTCCTTAGGCATTTGGTTCTCTCTCTTTTTGGTGTTGCTTGGGTGATGTGTTCCATGGTAAGAGATAGTCTTTTGAGTTGACATGACTCTTTTGTAGGAAAAAAGCAAGTTGTTTGTGCTTGCTTTGGACACTGTGGAAAGAAATAAACAAGAGAGCTTTTGAAAATTCAAAACAATTTGATAAGAAAATCAAAGCCTATTTCATGAATTCTATTTTTGGAGTGGATTAGAGTGTACATAGATGACCATTATTTGTCCATGATTGATTTTGTTGATTGGTTTAGTCCAATGTGAGTAAGAGGTTATTTTTTGTTTTCTTTCCTTTTCAGTGCGTCTTTTGCAGGTGTCATATGTATACCCCATGTGTATATTGATGCACCTTTTTTGAGGCATTTCTAATACATTTTCGCCTTTTGCCTATTAAAAAAAAAAGGGTTTGATGACTTCAAATTCCATTTACTGAAGTGGGTTGAATTGTGTGTTTGGATAGAAAATCTAACAAGTTGGATTAGAAGCACATATTATAGCAACCAGTGGAATTTTAGAAATTTGGTACCTGTGGTAAGAATTTGAACCCATTCACACCTCATTTTAAAGGGTTTGAGTGCTACCCATTGGGCTAGATAAAGGGGATGCGTATTTTCCCCCCCTATGCAGTAAATTTCAAAATCTCAGCCCCCTAAAATGGTTTTTTAGCTTTGCCCTGATCATAGTTGTGAAAGGCGCGCCTAGGCTCCAGGCGGCGCGATGCCACCCTCTGGCGCCTTGCCTGAAGGCAGGCGACGCCTTTTCATGAAGGCGCCGCTTAGGCGTGCAAGGCACTCACCTCCGGCAAGGCGCGATGCGGTCCACAGGTGCACCTCGATCCCCTACCTCCTTCTTCTCCTTCTCCTTCTCCTTCTTCTTCTTCTTCTTCTTCTTCTCCGGCGTCGGGTTACAGAGGGCAAAGAGAAGCCCTAATTTCCTTTTTTCTTTTTTGGGACCAAAACGATGTTGTTTGGTCCTTGTTCTTTTAAAAGAGCAGGGTCCAAAACGACGTCGTTTTGACCCTTTTTATTTAAAAAAGAACAGGCCAAAACGACGCCGTTTTGGCCCTGTTTTCCCTTCCAGCCCCCTTTTCCGGTTGATTTCAACTCGACAACTCTCCCAAATTTTGCCCTAGCTTGTCATGCAGTGGAGAAGTGAAGAAGACAAAGAAGAGGAGGAAAAATAGGAGAAAAATAGAGGAAAAATATATATAAATTAGGGTGCGCCTCACTTCACTAAAGCCCGCACCTTAGGTGCGCCTTGCACCTCAAGCTCCAGGATTACCTTGCGCCTTGGTGCGCCTTGAGCCTTTTAAAACTGTGGCCCTGATAGCACAACCTATGTCATATGGACTCAAGCATAAATATCAGGTGTTGGTTTGTCTGTCTAATAGTCCGTTTGGCAATGCTTTTAGAGAACAATTCTAGTATAAAAAGTGCTTTTGTTGAAAAATCAGGTTTTTGACAAAAGTTAGAAAATACTTTTAAAATTTTGAAAAATCATTTGTGGTGTTTTTAAGTGAAACCCTTGGTAGATGATTCTCCAAAAAACATTTCTATAGAAAGCACTTCAACTAAAAACACTTCAATTAAAAATACTCTCAAGCGCACTCTAATTGATAAATCGTCCTACATGAGTGTAATGTTACTTGCAATATGAAAGGAATTTGTTTGTCTTTTTATTTGTTGAACATACTGGTGGGCGCATATCTGCCAATAGGCATGTCAAACACATATCTTATGTCAAACCTTTGTCATCTCATGTTCAACATATCTCCCTCATTAATTTTTCTTATGTAACATAGGCGACAACCATCAAACCCTCAAGGCTTCAGGAGAGTTTGTGGGAGGTTCCAATTCCAAGTCCCAATAGGGAGAAAATTTTGCCTATTAAAAAAAAAAAAAGGCAACTACATGATATACTGTGTATTGTGCAAGTGAGCCTATAAAGACTTGCAATGCAAGTTGATGAAAAATATGGGGTTAAACTATGGTTATGATTCTTAATTAGTCCATTTCCCTTATGGCTTGTGGTGTTTGAATAGACGTTTCCTAAACAGGAAAGTGTGGTGACAGTAGAGCATCAAATGAAATTTGCATGGTGTGTGTAAGCTAATATGTATTTGCATTTTTTACCCATCAAAAGAAAATGTATTTGCATTAAAAATTCTAAGCTAAAAATTTTGCCCTCGGGGTGCTGTAAAATATTTATCATCCTTCCCATCTATATTTCATTTAGATGGGGTGGTTTGTATGTGCTGGGTTCCCACACCCTCTTAGGTCTCCTGTGCAATGGTTGCAGCAATTGTATAACCAACGATCTCAATGGAAAAAGCTAGGGACTTTCCATTTTACCCATTGGCATTACACAGTACATCCATGCATGCAATAGCTTTAGATTAACTTGCTCTTAATTGCTCAATGAGTAGTTGAGAGACACCATGCCTGGTCCTCAAGTAAGAAACACTGATTTGGGTTTGAACATCCTGCTTCTTGCCAGCTCATTTCTCTTGTATTTCCTTTAGCTTGTGTTTCTTACTGCATTTTTAGGTCAATACATTTAAGTTTAGCATCTCCATCAGCCAAGAGATCAAAATTAATTATCCTTCAATGTTTTGTGCAGTATTTTCTCTATCAGATCCTCCGTGGGCTGAAATATATACATTCGGCAAATGTTCTTCACCGGGACTTAAAGCCCAGCAATCTCCTCCTGAATGCCAATTGTGATTTGAAAATATGTGACTTTGGGCTAGCTCGTGTCACCTCTGAAACTGATTTCATGACAGAATATGTTGTTACGAGATGGTACCGAGCTCCAGAGCTGTTGTTGAACTCTGCAGATTACACTGTAGCCATTGATGTATGGTCAGTAGGTTGCATTTTCATGGAATTGATGGATCGGAAGCCTTTATTTCCTGGCAGAGATCATGTGCATCAGCTACGTTTGCTTATGGAGGTGATTCTTTCTGCATTTTTTGTACTGTCATTTTCCTGATAAGTTACCATCAGATTCTTGGGGTTTTGTGCCTAGTTGAATTGCATGATCATTCCATATCTTATGTAAATTCCTTGAATAAAGAGGCATGGTAATTTTTATTTTATTTTTTTAATTTCAATTTTCCATCATGGGGATCTAGGGTTTTCTCCTTGTTCCCCACAAAATAAAAATATGTATAAAATTTAGTTTCACTGGAAACCACAAAGTACCCTGCTATCTGAAGTTCTGCTTGTGTACAATTTCTCATTTTCTATGCTAATTTTAGGATTCAGAAGAATATTGAGGACTAAGTTTTGTGCTCATGATCTTTATGCAAAAATAAGTTGTGGAACTGGCTAATTTAGAAAGTAGCAAATCGGAAACTGTGGCAGGTTTTGTTGCCTATATTTGGTGTATGCTAGAGTTTGGCTCTCTTAAGGAAGAGATTGGGTAACCATGATCCACAATTAATATTTCTTGTTGTTTTGTTGCCTGGATGATTCTTTCAGTGGAGAAATGTGGGTTGTTGAACTTGACGATTAGTGAACAAATTTTGCCTCCTCTCTTAAACAACCACCCAAAAGAAAATTCAATAAGCATGTAGAATGCCTTCAGTTGCATTCTCTCATGCCACCCTACTCTCTTTATCTCTTTTTTTAAAACCATGTTCTCATGCCACCTTCAGGTCCATGCGGATTTTACAAACAAACTTTTATTTATTGTGCGAGCACGATTATCCATATTTCAGCTCATTATTCAATTTAACATCTTGCAGCTGATTGGCACCCCATCAGAGGCTGAGTTGGGGTTTTTGAATGAAAATGCAAAGAGATACATTCGGCAACTTCCTATTTACCGTCGGCAGACATTCACTGAAAAGTTCCCACAAGTTCACCCTTTAGCTATCGATCTTGTTGAAAAGATGTTGACATTTGATCCCAGGCAGAGAATTACAGGTCAGTATTTTCCCTAAATGGTCTCCCCATTCATATACACATCAACATCAATAATATGATGAATGGCATTGATGCACATGTGAGTAGCCCACACAGAGGAGAATTTAATTAGCAAATGTCACCAGTTAATACAACAGATAGGTAAGGTAAACAATACGGCCATAGCAAACAGTGATATAATAGCATGTTACTGCCTATAAAATATATAATGACTCAATAAAAAATAAACAGTTCCCCCGGGAAAAAAATCCACTGTCATCATTATCATTTAAACCGTTTCCAAAATCATCTTACTATGAAGGGATGGAAGTTCAAGTTCTTCAGTGTCTCCCATTTCAAAAAACAATGTTTCCGTTTCTAACCATTCAATTTATCATGTTATTCTTCACCCTGTTAATTCAACAGCTCAACTTTACGCACATCTATTTACTTTTGATTCCTGAGCATTCATTTACCATTGGCTTGATCCCTAACTTCTTCGTATACAATTTCCATTCTGTGAGCAGTTGAAGAAGCCCTAGCACATCCCTATTTAACGTCTCTGCATGACATCAGTGATGAGCCTATATGCACGACTCCCTTCAGCTTCGACTTTGAGCAGCACGCACTGTCCGAAGAGCAGATGAAGGAGCTCATCTACCGAGAGGCACTCGCATTTAACCCCGAGTATCAGAACTATTGATTAATCCTGCTTCCTAACTATTGTGGCTTTGATTAGTGTGGTTTCTGCGCTTTTTAATCATATGGTCATCATTTCCTGCTGTATATAATTCCCATCCTTAACCTGGATGGCCCCTAAAATTAAAATGTTTCATTGTGATCGGACTTTGGGTGGCTGAAACAATTGAAATGGTGTTTGCTTTGTTCATCATATGGCCCGCTTATCCGAACTATCAATTTCCTCTGCTTGCTGATTAGTTTCATAACATGGTTCAATCAATCCCTCGACTATCATACAGTTTTCAACTCACCAAACAAGATCAAAATAAAATAAAACGGGAACTACAATATTTCTTTCTGAAAGAAATTAGAGAGGCAAACTTTCTGGAAATTTAAGGGACCTCAAAGAATCCACTCATGTGCTACTATAAGAAGAGAGTTTTTAGAAGTACATAACAGTGATCTTGATAAGTTCACTAGCTCTTCACACTCTCAAAGAATTTAGAGAGCGGCAGCGGACCATTGCCCTCGCTGTCATCACTGATAGAGTGCTTTGATTTTGATCTGTGCTTCTTCTCCTTTTTCGTTCTCTTGGACCTGGACTTCGCTCTTCTTGACTCTCTCTCTTCATCTTCGCTACTTGACTCTGAGGATGAACTCGAGGAGCTAGACTCAGAAGATCTCCTCCTTGAATGCTGCAAACAGGAATGACTTGGGTTTATTCATTTATATTCTTAAATGAATAGGTAAATGTATTGGTGTTATCAAACATCAATAAGAACATTTTTAGTTCCATCTCAAAAACATTGGTGGTACTGATTCATTTCCGATGGGTGTCATGTCATGTTTCTTCCGTTATGTATGCAGTTTCAGTTCTGGTAACTACTTGAAAAAGAGATTCTAATTGTATGGCATTAGGAAGTAAAGGCATGTACCTTTCTCTTTTTGCTGCTGCGTTTCTTGAAATCTTTGTCCTTCCTATCTGCAAGGGCACACCTAGCCTTCAGAAAAAATGCTAGTCGAGAAAGAGACAAGGAACAAAGCTTTTGTTTTTTAACTGCAGTTTTGCATACCCTTTTTGTGATTAGACTTGCTGCTTGAATGGTTTCTTCCATGGGCCAGCTTGCTTGCCCTTTCAGCATCTAATTGAGCCCTGTACTCTCTCATCATTTTATCTTTATCTGCTTCCAGCTCACCCTTTCTCAATTCATCTTCCTAGTACATTTTAACACGAAAAAAGAAAAGCAACAAATATGAATTTGACATGGTGAAAATACCACAAATCAATACTAGATTAACTAGCATATATTATGGAGGAGCTTGTCGAAACAAAATATGTATATGTGCCAAATCTAGCATAAACAACAACTTGTTCATGGATCGACAGGATTAAACATTCAGTGAAATCAGACCCAGAGCTGCTATGTTACTCTTTTGTGTGCGTTGGACTCCAAATAGCTGGTATTCAGCTAACTTTGTGGATTAGAATATGATTCATCAGGCAACCTGTTATTTTAGCTGCACTCTATTACACACACACATATATGCACATGCACTAGGACCACTCATCCCAACTATATAGAATTGGTATTATGTATTTAAGTATGATTCATTTAGGTTATGTCATCCCACAATGGGTTGATGCTAAATGCCGGGCAGCCTAGTTGGTGGCAGGACAAAGGGCCAGCCATGAACCATGGGGCCAAGACCACTATGCAGGCAGGGAAACTGACTCATGGGACCAAGGAAAGACCTCCCACAATTCCCCTAGAGTAGGAAAGGAACATACCCTTCAAATCCATTGTGACTGCCTTCAGTCTTAATATTAATGTATGAGTGCAATGTTGTCCACAAGGGATATCGAAAAGCTACATTAGCCATGTCCAGAAGATTACCTTTTGCTTCTTTTTATACTCTTCCCATGTAATTGTGTGAGAAGTTTTTAGGCTGGCCAAACGAGCAGCATGCCACTCTGGTGAATGAAAAGAACCATCCACCTGCGACTGTCCTCATCAGTAAAAGTCCAGGGAAGAAATTCATCTAGGCATGACTACTTGCCAGATTACCCAATCAAATCTCTCTAATCCAATAAAACTTGCAATAAGAATAGCAGTAATATTGAATATAAACAGCAAAACAGATAATAAATGTTCAGAAATTGTTTTCGAGTATAAGATTATAGATAATTAGACAGTTTTAAAAGATGTAGGGCGCACCCAAGGCACAAAAGTCTCCTCAGACCTAGGCGCAAGGTGTGACACAAGGCATGTGCCTGAACGAAGTGAAACACAATTTAGGATGTATATCAATTTTATAAATTATGATCCAAAATCCAATCGAAGTAACAAAAAGTAAAATTCAAGCATTTAAAAAAGCATTCAACAAAAAGGTAATGAAATTATATAAATTTCAATATACAACTAGAAATTTCAAGAATAAGAGAGCTAAAAAGGGGGAAATGAAGTAAACGAGGGACACACCTTAGCAAGCAAAGTGCTATAACTAGATAACTAGGGAATGGTTGAACCTTGGGCCTAGGCATACTTTAAGGTTGCCTTCAACAATTGTGACTATAGATGCTCAACTCTAGAAGACAACCCTTTGCAGCTCATGAAAAGACTCATGCACAAACACAAAAAATAAATAAATAAAATTCACAAATATGCACATGCATAGTTGTCTCCACATTCAGTAATGATAATTTTTTCTCTCACACACGGTTCTGTGCCCATGATGGAAGTTATTGTGTTTGAAATGCATCCCGGTATGATGATCATTCATATACTCAAAGTGCATTTCCACATGAAAGCATTGCCATTTTGGTGTACTTGGGAAAGCACCAAAGATATGGAAAGATATGCAGAGAGCGACCTACAAACTATATATGGAGAACCCACATGGCCACATTGATTAAGAGTTTGTTTCATATTCTCAAAACTACATTAGTACATGGAAGGTATCATTTTGGTGTACTTTTTTTTCTATCAGTAAGTGAAGATTGTATTAAAGAAAAAGGAAGGTATACACAACATATACAAAGCAACCAAAAGACCAAAAGTAAGGTGTGAAGACACAAACCAGCAACAATGCCTTGCAAAAACCCTAACCAATCCACAAAGTCTAACAACGACAAAGAACCATTCCCGATGTACATTCTAATCTAATCCCAAAAAATATGCAAAAAAATAATTTTTAATTGTCTGGTCCAAACTTTCAAAATTATCAAATGCTCTCTTATTTCTCTTCTTCCGGATGGTTCAAAACAAGCATAATCAAGCATAATCGAGCAACCTTCCAAGCCTTTTTTCTTTCTTTTTCCTACAATGGATCCACGCCAATTCAAGAGGAACCCTAACTGAAGAGTGCATTACTCATTGTATACCAAATAGAGCAAAAATCAATTACCACAAAATGCGTTCTTTCATATGATGAAGGAGAATATGATCACCCATTTCTTCTTCTACTTTGCGCATGTAGCATCTATTAGGAATTTTCCAACCCCTCCTTTTGAGTTCATCTAGAGTCAAAATCCTACCCCAAGTTGCTTCCAAAGCAAAGAAACTAACTCTAATTGGTACCTAAGAATTCCATATTATGTTGTAAGGGAATGGCTCGGCTTTCCTACTTGCCAAATAGTACAAAGACTCAATTAAAAGTTACCGTTCTTTGAATCTAACTACGCCATAATATCTTCAATGCCCAAACTAATGGAGTGGTCACACAACCTCCCAAAAAAGACATCTACCTCATCTAATTCTCAATCATGCAACTACTTAATAAACTTAGGGCCCAACCATCACTATCCTAAAATCAACCACTCAAGCATGTTTTGAAAAGGCTATAGCATAAAGTTCCAAAAAACGATTCCTTCAAAGGCATGTCCCCACCCCACTTGTCCTTCCAAAACTTCACCTTGTTCCCAGAACCAACCTTGAAACATGTTTTTTCTTTGAAAACCTCTCAACCACCTCTAATTACCTTCCACACCCCCACTCCATACCTTCTCTCTCTTCTTTAGTGCACCAGCCCCCTTCTTCTTGCTCACACTTGCCTACAATTACTCATTTCCAAAGAGAATTCCTTTCACTCACAAATCTCCAAGACCATTTTTTCAAAAGAGCTTTAATAAAGATGGTTAAGTTTTTTATGGCCAAGCCCTCTTTTAATTTTTCCATGCAAACAACAAACCAATTTACCAGATGTGGCTTTTGATCCAAAGCTCCCTCCCCCAAACCCAAAGAAAGTCCCTTTGAATCTTTTCCAATCTAAAAACTACCCTCTTAGAGATAACAAAAAGGAACATGAAATAAATCAGCAAGCTAGACAAAGTACTCTTTATCATTTTGGTGTACTTAGGAAAGCATCAAAGCTAGTAAGAAGAGAGATTCAAGGGAGTAACCCATATGACCATATTAGTTAGGTTATATTTGGTTCCCAAAAAATTTGAGAGAAAATGAGAGGGAAAAGAAAATAGAAAGTAAAAGTAGAAATAAAGAAAAATGTGAAGGAAAATAAAAAAATAGATTTAATGTAATTCAATTATTTTTATATACTACTTCAAACTCATTTCAAATATTTTTATGTAAAGATTAAATAATTTTAATTATATTTTATTTTGTTTCATATTTTTCATAGAGAAACCAAACATAAGAAAATCATTTTCTTTAACATTTTTTTTCTTTCCTTGGCACTTTTCAAGAACCAAACATAACCTGTATAGCTTTAGAAGAGCATAATACAGGTGAATGCAGGAAGTGGAGATAACAGCATGTCTCACCAGTAATAGCTCCTTTGGAAGTGATGAATAGGGAGGCCTTAAGTTTCATAGTTTAGGGCTTGATGCATAGTGCTACTCTTACAACATATTCAGTCAGTATTGAGCCTACCAAAACAATATATTTGGTCACCATTGCAGTGAAGGAACCCAGTGAACATCACAATTGTTGAAGATGGTGATTTGGGAAGTGAGTAGGCTCTTATTATACCATGCTTTCCATTCACAAATGATATATTTTATGATGCAATTGCTGGTAGTAGGCAGGGCTTTAGGATTGCTTTCTCTGTAGGACCCTATATCTGAAGGGAGATCAGACCAAGGTATGGGGGCTGATTCTTATGAAAGCAGGAAGTTGCACTCTAATTGATACCCTCATGTGATTATCCTATACACCTTATTCAACAACCTATGCTAATATTTATTACCAATAAAGTATAAAAAATTTTCAAGAAGGCTCCTTGGGAATGCCTTCAGGCACACTCTTGTACACAAGGACCAATCGAACTGTAAAATATAACTCAAAGAAGCAAAGGCTCACAACATCTTCCAATCACTATCATGATTATCATCAAATAAGAATAAGGACCTCTTTGGAAATGTTTTCAAAAGTAGTGCTCAAAAAACAGTTTTTAAAATAGTTCTTAATTGCTTTTAGGAACAAAATTCCGTTTGGGAACTCAAATATGAAAATTTGTTTTGCTTCACTTGTTCTTTGTGAAGATACTGCATACTTGTGTACAATGCAAATGTTTTTCAAAGTATTCTCCATATTTTCAAGTGTTACTCAAAAAATCTTACAAAAAATAACTGAAAACACTTAAAATTTGTTTAAAAACTAACTTATTTTAAGAATAAATTTTAAAAAACGATTTTCTGTCAAAAGTTTTTCAAACACGTTTTCCAAATTAGAAAACTGTTTTCAAAAACAGTTTCTAAACAGGGCCAAGGCTCTGTTACCAAACTGGTTGAAGGCTCAAGAATGCAAAACAATGGATATAAGGAGGTTAATGGCATCCAGATATGCATGAGTGAATGAGTAAGCGCATCAAGAATAACAAAAACATACAGAACTGAAATGTAAAAAAACATATTTTGATCACGTTGATAATTGACGAGGGGCATCAGATAAGAGTAACAGTGGAAGATAACGGGAGCCTTTTGAAGGCGCCCAGTGCAGATAAGCTGTATTCAAAATTTTCTTGCATAAACAGAAAGAAGGAGAAAATGAGAAGGCAGAAGGTCAATGCTTGTCATGTAATTTGTCACAGCTCTGCAGATCTTTCTGAGTTTTTATTGTCATTGAATTTTCAAAATGTTTTTTGGATGGGTAAATTAAGAGAATATATAAAAAACACTTGGAAATGGGTCGTTGAATTTCCAAAATGGCATTGTTCTCAAAAATGGAGGGCAAGATCATGACAATTGAGCACCTAATGTGGATAAAATTAATAATTTTCATGACCTCCAAGAAAATGGTCGAACTTTGCTTCATTGATTTTTTTTTTTTATTATTTTTTTTTGATAGATAAAGAAGAAGTATTACAAATAAAAAAAGGTATATACAATGTATACAAAGTAGTCACAATATCCAAAAGGAAATGCAAAAACACAAAAACCAGCAAACTTGCCCTACATGGAGCCTAACCAATCCACAAATCCTAACATCAACAATCATCCCCAATATACAACTTAACCCAATCACAAAAAAGATACAAGAAAGAATTTTTAATTGTTTGATCCATACTTTCACAATTATCGAAGGCTCTCATATTTCTCTCCCTCCATATGGCCCAAAACACACATAATAGAGCAACCTTCCAAGCCTTTATATGGGTGAGCATGTGATGCAGTCCCATTGTCAGAAAAATGAAAAAACCATAAGCTGTTTATATGGGTGAGCATGCTAACACTAGAGAAACATGTGTAGAATCTCATGTTTAATTATTATATATTCAGCCTGAGTAAATGGCTAGGCTGCACTTGGAACAATTCCTGTCGGATAAAAACTAAAAAAGACCAGAACAAGTACTCAATATCTATGGCAGCTATGGCTTAACTAAAAGAAGATATTCAAGGGTACGAAAGCCAGGCCTATAACATATTTCATGATATCGCTGCATACAATTTTATGAGCCATTCTAGCTTGAGTAATATTGATTACAAAGACATTTAAGGGGATGCAACCTATGTATACAGAAAATATAAAGAGCGCCTAAGGGAACAAAAACTAAAAGAACTCATTAGATCCTTCCTAAAGGGTTAAAAAAAAAGAATTGAATGAAGTATTTGACAAGATATTATTCAACATCACTTACAAAATCTCCACCCCTCAAAAACATCTTTATTTCTCTTTCTCCAAATTGACCAACATGGACAAAGAGGAATAGTCCCTCTTTAACTCCTCCCACAAAAATAACATGCTAACATAACAAAAACTCCTCAACCTAAAGGAAGAACACCCACAATACCCCAAACAAAGAAAACACCAGGATGCGTTCAGTACAAGCCACCAAAATGGCTTAGAACATCATTGGCTGACTCCTTATCTTGCTTGCTTAAGAAAAGCCAACTCACTGATGGTCAACCCTATTTGTAAGCTGATCTGACATGAAGATTTCCTCCCAGGCAGTGTCCCAAGCAAAGATACCGAAGAAAACGACTAGCTCCCTCAGACTAAAAATGCTACAGAAAGATTTTTTATTTAACTGAGAGGTTTCCACTCTTTAGCTTAACCGCACCCAACTTATCAGCATATACATATAGAGAAACATCTCCATATAGGAGAAAACAATGGTTGAGTATCTGAAGGATATCCCTAACTGAAATATGGATAAAAGTAGACTGTTGATGAATGTCACTGAAGGAACGGAGTAGGCAAGTAAAATACAAGTAAAGAACAAACCATTGACAGGAAAGATGGCAAAGCAAAAAAAGCAACTGCAAATTTAGGGCACCTCGTAAAGATAAAAACCTGTCCAACTTTCCAAAAGAAACATGGCATAGAGTATTTCTTTGAAGAGTGTTCAAACCTAGGACCTTTAAGGGGAAGAGTTGGGAAGACCCTCCTGCAGGATACTAATTCAAACGATATTCTAATCGTTTTTACTCGAATTAGGATTTTGAAACTTGACAGTGGTTTATTTTGGGGTGCCCGAGTAGCACATGTCTTCTGTATCATATGCGAATACAGGATAGCATACAACACTTTCAAAACAATGAAGCCTGCACAATATGAGTCAGATAATGCGCATGCGTACTGAATAAAACAATGATAAAAGTTATCACAATAAGAATTCAACCTTTCAAATCAATGAAGGAGCAGTCCTAAGGTATAGAAAACTAAGGGGTAACAATTTTTGGAGTTCATGTAAAAATTCTCAGTAGCCTCACAAAGGCAAACGATACTAAAATGTCTGCCCTAAACTTAAAAAGAAACAAACCCTACTATTCAAAATACCCAATTGTGACTGCAATGTTCTGCAACATGATTTCCCCTGGACTAGTTAATTGATACAGTACACCATTATACCTACAATACTCAACTCTTCCTCATATTAAACAGAGATCTTATTGATTCCGTATAAGAAATTGAAAAATTGTTGCTATTGAATCAAAGTCTATAATAAAAGAAATAACTGTTTCCCATTCCCACTCTAAACATTCCACGACAACAGAATAAATTCAATTACAAATACCAAATTTTACGACATCACAATTCAAACCCAAGAATTTTAAGACAAGTGATTTGCAGAACATTCACAAAACAAAGAAACCCATCAAAAGAAAACACGAATCAGTTCACCAATCACAAACAACTTCACACGAACACATCAGAAATATAGCATGCCCATTAGCCCTACAAATTGAATGAACGCAAACCAATCAAGAATGATTCAAAGAAGAAGAAAAACAATAAAAGTAATCTAAATTTGAATCTGGGTATTGAAGGAAGGAGAAATTGAAATGGATTGATAGTATGGAAGGACACAAACCATGCCGTCTTCGATCTCTTCAGGGCCAGCGGAGCTGGAGCCGAGCCTGGCTCTCTGCATAGCCTTGTAAGCTTGGTTTTTCCCCATTTTTTAGAAGAGGCCCGGATGAGAAGAAGAGGGGAAAAGCCAAGAAGATTGAAGGAAGAATCAAAACCCAGAAAGAAAATGAAGGAAAATTTGGGAAAATGTTTGATTCGAGGGTCCAAATCAGAGGAAATGGATGAGAAAAGAGAGGACCCAGCGATGAATAAGAGATGAGGGCTGAGGCTGGGGAAACATTTGAGTCGTAAAATAGTGGGGTGGATACGACTATGCAGGATCATGAACCCTCTGACGTGTCAATCTGGTTCCCATCTTGAGAAGTCAACATCATCGGTCCAGGTGCAACTCAACGATACACGTGGCAGTGACATATTGTTGAACTCCTTTTTTTTTGCCCTTTTAATTGAACTCTCGCATTGCTCATTTTTTCTTTCTATTTTTTTTTAAATTATTCCATTTTTGTACTTGAAATTCAATATTAATTTTTTAAAATATTTATTATTGGGTAAATATTTGATTATGAATTATTTGATATGTAAATAATTAATTAATTATATACTGATAAAGTGATCGCTTTCCAAGTCATATTCTTTCATTATCTGCAATAATATATGATAGTGTGGGTTGATATATTATAAATACAGAATTAATAAATATCTGTCTTTTCTATTTTTTATTAATTCATTTATTATAAATACAGAATTAATTTTTCTCAAATTTATCATATAAATTTTAATGCTATAATAGAAAAAAAAAAAAAAAAAAAAAAAAAAAGGACTCGAAATATGGGTTTCAACTCCGTCTAATCAGACTCCTTGAACTCTTCAATCTTGGGCCTAGACCATCTTTGTAGGCCCATCAGTTGGTGCTTCGTTGGCCCAATACAGGCTTGGATTTCAATGCCTGAAATGGGATTGGCTCAGCCCAAGCTCGCCTGAAAAGCTTGGGATATATTGCCAAGGCCAAGCAATGAATCGAAGACGAGGTCCAATATATCTTCCAACCTTGAGAAGTAGACGAATGGGCCTGTCATGGGCCCAAGTTTTCACGTGCTTGTAATGTATAATTTTCAAATTACATGTTTGGAATCTTTTATAAGGGCATGCATAGACCGGTTTTGGAAGTCAAAAACTCTTTTTTAAACTCGATAAAAACTTATTTACATGTGTTTGGGTTAATTGTTTTAAAAAGCAAATTGAGCTTATAAGCAAAATTCATTCTTCGACTCAAAGAATGTTTTCTATCTAATTAAATTTTCATAATACCAAGATAAATTTAATGTAACAACATTACTAACTAAAGATTTCTTTATTTCCAAGTAAAAATATTTAAGATTCAGAGGATTCGATACGAAAAAATTTAAAGATTTTTTAAATCAAATGCTTCATCGTGAAAATATTTTCAGACAATTTCATTACAAAATGAATTATAATTTAATTATGAGTTATTAATTAAATTTTGCACCAATGATTTATAAAATGATTAAATTAATAATTTTCATAGATCATTATCACATGATGGTCAACAAACATGAATAGAGGAATAAAACATGCTTTTCGTACTATACATTGAGTGGAGTGTCAATTAAATTTTTTGATAATATATTAATTTTAAATAATAAAATATACTTTAATCATCCTAAAACGCGTCAATGTTTCTTATTATATCTCGATCATAGATCGAATAGTAAAATTAATTATTCACATTAATAAAATTAAGCTATGGAATCATTTTCCAAACATTATGCTACAAGAAAAATTGTTTAGTCCAAAATGGCCTTATTTATTCTCAATGAAATCATAAATAATAATATTGTTTTATTTTCATGGTAAACAGCATGTGATTTTGATGGAGACCTTTTAAAATAATAATAATTTTGATAGTATTCAAAATGATTTAGTAACTTTTCCTCTTTGGGAAAGTGACACCTTATAAAAATGAAAAAGTATCCTCAAAAAGAGCACATAGTTGCTTTTTTGTGAGACAAAATATAATGGCCTTTTTTTTGTTATCATATATAAAATTTAAAGGTGGAGAATTTTTAATATTTTTATTATTAATTAAATTATATATTTTGTTTCCTCTTTCTTTGTCCACTACCCTTATATTGATTAATTGATTTTTTGTCCATCTTTCCCAAACATATGTATGATTCAATGTAGATAGCTGAATGATGAGATATATAAAATAAGATTAAATGGCCATTAATAAAAATTCTTTTATCCACGTGGCACTATGCGATAAAGTAATATTTCTTTACTTTATAAAAAAAAAAGTTTATTTTATACCATGTTTAATGGTGGAGTTAAATATATGTTGCAGTAGTAATGAAATAAGTAATAAAAAAAAAGAGAATTAAAATATAAGGATTTAAGTAAAAAAAATTATAAATAAAAAGATGAAAAGAAAATTCACTATATCAAAAATTAGTACAAAAATTGTGAATAACTATAATAGAAGAATAATTATTGTAATCCTTATCAGATCCCTAAAAAATTTTATTATTATAGTTTTATTATATATATTCTAATACAAGCTTTTCGATTGGTTCGAATAGAATTCAGGTCAACAAATTCTAACAATAATAATAAATAAAAATTGAAAATACAAACAAAAATCAAAACAATTCTAAACTCGGAGACAAAAGAATTCTCAAATATGCTAAAAAAGCACTTATATAATATTATTAATAATAAAGAAAGGAAGAAAGAGGAGTGTGGTCCAAGAGACAATGTGAAAGAAAGAGCCATGTTTGAGATCCCCAATGCAATGTAAGGATAATAAATTCCTTCATGGCTTGTGTCAGTAACTTCCGATTCATCACCGACCTTATGACACATGCATCGAATAAGAATATAATCTACATGTAAACAATTTAATTAAAACCCACAAATAATACTATTATTATATGAAAAATATATCTAAAATATGAAACATATGAAATCAATAATAATAATATGATAAGAATATAATTACTTTTTGGGAAACTATTTTTCAGAATAGTTTTCCTCTCTCTAGAATATATAATACAAGAACGTATTTGTCAATAAAAATATAGTGTTGTAAAAAAATATTTTTAATTATTTTAAAAAAATTATATTAATATATAGGATGACCAAAAATAAAACACTATATAAAAATTATTTTTAAAATATATTTAAAAATATTAAAGATATTTTAGGTTTTCAAGCATATTTTTTGTTCTACAAAAAAATAATAGTTTTTAAAAATTATTCTCTAAAACTATTTTTTAAAATTATTTTCGAAAATAGTTATCAAATAAGTCATAAGTTTTTTTTTAATAATTCAAATTATATATTTGATTGATATTAAAGCTTTAATAAAATTCTATGTGATACCATGCATTTATATATATGTTACTTAAAAGGGTTTAATTAAAAAAGAAAAGAAAAGAAAATATTGATAAATTTCAAAGTTATAATATTTAAATCCAAGATTATTTGCATTCGAAATATAAGAAAAACTTGAATCATGGTCTTAAGATAACTTGTTGGGCCATAATACACTAAGTTAATAAAATAAAATAAAAATTAGGATTTGAGGTTGGCCTTATTGGGAATGAGAGACCCACATTCTTGAGAGAGACCACTAAAAATATTAAATCACTGCTTGTTATAAGAGCAAATGGGCGTCTTAGGGCATGTTTTCAGCTTCAAATAGTTTGTTGTTGATGCTTGACAGCCTTTATACCACTTTAAGTTTATATATATATATATATATATTAACTTCTTCTTGGACTCTTCTTTCCTATGACATCTGGCGGGGACAGAGTCGCCAGACAAGATATGACCAGATGACTTTATGGGTGCACCGATTTTAGGAATTAGGGTTTGGCCACATGTGGGGATGGAATGCACTGAACTTGGAAGTTTTTTGATCTATTTGAAAATTTAATTAATATCTGATTACCAAATTCCAACTATTTATGTGTGTATTTGAGAAAATTTTGAAAAATAAAATAATTTTTTTTTTTACGTGATTTCAAATAAATAATAACATTTGATGAAGGTTGTGATATTTCATATCGACTAAGGAAAAAAATTTATAATATTATATATATATGTGTGTGGTGAATCAATGTCTTGCGATTTTGATCATCGTCAATTCTAGTCGTGATTAAAGATAAAAATTACCATACTGGTGAAATATAATATATTACCCTAGTTTCTCTTTTATGTACCTTCTGACCTCATCTTGAACCACCTATAATCGGTATGAGACTTCAAGACATAAGTTGTAACCATTTTGCACAACTGTTTTAGTGCATGAAGCAGTTTCAACTAGCAAGATTTGTTAAAATATGGACGCACATATATTTAACATATTTATGATTATGCTATTCGCTTGTTCGATCATTTATTCTGTATCGATTTTGATGAGTATGGGCCACCTATGTGTAGAGCCCAACGCCATCACGGGCCTTAGATGATGGGCCTAAGACTCGTGAGGCCCAATAGCCCAATGGGTATGGTCCCTAAGGCAGGAGGGTATAAAAGACCAAGTTTCTATTTTTCAGGATATCACATATTTTTGAATTGAACAGAACCCTAATCTCTCTCCCGCTTCCCATCATCAGAGAGAATTACAGAAAGGTGGTACCCTCCACAGCCTTAGAAGATCCATACCGTCTTCATCAAACACACAAATGGAATCAGGTAGGTACCATTTGGCATAGAGATATATGGTATATTATTCTTGTGATTCAGCATGCGATCCTGTATAATCATTGTTCAGAATATGGAATCTTACAAGATTTTCATATGGTATTCAAGGTATCCACAAAAGATAGGAAAAGAAAAAGCAACCATATAGATTCCTAAAACTTTGCAAATGTGTTTTGAAGTCGTAACAATATTCATATATGAACTTTTGTTAATCTTATAGATTATGCACTTTTTTAATTTTTAATTTTTAATTTTTTTAGTTTATGGACAATCAACTAATGGCGGTTTTTTTTTTTTTTTTTTTGGGCATGAAACTTGGTATTATCACCTATCAAATCAATTATTGTAATTACTTAAGTAGGTTCATTTTGGGTTTTGAAAATAACAAAAGAATTGGGGGAAAAAATGAAAAAGAAAAAGTTTTTTATTTTATTCTTTGTTTGAAAATGAAATTGAGGGGTTATTTGGGTCAAACCTTGTTTTACCTTTTTTTTTTTTTTGGTGGATGAGTTAAAATGTGAGAAAATGATGTATTTTTAAACGTGTTAAATAAAACCAATGTAATTTATCTCTATTTTTAAGTAATATTTTTTATTTAATTGAAAATTTGAAAAATAGCTTAAATATCTAAAATTTACTTTCTATTTAAATGCAGACTTCTAATTTTACCATCAAAAGAGCAAAAACTAAAAGCAATCCCAAACAACCCCTAAGGTGCCATGTTTGCATGTGTTGTTTCAAACATGCACTTCAATTCTTTCAAGGTGAGAGAGGTGAGATGCCAATGCACAACACCTCAAAAGGAGAAGTGTTTTTCATGATGAAAAACACTTTCAAAAAGCATGTTTTTGTCTTTTAAATACCATTCAAATGAGCCTCAAAAGAAGAAAAAAAAGTGGGTAACTTGAAAAACACCAATTTTACAAAGCTAAAGTGTGCCTAAAGATATTCTAAAATATAAAAAACACAAAACAAAAAAGTAGGACCCCCTTCTAGTCTTATAATACTTTACAGCCCTTCCTCTATTAATTATTATTATTATTTTTAATAAAAAAAAACCTTATATATGTATGAAATGAAATTTCAAATTGACTCAAACCAAACGGTCAATCTACACTTCAAAATGGGTATGCAAATCTATTTTCTGGACCCATTATGCATGAGTATAGCTTTCAAAGATTTTGACAAGATGAAAAAAATCTGGTTGTTTTTTTGCACTCCATTTGTTTTTTTTTCAATTTTGGGATTTTGAATTGAGATGAAAAATGGAAAATTTGGCCCACAGTCCAATTTATTTCATACTTTTTTTTTATTTGTAATCAAACCCATTTATAACTTGTTTAACCGATTTACTTAATTTTATCGTAGTGATTCGTGTATGACTCTAATTGATCCATTTAACCCATATTAATTTAGTAAATTTACTAAATTAATATGTTTGAAAATTTTAAAAAATTAAAATACTTTCTTATTATAAATATCATATAATTTAAAAAATTAAATAAACTAAGCAAAATTTTATGTATTTCATTATAAATATTAAAAATGTTTAATAATTAAAAGCTTAAATAAAAATAATGAATTGAGTGCAAAATTAAAATTTTAATTTACTTTGTACATTAGTACCATATTATAATTAAAATTATACAAATTGATTAATTAAAATAACTCAAAAGTAAT
Organism: Vitis rotundifolia; assembly: GCA_030254885.1. Taxonomy (NCBI): domain Eukaryota; kingdom Viridiplantae; phylum Streptophyta; class Magnoliopsida; order Vitales; family Vitaceae; genus Vitis; species Vitis rotundifolia. The sequence continues at coordinate 21,997,397 of CM058155.1, forward strand.
TTAAAATAAGACATTTATAGATTTAAAATTTATAAGCATGTTAATTGGTTTTATGGGCTAAAATTATATTAACCGATGTAACATGTTGGAACTATATTTTCGTGTCATGTTGAGTTTCTATTTAATAGATAAGTTGCGTTTGTATTAAGTCATCATAACACAATTATTAAATATGTCACATTTCGGCTGAGTAAATTTTCATCATTTCTTACTTTAGTACACTACGTTTGACTATCACCCATAATTTAAAGAAAATATCATCATATGTTTTCATAGGAAAATGTTAAAATAAGAAAACGATCTTAATCAAATCATGTAATAAAAGTACAAAAAAATGAGACCAAAATACAAACAAATGAAGCCTAAATAAAAATAAAATATGATTATTTGTAGAGTTTGACTACTATATGTATCGACTATTTGTAGAGTTTGATTATTGTATGTATCGAAAAATATGTTCAATCAAATCATATCAAATATAAATTTTAAGTCTCAAAACTTTGTACCTTGATATCATCCTTTTATACTTTAATTATTTATATCTTAATCTTATATATGCATACTTCTCATCCACCCATTTCAAATTGAAATTTCAATAACTTGGACTTTCCCCTTTTTTTATGATATAAAACAAGGGAGAAGAACCCAAATTCTTATGGATAATAATGGGGTGGGAGAAGGGGGAGCATGGACCGTGTAAGGGCGGTGTGGTGCAGAGAACCCGTGAATCTCGCAGCTGAGAATAGGCCAAGAAGAGAAAGTGACTCCGCTCAGTTATAGAGGGCTGTGCCATATACATTTTCACCCTTTCTACTCATTTATCCTCATTTCTTTCCCTACTTTTACTATCTGATTTCCCCCATTTGATGGTACAAAAAGTAAGGTTTCTATTCACCTTCCCACACTTGCTTTTGTGTCTTTTCCTAGATTTTAACTTATTTTTCTTTGTAAATGTCTTCTACTAAGGGTGGAATATACCAAAAATATGAAAAATGTGATGAAAGTAATATGAATGCAGTATCAAAAGTAAGATCGGGGCACGAAAAATATAATGTAATAATTGAGGAGGTACGATATCAAAAGCATGGAGTTTGTTTGATGATATTTTCAAATATCGGTTTTTGATAATTGTTCTTAAAAACAGTTAATAATAGTAATTTTTAAGCATGGTTTGGTTTTTATGGACAATGAAATGAAAACTTTCATCATAGCAAGAAGATTGGAAAAAAATAAAATACTATCAAGTATGGTATCTTACATCGATTAGGGGAAGACATATATCTACTAATAAAAAAATCAAATGGAATTAAAAGATTTATAAATTTGATATACCTCAAGTTGCCTAAATGTAAAAGATCTTAATAGTAGGTGTCATTAGAAGATACATTGTTTTTCACAATTACATTAGCACGACAAATTTTGAAAGAAAAAATAGGAAACATTATAAACTTTTGTGTTTTTCCCTCTTATCGATCTAAAACATTTATATGAATTCCAACATATATTGCATGACTAGTATTAACGATGATAATTCAATTATTTTTATGATTTTTTTTAATATTAATTTGACTTACTTTTCACATGGGTCAACCATTGATCACTAAATTTCAAATTTCAAATTTTCAACATGGTACCATTCAATCACATATAATTGCTTTAGCCTTTAGGTGGGTCACTCTTGAGAATCTAACTGTAGGTTCATTATTGATTGATGACTCTTCACCACACACCCAGTGAAATTTCTTATGGTTAAATCAATTGGTTTAATACTACAAACTCCTTAAGACTTCAAACAACAAGCCATTGTCAATGGTGTACCTAATTTTTGTCTTGTTACATTAGGGAAAGGTTGCTTTGCTTGATGGCTCAACACTCCACACCAAACAATTTGCCTATGGTTTGGTTTTAAAATAAAATAATCATAATTAATAACATAAATTTGTCAATTTATCAATAATTTAATCTACAATAGTTCTAAAAAAAAAAAAAAGAATAATTTTTATTTATTTTTATAAATAAGATTTTATTTGTGAATTCAAATATAAAAAAAATAAAATTATCCAAACATCGTATTGAAAAACACTTGAAACTATCCTAAATTATTTTAAAAAATAAACTTGTTTTAAAAATAAACTTTCAAAAAACTACTTTAAAAAATTACCAAATATATATATATTTTTTTTATTTAGAAAATAAGTTTTCGTTCTAAATAATGGAAAACCGTTTTTTAAGAACAATTCCTAGATAGAAATCAAGATTTCAAAACCTAAAATTAAAGAGACTTTGTCCATAGAAGCTTGATAAAATTTTGATTAAATTTTTAAAAAATAAAAAATAAATAATCAAAGACTATATATTTGGCGTTAAACAACATTTCTTATTAAAAGAGGTAAAGGAAGTGATAGTATTGCTTAAATAATGTTTTGCTTTCAAATTATGGACCGTTCCACTATAGTTTCATTTACAATTTCTATATTTTGACAAATTTCATAATTATTTTATTAACTTTCTATACTAAATTTTCATAGTGGTTAAAAATATAGATTTTTTTTTTTTTTTTTCCAATTGAGTCTCCATTTAATGGTTATAGCATTAAAAAAATAATCACTAAAAGAAGTGTATTAAAATTAGGTGTGACCAGGAAGAAATTAAATGAGATTCTCTAATAAAGATTAGTGCATTGATGGCAAAAATTTACTCAAAATGTCTCTTTCCAAAATTAAAATTAAATCATAAGTGGGGTCCACATGCCATTCCAAACATTCCCTGTGATTTATACTCATACCAAACTTATTGAATCCATTAATGCTTGCTACATTTTTATATTACTCTTTACTCGAACGTCCCAATGCCAAAGTCAAAATATTCTACATGTTAGACATATTTTAATGACCATGTAATTTAAAATTTATGCACTTGTTCATATTGAACCCAAACAATAACCTCTATATATTTGTATCATTTTAAAATATTTTAATAATAATAATAATAATAATAATAATAATAATAATAATAAATTATTATTATTTTATAATAATTCAAAACTCAAATCAAATTTAAAGTTTAAGTCATGTTTTAAAAGAATAATCTTAATATTACCCGTCCTTCCATGTGTCTCTGCATGGGTGTTAAGAGCATGACATTCATATCACACCCAAATTCTAGAAATTAAAGCTTTTAGGAAAATTGGATTAAATAATAAAAACTTTTGTGTGTTTGTATTATTTTTGAATATTTTAATAATTTTATTATTATTATTATGAAAACATGAGTTGACTTTTTTTTAAAAGAAATTTTCATAATGTTCAAATTATTTTTTAAAGCATGACTTTCTTCAGTTTAACATTTCGATTAATAAAATTTACGCGAGTAATTTCGTTTTCAACATTTGACAAAAATCAAACTAAAATTGGAATGATTCTCGTAAACTTTTGTCCTAGAAAGTATAAATCACTAAAATAAGTTTAAATTACGTTATAAAATGACTAAAATTAACAAAAAAAAAAAAAAGACTATCATGCATGTTGCAAATGACATGACTTTTGGTACAATGAAATGGTGGAAAAAAACAAAACGTATGAAATGATATAACTTAAGTTTCAAGTTTTATTACTTAGTAAGGCCTCAATTCAAGATTGTATTAATTAGAATGACAACGGAAGTGAACTCAAATTCAATATTTCCCTAAAATCATACAAATTGGTATGCTTGCTTGTGTACAAATTATTCTTGAAACTTTCTATCAAAGTAAAAAGAAAAGTCCAAAGTCATCTATGTACCATTTCTATTTCTACCATTATGGACAATATTGCTATTATGACTTTATTATTTGTGGGGTTTCGCATAAAACTTGTAATAAATGTCTTCTATGAAACCATGAAGATGGAACCAAAGATTTTGACAATGTTCTATTTTTTCTTAGATATAAAAACCTATAAATTCAAAATCTTATTATTATATAATTTTATTTTTACATTTAGTTGTCGCCTTATTTACAATCTGATTCATACTGATTTTAGAAAGTATTTTTAACATAAAAAAATACTTTTGAAAAAAATTAGGAGCTTGTTTGGGAACGATTTTTTTAGAACAATTTTTTGATCCCTAAAATAAAAAATTGTTTTCTATTTTCTATTTTTAAGAGCAAAAAATAGGATATTTTCAGATAATATCTTTTAATTATTTTTTGTTATTTTGTAAGAATTGTTTTAAAAAATAATTATATAAACATGTATAATGATTAAAAATAAAATACTAGATATAAAAATTATTTTTAAAATATATTTAAAAATATTAAAAATAGGTTAAAAATATTTTAAGTTCTCAAATAGACTTTTGTTTTATAGAAATTAAAAAATAATTTTTTAGAATTATTTTTAAAAGTAGTTATATGCTTTGATTGTTTGACAAAATTTAAGAAATATTTTTAAAAATATAAAAAATCATGTGTACTTTAAAAAAAAACATTTAATAAGTAATTCTTTTAAAAACATTTCTAAATAAAACACTTTTATTAAAAACACTTTAAATAAAAATATTACAAAATACACTTTTAATTATTATTCAATTTTTTATTTTTATTTAGATTATAATAACAAATGTTTATGCATAATTTAAAAAAAAATTTGAATTAATTTTATCATTTTTTTTTTTTTAGATTTGGACTAAATACATATGATTCTATTAATTTAAGATTTTTTTCAAATATATCCATGAGAGTAATAAGTGAAAATGCCAAAGGAAAAGTGAAATTCCAAAGGAATGGGATTATATGTATTTACAAAAAAATGTCAGGGATGTGAAAAATTAAGAGAAAAATATTATGATGCATGAAAACAAAAGGTTAGGGGGAATGAAAACATACTTTTCTATAAAAAACGCTGAAAAGAAAAAAAAAAAAATGGGCAATACAAGTAGATACCAAAATCTATTGCACAGTGCCGATTAGGGCACCAAAACGCTCTCTCATGGCGCGTGAGACTCAACAGCACCCCCATAAGCAAACATACATTTCCACGCTCAACGGTGGCGCGTGGATCAGAACAGAAATGAGAGAGAGCTCCAAGCCAAAAGTTCAATCAGTGGCCTGCAGAGATTTCGAGTGATGACAAGCCAAAATCACCACTTTTCAACACAGTGAAGATGTGAAAAATACCCTTTCTTTTCTCTCATGTTGGATTTTATTTCATCTTCATCACCACATCACCACTGCAAGAGTACAAGTAAATATCGGAAACAGCTCATTTTTACCTGTGGATGCAAGAATAAATTTCTTTTTCCAAATCCCAATGGCCAGAAAAATGCCTGTCAGAAGGTTTTTTTGACTTGTTTTGGAGTGAAGTTCTCTCCGTCTGGACCGTCTTTCCTCCCTTTCATCCTCTCCGTACTCCACATTGCCAAAACTTTATCATCAATCCCATATTTTTCACCTCACTTTCCTGAAGGAGTAATAGTGCCATGGTTGGGTTAATGGTTTCTTGCTGTTTGAGATGTGAACTACCATTCCATCTGGTCTCAGCGTCAACCACCCTGTAATGTAGTGTCACTGCCACAAAATTCAGTTCGGGTTTTGGGTTTGTTGATCTGGTCAAGGAGAGTTTCAGTGGTTGCTATGTCTCTCTTGCTTACGCTTTAGACAACTCAAGACACTTGAAGTTGCTTGAAAACACGGAGTCGAACACAGTTCTACCATGCCTACTATTTTTTTCTTTGTTTTTCTGTTTTGCTTGTCAACCGATTTACTTCCAGCTTCCGCGGTTGACTATCACCTGCAGACCCGGCGCATTCTTCATCAACCCTTGTTTCCCCTCAATTCGTTTCCCCCAACTCCGTCGCCAGCGTCTTCCCCTCAAGCACATCCTCAGCAGCAACCTAAGTTTCCCTTCTCATCCTCGTCTCCGAATAAGCCATTTTTTCCCGCGTACGCATCTCCGCCCCCGCCTCCGTCTTCAACGGCTTTGGCAACATTTCCGGCGAATATTTCTTCCCTTATTTTCCCGCAGTCGTCGTCCCGGAAGGGGGTTTCACCTAAGCTAGTGGCTATAGCGGTGGGGGTGTCGCTTGCCACCGTCGCGCTCATCGCCATCGCTGCCGTATTGCTCTTCCACCGTCGTCAGCCTAAAAGCAAAGACCAGAGATCCGACAGCCTCCGCCTATTCCCGGCTAACACCGCCGTCTCCGACGGCATCCAGCACCACAAACAGGCGCGCAGCAGCATCTCAGGCACGAGCTCCGAGTTCCTCTACCTTGGTACGCTGGTAAACTCTCGCGGCGTCGACGACGATGCCGCAGCAAACTCCAGCAATGCCGGAACAGAACGGAGCGCGTCGGCCTCGACGCCGTACCAGAAACTCAGTTCGCCGGAGCTCCGTCCTCTTCCTCCGCTTCCACGGCAGAACTTCCGGCATAGCTTCAGAAATGCTGACGTGGGGTCCTCTGGTGACGACGACGAGGACGAAGAGTTCTTTTCTCCGAGAGGGTCTTCCAGTCCAGTGGGCGCCGGATCGAGTTCCCGAAGAACGTTCCCGGCGGTAGAAGCCGAGAATTATCGAAGCAGAAGCGTGGATTCTAGAACTCCATCGTACCCATCTTCTAACTCAGCTTCTCCGACGAGCTCTACTTCCAATAGCCCTTCTCCGCCATTGAATTCAAGTCCCGAAATCTCAAAATCGAAGTCGCCCGTTTCCAACAGTGCTTCCCCTCCATTGAATTCGAGTCCCGAAGTCTCGAAACCAAATTCCCCCACTGCCACCATCAACTTCCCTGCTCCTCCACCGCTGCGACCTCCCCCGCCGCTGCCACGGCGTTCAAGGACCCCCTCGCCGCCATCAGAGACAGAAGAATTGGGGCAAAGAATTTCGGATGTTTCTGGAGGATCTCCACAAAAATTTGAGGCTGTATCCACTGAAATTCCCAGTGCCAAGCCACCACCACCGCCGCCTCCACCTCCCCCACCGCGATTTTGGGAAATTCCGGCGGACCCAACGCCTATTCACGACCCGTATTTCGGGCCACCGGCTCTTGTACCGCCTTCAAGGTCAGTGGTGTTCCAAAACCCGGAAGTGGAATCCCCATCTGAACAGCCTCAGGGCATTGAAGCTCTTGAAAGGAATGGCGAAACGCCGAAACCGAAGCTGAAACCCTTGCATTGGGACAAGGTCAGAGCGAGCTCAGATCGAGCAATGGTGTGGGATCAGTTGAAATCAAGCTCTTTTCAGTAAGCCATTTATCTGGATTTGGGTTTTTTTGTGTGTTTTAAGGTTCAATAATTAGCTTTTTGTCATAGACTGAAAATGATTCTCATATTTTATTTGCTTGGTGTAGTGAATTAAGGAGTCTTGTTCTGTTTGCAGATTGAATGAGGAAATGATTGAGACATTGTTTATGGTGAATGCTTCAAATTTGACTCCAAGGGATAATTTGCGGCGACAGATTCTTCCAACCCCGAATCAGGAGAACCGAGTTCTTGATCCAAAGAAGTCTCAGAACATTGCAATTTTGTTGAGGGCACTTAATGTGACCATTGATGAAGTCTGTGAAGCCCTTTTGGAAGGTAACTAATGTTTTTGTAAGCTTGTAAAAAGTAGTTCCAATAATGTTTATTCTGTGCTCCATATTCATCGACAATGAATCTTGCTTTCGGTGGATGAGCTGCATGCATTATTTCAAGTTTGTTTGTTAGCATATATATTATTTGTGCCTTCAAGCTGGCTCACTAGGGCACGATGAACTGACACAAACTGTAGTATTGTTTGCCGTAAAATGTTTGAAAACCGTCCCAAGGTTCCAGAAATTACGAACTCAGGTTAAGGTTATGATTGCTCATATATGTCTTTTCTAGAATTTGTATCTTTGCCTTGACTAGGTTTGACATATGACTTAGTCCTGTTATTATGATTTCCAAGGGCAGAAGATAGGAAAGAAGTCAATATTTTTTTTTATGATCTTTTATTCTTCTCCTCTTGATTGTAAGAATTGGGATGAGATAAACTTGGCTAAAAATAAGGGCAATGCTGATGATTCCATGGTGTGATGTGATGAAGGTGGGTGATACCTGAAAACACCTTCCACTGCCATCAGCTCTCCTGTGATCATCATATGGAATTGGGGGTGTTGGTGTTGAGTGATTGTGGGTCCTAATGCCAGTTACACAGCACCCAAACAATGGCATAACTTTAGGTTTTCAGCAACTGTGCTTTTTGTCAGGGTGTTTGTTTGGGTTTTATGTGATTGGGATGGTTAGAATTTCTACTTGTTGGCAAGAAATTGAAAGTTTTACTTGAATTTGCTTAACAGTATATTTTGCATGTTCCAATGCCATTAGTATATGCTCTATACCATACTTAATTCAGTATTTGTGTTGATTTTCTGGGGCTTTTACAAGTGATAATAATCTCTCTCTCTCACACACACACAGAGCCCTTGCTTGTTACGAGTTTTACCAAACCATTACTATCCCTGAAAATTTTCCATTTTCTACCTGCAAACAGGCAATACAGACACACTGGGGACAGAGCTTCTTGAAAGTCTGCTAAAGATGGCTCCAACAAAAGAGGAAGAACGTAAACTGAAAGAATTTAAAGATGAGTCACCGTTCAAGTTAGGTACTGCTGAAAGATTTCTAAGGGCTGTGCTTGACATACCCTTTGCATTTGAAAGGGTTGATGCAATGCTTTACATAGCCAATTTTGATTCAGAAGTCGAGTATCTCAAAAGGTCTTTTGACACTCTAGAGGTAAAACTTTTCACCCCTGCATTTCTTTTTTATATTTGCTTATACTATCTGTGCTTTTAGGATTTTCTATTCGTTTAAACATCTCTTGAGCCTCTGCGCATCACCATTCTATCTTCTCTGGTTCTTTTCTGCTGATCCTTTCACCCACCTCGCATTCAGACTTAACCGTTTCTTAACTGAATACTGGTAGTTCATACATTCTGCATGCCCAAGTAACCTGAGGTGCTATTGTTGTGCTTCTTACAAAATAATCCAACATAAAAGGGAGGGATTAAAATTGTTTAAATAGTTCTTGTAGGCACCAATATGTTGTGTGTTTTGGTTAAAATTGATGTTTATGAACATGATTGAGAGATGGATAAATGATATAAAGTGTTGATAGCCATTTAAATTTTCTTCATTCTTGCAGGCTGCTTGCGAAGAACTGAGGAACAGCAGAATGTTCTTCAAGCTTCTTGAAGCTGTACTCAAGACCGGGAACCGAATGAATGTTGGGACCAACCGTGGCGATGCACACGCCTTCAAGCTTGACACACTCCTCAAGCTTGTTGATATTAAGGGCACTGATGGGAAAACCACCCTTCTGCATTTTGTTGTACAGGAAATCATCAGGGCTGAAGGTTCTCGGCTGTCTGGTGCCAACCAGAAAACAATGGATGAAGTGACCCAGCAATCTGCTTTCCGGGATGATGTTGAATTTAGGAAGCTTGGCCTGCAAGTTGTTGCTGGGTTGAGTGGTGAGCTCACCAGCGTAAAGAAGGCTGCTGCCATGGATTCAGATGTGCTTAGTAATGAAGTTGCAAAACTTGCTAGAGGGATCACAAAAATCGGGGAAGTTGCAAGATTAAATGAAGAGATAGCACTGAAAGAGAGTAGCCGGAAATTCTGTGAGTCAATGAATGGGTTCTTAAAGAAGGCAGAGGAGGAGATTATAAAGATTCAAGCCCAAGAGAGTGCTGCACTCACCCTTGTCAAAGAAATAACTGAATATTTCCATGGGAACTCAGCTAAGGAAGAAGCTCACCCATTCAGAATTTTCATGGTGGTAAGGGATTTTCTTTCTATTCTTGATCAGGTTTGCAAGGAAGTTGGGAAAATCAACGAGCGAACCATAGTCAGTTCAGCTCGCCAATTTCCTATGCCTCCAAATCCAAGCACGCCACCAATTTTTCCTGGGTTCAACCAGAGGCCGCAATATGGTTCCTCTGATGATGAAAGCTCATCCTTGTCTTAGCACTTGATGCTTGCAGGAACAGAAGCTGGTGCCGGCAACAAAGGGACTTTTTGGTAATGTGCTTGCCTTTGCCATTTTGTACTTATATATAAATCCACGTAGAAGATTTTGGTATTGTTTCATCTTATATCTGTAATATACGAAGGGAGGAGGGAATCAGAATTGTCAGGAAACAATAACGAAGTATTACTGGAATAGTTGGAACTATCTTGTAAATCTCTTAGGAACTGAATCTAAGGATTGTTATTCAGTAATAGAATCTTGAGTTTATGCTCCAACTTGTCCTCTATCTACAAAGCCTGCAACATGTCTCTGGAATTCAACATATTCCTCAGACATGGTCTTGGTTGCAGAAGGTGATCTTGTTGTAATATTCATTCCCGCTTATAGATGAGAGTCATAATATGCATTTTCAGTATAAAATATATATCAGTTTCTGCTTTGTGCATAACAATTTGCCAGGATTTGTAGAAGATGGTCCTAAAGATGTTCCATACTGGAGCTGGAAGTTTACTTTTTCTGGGTTCTTCAATGGAACTCAGTAGGTCTAGGCTTCTCTTCCTCTATCTTTTATTAGATGATGACTCAGTTCCTGGTCTGAACTAGTTCTGGGTTCTCAGCATCCATACGTTCAAGCACCCGCCGTGCCTCCTCTTCTGTAGCAGGAACAACACTCCTAATTTTCAATCCATTCTTCATTGCCTCTGGCCGGGCAGTGAATGTGAAGTAGAAAGTGTTTGATACCTATTCAAAATTGCAGAAACATAACAAAGATGAATAAGCAAACTCAGGTACACTGGCATTCAAGTCTCTAATCTCTAGTCTTTGCAGTTTAAGCTTTTAGAAAAGTTGGTAGTTTAAGGTAACTCAAGATCTCTAGAGTTCAAGCTCTAATTTCTAGTCTTTGCCTTGTTCAGTTCTGCATCTCCTAAGGTGTAAATGCATCCTAGAATACACATCATATAAAAACAGGATGAAATAAAGCTTCAAAAAACAGAATAATCTCATCTCACTTTCCATTTGACATGCTGGGTATGAATATCCTTTGTTTTAACTATTGATTGTATCGTGTTCTTTCCCTGATACTCACCTCACTTGACCTGAGCTCTGGCCTTGTAACATGAGCTACAACTTCTACATTGATCAATGGTCGAGTTGGGTTCTCGAGTTCAGTATACAGAACACAAGACTTGAGACGAAGGAAATTTCCAACATCCACCTGCGCCAACAAGAAATAGCAAACCAATTGAAGTGTAGTTACCTTTACCTAGAAAAATTTAGGCTCAGCTCAAGGATTAAGCAATCGATATAGTTACTCCATTTTTTGGAGAATTTGATGTTAGTTTTAGGGTGGGTACTCACGGGCTTCAAGAAATCAACATGATCAACTTCTAGGAAGAGCGGCGCAGCGCCTGCGAAGGCATAAGTTGTTGAGAAAGCCAGCTCTAATGCTTTTCTCATCAAAAATCCACCAAAAATCCGACCATGGATGTTCCTCTGCTGTGGCTGGCAAATGATGGAGTACTCAAGGCGAGTATCCCTGATAAGAATGCTGTCTCTATCAGCCAAAGCGGGCATGTCGCAGAAGACCCGCCCTTCAGCCAGTAATGCTTTGAGCCGGTCAGCCTCCCTATCGTCGAGCCCCCTCATGTTTTCTCCTCTCTTCTTTTTCCTCATCTGGTTCCGGTCTTCTGCTTCTCTCCAGAGCAGTTTTTCTTGTTGGGTTTCTGGGGAGATCTGGTTAATGGGAGCTGATTTTCCTGTCTTGGAGTCACGAGCCACAAATGTGAAGTTTGCTGTTAAGGCTAGTGAGTCTGATGGATCGGAGGCCTCTGCAAATGAAGTTTATACCAATCAATCATCAGGAGCATATGTAGAAAATGAACATAAATTGACATTTTAAAGGATAGATTTACCTGAGACCTCCCGCTAATCAGAGTTTTGATTCTATATTGAGTAATGAATTCTTCTAAAAATTTAGGATTATTAAGATTTGAGCTCATAATCTATATCATATGCATTCACATTATGCAAAAAACACTTATAAGTTATAAAGATCCCGAGAGTAACTTTTTTGAAAGCTTAAGGTATTAAGATTTGAGTTCATGATGTATATCACGTCCTAACAAATATGCAGCGTGTTAATTAGCGTTTTGGTTTCTTATTAAAGGCAATGTAGCAGCAACAGACCTCCCATTCAAATTATTGACATTTTGAAAGAAAAACAACTGAAGTTCAACCAAGTATGTCAAATTACCTGGTGTTGGTTGAATCACCTCTAATCTTATCTCCATGGATGACCTTCCAACCCATGTTACAGCACCAACTATTTTCAGATCAGTGTCAACCCGGATCGGTTTCTTGAGCACCATCCTGTCGACAGAAGCAGTGACCAGTAAGAGGGGCATTGCTGCGCCCTTGTCGTTGCTGCAGTGCTGGTGCAAAGCGTACAAATGAATTATGAGATGGAAAAATTTCCAGTCAACAATGAACGATTTGAGGTCGATTCAAGTTGGGACACAAGCATTGAAGTAAGGCGATGCTTATACCTTCAACTCCCATTAATCAAAATATTTTCGGGTTCAAATTTTTCTAACACAAAATATCTTATCTACATTAACCTAATCTTAACAAAATCACATTGAGTGAAGGCTCAATTTGGCCACCATGGCTGGAGTAGAGAGAGAGCTCCTGAAGACAAACAACACAACCTTCTTGTAGCCTTATAGGAGATTGATATCCACTAAAATCAAACCCCAGTTCAATTCCATCCCACTTCAATCCTGATTCTATAATTCAGAATTGAAATTCAGGAAGTGTAAATTCAATAAAGCACAAGAAAACCAATAGAGAGAGGACCTTAAAGGAGATTGTTCCAGCAAGAGCATCAAGATCTTCAAGCAACTTCCCAGACCTGATCTCATTCCAAGGGTTCCTGTATTGCTCTCTGAGTATGTAATCAGATGAAAATTTATATATAATACTGGTCCGGCTCTGCGCTGGGGTTTTGGGCACTAATTCACTCTCTGAAGCGGCATCACTTGGAAGCTCTTGGGGTTTCTCAAAGATGCGGGATCTTGCTTCCCATAAAGCATTGGTCACAGGTGAATGATACATCCCAGGCCACAAACTAATGGGTTTTCGGATCGAAGAACCAGCATCGATGGATGGAGAGCTCTCAAATGGGGGAGCAACAGTGGAAACAACAGGAATTGCATTGGGAGGAGGTGGTTCAATGGAAGAGGGGTCTGATCTTCCAGATGAGAAAGGCCTTCTGTGAGTGAACTGATGATGTGGGGTTGGTTGATTTGGAGAAATGGGGAAGTGGGTATTGGAAGGAGATAGGGTGAGGAGGTGGAAGGAAGAAAGTGTGTGGAGTGATGGGGTGTTGATGGAGAGGTTTGAAGTGGAGAAAGAAATGGAGGAGGAGGAGGAGGTGAGTCTGAAGAAGAGGTGGTGGGACAAAGGTCCTCTGATGATTGGTTTCATGATTCAACTGAATCTTGAGTCTTGGGGAAGAAGATGAAAAAGCTCTGGTTTGCCACCAGCTACAATAACTGTCGATTTTACATATTTTGATACAAAATATTAATTACGTAAAAATTAATAAAAACACTTAAAAATATTTATTTATTTTTAAAAAATTATATAAAAAATAAAAATAAATATTTTAAAGTTATTTCTTTAAAAAAAATAAAAAAATAAAAAATGATATATATATATATATATATATATATATATATATATAATTTATCTTATTTAATAATAATAAGTTCTACATCCATAAAAACTATAAATTTTATAAACATCTATTCATTAAGTTGTATTATATATCATTTTATAATAATATTATGATGATATAATGCACATGTATTTAATATTATAAAATGAATATGTATAATTTTTTTAATATTTATCTTTTTTATATTTAATAATATATAGATTACATAAAAAAATTTATTAAGAAAATTATATTTTTGATAATAAATTAAATCAAATTTAGAAATAACATAATTAAAATTAATTTATTTAATAAAAAATAACATGTCTAATTTTACTTTAAAAAGAGTTTAATTGGGTTGAAGAAAAATGTGATAAGGGATTAGAGCATCAAAAAAGGAATACAAATAAAAATAAAAATTTAAAAATATTAATTAAACTATTACTTTTAATTTGAATTATAATAAATGAGAATATTTTTATTTAAATCTTTTATTTAAGCTATTAGCATACAATAAAATTTATAGTATTAAACAGAAGTAGAAATATACGAGGTGTTGAGACACACATACAAAATAATCAAAAGCCTGTCTGTGGACGTGGCAGAATCTAATTGGTCTTACCTTTTGCCTTAGAAGCAGGGGGTAAATACGTCATTTAGAGTTTAACAAAGAGGGAGGTGTTGTAGCTTAAGACTTGTAGGGTTCAATTTGGAGAACGCAAGAGAAGGAACTTCACATCGGTTCTTCTTCAGGTATTTCCCGCTTAATCTCTTGTATACTAATAGTCTCTGATTCTTGCCAAAGATCTCGTCTCTTCCGCATCGATTTGGGGATTTTCTTCCCTTTCCTTTTATGTTTGTTTCGAACTTTCTTCTTCTTCTTCTTCTTCTTTTTAATGGTTTTGGATGATGCATTCAGCTGTTTTTGTTAGTCTTATTAATCCAGAATTGGGTTTTGGGTATAAATTTAATATTTTCTATTATTTCTACAATTCTTGTTTAATTTCCAGGTTCAAAATTATTATTATTATTTTTGTCTGGGTCTATGGTCTTATGGAGTTATTTCTTGAGAAAGAGCTGATGTGATTAGAGCTTGCTGAAAAGTTAGTTCATTGTGGATTATCTCTAATGGGTTCAAGTTTTTATTTGGCATTTGGCTTAGATGTTTGAAACTGATGAAGTGTTTGAACCGTTGTTATTATTCTTCATGCGCAATTGGGTATTCGGCCTTTAGGGTTTAAATTGAATTACTTTTTTTGGGGTTTATGCAAGTATGAAAATATCAGAAATTTTCAGTTTGTTTTAGGGAAATATTGGAAATATCAAATTTTGGAAAAATATTTGGTTGGACAGATTTTTTTTTCTTTTTGACAAAGGATAAAACTTTGATAATACATATATTAAATTTGTTTTTTTTTTTTAAAGAAATTAATGTATGTATGATATGGTGATATTAGATGATAAAAGAAATTTATACTAATATCAATATCATGAAATGAAGTTTACATGATCATCCATAAGTATTTTGATTTTTTCCCCTGGCCTATCATGAATAGCAATTTCTTTTTGTTTGTTGATTCACATGAAATGCACGATTTTTACAAAAATGGGATTGCTGAAACACATTGGTACTCTGTTTGTATATTTATTCATCGATGCTTGCATTTATTGAGTTTTAATATTCCAATAGGTGTGATACATTTTTTCGATCAGGTAAAGGTGGTACAAAGTTTGAAAGGAAGATATGAGTACAGGAGGAGAGAAAGGGTCTGCAACCACAAAAACCCCAGCAGATTTCCTCAAGTCAATTCGTGGGCGACCTGTTGTTGTTAAGCTTAACTCTGGCGTGGATTATCGTGGTAAGAGTTTTTGGTCTTTCTTTTGCATTGCTTTTAATTGTATGTTTCAATAACTTTGGTAATAGTTGGAATTGGGAATGAAGATTTTTCGAGTTGGCTTGAGGATGTGGTTGTCACATTTCAAATGGAGTTGGACTTCCTGTGTACCTTAGTGTATAGTTTCTCTGATGTTATCTATAAAGTCTTTTTGCTTACTTATCAAAAGGAAAAAGATTCTAATGGAATTGGGGGCTGCTGGATGTGGCAACCCGCGAAAAACTAGAGAATAAATGTGAATTTTGTGTGTTTGTTCGTGAAAGTTCAGTGTGGACATCATATAAAATGTAGAATGAAATATTTGATATGATACATTTTATATGTAAATGATTCATTTCAATGATCTGGATCACATATCAACTATGTCGGTTCTGATGAGTGAATAATAGAACAAGCCCCAAAAGTGGGTGCAGCCCATATGCAACAACCATGAAATATTTGAAGGATAGTCTTTCATTTTGTACTGACCCAGCTGGCTACTTTAACAAAGAATTCATAAAATATTTTTAAGCTGCTCTTCTTTTCTGTTGAAACTGTCTCAAGACGGTATCTTACAATAACAATATAACATATACTTTGATTCTTTTAATGGTAGTTGTTGGAATCTTAAGAAATTTTATTTTATTTAACTTTTGGTTAAAAATATTGTTGTATTGTTGATTGAATGTAATTTGGTGGGAAACGAAGATTCTAAAAATGATCTTTTATTTTCCTTTGAGGCCCCATAAGAAAAATCTTCTCTCTGGTACTTAGGACTAGTGACATGTTATGTGTTTTAGAGTTTTCTACCATTTTTTACAAAATTCATAATATCCTTTGCTTAAGTGTCTTCAAACCCAATTTCATTTTCTTCTTCTTGTTTTTGTGCCTTAAGAGGAGGATTTGCCTTCTTTTTCTGTGAGGCTTAGTGACTCTTTATGTTTTCACTCTTTATGTTTTCACACCCATATTGCTATGATCCATGTAATAAATTAGTTGTGAAGATTTAGTGTCTCTTTGTGGTTTCTACATCCATATTGTTATGGTTCATGGAAGAAATTAGTTATAATGGAACATGCTTATGGTTCTTTTTCATGTTTGGTTGGATAGGGGAATTTTTAGTATCCATATTCTGTAAAAGGCGTGCTTAAAGCACTCCTAGGCTTAAGGCTCAACTACTCCCTAATTATAGCACCTTGTTGGAGAAGTGTGCCTCGTCTACATAATTTTTTCTTTCTTAACGCTTCATAGTCATAGAGAAAATTTTCACATAATCCTAGTTAGTTTGCATAATATATGGTGGTATTAAGGTTTTAGATGGGATATTTTTATCTTTTGTTTTAAGGGGCCTTCTCATTTTTCTCCCCTTGTAATTGGATGGCTTTGGGTGAGCTGCTGGAGTCCTGTTATTTATTTATTTTTGATAGGCAAATTTAGTGTTGTATTAATAAAGCGCCTATAAAAAAAGGGGTGCTGCCTACATACATAGGAAGTATACAGAAATGTTGAAGTTCTTTTATATTGTTTCATCATGCTCCTTTTGGTGCTCCTTGTATATGTCTTGTGTATTCTTATGTGCTTTTTCTATTACTATTATAGACATATCTATCTTAGCCTATCAAAAAAAAAAAAAAAAAAAGCTTCATCATGTTGTTTGTTTGTTTGTTTGGTTTTTTTTTTTTTTTTTTTTTTTTTTTTTTTTTTTTTTTTCTGTTGCTAAATATCTTCACCAAGTTGGTGCAATTGCTAATTTAGTAGTATCTAGTTCCCAATCCAAAAAAACAAAAGGATTAAGGCTTGTTTGGGAACTATTCTTGAGAGCATAAAGAACATAAATAATTTTCTAACTTAAAAAATACATTTGCCAATATTTGTCCGAGAACAATTTTTGAAAATTTGGTCTTGAAAATATAAGGAATATTTGAAAACTTTTGTATTGTATATTAGTGCACAGTACCTTCATGAAGAATAAGTTGAGAAAACTATTTTTCATATTTGAGTTTTTAAAGAGAAGCTTATTTTTTGAAAACAATTGAATTTTTTTTTCAAAAATTACTTTTTTGAGAATTGTACTTGAAAATATTGTAAAACGTGCTCTTACTTTCTATTTTGAAAGGGTCCTCTCTTGGGAAACAGTATTGATAATTCTAATTGGGGTCAAACATTTTGTGCACCATTTTTATGGATTCTCATATAAGATATGAGTTTCTTTCAGAAGCTCATTTTCCCATCACATTAACCACTTGGTTTGTGCAGCTGATAAATCTCCTCTCACCCATTCATGTAGTTTGATAGCACAAATTTACCTTATTTTTAATGAAAGGGAAGTATAATTGATTGCCTTGATATAAATTACTCAATAATGTGTTGCCCAAATGTTGATTAATTATTGGTTTGTAATTTTCTTGTTGCTGTTGTAATGTTTAGGATATGATTTTATAATTTCCTCATAGCATGAAAATTTGGAAATGTTGAATTGTTGCAATTATTAATCGTATATGTTGATTCCCCTCATAGTCTCATATAAAGCACACGAATGATGAGCTATTTTTATTTAATTAACAATTATAGCGATAAAGGAAAGGGTTCTACTAGTAGTATGTGTAGTATATTGTTGTCTATGATAAAAAAAAAAAAAAAAAAAAAAAAAAAAAAAAAAAAAAAAAAAAAAAAGAAAAAAGAAAAAAAAAAAGAAAAAAAGAGTGGAAAAAATAATGAATTCTACTAGTATGTGTATTATAATATTATATCTATGTGTGTATATATATTTTTTGATAGACAAATCATAAGCCAAAGGAACAAGACACCGAAGTATATAGGGCCTATACAATAGGTGCCAAAAAGGCACATCCAAAACGAGGGGAGACGGAAAACAATTTCCCTCCTTTAGCGAGAGACAATCAATCAACAAAATCAATCAAGGGTATCTTCTAGCTTATCTTCAGTCATATCTTTTTTCCTAGCCTTATCAAGCTAATCAACTTCAGTTCTCTTCTCTCCTGCTAATTTCATTTGGAAATCAAAAGCCTCATCAAAGGTTAAGACCTTTCCTTGGTTAATGGCCAACAAGAAGGTTAATACCAATGATGTGCTCCAAATGAGAAGACCTTTTAAAACCCTGGGTCCAGATTGTTGCACTCTATGTATGGGCAGTAAAGAAGCGATGTATCACTTTTTTTCACTGTTTGATGACTATGGAGTTATGAAATAAGCTTTTTAGATTGATCAACTTGGTTTGGGTTCCTTTTAGAAGTGTATGTGACATGTTGACCATTTCTTTTAGGGGGTAGGGATCACAAATAAGGGCAACGTCCTATGGAAAATCACTTGTCATATTTTGATTTGGATGGTATGGTGGGAAAGAAAAGCAAGGATTTTTAAGGACGAGTGGAGGATAATTGAAACTTTATGGGACCTTGTCTATTTCTTCTTTTTTTAGGCATCTACTACTATAGCTTTCAAGGGAATTTCTCTCAACTTTATTCAACTTGATTGGATTTTGATACATATTTTAGAAGTGTCAAAATAGTAATGTTGAGACATTTTGATGTCTTTTGGTTCTTTCTTCTTTTTTCTTTTCCTTTGTTTTTATCCAGGTTTGTAATTAGGGAAGGATTTCTCATCCTTCTCAGTTTTACTTTGTCAATGAAAACACTTTTGCTTGTGATAATATATATAATCTATATCCATTTACAGCTTCACTTACAAAAAAGATAACTAAGAAAAGAACTTTTTAGGGCATGATCTAGTTGCTCCTCATTATTCAATGACCTTCAATCCCTTTGTTTTGATATAGTACAAAAAATGCATGGGGAAACCACTCCCCAAACTTTCTTAAGTCTTTTGCTCCATACCACCCTAAATGAGTCTCTTTGATCGTAGGAGATTGCACCCAAGAAACACCAACCAGTGAAAAGCAACTGCTAAATGACCCTTGTCTTGGTGCAATGAAAAAGTATGTGAATCATGTGATCAATGGATTCTGTGTGTGCTTATATATTTCTTTACCTATAAAAAGAAAAAAAAAGGAAAAAGAAAAAGAGAAAGTGTTATATTATAAAAATCTGTATTGATATCTAGCCAGATCCTTGTCATGTCTGTCTCTTGCCATATCAGTAATTGTCCTGTTGGTGTATTGATGTTGTATGAACATGGAGCACCATGTCTTGTGTTTTGTATTCATGCTAGTATAGACTCTCTCTTTAAAAAGTAGTCTATCTCTCTTTAGAAAAATCTTTATAAGCCTGATTCCTAAAATTTTGCAATCAAAATGTAGGGTGTTCCTTGAAATTTGTTTTATTGAGTGATGAGGAAATAACAGCAAAGTTGGTGCGCTACCCTAAAAGTTGTTCAATCTAACTGGTCTAGGAACCTCAGGTTTTGGAGAATTAGGCGATTTTTTAAATTTAGGCAAACATGGTTTTCAGTGTAAAATCAGGTTATGACAAAGGGAGAATATTCCTATAGCACTTAGAAGTACAGGAGGATTATGGAGTATTCCTGATGAAGATGGTGATCATTAATGTTGCTTGGACTTGGATATGGGTACATATTTTAAGAGTTGGATCCTTAAAACTATGAAATTTAGGATACAAGGAAATGGATAAAATAAGATCCAAAATTTAGGTACGGATACAAGGAAATGACAAGATTAAAAAAGAACCCTATTAGAAATCAATTTAAAAAAGTTATTTTTGATAAAACCTTTTATGTTTTTTTTTTCCTTTTATCAGCTATGTTGCTTGACACTTAAATGCTGGGTGAAGTTGGAGAGTCCAGGTATGGCTCTGTGAAAATGGTTGTACTTCCACTACTAATCATTAACTGAGGAATCTAGTCTACTACTACATGTAGCTAAATGTGCACTATGTTTACAATTTTGGTGTCTTTGGGGAAAAGAAAGTTTGTTGTAGCTTTGCTCTGACCCATAAAACCCTTGTTTCATAATGGTACATAATATACTGGCTAAGCTAGTTTCATTCATCTTCTTATACAGGTATTCTAGCTTGTCTTGACGGATATATGAACATAGCAATGGAGCAAACAGAAGAGTACGTCAATGGACAGCTAAAAAACAAATATGGCGATGCTTTTATCCGTGGAAATAACGGTAAATATCAAATGACACCTCTATTTATTCGATATTCTACTTCACAATGAAAATGGACTGACATTGACAGGTTTAATTTTCCTTTGATGCAGTTCTGTACATTAGTACATCCAAGAGGACCCTGGCTGAGGGCGCTTAGCCTTCAATTCTTCCCAGAAACAGATCATCTGCTGTCATGCTATTTATGAGCATAACTTCATGTAGATTAAGAAGGGTTTAGCCTCTGAGTACTGGGTTAATACAATTTCAATCTATCCGAGAACTGAGTCATGTAATGAGCCATTAAAACGAGTACTTGTTTTGAAGATTAATGCACTAATTTTTAACTTGAACCGTTGTTATGGTATTGCTAGTATAGTGGACGAAATTAGCGCTTGAGCAGCACTATCCTCAATACCCTTCTACTCGGGTGCCCATGTGCGTGACAATGAGAATCCATGTGCTCGTTAAAAAGGATCTCTTTTGCCTATAACGAGAATATTTCTGTTAGACAAAGCCCCACCTAGAATAAGACACGGTGTGAAAAACCAGTATATAAACAAGAAGCTTCAAAAACCGAGTTCAGTTTTTGGGCACCAACAGTGAGCATGTTAGTAAGGAGCCCAACAGCTCAAAGTTATCACTATTCAGCTGTCTCTATCCAAAGAAAAAGGGTCTTTATTTGATTCTTATTTTTGTTACAATATCCATTTTCTAATAGGAGCTGGTGAAGCGATACAGGCAGATTGTTATGAACGTAATGAAGTGAATTGAGGGTGTCATAGTAAACCTGAGCTGCGAGCTGGGAATGGCCCCAGTGAATTCTTCACTGCTATCACTTTGCTAACCAATAGTTTCCATTTTGTCTCGTCTTTCTTACTCTGCTGCTGCATCTTTTCCTTGAAATGCCTACAATTTGAGACACAGAATTTATAATGTTAGGATGGTAATGAGACATTTTTTTGGATACTCATTCAGTCCCTAAAAATAATTTAATTTACTTTAAGAATTAAATTAAAAACTACTTTTTATAAAAATAAACAATAAAAGTTTGTAACATTTATTTATTTATACATTATATTAATAGTAATATAGTTTAAAAAAAAATTAAAATAAAAAATATGTTAAATGTTTTTTGGGAAGAGGATAAGAATGTGTAAATAATCGGAATTCAATATGATGGCGCTAATCTGTAGCTTACCTACAGAGAGGGACCTTGCAACAATCAGGTTCACTGCACATCCGGGAATGCAGTTCAAGAAGCTGCCACATGCGCTTGCAGTGAACACATCCGCCGGGGACTCGGGTCTTGCAGCTGGAGAAATGGCGGACTAAAGTCTCAAGCCCTTTGCAGGCTGGGAAGCCACAAGCAACCTGGCTTCCTTTCAGTACCTTGTCACGAGGCCCAATCGTCCTGCATCCGTCTCTGCATATGTGAAGGAGGGCCTCCATGGCCTCGTGCAGTTGCAAATACACCTTCTTCTCTTCCATCTTCTTCAATCTCTCCTCTTTCCTCTGAAATGAAGAGCTGATACTATTATACGAAGACCCCAGTTTCTAAATTTTGAACCAATTCCAAATAAAGAAGAGGAACCCACTTACGGAATCAGCTTCAACAACTGCCTCCAGCAGCTCTTGTTCAAGTGCAGGATCTACACGCTTCATTACTTTCCATCCTTGGGTTGAAGATATAGTTTTGAAATCCTTCACAATCATGCGGGTGCAGATGAGGGAGAGACGGGGTGCATCACACTTCCTAGCTAACTGAAACACATCTATGAGGTTTTCGGGTGTCATCCATCCTTGCTCCAGATGGTGTGCACAAAGCCTTTTCAAAGATGGAACTGCATAGGAGTGTGACAAAACCAACAAGTGGAGAACAAATTTCTTCATTTCTTCCTCTTCAAAGCTGCATCACAGTATCAAAAGGATACAAATTTTAGGACTCTAATACTAGGATGGATAAACAGAAAACTGACTAGGAACCTGGGAACAATGACACACAAGGCTACATCAGTACAGGAAGACAAAATCAATCCTCTTTTCAGCAGGATATGGTTTTCTTATAACAGGATAGAGTTTGGCCCTGTTTATGTTAAGGTTAAGACCCCCTCGGAAATTGTTCTTGAAAAAAATTTTCCAACTCAGAAAACATGTTCAGCAAACTTTTGATTTTGTGACAATTTATTCTAAAAATATGTTTGTTTTTTAGAACAAATTTTAAGTGTTTTTAGTTGTTTTTTTGTAGAGTGTTCTAACCAACAATTAAAAATATGAAGAATTTTTTGAAAACTTTTGCACTGTTCATAAATATGTAATGCCTTCATGGAGAAACAGATGAAAAAACTGTTTTTCATATTTGATTTCCCAAACAAAATTTTATTCCGAAAAACAATTAAGAACTATTTTTGAAAACATTCCCAAACTGGTCCTAAGCTTACAAGTATTTCTAGAATTATCTAACTCTAAAGGGTCATATCAATATAAAAATGGCATGTTGCATGTGAAGCCTCCAACACTCTTTTAACAGTTTTTCCCCAAGGTTTCAAAGATCTAGCTGATTGAAAGAACAAGCTGTATGTACAGTGTCTGGATGGGATTACCTTGAAGTTTATTGCCATCATTAAATCATTTATGTGCTCCAAAACAATCAAAGTAATGATCTAATTTGCCACTGGGCCATACTCACCTCACTAAGCAATTTAAGAGGGTTGAATATATGGAAAAAGAGACTTCCAACATACCCGGATGAGTAAAGGAATCGAATAAATGCATATACAGCTTCACAAGGTACCCCAGGAATCTTAATGTATCTTATTCCCTTCTTAACTTTTGATTGCTGTAGAAAATTCCCCAGTACTGGTGATGCTACACCCTACATAAATGAAAGTTATAGCTGATAAGCTTTTCAGAACCACAAATTTCATTGTTGTTTAACTTCAAAGACAAAAATTCCAAATAGATTTGTTAAAAAGCAATGGGATTTTCATGTTGTCATGTTATGATTTCATCAGTCTTTGATTAAAAATTTGTTTTAATACATAAACTTGTAAAAGCATGCAACCATTTAGTTTGTCCTACCAGGTAGTTTAAAACGAAGATTTAACACAATATAGAAGCTGCATCCTATAATCAACATAGTCAACTCAAATTGGACAAAAAGCTTATAACCGAAACTTTGATTTACCCACCAGAACACAAGAATGAGCTGGAATAATAGGGCCATCTTCTGTGATAATATGAACATCTGCTCCATATCCGTCCCTAAAGAGCTTGTCCCATGTATCTTTTGTTTCTCTTGGGACAGAACTACAGTTCGCAAGCCTTTTGGGATAGCTTGTTTTCGTATAGGTTTTATCAGGGAGTGGAGGTGGTTTGGGGATGTTACTGTTATTGCACACAGACGAGTTGGAAACTTCCGGCACTGGTAAAAAATTGGCTGGACTTGTTTCTTCTATGGCTATATTGAATGATCTACTGAAGGATTCACCAGTTGAGCATGGTAAGGAAGAAACAAGATCTGGTGAAGCCATCAACTGTAGCTATTGATGTCAATTTGAAATAAATTATTGCTGAACTGCACAGAAAAGAAAAAGAAAGTTAAAAGTTAATAATCAATGTAAAGAAAATATTGGGCATTAGTAATCTGCTGTGCATGTGCCAGAAACTAAATATATAGATCATCTGATACAGGTATCTCATGGTTGCATCAAAAACTAAAACCTTCTTTCCCAAGGTACTTTGGACAAATAACAGAGAATCAGACGAGAAAACTTAATGTTTTCAAACAGGAAAAGAATCTGAAGAATAATTCTTCTCAATAACCCATAGACCTAGCCACTCATGTTGGGTCAGAGGAAAAATTCCTTACTTTTCTTTCTGTTTGGTTCTTGGAAGATATGACAGAATCAGAAACAGAAGTTCTACAAGTATTTCATAAAGGAAGTCATTTACTCCTTTTTAATCACGTCTTCCCCTCTTGTTTCCTTAAAAGAACTAAATAGATTCTTACTGGTATAAAATTTCTTCTATGTCCAATGGAATCAATTTTCACAACCTCAAACATTCTACAAGGAATATGCAAGAGGCCCTAGACCCGTCATATCATAAAAGAGATCCACAGAGATAACAAATGGATTGATAGATCATGCTGCACATAACTTTATATGTCAATGGATGGATACACCGTGTGTTTACATTAAAGAAATTTTCTTTACTAGATTCAGTTTGATATTAAAAAAGACCTGGTCTTTAAATTACAATTAAGAAAAAGCATAACAAACAGATCATAGGCCAAAAGTGAATAAAAGAACAGAATCTAGACTAAACCCATTCTTAAATGTGCCATCTCCATTAAACAAACAAAGGATCAACTTTTTTAAATATGTTCACAGCACTGAAGCACAATGAAAGCCTGACGGTACTTTCCAAATACTCCAACTTTTCAGTAAAAAATGAAAAAGAAAATAGAAAGAATAGCAAGCTTTTCATATAAGATGGCAAATACTGATGCCATCCCATATTCACACTACTGGAGAAGAGCACAGTAGTTAATTAAATATAAAAAATATACAGATTTTTTTTTTCCCAATTATTAAAAAAAAAGTAAAAAACAAACAAACAGATTCGGATCCATGCAAATACCAATGCATTTTGCAGGTATTACCCAAAACTGATTACAATTCTGTTTGGTTGCTGAGAAAACATAGGAAAATAACCAAATCTAAAAGAGCGTTCGAAATTGAATTCGATATATCATTCCAAGTTTTCTTTTCTCTTTTACTACACTTTTTGGAAAAGCAAATGACTAATACGCAATATATACACAAAGCAAATATAGATACCTTTGAATGAAGCTGCAAATCTCCCAAAAAAATTCGAGATTTGCCCGATCTTCCCCAGATTGCAAAGGCAGATATACACCAACCGAGCTAAACAACCTGAAACAAAAAAGTTTAATTAAATAAAACATAAATAAAATATCACAGCCAGTAATTTCAAAGAAATCACTACTCCAATAAAATCCTAAAAAAAGAGGAACTCTGATCAACAGTGAATCAGATTGAATTGAACATCAACTCATGAAAAACCTTTTCTACCAAAAAAGAAAGAAAGAAAGTTTCAGACGCAAAGTTGAAATAACATCTTTTCCGAGAAAACATTTTTCACGGCCAAACAAAATCAAACTCCGATCAATCACCTTCAAAACTAACACTGAAATTGCATTAACGCAAACATCCTAGACTCACGAAAAGCGTTTTCCAGAAAGATAAAAAAAGTCCATAATTTACAGAGTCTAAGTAGAAAAACCTCTATATAACCTTTTCCCGGGAAAAATTTTCACTTTCCTCTGAACCAAACGGAAGCAAAACAGAAGCTGAGCTCGCATATATCACCGAACCGCATCGAACACTATAAAAACAGGAGAGAGAGAGATGAGGCGACTAGAGTTACCTCGACCAGAGCCGTTGATTTGCACAAGATCATCAGAATGGCATCCAACGGTTCACGGTTTGCAAATCAGTACACATAAACTCAGGTGATATCCGCACAAGCACAGTCTAGAGGGAGAAGAGAAATAAGAGAGAGAAGTAAAGCGCGGCTCTGAAATTTATAGACTCTGGACTCCCAAACTCAACGTCTCATCTCTTGTTTATTGTATCGCGATAAATTGAAATGACCGCAACTCATCCCAGGGCATGTTTGGATTTAACTTTTTTTATGGATTAATTATCCAAAAAATTGCTTCTAATTATCGACAAAATTATTTTATTTTTATGAAAATGTGTTTAATTTTTCCATTTGAAATCATAACTAAATTTTAGCTTTAACTTATACAAAAAATTATTGTTGTGGTATTTTGTGTTTGAATTATATTCTAAAAATATTTTTTAAAAAATAAAAATAATTTTGATAATTTAAAAAAATTAATCAATTAAAAATGATGAAATAATCTCGAATTTATGAATCCAATCCTTCTCATATTTTTATTTGAAAAATATTTTTTTATATAAATGTCCTTAATTATTTAACTAGAAAAATATTGAGCGGTTAAATTTTTAAAATTAGGTTTCCAATGACTTTAAAAAAAATTTAATTAAATAAAAATTTATTTCTTAAACACATTTGAAATACAAGCAAATATATCTAGAAATTGTGTTTGATTTTTAAAAGCTCTTCCAAACAGGCCTTAAAAATAGAGGGAAAAAAAAGATATATGAAAAGATTCATTTTTTTTTATTATTGTTTGGTAATGGGTTTATTTATTTATTTTAAGGGATTTAAATATTTAATTTTCATTCCAATCAATTTTTTAAGTATAAAAAAAGAAAAATATATACTAATAAAAATAATATCCAACAATGAATTTGGAAAATTTAGTACTAAAAATTTTCGTATCTATAACTAAATGCCATATTTTTGTGCTATATTTAATGTCGTACTCCAAACACTGCCTACTTTTGAAGAGTTGACTAATATCATATATGAAAGAAATCTGTTATATTTAATGGCTCAATCCCAAAAGGTATGATTTTTTTTTTTCAAAATAAATTATATTTTGTGCATTTCCGGAAATAATATTAGCACTTAATTTTTTTTTTAAATTAAATATTTTAATAATCTTTTACTAATTAATAATATTATGAAAAGATTCAAAATTAATTTAAATATGATTATTATGAACAATTTATTTGAAATAACTTCTTATTTTTAATATTAATTGAAAAAAATGGTAGTCAAATCAGTTATGTTTTTTTTTTTTTAGTTTTTAAAAATTGGCAAAAAAAAACTTTTACTTGTTATCTAACAATTGTTATTTATTAACTTTAAATTGTTATAAAATATGAGAATTTATCGGCATTTTCAGAGAAATAGAAAGACTCTTCTTTCTTCTTTTTCATAAAAAGGTATGTGATAAACTTATATCATGATTTTCTATTTTATTACCTTTTCATATCTATTTTCACTTATTTTATTTGAATACATAAATATGTACAATCCCTATAATTAGAAGTTATGAGATAAATTATAAATTATATGATAAATTCATAACCAGACGTTATGAAAAATATATACAATCCCTATAATCAGAAGTTATGGGATAAATTATAAATTATGAGGTAAATTCATAACTAGAAGTTATGAAAAATATATACAATCCCTATAATCAGAAGTTATGGGATAAATTATAAATTATGGGGTAAACTCATAACCAAAAGTTATGAAAAATATGTGTAATCTTTATAATTAGAAGTTATTAAAAATATGTGCAATCTCTATAACCAGAAGTTATGGGGAAAATTATAAAATTATCAATACATGACTAAAAGTTATATATATGACCTCTAATTATTTATTTTTAATTATACGATATAACTAGAAGTTATACCAAACAATATTATAGTTAGAAGCTATAAAATAAGTAAATAAATAAAGATTCATAACTTGAAGTTATGTACAAATTTACATAATGAAAGTTCATAACCCAAAGTTATGCACAAATCTACTCAATGAATAGTTTATAGTCTGAAGCTATATACAATTTTATATAAAAAACAGTTTATAACTTGAAATTATGTACAAATTTAAATATTTTCTTATTTTGACAAAATAATCATGGCCTAAAGCTATGAAAGATATTAACTTTTAATTTCTTTAATTTCTTTTAATTATATTGTGTAACTAGAAGTTATACATAAATAGTTCATAACTTGAAGCTATGTACAAATTTGCATATTTTCTTATTTTGACAAAATGATCATAATTCAAAGTTATGAAAAATATTGGCTTTTAATTTTTATTTTGTACTCACTTATTTTTCACAACAGGAATTATGAAAAACAATTTTTATTAACAATAGTTTCATAACCAGAAGCTATGCATACAATTTCTAATTCTCTTGTATAACCAAAAGTTATTCAAAACAAAATTGTCAATAAATCTTGGAGCTATGATCAAAGAAGGAAATTAAGCATCCCTGCAGGATCGCGCAAGAACACTGATTTTCCTTTGTCATCATCTCCATGAAGGTTTAACAAAAAATGAGCTTTTGATGAGAAATCACCAGTCCCGTTCAATTAGATCTGAATCATTCCTTGAAGTGAATGCAATATTGTCCCAAACTCGTGGACGATGACGAAGACATGGTCATGGTTGTGAAAGAAATCTCCGATACCATGGTTCTTATAGTAATATTTCACCAAATTATTAGAAAAGGAAAACCTCATGGCACCTCCAGAAGTGGAATAATACTGAGATAAAACAAGAAAATGGGAAGTGTTTACAAGATAAACCTCCTAAGAACCATGAGAATAATTGTTATAGATGTGGTATGAAGGGGCATTAGTCTCGTACCTGTCGTATGCCCAAACATTTGGTCGACCTTCACCAAACATCAATAAAAGGAAAGGAAGTTGAAATGAACTTCATTGATAGTGATAATCAAGTGGATCTAACTCATTTAGATGTTTCAGATTTCTTTGAGAATCCTAATGGGAAAATTGACCATTTAATTGGTAATGAAAATATTTGTTATGATTAAACGTTATGTTTTTATTTAGTTCTTTACAAATATGGTTATTTTGTTATCATCTTTGAACACATTGTTTATTATTCATCTTTTATAGTTTATTCCACAGCTTATTTAAATTATTTTCTTTATTTATACTTGAAGATACATGGATCTCTCTCATACCTTGATCCATCACTACAATTAGTTTGATTGTTAAAATACTTCTTAGTTATCTCATGTATAAATTACTCTACGCTTACAAAATCAAATGTGTGAGATATTTAAGAAATATATAACTTTAAATTATCTTTTCATATTTGTTTTATTGTGTTATATATGCTCTCATTTCTTTTACACAACTTATTAAGTTAAGTTATCATCGATGACTAATAATTTTCCATTGATTTTAACTTTTTCTCTATGATAATATTTATTCAACTCTATAAAGACAATGTTTTATGACTTGTTACTTTGATGAAACTCTTGTCTCATTAATTGCACAACATTGATGACAAACAATGTCAATACTATATCAGGTGATAGAAACCTAATTAAAGGCTCCATAAAAGCTTATACTATGTCACTAGTAGTATTTGATTATATATGAATGACACTTTATATGATGATATATCTAGAATAATCTTTTAAAGACCAACTTGGTCCCCTGGGGTAAAAGGTCATATAGATGCACATTACAAAACTAGAAGTTTTTATTTTGTGACTAGTCTACTTATACACTTAAAAGGTAGAATGACATGTGCGGATTATCATTTTAATGAGACAATTTTCTCGCCATTAGGGGGAGAAGAGCCAGTTCCTGAAAAACGGCGTAAAATTATTTGGAATGCATTGACTTTGACTTATCTTGATCTTCGTACAAATCAATGTGAACTAGAAGTTCAAAGGATCATTCATTTGCAAAATCTTGCAAATCAATTACCAGGTGCATTCATTGATACAAAGAAAGTGACAAAGTCATATATCCTGGCTGCAAATACTCTAGCACGGATTGATGTCCCTATAGGATAGTTAACAAATTAATTTAAGATACGCTTGAAGCGTGGTAGACCTGTCGACTCAAAGAATGTAACTCCCCGGAAGATGAGAACCCAAGAAAAACTTGACACTTTAAAAGAGGCCATAAAAAATAACTGATTAGTATAACATTGATAAATCTATAGCCTTAGAAGAGGCACAAATAATACAAAAAGCTCCTGAAGAGGCACATATTGAACAAGAAGCCCCTGAATAGTCATAGGTACCTGAAAATTGTGAAACCTCAATAAGTTATGTATACACAGGAGAAAAATGGGATCAAAATAATATTATTTTCACTTTCCAAGTGGCCTCCATAAGAAATGATGAAGATCCTGAACCACAAAATGTGGAAGAATGCCGACATAGAAATGATTGGCTAAAATGGAAAGAAGTTATACAGGCAAAGTTAAACTCATTAACAAAATGAGAAGTTTTTGGACCTGTAGTCCAAACACCTGAAGATGTAAAGTCTGTTGGGTACAAATGGATATTTGTATAAAAATGTAATGAGAATAATGAGATTATAAGATATAAAGTGTGATTAGTAACACAAGGTTTCTCATAGAAACCTAGTATTGACTACAAAGAAACATACTCTCCCGTCATGGACGCAATCATATTTCGTTTCTTAATTAGTTTGGCAATCCCAGAATGACTAGATATGTGTCTCATGAATGTTATTACAACATATTTATATGGATCCATGGATAATGATATATACATGAAAATCCCTGAAGGATTTAAATTTCCAGAAGCAAATTGTACAAAGCCTCGTTGCATGTACTCAATCAAGTTACAACGATCATTATATGGATTAAAGCAATCTGGACGCATGTGGTACAATCGCCTTAGCGAATACTTGCTAAAAGAAGGGTATATGAATAAACCCTATATGCCCATGCATCTTCATTAAGAAATCAGAAACCGGATTTGCAATTATTATAGTGTATTTTGGCAAATTAAATCTTGTTGGAACTCTTGAACAGCTCACAAGAACAACAAATTACTTGAAAAAGAAAATTTGAGATGAAAGATCTTGGAAAAACAAAATTTTGTCTCGACTTACAGATCAAGCATTTTCTAAATGGAGTTTTAGTACATCAATCAACATATATTAAGAAAGTTTTGAAGTGTTTTTATATGGATAAAACGCATCTTTTAAGTTCTCTAATGGTTGTTTGATCACTTGATGTGAAAAAAGACCCATTTCGTCCTTATGAAAAAGGATGAATAATTATTTGGTCTTGAAGTACCATATCTTAGTGCTATTGGTGCACTTATGTATCTTGCCAATTGTATAAGTCTAGACATTGCTTTTTTATGTCAATTTATTAACAAAATACAATTTCGCTCCAACTCAAAGACATTAAAATGGTATCAAACATATATTGCGTTATCTTTGCGGAACTACTGGTATGAGTTTATTTTATTCAAGGGAATCAAAACAACAATTGCTTGGATATGTAGATACAGAATATCTTACAGATACACATAAAAGTAGGTCACAAATAGGGTATGTGTTTAATTACAATGGTACTATTATCTCATGGAGATTTGTCAAACAAACAATGGTGGCCACATCATCAAATCATTCAGAAATACTAGTAACTCATTAAGAAAGTCATGAATGTATATGACTAAGGTCAATGATCCAACATATTCAAGAAACATGTGGACTACCTTCCATCAAAGGCAATGCAACCAAGTTACATGAAGATAATGTTGCTTGTATTGCACAAATTAAAGGAGGATTAATAAAAGGTGATAAAACTAAGCATATCCCCCTAAATTCTTCTATACTCATGAGCTCTAAAAGAAATGTGAGATCAATGTTCAATAGATTCGGTCATGCAATAATCTAGAAGATCTATTCACAAAGGCGTTACCTTCGACCACATTGAAAAGTTAAGGTATGACTTTGGAATATGAAGATTGAGAGATCTACCATTTGAAATGTTGAAGAAGTCATAATCATGTTTACATGAGGGGGAGAATGATAATATGGATATACTGCACTTTTTTTTTCTTCGTCCAGGTTTTGTTCCATTGGGTTTTACTGGCAAGGTTTTTAACGAGATAGTTATAGTAATCCAAAAGAATATTGTACTCTTTTTCCTTCATTAGGGTTTTTCCTAGTAAGGTTTTAATGAGGTATATTCTTATGATCATCTAAGGGGGAGTGTTATAAAATATGAGAATTTATCGGATGATGGGAACTTGTGAATGATCATTCATATTGATGTATATCTCTTTGTGACTCCCTATAAAAGGAAGATACCTCTAATGAAAATCAATTCTATTCTCTTCCTACATTCTAATTTCTCGTTCTTGTTTTCTTCTCCTTTCACTTTATAATTTTACAACATAAATCTATTTTTTATTTTTTTCTTATATTTTTCCTTTGTATTTTTTTCTCCTATTTTCCTTCAAATTTTATAACAACTAAACAAAGAGTTGGCATTTTCTCTCCTTTTTACCTTATGCTATATGTCTAGTTTTAGGAAAAGTTTAGAAAAAAAAAATTGTTAAGGAAAATAATTTTCCCAAAATTGGTTTATAATACAAAATATAGAAGAAAATAAAATATAATTAAAATTAGTTATAAATTTATACATTTTTAAAATTTTTAGATAGAAGAACAAAAATATGTGAAATGAGATTGAAGAAGTAAGTAAAAATAATTTGTTAACTTTGACTTTTTTTAGGCCATGTTTGGTTCTAAAAAATATTAGGAAAAGAGAAAAAATGTTAAGAAAAATGGTTTTCTTATATTGATTTCTAAAAAATATAAAAGAAAATCAAATATGATTAAAATTAATTTAAAATTTATATATTTTTAAATTATTTAGTCTTGTTATAATATAAAGAAATAAGTAAAATGAGTTTGAAAAAACATATAAAAATAATTTATTAAATTTAAATTTTTTTCCTTCACTTTTTCTTTTCTTTTATTTTTTTTTCCTTCACATTTTCCTTCAACTTTTTTGAAACCAAACATAGACTTAATTTTTTTTCATTTCTTCAAATTTTCAAGAACCAAAGCATTTTCTCATTTTTTATGCTATGCTTGGTTTCAGTGAAGTATTAAATAAAAAATATATATGAAGAAAAATTATTTTATTTTGTTTGGTTTACCTTAAAAAATAAGAAAGAAAATAAAAATAATTCAAATGAGTTAAAAACCTTTGTATTTCTAAATTATTTAATCTTTATACAAATGAAAAAAAATAAGTGAAATAAGGTTGAAGAAGTAAGTAATAATAATTTATTAATTTTAAATATATTTTTCTTTATATTTTTCAAGAACCAAATGTGAAGTTGGTGTTTTTTCATGACATTAGAACATAAGAAAATCATTTTTTTTTTAATTTATGTTTAGAAATTAAGCATAGCCTAGATGTTTTTTATAAATAAATAAATAAATTATAATTGACAAAGAGCTTGTTTGATAGTGATTTCAGGAAGCGTTTCTAACATTTCTAATATTTAAAAAATAAAAATTTTCATGTGTTCGAAATTCTAAAAACACTTCTTAAAATCACTGTCAAACACACTCGAAATATGTTAGGTAATATATATGTACCAAAATATTTAAGCATTCAATTAAAAAATAATAGTGATAGCTTCACGAGGAAATAAGACACATTCCAATTCAAGGAGTTGTTTGAGTGTCCATAGTCCATGATTATAGTTTTACTCTTAATCATAGTTTTGATGAATTATTTGATAGCAATGTGTAACCCCTTTCAAGCGATGTGAAGAAAGAAAGTGACTTAGGGCTATGTTTGGTTACTAAGAGAAAAAAAAATTAAAGAAAAAGTAAAAGAAAATAAAAAATATATATTTAAAATCAATAAATTATTCATATATGTTAGTTTAAGTTTATTTTATTTATTTTAATTTTATTATATGAAGATTAAAAAGTGTATATTTTTTACTACTTTTAATTATATTTGATTTTTTTTAATATTTTTAATAGTACAACCAATATATAAGAAAAATATTTTCATTAGCATTTTTTTCTTTAAAATTTTCTTAAAATCAAACATAATCCAAATATTTGATATGAACTTTACCCTTTATTATAATCTGAAAAAAAAAATGAAGGGATAGAAATTGAGGTTTTGAAAAATAATATTGTTGAAAATAGTTTTCAAGTTTTTAAAACTCCATCAAAAAAGCAACTCTTACTCAGAGAGCATTCATTTTTTTAGTTTTTTGCTTAAAACAATTTGCTTTCAGATTTTAAATTGTTTGTTTTTCTATTTTTTCATAACATATTATAACTTTTTGGTTGAATAGATAAAACCAAAATAACATGTTGGTTTTTTATTTATTTTTTAATACTTAATAGAATAAACTATTAAAAAAATAAACAACTTAATACTTAATACTATAAAGTTCTATTTAATTTTAAGTTATATTTAGAATTAAATAAAAAAAACAAACACCACATTTTCTCTTGTTTATTTTATTTTTAGAAACAATCAAATTACTTTAGTGCCTGACTTTAGGCAAACTAAAGGCAAAATATTTAAAATTTTCCACTACTTTATTTATTTATTTTAATGTTAAAGACTATGTGGGGTTTTAATGTTAAAAGAATGGTTTGTAGTCTTAAAGTCAAATTAAGATGTTTTAACTTAAACTCTTTTAAAACTTGTTTTGGAAAAGGTGTCTTTCCAAACAAGCACTAATGGAGCACCAAGAAAAGTCACCAAAAGATTAGTGGTGCACAAGCCACAAGTTTGAGAGACCACTAAACTTTCATGCGTCAAACTTTTGGTGCCTTCTACAAAAGCAAAAATTATGGCTCTTTTGAATTAGAAAAGATTCCCCTTTTATTTATAGATCAACATGGGGTTATTCTCTCCAAGTCCGGTTTAGGATCGTACTCATTTAGGACTTTTTTTTTTGTTTTTTTGCAAGTTGAGATAAAGTCGACTAAAATCATAATTATTGATGGATGACATTAGTATTCTAATTTTTTTTTTATTAAATATATGTTTTTTAAATAAAATAAAATAATTTTTATTAAATTTAAAACAGAGCTTTTAATTTCTTAGAAACTAATATAAATAAAATTGACTTAACCGTTGGTAGCCACATCTAAAAGATGAATTGAATTTACTTTTTTTTTTTTTTTACTTACTTTTTTTTTTATAAATTTACTTGGTTTTCTCAATACTCACTATGGATTCTTCAAAACCTACAATTGCTATTGTATGTTTTCTCCTTAATTGCTTTGTCTTCTTTAGATTTGATTGGTTTCTAGCATATTTCGGGAAAAAAAAAGTTCATATTCCTATGCTTGAGATTTGTCTTCTACTTTGCTTTGGACTTTGCCTTCTATGCCATTTGTTACATTAAGTTTTGAAATATTATCTAGTTTGATATCGAATAAGGTTTCTAATCCTACTCTTCCTTCAACAAACTTTTTTTCTATTAGTTCCTCAAAGATTTTGGAAACCTCTTAGCCTCCAAGTCAAATCCAATTAGCACCTGGATCCCAAGGGAGGGGGAAGTTGAATACATTGCAATTGATTGAAATCTCTAATAGGAGCTCTGTTTTAACGGGGCATGCTAGTAAAAGTTAAAGTTTATTCTTAAAATATTAATATTTATTTATTATTAGTTAACTTAAAATAGTAGATAATTATTATTAATTTGGATTAGAGGAAGATATAAAGTTCGAATTAAAGCAAAAGACCATTATTAATTTGAATTAGAGTATGAGAAAGAGTTTGAATTATAATAGAAGTTAATCATCAATGCGAATGTCATGTCATATTTTCTCCATCTTGGTGTTAATAGAAAGAAAATGAATTCAAAATTTGTAAAGGGTAGCCTATTTGGGTCCCAGTACTAAGTGCAGTGGAATTTTTTTGAGTTGTGTTTTCGAGGAAGAGTAGGATTAGGAGCCTTATTTGGTATCAAACTTTCAGAAGTTAATGCAAAATATGACATAAGAGGCCAAGAGGAAAGCCAAGTAAAAGGTAAACCTTAAGTAAAGAAATATGAGCATGTTTGTTTTCCCAAGATATTCAAGAAAGTAACTACATCTAAAAAAGATAGAGAAATCAAGGAGAAAGTATACAAGAGTAGTTGTTTAACTGTCGAGAAAACTCATGAAAACAATAAGAAAAGAAAATCTTGAAAAAAGAACAAAATATATGGAAATTTAGAAAAAAAAAAAAAAAGGTTTTCAAGAACTTATGATGAGTGTTGATAAAACAAATTAAATATATAAGAAAAGTGAGTGAAAATCAAGATAACCAAGAATTTCAAGTTATCTTTGAGGAAGCTTTTAAAGAAAGATAGAAGGAATGATTGAATATGTGGATTGAGAGCATACAAAAATAACTAGTAATTATCATATATTGAAAGTTATATCAAACTTCTAGAAAAAAATGACAAGAAAAAGGCAAAACTAAATGTGTGAGTACCATTTTCCTGATCCACAAAAGTTGAAGCCGATGATAAGAAATTAAGAACAAAAAAGTGGTAGTAAATAAAGGAAAAGAAAATTCTCATAGGTTTGAACTAAACAAATTTGGAGCTCTTAACTATAAAGAGACATTAAAACCAAGATATAGCGTAAAAAAGAAGAGAATGATAGATTAGGTGGAAACCGAAGTAAAGATTATTGATATAAACAAGGAAGCCCATTTGGAGGACCATGGTATCATTGTTAATACATAGGCATAACAAGTGGAAGCTTTCAAATAAAAAAATACGACAAGGTCATTTTAGTAATTATGTTATCAAAGAGGAGTGTGAAAATGGGAGGAAAAAAAAAAATCAGATCAAATACATGAACACACTCTATTCTTGATGTTAAATTAATGGTAAGATAGAAAAAAAATAATATATGGCCATAGAGATGAGTCATAACTTTAGTCTCTCAGCTGAAAGTCTTTGAATCTAAATATTCTTAAATATTATATAATAAATTCAAGTTAATTAAATAATAATATCATGAGGACTATGTATTGAAGAATCCAATGTGGGTCCATGGGAACTTTTTCTCTTATATTATCTTGAATTAAGTATTTAAATTATTAATAATTTAATGCAATAAATCCAATTATTTAATGAGGTGGATGATGATTTTGTTGAATTCTTATTGACCATTTAGAATGAATATAATAAAGTCAATGTTTGCATTATGGGGTCATGGAGACAAGTGTCAAAAATGTAAGGTGAACCTTCTAGGAAATTTCTGGTTTGGTCAAATTATGAAAAATCCCCCCAAAAAAGAAGAAAAAATCTTAATTAACTACCAACAAAAATTTTCAATGTTTTATAATTAATTGAAAAAAATTAATAAATTTATTCAAAGTATTTAACATTAAAATAATAATAAATATTTTTAACTTTGTTCAAAATTATATTATATGAAATTAATAACAAAAAGGGTATTATAAAAAAAATAATTTCCAAAAAAATTATTGTTAATTATATGATATCTTTGTAAAATTGCTTCCAACACAAGTATCTAAGAAAACGTATTTATAACTTATAAATAATTATGTGATATATCATAGTGTGTAGACGAAGCATTATAAAAAAAATATTTTTTATTTAAAAATTATTTTCAATTTATCAAGAGACGATAAAATGGGGGAGAGGAGAAGAGCGGTGGCGGGCGTGTGGTGTGATGAGTGGGTCTTGGACGGCGCAGGGGGTGGGGACCACCTGTGTACTCCCCCTATGACCAACTCGTCGAGCATACCTCAACCGATCTATGGGATGATGAAACGT
Organism: Vitis rotundifolia; assembly: GCA_030254885.1. Taxonomy (NCBI): domain Eukaryota; kingdom Viridiplantae; phylum Streptophyta; class Magnoliopsida; order Vitales; family Vitaceae; genus Vitis; species Vitis rotundifolia. The sequence goes on from CM058155.1 coordinate 22,035,363, forward strand.
GGACAAGTGATGGGCCGAGAAAAAAAGAAAAGCGAAGAATGGGATGGTGACACGTGGACGAGTGATGGGCCGAGAAGAGAAAAAAGAAAGTGGGGCGGCCACTAGGAGGCCAAAAAAACAGCGGTAGCTGACTGGGGAGGGCGGTCGTGAAAAGCGAGATTTTCGTGAGATTTCGATGTGGGACCAGTTTGAGCCTTTGGCGTGTAACTGGGTTGAGATTGGCTCGCATATTTATGAGAAATTGTAGGATAACGTAAGGGATGATGAAGGTGACGGTTCTTGTTAGTCACTATTTTTGAATGCGATCGAAAGGATAAAATTGGAAAAAAAAATTAATAATATTTTTGTTGCGGCTTGGGTGTAGTATTCGAATGGTCTCTTTTCCATTTTGGTGTTATACTGAAAAAATATTATCAATCAAAGATCGTCACGTGTATACACCGTCCCATTGATTTCTATTTGAGATTTTATTTCCATATTATTATTATTATTATTATTATTTTAATTTTCACATATACTATACTTGATTAGTTTTTTCAAGAATTATTAACTGTTCATAACAGAATGAGTTTAGGATAATGAGCTTACAACAAGATAATATCTATATAGAAGGAGAAGAGTTGTTATAAATGACATTAAAGTTTATCTTTAATATGAAGTGGAAGTTTGTTTAGTCTCATAAAAAATGTTTATTTATTTTATCTCATAATTTTAAAGGACATAATTTTTTTGATAGTTTGTTTGATCTCTTAAAAAATGCTTATCTATTTGGCCTTATAATTAGACATGACAAAGATTTCATATTTGTATTAAGGATAATTGTGATATTTTATATTTGATAGAAAAACAATTTTTAGCATTATATATTTACGGGTTCATTTAATCAAATAGAGATGTCTTAAAGTCTTGAAGGTTCAATCATTACAAATATTGTGATATCCCTTATCAAATGTCATAAAATTATGAAAACAAATAATATTTACATAGAAAGGAGTGAAGATGTTATAAAACCATGAAAATAGATAATATTTTCATGAGAGGGAGCGAATAATTATAAATAGTGATATGAAAACCGATCTTCAACCTTCATGTGAGAATTTATTTGGTTGTTTGGCCTTGTAGCTCCCATTATGAGGATGTCCATCGAGCCCAAAATGAATAGTATTTACAATGGAGGGAGCAAGTCGTTACAATGGATGGGTTGAATGAGTTTAAAGGTTAATTCATGCTAAACTCGTCATCAACATGTTTAACTTGCACTAAATTTTCAAGTTCCCATAAGTTATCATGGGTTTAGGTTCAAACAAAACAATTATTTAGGTGACATTTGGTTTTGAAAAGTATTAACAAAAATAATATATTAAAAAAAATAATTTTCTTACATTTAGTTTCAATATAAGAAATATTTAAAAAAAAATTAAAATTAGTTAGAAATTTATATTTTTTAAAAATTATTTAATCTTTACTTAAAAGAGAAAAAATAAATAAAATGTGTTTGAAAAAGCATATAAATAATTTATTGATTTTAAGTTAATTTTTTATTTTATTTTACTTTTCCTCTTTATTTTCTTTCTCTTCCATTTTCCCTCAAATTTTTTAGAAAACAAACAAAACGTTAAAGTGTATAAAAAAAAAAAGATCATGAAATTAGACATTAAAAAAAAAAAAAAAAAATCTTAGTTGATACTTTAACATAAATAATTATTAGTAAACTCAAGCTTGAACAAAATAGTTTAACAATTAAAGACAAATGACTAACTCATTAGTTTAATATTAAAAACTAAGATATGTTAGATTTATTATTTTTGTTATTTACATTTTAATAAAATAATATATAATACAATTAAAAATAAATAATAATTAATATACATGTTTAAGTTTTGACAAGTTGCCTAGACCTTCATCCCAAGCCGACCCTAATATTTTTGAGTTGATATTTTTCTAACCTAAACTCAACAATAATCTATAGAAACCTTACTCACACCAACCCAAACACAAAGTCGGGCATGTATATAAACGGGATAGAGAGGGGTAAATATGAGAAATTTGCTTACCAACCCAATGATTGGCGTGAAATCGGGAAAAGTTGACCTATCATTTGACATTCTTACTTTGTTTTATTGTTTTGTACTATGATCTCCTTGCTTTACATCATAGCCTTATAAAATTTATATCTTGATCTCATTTATCGATAACCATATTTAATATTTAGATTTCATCATACACTTGAATGGTTTGAACTGAAAGCTCAATATGCCATTGGTATCATAATTTTTTTTTATTAATATCATATTCATGTCATAATTATGTTAATCAAAATTCAAACATTTAGTTAATAAATAAGGAAAATGTGTTTATAGGGTTTCTTCGTATTGATTTATTAGCGTTAGTAATCACTTGAAGCAACTCAAGAAAGGGAAGGAAGTCAATACTTTGATTGTTTGCCACATCTAGAAAATACAGGAAGAATATAATTTTTCTATTTAAATAATAAATTTTATTTTGCACATCTTTTGAAAGAAACATTTCAATTACTAAAAAAAAAAAAGAAAAGAAAGAAAAAAAAATAAAAATCTTAGGGCATGTTTGAAATTACTCTGAAAAGAAAAGAAAATTTTAATTTATAAAACCAGTTTGGTAGCAATTTTTTGAGAAATCGTTTTAAAAACATGTTTTCACAAAAATATTTATTGTTGTTAGTTATTTTTTGTAGAATATTTTGAAAAATAATTAAAAAAATGAAAAATATTTTGAGAACTCTTATACTATAGTCTACATGAAGAATAAGTCGAGAAAGTTATTTTATTTTTTATATTTAAATTATTAAATAAAAATTTATTTTTAAAATAATTAAAAATTGTTTTTAAGAATATTACTTGGTACACCCTAAAGCATTTAAAGGGTTCAATTTTATTCTTTTTTTGAAAATATAATTCATTAACTTCAAATTCTTCTTTATAACATGGATTCGCGAGGTATTGAGTCACCTCAAAAGGACATTTGAAAAAAAATAGTATCTCCAAAACTACACCTCGATAAATCATTTCAACTAGTGTCTTAACTTGCAAGTTGCAACCCATGAGAGATGGAGAAAATCATTTCATTATTGAACATGAACCCAACTTCCAATATACAATTCAAGCAATTTAGAATGGTTATTAATTGATCTATAAGAAGAAATAATTATCATAGTTAATTGCATCATTTTCTATTGTTTAATGGTGATTGGAGCCCCTTTTTCCATTAAAATGGTTACAAACTCCGATAAATCTAATAATTATAACCAAAATTTTTATATTCGGGCGAAATTGATCATTTGAACCGATATGACTATTGATGGAATTTTCTTTTTAATTTGATTCAGAATCTTGAACTTGCTTTAAGATTGGATTGACTATGAATCAGCCATCGAGAAGGTTGGACTACCAAACTAGATGAACCATGAACTAATCGGTTTTGGAGAAACCTATGGATGCATTAATATTTGTTCATTTATTATTATTTTTATTTCAAAATCATGTTTTAATCGTATAAGACAATATTTTGCTTTATGCTAGATTTGAAATTAAGAATTGAAATCATGCACATTTTAAATGTGAAGTTGTGATGCATGGAAAGGCTGACGTTTGTATATTTAGTAAATTTTTCTCCATAAATAAAATTTGAAAATAATTAAAAAATGTCTTTGAAATGGTATTAATTTTTTTTTTGTTACTTTTTAATTATTTATGTATATTTGAATTCGTTATAATTTTATTAAATATAAATTAAATATTTATAATATTGTATAATTAACTATTTGATCATTGCCATGACTTAATAGCTTTTTTGGTTCAATCGTCGAAAACAATAAACAAGTCAAACGAGGATTTTTTGTTTTGGGCTTTGTCTGGTTTGGAATGGGCTCCATTATTTGGAACCCGTATGGGCTTCGGAGCCCACATGAGAATGCTAAAAGTCCTCTTGCAGCTTATAGTGGCCCAAAAAGCAACAACAAGTGGGCCTCCCTTGTGTTGTACATATACCTACAGGGCAGATTAGAAATATTTTTTCCAAAAATATTTAGGTCATATAATTAAAAAATTAATAACTTGATTGCATTATGTATATGTTGTAATCTCCATTTGGATCATGGAAAATATATAGTAAAATTGAAAACTATTTTTGACTCTCGGAAAAGTGCAAGGAAAAGAAAATAGAAAAAAAAAAAAAATTTATATGTTATTTTAAACTCATTTAACTTATTCTAACTCTTGATATAAAAATTAAATAATTTAAAAATATATAAATTTTTAACTAATTTTAATTATATTTAATTTTCTTTCATAAATTTTTAATACAATTAAATATAAAAAAAATTATTTTTCTTTTCTTATTACTTTTCTCCATTATTATATATGTGAAGGAGGAGAATACACGGTCCCCCATGTCTTCTAAAAAGAAAAATCAACTTCTTATCCATTTTGATGGGTTTTATACTTTTTAATTTAAAATGATTTTCTCTCCTTCCAAACATCCAAAGGCAAGATGGGTGCCATTGGTGAAAAATCCCCACGAGGATGATATGTAAATAACTTTCCTTTCTTTTCCCCTCTTTCCAAACCACTTCTATTTAAAAAAAAGCAACTTTTTCCAAAATCAAGGCCTTTTTTTTCCATGTGATGATGATCGAGGTGGAACCTTGTCGGGATGAAAAGACTAGATAAGAAAACCTTTTTTTTCTTTCTATTATTTTATTCAAAGTATATATTACTTTATTGTCCTTTTCCTATCAGTATTGATGGCAAAATTGAGCTATTATTAAACTTTTTTTGTGTCAAAGTTTGACTTTGCATGAAAATTGGTGTTAAAATAGTAGAAATAGACAAGTTGAAATTTGATCATTTTTTTTGGAAAGAAAATGTGAAGCAAAGCATCTTTCCACTAATAGATGAGCCATGATAAGTTAAAAATAAGTGTTTGGAAAATATTTACAACTCATTTTAAATGATTTTTGGATTAATATTTGATAAATAATTTTGTCATATATTCTATTACCAAAATAAATTTCAAAATATCTTTTTAATTTACATCTAGAAAGTACAGTCCTATTTGAGAATTTATTTTTAATGTAGGTTATTTTTGAAACAAATTTTAAATATTTTGGATTGTTTTGGTATGATATTCTAAATAATAACTGAAAATATAAAAAATACTTTAGAAACTTTTGTTTCATATAAAAATGGATAATATTTCCTAGTAGGACTAACGAAAGTAATTAGTTTTAAGCTTTTAGACAAAATTTCATTATTGATAAAAGATAATTGACAATTATTTTTTTAAAAAGTGTTTTCAATTTATTGAGGAATAGCTGGGGATAAAAGTGGTAATATTGGCAATAATTCTTTAAATTAAAATTTCTTTAAGAAATTCCTGTCAAAATAAACCTTAATTTTTGATAATTTTTAATAATAATTCCTCGATTATAAAGATATTTATCACATGGTAATGGTCAAGATGTTCTACTTAGTATAACAATAAAGCGGGTTTGGAATGAGTCATCTCTATCACAATTTTATCCTATTTATTTATATATATTCTCATCTCTTTTAATAATAATAATAATAATAATAATACATAGGATGAGGTGAGATATGTCCTATTTAATTTTTTAAAAATTTTTAAAATTTAAATTTTATTAAAAATAAATATAATTTATAAATAAAAAATATTAAAAATATTTATTATTTATTTTTATAAAAAATAATACATTATTTAGGTTAAAAAGTTGAAAAATAAACAAAATCAAGTAAAATCATTTTTTTATTTAAAATTATATATAATCATAGTTATTTAAAATTATATATAATCATAATGATGGGGTGAGATAAATTCATACTTAAACTCACCTTAGATTTTTAAAAACTTTTTAACTGTTTATTTTCATCTCAAATCCTTTTCGTTAAAGGTAGGATAAAATGGATATATGAAAAAACCTGCTCCTTACCATCTTAGTTCTAATAATGTTGTTTTAATAACCTGGGTGTTTTGTTTAAATTTTATATTATTATCTTTTAATTCACATCATTTACCCATATTTATTTATTTATTTGTAATAAACCCATAATTTATTATTTACTTCTCCAGATCCACATTTTAACTGATAAATTATTGAACTCCAAGCTAGCTTGACCACAAAAATATATAATATTGGTCCTTTGTCGCAAAAAAATGGGACCATAGTCCTTTGTCCTGTAATATTTTTGTGGGACAGTTGAAAAGATGGTGCTTTATAAAGAATGGTCTTTAGGGCGAAGGTTGGGCCCCAATGCCGCTATAGCATTAATGACATTGATAATGCCATTGATGACATTGATAATGCCATTGCATGCCTCTCAAAAGAATATGGCTTACTTTTGTAAATGCATTTTACTGTGGTTGCCTTCCTGTGTGAATAATAAGTGGCTGATCTTGAATCCCCGCTTATCTGATGAGGCAACAATGACTTTAGACAACAATTTTTTTTTTTTTTTGGAAATAGTTATCAAGAATCACATTTTGAAAATAACTTAGGTGTGAAATCTCATATTAAATAAGAGAGAATGCTATTTACTCTATGCTAGTATAGACTTCTTTTAATCATATAAACACATTTTAAAACTATAAGAGTTTTTTTTGGTTCAAAACGGATAATACTTACATAATTAGGTGTAAGTCGTTACAAATTGTATCAGAATTGATATCCAATTTTGATGTAATCTTTTGTTTGGTCTCATGAGAGATGTTTTATCTATTTGGCCTCGTAATCCCATGAGATACAATGAGGATATTATATTTATATGAAGGGTTTTTGTGATATCTCATATTAGATAAAGGAGAAAGTTATTGGCAGTGTATAAGTATGAACACTTCTTAATCATATAGATGAGTTTTAAAAACCGTGAAGTCCTTTCTTAACCATAGTTGAGTTTGTGTTTAAGATGATATTAGATATAGAACTCAATGCAAAAAGGGTGGGTTGAGGTCGATACCAATACTTTGAACCTTAATTTTTAGGAAAATGCTAAGGAACTATAGTGGTATTTTATAGAACAAAAGATTTGGATTGTACATTGAATATGTATGGTGAGATTTAGGTCAATAATACAAACTAATAAGATCATGTGATAATGATACAACAAATAAAATTATGATACAAAGAATGAGACTTAAAAATATATGCAAGAGAACACCTCAAATAGTGGGCACCGAAAAAGTGCATTTATGGAATGTGGCCACACCCTACTCCTATTATTAAGTTTATATATAGACATATGAATGGCTGAGAGATGCGAGATCAGAGATGGAGAAGAAAGCTTGTGGAGCTCATGCCCTACTGCTTTCTTACCCAACTCAAGGCCACATCAACCCTATGCTCCAATTCTCCAAGCGCCTGGTATCCAAAGGCCTCAAAGCCACCCTTGCCACCACCCTATCTATCACCAAGTCCATGCAACTAGACTGCAGTTCAGTCCAAATTGACGGCATTTCTGATGGCTACGATGACGGCGGTTTCGCCCAAGCCGAAAGCGTCGAGGCCTATCTCCAGCGATTCCAAGCTGTTGGCTCACAAACCCTAGCTGAGCTAATTAGGAAGCACAAAAGATCTGGACAAGTTCCTATTGATTGCATAATCTATGATGCCTTCTTGCCCTGGGCCTTGGATGTGGCTAAGGAGTTTGGCTTGGTTGGAGCTGCTTTTTTCACTCAAACCTGTGCTGTGACTTACATATTCTACTATGTGCATCATGGACTCTTGACCCTGCCGGTTTCATCACCGCCTGTCTCGATTCCTGGACTGCCCCTGCTTGATCTTGAGGACATGCCATCCTTCATTAGTGCTCCGGATTCGTATCCAGCTTACTTGAAGATGGTGTTGGATCAGTTCTGTAATGTGGACAAAGCTGATTGTATTCTTGTTAACTCATTCTACAAATTAGAGGACTCGGTGAGTAGCTCCGTTCTGGGTACTAAGGGCCTTGACAGATTTAACAGCTGTCTACAACGTTCGTGTTATATAGATATTATTCGCTTTAGGTTCAAATAGCCCTCACAAATTTAAAGAAGAGCATGTACAGCTACAGTGTCCTCATTATCGTATCCTAAAAAATTGGGAGGCCAAATAATCACACCTTTTATAAGATCAAAGAGATTCCCACATGAGGTAGACATTGTTGGCACTGTTTTGACCAAACTGCTTTCACGGCTTTAAGCCGTCTATTAGGTTTCTTTTATGTGGATTTTATCTATTCTGAACCCAAAGGGTCTTCACAGCTCTTTCCCATGATGTTATCTATTCTGAATTTTAACAGTACTCATGACTCTCTCCCAAGTGAATATTATCCATTATGAGTTCAAAGGAACTTTATGACTTTAAAATCTATTTACAAGATGAAAGGGAATATATACATACATAATGATAGAAACTTTTTTCCCGATTTGATCATGAACACTAACATCTTAATTAGTATATATTTTTGTGTTTTGTTTATAGGTGGTTGATGCAATGTCCAAAGTCTGTACACTACTCACAATTGGACCAACAATTCCCTCATTTTTTTCGGACAAGCGAGTCAATGATGACATGGCTTATGGGCTCAATTTCTTCAAGGCACACCAGTCTGAAACCTGCATTGAATGGCTGAGCAGCAAGCCAAAAGGGTCTGTCGTCTATGTCTCATTTGGTAGCATGGCCTCTTTGAGCGAAGAGCAAATGGGGGAGCTTGCTTGGGGCTTAAAGGGAAGCAGCCACTACTTCTTATGGGTGGTTAGGGCTTCGGAGGAGGCAAAGCTCCCAAAGGGGTTTATCAATGAGGCGTCGGAGAAGGGCTTTTTGGTGAGATGGTGCCCCCAGTTGGAAGTGCTGGCCAGCAATGCAATCGGGTGCTTTTTCACACATTGTGGGTGGAATTCCACCTCTGAGGCCTTGACCTTAGGAGTGCCAATGGTGGGAATGCCGCAGTGGACAGACCAGACTACGAATGCTAAGTTTATAAAGGAAGTTTGGAAGGTGGGGGTTAGGGTTAGGGTTGGTGAGGATGGGGTTGTGAGAAGGGAAGAGATAGAGGCTTGCATAAGGGAAGTGATGGAGGGGGAAAGGGGGAAGGAAATGAAGGAAAATGCTATGAAATGGAGTGGTTTTACTAGGGAGGCAGTTGGGGAGGGTGGCACATCTGACAGGAACATTGAAGAATTTGTCTCCAAATTAAAGGTTTCTAAATAATTATGTGTGCTTGTTGCCAATCTTTATTTGACTACTTATTGATGTACTTCATTGAAGAATGGAATTAGTGAATGAATAAATACTTTGGTTTTTTCATTTAAAGAAGTTTCTCATTTCGATCATATTCTTCGTCTTCATTTCACTCAATTCCCATTAATGGAATTAGAGAAATAGATTTTTTATTTAACTAAATTTTTAAGAAGTGAAATTTATTCTCATTTTTAATAAAGTACTTTAAAAAATAAGATCGATATCCCTAATTTGTATTTAATCATGTGATTGAAAAGCATCAATTCCAAAGATACTATGTTTTTTTTGAAGGGAAGCATATTTTAAAGATTCTATATAAATTTCTACGTGAAATGAATCAAATATGCCATCAATGAATTTCTACCTCTTATTCTAGTGTGTTCTTTTAAAGGAGTGTGTATGCAAGATAAGTTTTAAGCAAAAATAATATATTTCAAACAAAAAATTCTTCAATACAAATCTTCTGTAAAATATAATTCTTAAATTAAGGTATCTCAATCACATAAGCATCCATGTGGTTGAAGAATTTTTTTTTTTATAGTCATAAAATTAAAATTATAGTTAATAACTATAATTTTGATTTTTTTAAAACATAAAACCGTTCTTAATGACTACAATTTTAAGTTTAAATTTATAATAATAATTGATAACTATGATTTTGACAATTTTAAAAATAATTCAAAATTATGGTTATTGGTTATGGTTTTGTAACTTGGACACCCATCTAAACTAGAAACACTAAATTATTAAGAATAATTTGGGGACGTAGATTGAAATATTGGATTTTGTGGATATATTGGTACTTCGATTTTACGGATATATTGGAAATATCGGAGAAATATCGTAGATATTTTTTATCAGTGGAGTGAAAATTATTTACAATTCATAGGAATGCTTGAAAAAACTCCAAAAAATAATAAAATAAGTAAAAATACACATTGTAAATTTATCTTGTAAGTGTAATTGATATATATATATATGAGATCAAGAAGAAAAATATTGTAAACAGAGATATATCGACAAATTCGATATTTGAATTTTAAAAATAATAAATATGAATTTTGAAAGTATATAAAGTTAGAATTGAATTAAGAAATATTTGATTTTATTGAATAAAAATAATTGATATATAAATAAAATACATATGACATTGCAATAGTTCTTAGCATCAAAAGGAAGATCGATATGGTTCCATTATATTGTTAGATGAAGGGAGTACATTTTGTTGAAAATAATATTTATCTAAAAAATTTTAAAATATTTTTATTAAAATATGTTTTATTATATTTTAAATAAAAAATTAAATTAATTTATATAAAATATTTTGTTTAAGATTTAATTTTTTAAATTTTATTAAAAATAGTAGTAACAACTTTTTCTGTTAATATTAATTTATTAAATAATCAAAATAAAGGTCCATAATTAATAATTATTTATATAGAGAGAGGAAAATTATTGTCATGATTTGTTTCTTTTTTTTATCTCTACTAAATCTAAAAATCAAAAGGGCCACCCACTTCTCTCACTCGGGCATCAAGAAGCCCTTTTCTGAAGTTGCCCTCCAGACGAGAGAATCCCTAAAAAAGCCCTATTTTCCTCTGCCACTCTCAATCCTCGCAGGTACTAATCTAATCATGTTATTATTATTTTTTTGCAACCCCCGTTTGATTCCCAAGAAAATCCATCCCCCATTCGATTTCCGGGAAAATTCATCCTCGTTTGATTTCCGAGAAAATCCATGCAAAACCCCCAAGGAAAACCAAAAAAATTGCTTTTCTTTTGCTCCCTGTGTTTTCTGGATCTGTTTTAGGGGTCTCTTTGCTGTTGTGCCATTGGATTTAAATTTCACGAACCCTAAATCCACGATTTTTGAGCCAGGCTGAAAAACACAACCTTTGCCTGCAAATCATGATCAGATTACCAAATAGCATCTTATGTTTTTTTTTTTTTAAAAAAATTGGACAGATTTTGTACCCTGTGCGCGGGCTGGACTGGTAGGAAATATCGGTAAAAATACCGAAAAATCGGCGATATTTTGAAATTCTCCTCCGGTTGCTCCACTCGCGATTTATCGGTCCTCCACCGATATTTCTGCGAAATATAGGCGATTTTGCCGATTTTTTTGACGATATTCCTGGAAATCGGTCGGGTTTCAGCGAAATATCGCCGATAAAAATTGAATTTACTTGCAGGTGGAAGGTGCTGAAAGGCTTATGTACAAATTTGCATTGATGAATGAAAAAGCTTTATGTCTGCTGGCAGTTTGGCAATAGTGTGACCAATTTTTCTTTGTCCTTTATCCCTCCTTTTTTTTGTCCTAACTACTAAGAGATAAAAAGGCCAAAGCGTCCACATAAATTCATAGATTTGTTACAACAACAATAATTGACCTCTCACTTTGGATTTTCAAGCTCCCCATAACCAAAGAGGGTACTCACCTCTATCTTCTCTTTAGTTTTGGAGGGATGTTAGTACTGTAATTTATATAACACTCAACACCGACATTATATTTGGTTTTTGAAAAGCATTAAGAAAACAAAAAAAAAAAAAAAAAAAAAAAAAAAAATTTCTTTATGTTTGATTATTTTATAAAAAATATTAAAAAAAATAATAATAAATATAATTGAATTTAGTAAGAAACCTATAAATATAAAATATTATTTGATTCATCATTTCAAATTATTGAAAATGTTACGTTTTATCACAAGAAAATAATTATTGTATCTTAAATGATAATTGTTACTAAACCATAAACATTGGAGCGGGACAAATTCGATTTAAGAATATAATGTTAAATTCTAGCTTCCATCAATCTTATTTGTGAGCTTTAATTTGTATTTTATTTATTTATTTATTTTACATATTTATTAGTTCATATATTTCAAATAATTAATTTGAACAATCCTACAATCTATAGTCCAAATACATAATAGTTTTGAAACTACGAAAGTGTCAACAAAGGGGGTTTTAGCAAGCTGATCTAATATAAATCCTCCTCAACATAATTTCTTTGTCGATCATGCATATCTCTTCCATACATATATTTTGACACCTACTTGGAGCTCTCTGGTGTGTTATAAGACTCCAAATCCAATGAAATCAAAGTAGAAAAAGTTTCTGCTTGTAATCTACATCATCAGCTGCATAAAATTTCTTTAACAAATTCTTCAATGTTCTTATCAGAGCTTCCACCTTCAGTTGCTGCCTCCTTAGCCAACTCCTTCCACCTCTCAGCATTCCTTTTCATCTCCTTCCCTCTCTCTCCCTCCATGGCTTCCCTTATACACTCATCCTCTATTTCCTCTCTTTTAACAATCCCCTTCTCATCAGGGGCCTTAACTCTAACCCCGACTCCCCACACATCTGCAACAAACTTAGCATTTGTCATTTGATCTGTCCACTGCGGCATCACCGCCATTAGCACCCCCAAGCTCAGAGCCTCTAGGATTGAGTTCCACCCGCAATGAGTCATGAAACACCCCACAGCTTTGCGAGCTAGAACATCCAGTTGAGGACACCAACTCACAACCAAACCCTTATCTGCTGTGTCCTCTATAAAATTGCTAGGGAGCTTTTGCTCTTCCAATTCTCTGACCACCCACAAGAAATAGCCGTTGCTCCTCTTCAGCCCCTATGCTAGTCACTCCATCTGCTCCTCTCCCAATGAGGCCAAGCTTCCAAAAGATACGTAAACAACCAAGCCACTGTCCCTTGCATCTAGCCATGTAATGCAGGCATCAACATTCAAGTGCAAGGGGCTGAGTCCATAATCTTTGTCATCTTCCAACCTCTTGTCCAAGTACATGGATGGAATTGTTGGTCCTATTGTCTTCACAGGCCACTGGCTTCCCATCCACTTCACTACCTAATGCAATTTAAGAAGCTTGGTTGACTGTATTAAAAGCCCTTATAGGTGGTATATGCATGAAAAATGATATCCTAATAATATTTATAAGTAATGATAAAAAAAAGGAAAAAAAATAAACCAAAATTTATAAGTAATTAAATCCCATTGAAATTGAGCTATAAAATAGAAACCCTAATTGGATGATGATTTAATTGAAGCCATGAATGATCAACCTAGGGGCTAATTATGAGTTTAGCTACAAATTCATCAATGTTCTTATCAGAAGTCCCACCTTCACTGACTGCCTCCACAGCCAACTTCCTCCATTTCTTTGCATTCTCCTTCATATCTTTCCCCCTCTCCCCCTCCATTACTTCTCTTATACAATCCTCCACCTCTTTTCTTCCTACAATCCCATTCTCATCAACCCTAACCCTAATTCCCACCTTCCAAACATCCTCCACAAACTTTGCATCCGTGGTTTGATCCGTCCACTGCAGCATCCCAACCATTGGTACCCCTAAGCTCAAGGCCTCAACGGTCGAATTCCAACCACAGTGTGTGAAAAAACAACCAACGGCGTCGTTGGCCAACACTTCCAGCTGAGGGCTCCACTTCACAAACCAACCTTTTCCTGACGTTTCATGGATGAAATGTTTTGGGAGCTTTGCCTCCTCAGAATCCCTAACCGCCCACAAGAAGTAGTGGCCACTTCCCTTTAAGCCCCATGCAAGTTCCTCCATTTGAGCTTCACTCAAACAGGCCATGCTACCAAACGACACATAAATTACAGACCGTGTTGGCTTATTGTCTAGCCAATTGATTGTGTGTGCAGATGGCTCTGAGTAGAAGAGATCGAATCCATATTCGGCTTCATTTTCGAGTCGATTGTCTAAGTACTTGGATGGGATTGTTGGTCCTATTGTAATCAGGGGAGAGAGCTTTGCCATTGCATCCACCACCTATTATTAAAAGCCCAAAATAGAATTAGACCATGCAATCATGATAAACCACAAAAATGACAAAGAGACTTTTTTTTCTTTATAAAATATCTTGTGATGTAGCATAAAGCACCTGAGCATCAAAACTTGCCTATTTTTTCAAGTGTTTTCATCAGAGATATTACAAATAGAAAATTGCAAGATCAAGACAATTAACCTACCTCTTCCTCCAACTTGTAGAAGGTGTTGACAAGAACCCAATCAGCTTTATGGACATTGCAGAACTGATTCAATACCAGCTGAAAGTAGGCAGGATAAGATCCTGCAACATAGATGAAAGAAGGCATGTCCCTGAGCTCAAGCAAAGGCAACCCAGGAATCGATACAGGCGTGGACTTAACTGGAAGTGGTAGCAGCCCATGATATGCATGATAGTATATGTAATTAACAGCACAATTTTGAGTGAAGAAAGCAGCTCCAACCAGGCCAAACTGCTTGGCAACATCCAAAGCCCAAGGCAAGATGGCATCATAAACTATACAATCAAAAGGGTGTCCCAAGTCTCTATGTTTCTGGATGAGTTGAGCTAGGGTTCTTGAGCCTGCAGCTTCTAATTGGGTGAGATACTCATGGATGCTCTCGGCCTGCATGAACCCGCCTTCATCGAAGCCATCTGAGATTGTGTCTAGCTGAACTGAGCCTGCTTGTGGCTTGAAGGTTTTGGAGATGAAGATGGGGGTTGCAAGAGTGGCCTTGAGGCCTTTGGAGACCAAGCGCCTGGAGAATTGGAGCATAGGATTTATGTGGCCTTGGCTTGGATAGGGAAGGGCAAGGATATGGGCTCCATAGCTTTTCTTCTCCTTCTCCATTGTCTGCAGAACTTTGTGGTCACTCTCTCTCCTCAATTTACCAGGAGATTGGTAGCTCAGATGCCATTTTTCCTGTAAGCCAAGATATTTTTATATAGGACAAGGAGGGATTTTTGTGAAAAAAATATATGTTACTCGAAAAGAATATTATTAAAATATGACATGTTTAAATCAATTTTTCGAATTTTTGGTATTTTTTACATCGATTAAAAGTTGTCGAAAAAATAACTTTTAAAAAATAATTTTAAAATTCAACTGAAGTACACAAAAATGGGAACATGGTAGAAAATTGGGAGACCTTTCCGCTTAACACTCCACCTGTGGGGACGTGACTAGAAAATTGAGGGTCCTTTGAAAAAGGCTCTAATATTATATTAGGCAATCAACTTTTCTAAATATTTAAGTGTTGGACTCCCTTGTATGTGAGGAAATGGTCCCCATATGCTTGGGGACCAAGTTGGTTGTATTGGAAAAGGCAAAAAGGAACCAATATATATATATATTGGGAAAAACATAAAGAAGAGAAGAGAGAAAAAAAACCCATCTCACTGTTTAGATTTTATCAATGAGCCGAGATTGCTTTATCTATAGTTCGATCGAGTTGAAATTTAGAGAAAAGGTTTGAAACTCAAGTAGCTATAATCTAAATAGTGGAGATTAGATTTTGAGCTCGAAAACTGATGTTACTGCTAATGAAACGACACTTTTGGTATACTTTATCCAATTTTCTTTATTTTTACTAAGAAAGATTGTATAATCCAATGCTATATGTGTTTTTAATGTATTTGATAGCCTCTAAAAATTATTTTAGAAAAGACAAGTATAGTCCATTATTGTTGATAGTGGAAGTTTGAACTGGACTAAATCCTGTGGTTTTCCCCTTCGCATTGAAAGTTTTCCACGTAAAAATTTTGGTGTCTAATTTATATTTTTTGTTGCATGAGTTTATTTATTTATTACTGCTAGTTGATATTACTTATTTAGTTTTGCATAAAGAAATGATAAAAAAATTCTGGTGTTTGTTGAAATTTTATGAATTCACCCTAACATTAAGTTATTAGGATTGAAGACCAAAATATAATACATGCTCTCTAGGAATAACAATTTTGATGACATATCAAACCTATCATGATGGGAATGGTTGTCAAAAGCTAAATTGGTCATATTAGGCAATGGGCCAAGCTAAAATGGTCCATCCCCAAGAGTTGAGATCATTCTATTTGCCATATTCACATTGCACCCTCCATGTAGAGCTGCTAGTTCTACCTCAACCATTGGTTAGTTCACATATCACTTACAAGTTCAAATGATCCCACAAAAATGATTTGGGTGAATTGTCGGTGGTTTTTACACAAATTATTATAATTATTTTGGAAAGTTATTATTAAATATAGAGTTAAGATTTTGGTAAGCTTGATTAGGATTAAAAAAATTGCTCATTGCTTATTGTAATCTAGAAAACTTTATAAATATATGATTTTATATGAGATTTTAATAAAAATACAAAAACGAAACATAAGAAGAGCAAAGAGAAAAATTTGTGGGTTTTTAACTAAATTAGTAATTTCAGACAAAATTTCTAAATATTTTATTATTCAAATCCTTATTTCAACTACTTGTCTAATAAAGATTAAGATGTTAAAATAGTATAGAAGTGAAGGTATTTAATTAAAGTTGTAGATGGATGAAATTGAGTCAATTAAGTTTTTCAAATTACTATTTCTCTTGAATTATTTCTTAAAAGTGTAGAGGATGTTAGAGTAGCAATTTTTTTAACTAAATATTTTGTGCCTTATTTTGGGATTAATCTAGATTTTAGTAAGATTGATCCAATTTTTGTTGGATTTTTACCAAGTCATTGGATAAGGTTTCATTTCTTTTTAAATATTTCATGTTTATAGTAGAGAGACACTAACAGTCATTTTCTTGTCTTACTAAATTATGAGTGTTTGGCAACCAAGAAAATCTCTTTTTACCCCTTGATTTTCAAATCATTTTTCATAAGATTTTCTTAAAAATGGGTTGATTCTTGTATTTCATTCATTTGTCATTTTTTCATCTATTTGGGTTGGGGTGAAAATTCATTTTCTTCTTGATTAAGCTTTAAAAAAAGTTGAGATCAAGCTTAGTATGAACTCCAAATATATTCTAAAAGATGAAGACATACAGTTAAAGTAACAAGATGTTAGTCAAGTAATTCGTGAAAGATTAATGGACTTAAATTAGGTAAACCTTTATATATATTGTTATTCTTCATAATAAATTTTTTTATCATTAATAGGCCTATATTTTTTACCTCTTAGGAGATTTTCCATGTAAAATATGATGTAATTGTCTTTCTTTCTTTGATTTTTTTTTTTTTTGATTTATTTCTAATTATTGATATCATTTATTACTTAAGCATGTATATTAAATGAATAAAATATGAGCTAAAATTGGTATGATTATCTTTTACATATTCTTAAGCGATTTTTCATTCAATGTACCACTCATTATTTAGATTTTTCTCATTTCTTTGTAGGCACTCTCTTTTCCAAATCCACTTAAAAATTCTCTTGAAGTTTGATTTGACTTATTACAATGCTTTTTAAAACCTAACCATTTACAAGCAAATCCCACCATTTTGGTGATTTGATCTTCATATGCTTTTACAACCCCATTAAAGGCTGTCAAGCACACAAAAAGCAGAAAGACAACTTTGAGGCCCACATGGGGATCTTGCATACAAAAAGACTAGGCTCTCAAGTTTAATTGATGACCAAGTCATGGATTTTTATATGGCATCAGGATACACTAAGGAGATTCATATCTCTTTACTTTTTTATAAAAAATAAATTTAAAATTAATAAATTATTTTTATATATAATTTAAAATTTATTTTATTTATTTTAACTAATCAATATAAAAATTAAATAATTTAAAAATATATAAATTTCTTAATAAATTTAATTATATTTATTATATTTTTTTAATATTTTTCATAAAATAATCAAATATAAAAAAAATTATTATTTTTTCCTTAATACTGTCCAAAAACTAAATATAATGTCGGTGTTGAGTGTTATATAAATTACAGTACTAACATCCCTACAAAACTAAAGAGAAGATAGAGGTGAGTACCTTTTGGTTATGGGGAGCTTGAAAATCCAAAGTGAGAGGTTGTTGTAAAAAATCTATGAATTTATGTGGACGCTTTGGCCTTTTTATCTCTTAGTAGTTAGGACAAAGGACAAAGAAAAATTGGTCACACTATTGCCAAACTACCAGCAGACACAGCTTTTTCATTCAATGCAAATTTGTACACAAGGATACGAGCCTTTCAGCACCTTCCACCTGCAAGTACTTCCTCACGCGTTCATTCAATTTTCAGTACATTAAGCTATCTACCACGCGGCAAATTTGTACATCAGGACACGGGCATTTCACCAACTCTTTTTTCTCTCATCTTCCTCCGATACTCCCCCGAGCTATCAGAGAAGGCATTAATTCGCAGAGCTCCGGATGAAAACTGCCCTTGTGAGTTTATTTCTGCCTCACAGGTTTATGGACGACATGAATGATTGGATGGAAGATAATGACACCGACGCTCCTTGTCATGTCTATGTGGTCAGAAGAAACATTTAAGACCACAGAATCAAAGTTTGAGGATACGAGAAGTGATCGACTGACTCTGTCGGTAAGACATCTCTTTCCCACAAAATGGCACTTAATTGGATGGCCTCAGTGATCTAAGTTGTAAAGTTACATGGAGTCAGTGATAGAAGGTCTAACATTTTACAAAAAGAGCATTTGTATTGTATATTAATGTTTGGGGAGAGTTGTGGATGAGATAAATGATGAATTGGCAAGAAGGTGGGATTTTGGGGGAAAAAAAAAAACACTAATTTTTAAAAATATTTTTTAAAATATGATAATTCAAAAAATATTTTTAGATCTATAGTAATATTGAAAAGCATAACCAGATAATATTAATAAGAATACATAGGAAGCCCTTCTGCAACAATTGCTCAATTTCGACTTGTGAGCTGCAAATATGTAATTTCAACACATCCAATCTTTAGTAAATAATATAAAACATTATTTGATTCATCATTTCAAATTATTGAAAGTGTTACATATTATCACAAGAAAATAATCGTTGTATCCTAAATGATAATTGTTACTAAACCATAAACATTGCAGTGGGACAAATTTGATTTAAGAATATAATTTTAAATTCTATCATCCATCAATCTTATTTGTGAGCTTTAATTTGTATTTTATTTATTTATTTATTTTACATATTTATTAGTTCATATATTTCAAATAATTAATTTGAACAATCCTACAATCTATAGTCCAAATACATAATAGTTTTAAAACTACAAGAATTGTCAACTAGGGGGGTTTTAGCAAGCTGATCTAATATAAATCCTCCTCACAACATAATTTCTTTATTGATCATGCATGTCTCTTCCATACATATATTTTGACACCTACTTGGAGCTCTGATGTGTTATAACACTCTTCCAAATCAAATGAAATCAAAGTAGAAAAAGTTTCTGCTTGTAATCTACATCATCAGCTGCATAAAATTTCTTTAACAAATCCTTCAATGTTCTTATCAGAGCTTCCACCTTCAGTTACTGCCTCCTTAGCCAACTCCTTCCACCTCAGCATTCCTTTTCATCTCCTTCCCTCTCTCTCCCTCCATGGCTTCCCTTATACACTCATCCTCTATTTCCTCTCTTTTAACAATACCCTTCTCATCAGAGACCTTAACTCTAACCCCGACTCCCCACACATCTGCAACAAACTTAGCATTTGTCATTTGATCTGTCCACTGCGGCATCACCACCACGGGCACCCCCAAGCTCAGAGCCTCTAGGGTTGAGTTCCACCCGCAATGAGTCATGAAACACCCCACAGCTTTGTGAGCTAGAACATCCAGTTGAGGACACCAACTCACAACCAAACCCTTATCTGCTGTGTCCTCTATAAAATTGCTAGGGAGCTTTTGCTCTTCCAATTCTCTGACCACCCACAAGAAATAGCCGTTGCTCCTCTTCAGCCCCCACGCTAATTCCTCCATCTGCTCCTCTCCCAGTGAGGCCAAGCTTCCAAAAGATACGTAAACAACCGAGCCAGTGTCCCTTGCATCTAGCCATGTAATGCAGGCATCAACATTCAAGTTCAAGGGGCTGAGTCCATAATCTTTGTCATCTTCCAACCTCTTGTCCGAGTACATGGATGGAATTGTTGGTCCTATTGTCTTCACAGGCCACTGGCTTCCCATCCACTTCACTACCTAATGCAATTTAAGAAGCTTGGTTAACAGTATTAAAACCCCTTATAGGTGGTATATGCATGAAAAAAATGATATCCTAGTAATATTTATAAGTAATGATAAAAAAAGGGAAAAAAAATAAACCAAAAATTTTCAATTTGCTTCTCTGAATAAACACAAGCAATAAATACCCCTCATTTCTAACATCATTTCCAAGAAACTGAATTCAACCCCTTTTGTCCATTTGGAAAAATGATGATTTGTCATGAATTAATTCATGTTATGCAATGGAGCGTAGGGGAAAATAAGGAGAATTATCCCTTGTGCATGTGACCTACTTCCTTTGGGAGTATATGTAAAATTTATAATCATTAACTGTGAATACACATACAAACATATCTATTTGCATACATGCATACCTATGTGCATAGTGCAAGGATACATGTACACCTACATACATAAATACATGCATGCCTACATACATTCATACACAAATGTGGTGTCTACATATATATAAATTTGTCTATGTTGATAAAACATTATCATGTATATTCATACCTATGTACTTAACAAAAATACAGGCATATCTACTTAGGTACAAAAATACATCCATACCTATGTATCTATATGTAAAAATGCATGCATACCATGTATATATACATAAGTACATACATACACATATATATTATATAGATACATATGCATACATACGTAAATGAAAAGGACTACATAGCCTACCTCGGTTTCCAACATGTCGAAAGTATTGATCAAGAGGCACTTTGCTTTCCGAAAATTCGAAAACTGACCCAAAACAAGCCTTAACAGAGATGGGTAGGAGTCCATATCAGAGATAAAGGAGGGCAGATCATTGATCCCCAGCAATGGCATTGAGGGAAACGATGCCGTTTTGCCTTCTATAGGAATTTTCATCATCCCTTGGCTCACATGGTAGTATATGGCTGAGACAGCACAAGACTCTGTGTAAAATGGAGCCCCATCTAGGCCCAGTTCCTGGGCAGTATCCAAGGCCCATGGCATCACAGAATTATAAACTATGAACTTAATGGGCCGTTTGGACCTGGCCAGTTTTTCAACTAGTTGGGCCAGGCTTTGTGAGGCCACCTTTTGGAACTTCTCTAGGTAGGCCTCAACGCTTTGGGCTTTTTCTCCTGGTTGGAATCCATCTGAGAAGGGCTCAATGTGGATTGGGTAGTTGTTAGATTGGGCCTCCTCAATGGGCTTAGTATTGGGCTGTATTGTAACTAGGGTGACCCTGAGGCCCATTGAGGCCTAGCGCTTTGAGAATTGGAGCATTGGGTTTATGTGGCCTGGTACTTGGTATGGAAACACCAAAATATGGGCATCTGATCTCTCCATTTTCCTTCCAACCAAACACAAAATCTCTCTCTATCCTTCAAACCAAACACACAGACTCTCCGACAGGGAGGATTAAATCAAAGAGGAAGAAACATTATATGATGGGGGTATAAAACACTTGTAGATCGCTCCAGATCTTTTTTCTCGCCCCATTTTCCTTCAACCCAAACACCAAAAATATCCTATAAACACGCGGAAGTCAAAAGGGAAAAGGTATTTAAGATCTGTAGGGGAATAAAATACCTGTGGGTACCAATACTTCTCTCTTCATTTTCCTTCAAGCCAAACAGAAACTTTGTCTTAAGCAGGCCAAGTGAAGAAGGAAAGAGTATTTACCAGTCCGCATCTTTTTCTCACAAAGAAAAGCTTTTCACAATTTTATAATCAAGTCCCTGGGTCAGTCAACTATGAAAATATTATCCCTTTTTCTCACGAATAAAAGCTTTTCACAATTTTATTGTCAAGTCCCTGGGTCAGTCAATTATAAAAATATTGGGTCGGTCAGTTATGAAAATATTATTTCTTGTCTCTTTCGCAACTATTAAACAGATAAAGGGCCTAAAATAAATTATTATAATCTTTTTGACACCATGTCGTTGGTAGATTATCTTAACATAAGATAGATTTATGCAATTGTTTTCGAAAAACGATACGCTTTTTTCATAACTAAAAATAGGTAATATCAACTAATAGTAATAAATAAATAAACTCATGCAACAGAAAAATAAATAAGACATCAAAATTTTTACATGGAAAATCCCCAATACAAAGGAAAAAACCACGGGACCTAATCTAGTTCAAATTTTCACTATCAACAATAATCGGTTACAACTATCTTTTCTAGAATAATCTCTAAAGGCTGCCAAATACATCAAGAACACATATAGCCTTAGATTGTACAATCTCTCTTAGCAAAAACAAAGAAAATTGGAGAAAGTATACCAAAAGCGTTGTTAATGTTCACGGGCAGTAACATCAGTTCTCGAGCTCAAAATTTGATCGCCACCATTTAGATTGTAGCTACTTAAGTTTCAAACCTCTTCTCCAAATTTCAACTCGATCGGACCACAAATGAAACGGGATCGACTCGTTGATGAAATCTGGACAATGAGATGCATTTTTTCTCTTTCTCTTATCTTTTCTTTGTTTTTCCCTATATACGAGGAAGCCCAACAAATCTCTTTCTCCCGACTATGTGAGGGGCTCTACCAAGCCTGCTTGCTTTCTACAAAATTGTAGTTTCTCTATAGGTATTGGTTTTGTCATCATATTTGATTCATTCTCATTAGTATGAATTTTCTCAAGGCAAAACAATTTCATCTCTTGTACATCACGAATCCAATGATATCTCACATCAATATGCTTGGATCTAGAGTGAAAAGTTGGATTCTTATTGAGATGAATAGCACTCTGACTATCACAGTAGAGTAGATACCTTTCTTGTTGTAGACCCAATTCTTGTAGGAACTTCTTTATTCATAGTAACTCTTTGCTAGCTTCATTGATTGCAATATACTCAACATCTGTGGTCGACAAAGTAACATATTTCTACAACCTTGATTGCCATGACACTGCTCCCCTTGAAAAAGTGATCAAATAACCAAAAGTAGACTTTCTGGAATCAACATCCCTAATCATATCTGTATCTGTGCATCCTATAAGCATAGGTTTGTTAGTCCCAAAATATAAACATGTCTTAGAAGAACCCCTTAGATACTTGAGAATCCATTTCACTGTAGCCCTGTGTTATTTGCAAAGATTAGAAAGGAACCTGTTGACAACTCCAACAACATGAGCAATATCAGACCTCGTGCACACCATGGCATACATCAAGCTACCCACGACTAATGCATAGGACACCTTTTGCAATTATTTTTCTTTTTTCTAACTTGAAGGACTTTGTTTGAAACTTAGTTTTAGATGACTTCCAAGTGGAGAACTCACTGGTTTTGCCTTGCCCATGTTGAACTTGTCTAAAACCTTCTTAATATAACTTTCTTGAGATAACCATAATTTTCCATTCGTTTTATCTTGAGAAATCTTTATACCAAGAATCTGACTTGCAGACCCTAAGTCCTTCATTTCAAAGGACTTGCTCAACTCATTTTTCAACTTATCAATTTTACCAGTATCACGATCAATAATTAGCATGTCATCCACATATAGCAAGAGAATAATAAATTCTCTATCAAAGGATTTCTTCACAAACACACAATAGTCAGAAGCAATGCTATTATACTCATGCTTAACTATGAAGGAATCAAACTTCTTGTACCACTGTCTTGGTGCTTGCTTGAAACCATACAATCTCTTCTTCAATCGACAAATTAAGTGTTTCTTGCCTTTGATTGTAAATCCTTCTGGTTGCTTTATATATATTTCCTTCTCTAAGTCATCATAGAGGAAAATAGTCTTCACATCAAGCTGTTCAATCTTTAGATTCAGACTGGCAGCCAAGCTTAACACAACTCAGATCGAAGACATTTTAACCAATGGGTGATAAAATCTTTTCAAAGTCAATGCCTTTCTTTTGATTAAAACCCTTCACAACCAATCTTACTTTGTATTTTGGCTGTGATATGTTTGGTTCAGGCTTCCTTTTTAGTACCCATTTATTCTTCAATGCTCTCTTACCCTTACACAACTCCATCAATTTATAAGTGTTATTTTTATGCAAGGATTTCATCTCTTCATGCATAGCTCTCAACCATTCTTTTTTCTCGTCATGTAGTAGATCCTCTTGATAATTTTCTAGCTCTCTCCATTAGAAAGTAACAAATACTCATCACTAGTATAACTTCTAGAAGGTTGACGCTTTATAGTAGATCTTCTTAACTATGTTTCAATAGGCAATTTTGAAGTGGCTTGTTCTTGCTGTTGTTCTAAGCCATCATTTTCAACTGTAAGATTTTCTTCTACATCATCAAATACAAACTCATCATTTCTGTTAATTGTATCAACCTGTTCTTTTTGCCCAACCTCCTTATGTTCATTATGTCCCATAGAGTTATGAGAGACTGGACCCAAATCAATCTGTTCTTCACTGAAAGTCTTTGGCTTCTTAACCTGATCCAAGTCTTCAATGGTTTGATCTTCGAAGAAGACAACATCTCTACTTCTTATAATCTTTTTGGTAGCTAGATCCCATAACCTATACCCACTCTGTTTAGTCTTACTGTCAAGCTTGGACCGCTCGTTTCTAGAAACATGAACAAATGTCTTGCAACCAAACACTCTCAAGTGCTCAAAGGAAACAAATTTTCCTATCCAAACCCTCTTTGGAATATCATCCTCTAAAGGATATGATGGAGATAGATTAATCAAATCAACTACTGTTCTCATGGCCTCACCCCAAAAAGACTTACGTAATTTTGCATGAGAGAGCATACACCTGATTCTATCACAAATGACTTTATTCATTCTCTCAGCTACACCAGTTTGCTGCGAGGTCTTAGGAACTGTTTTCTCAAGCCTAATGCCATGACTTCTGCAGTATTGCTCAAAAGCTCCTTATATTCACCACCATTGTCTGCTCTGATAGATTTTAACTGCTTGCTAGTTTGCCTCTCAACCTTCACATGAAAATCTTTGAATACATCAAGTACTTGGTCTTTGGATTTCAAAGCATATGTCCACACATTTCTTGAATGATCATCAATAAAAGTCACATAATAAAGTGCATCACCAAGAATATTACTTTGCATAGTACAAACATCAGTGTGAACTAAATCAAGAATATCTAGTTTTCTACGTGAAAGAAATCTACGAAATGCAACTCTACTTTGCTTTCTAGATAGACAATGTGTACAAGGTAATAGTGACGTACCTTTAACTGGTAAGTACCTACAGTCTCTTTTCATTTATGTGACCAAGTTGCTTATGTCATAGCTCAGTAGAGGCTTCATTCTCAACAATGTTAACTTGTCTCTTGACTAGTCTTGCTTATGTCTTATAGAGAGTATTGTTTTTCTTTCCCTTAGCTAAAACAAGAGAACCCTTAGTAAGCTTCCATTTACCCTCTCGAAGGTGACAATGGTAGCCCTCATCGTCAAGCTTCCCAATAGAAATCAAACTAAAGTGTATTTCAGAAACACGTTTGACATTTTTCAGAACCAATTTACACCCAATGCTAGTTTCTAGCTCTACATTTCCCATGCCAACAATTTCACATTTTGTTTCATTTTCCATCCTTACCCAACCAAAACTGCCACTGGTGTAGAAATAGAAGAAATCTCTACGTGCAGTGATATGAAGTGATATGAAACGACACTACTGTATCAACCACCCAAGTGGAATCTTGGCATGCAAGGTTTACACATGTATTATCACAAACAATGATCGTATCACCATCAGACGCAACTACGATGTTTTTGTCATCTTTCTATTCTTCACATTTTCCTTTAAACTGTTATTTTTTGAATTTTCTGCACTTTCTCTTAATGTGCCCTAGCTTGCCATAATAAAAACACTTTATCTCTTTTCTGGACTTTGACTTTCCTCTTGACTCGTCACAGTTATAATCACTAGAAGGTTTTCTACTTTTACTTCTCTCATGTCTTTCTGTAACAAGTGCTTTTGTATTAGAGAAAATACCTAACTCTTTTCTTCTTGTCTCTTCATTAAACATGTTGTCTTTTACCATGCTGATAGTTATCACACCATTTAAGGCTGAATTACTCAAGGATATCACCAAAGTTTCCCAATTGTCTGGTAAAAAAACTCAACAAAGTAAAGGTTGTACCTCATCATTTAATACAAGTTTCATGGTAGACAACTCATTCAATAGTCCCTAAAAATTACTGAGATGCTCTGTGACACGATTACCATCCTTGTACTTTAAATTCACAAGCCTTCTTATCATAAAGGCTTTGTTCTGTGTAGTTTTTTTCTCATAAAAACTCTCTAATTTTTGTCAAAGGTTATATGCATCACTTCTTTGGCTACATGATGGAAAACACTCTGATCAACCCACTGCCCAATTTGTCCAATGGTTTTCCTATTTAATTTCTTCTACTCATTCTCAATTGTAGTAACTGACTTATAACCCATGCGTTCAATGGACTCAAACAACTCTTTGCAATATAAAATATCCTCCATCCTAGTCTTCCAAATTGAATAATTGGAAACTGTAAATTTAATCTGTTAGAAAAATTAGGCTAATCCAACCTATGGTAATGACCCTAAAAGGGGGGGAGGTGAAAAAGGGGATGGTCTCTTTTTGCAAATTCAAAACTATGTGAATGTAAGAGACAATTATATGCAAGTATATAATAAATCAATATAAAGACAATTGCATATAAAGTAAAAGAGTGGGGAAGAGATAATGCAAACACAAGATTTTATAGTGATTCAGCGCAACCCGACCTACATCCACTCTCCTCTAACTTCAATCCCAAGCTTGAGGTTCCACTAATTTAATGCTTCAAAACCAAGCCTTCAAGCAATACAATTGGATTATGGTTCTAATCCACCATCTTAGACTTTTGGCTCTAAACACCTTTTACACTTCTCAAGAGTTGAACAACCCCTTAAGTGATACCTTACACTTGAGAAACTTCTTCTCAAAAATTTATAAATAAATGATCTCACAAAATCTTAGTACAAAAACTTTAAGCTCAAATGATACAAGAAAACTATAACTGAAAGGTACACTAATGATATGCAAGTTTTAGAACAATGGTGCACTCAAAACACTCTTTCAAGGCTCAAATATATTTAAAAAAGGTTTGGGAAGGTTGAGCTCATAAAACAATGAAGATTGAAGCCTTTTTATAGACGAAAACGACCAAACTAGCTGTTGGGGGTTCGACCGGTCGAGTTGGGGGTCAACTGGTTCACTAGCTATTGGAGCAGTTAATGCTTTGGCAGGTTACCGTTGCTTCAACCGGACCTCGATCGGAGGTCGACTGGGAAGGAGGATACCTCAATTGAGAAAGGAAAGCTACTGGATGAGAGAGAGTGTTTTTAACACTCCTCGATTGGACCTCTACCGAACAAGGGTAACCGATTGACAGGTACCCTGGCCGGTTGAGTAGGTTGGCCCAGTGCCTCGACCGATTCAACGTTTTGGCCCCGACAACCAGTTTTTTCAACTTAAAACCTTTTTAAACAAGTTTGAAAAACATTTGACACAAAGTTTTAGTTGAAAACATGAAATCATTCAATTTTAAAATATTTAAAAAAAACTCTTGGATGATTTTGGTGCATAAGTAAAGAATGTAATGCATGAAAAACCTAGTGCACTAACAACCTTACAAAGAGATTTTATGAAACTTGGGTCTTGAAAAACACTTCTCTTTAAGATGGTCTTTTTCTTCATGATTTTTCATTGGCTTGATTTGTCTTTGTGATTGCCACTTTGGAAATTGTCTTGCCTAATCACACTTGAAATATAATCATTAGTTTTAAATATTATTTTGTTATCATCAAAATCGAGATTAACCAAACCTCGATTTCACATAATCATTCCACTACCAGCCTCCTCCATTTATTTTACACAAGAGATCCCACTAATAATCAACCTAGCTCTGATACCATTTGTTAGGCTGAATTCACAATATTCCAACAAACACCAGAATTTTTCTACCATTTCTTTGTGCAAAACTAAATAAGCAATATCAACTAGTAGCAATAAATAAATAAACTCATGCAACAGAAAAATAAATCAGACACTGAAATTTTTACGTGGAAAACCACCAATGCGAAAGGAAAAATCACGGTACCTAATCCAGTTCAAACTTCCACTATCAACAATAATGGGTTACACTTGTCTTTTTATAATAATCTCTAGAAATTGACAAATACATCAAGAACACATATAGCCTTGGATTATACAATATCTCTTAGCAAAAATAAAGAAAATTGGAGAAAGTATACTAAAAGCGTCGTTACTGTTCACGGGCAGTAACATCAGTTCCTGAGCTCAAAATTTGATCTCCACCGTTCATATTGTAGCTACTTGATTTTCAAATATTTCCTCCAAATTTCCACTCAATTGGACCACAAATAAAATGAGATCGGCTAATTGATGAAATTTGGAAAGTGAGATGCGTTTTTTTTTCTCTCATCTCTTCTCTTCTCTTCTATCTGTTTTTCTCAATATATATATATATATATATATATATTTGTCCTTCAAAGGACTGTCAATTTTCTAGTCATGCGTCCCAATAGGTGGTGTGTTTAGTGGAAAGGTGTCCCAATTTTCTACCATGTTCCCATTTTTTGTACTTTATTTGAATTTTAAAAAGATAATTTTTAAAAATTATATTTTCGACAACTTTTAATTGATGTAAAAAATGCCAAAAATTCAAAATATATATATATATATTTGTCCATTTTTGTTTTTTCCAATGCAACCAACTTGGTTCCAAGCATATGGGGACCACTCCCTCACATACATGGGAGTCCAACACTTAAATTTTTAGAAAAGTTGATTGGCTGATATAATATTAGAGCCTTCTTCAAAGGGCCCTCAATTTTCTAGTCACGTGTCCCCATAGGTGGAGTGTTTAGTGGAAAGGTGTTTCAATTTTCTACCATGTTTCCATTTTTTGTACTTTAGTTGAATTTTAAAAAGATAATTTTTAAAAATTATCATTTTGACAACTTTCAATTGATGTAAAAAATGCCAAAAATTCAATATATATATATATTTGTCCATTTTTGTTTTTTCCAATGCAACCAACTTGATTCCAAGCATATGGGGACCACTCCTCACATGGGAGTCCAACACTTAAATTTTTAGAAAAGTTGATTGGCTGATATAATATTAGAGCCTTCTTCAAAGGACCCTCAATTTTCTAGTCACGTGTCCCCATAGGTGGAGTTTAGTGGAAAGGTGTTTCAATTTTCTACCATGTTCCCATTTTTTGTACTTCAGTTGAATTTCACAATTATTTTTTTAAAATATAAATTTTAAAAATTATCTTTTGGACAACTTTTAATTGATGTAAAGAATACCAAAAATTTGAAAAATAGATTTAAACATGTCATATTTTAATAAATATTATTTTCGAGTAACATATATTTTTTTCACAAAAATCCCTCCTTGTCCTATATAAAAATGTCTTGGCTTACAGGAAAAATGGCATCTGAGCTACCAATCTCCTGGTAAATTGGGGAGAGAAAGTGACCACAAAGTTCTGCAGACAATGGAGAAGGAGAAGAAAAGCTATGGAGCCCATATCCTTGCCCTTCCTTATCCAAGCCAAGGCCACATAAATCCTATGCTCCAATTCTCCAGGCGCTTGGTCTCCAAAGGCCTCAAGGCCACTCTTGCAACCCCCATCTTCATCTCCAAAACCTTCAAGCCACAAGCAGGCTCAGTTCAGCTAGACACAATCTCAGATGGCTTCGATGAAGGTGGGTTCATGCAGGCCGAGAGCATCCATGAGTATCTCACCCAATTAGAAGCTGCAGGCTCAAGAACCCTAGCTCAACTCATCCAGAAACATAGAGACTTGGGACACCCTTTTGATTGTATAGTTTATGATGCCTTCTTGCCTTGGGCTTTGGATGTTGCCAAGCAGTTTGGCCTGGTTGGAGCTGCTTTCTTCACTCAAAATTGTGCTGTTAATTACATATACTATCATGCATATCATGGGCTGCTACCACTTCCAGTTAAGTCCACGCCTGTATCGATCCCTGGGTTGCCTTTGCTTGAGCTCAGGGACATGCCTTCTTTCATCCATGTTGCAGGGTCTTATCCTGCCTACTTTCAGCTGGTATTGAATCAGTTCTGCAATGTCCATAAAGCTGATTGGGTTCTTGTCAACACCTTCTACAAGTTGGAGGAAGAGGTAGGCTAATTGGCTTGATCTTGCAATTTTCTATTTGTAATATCTCTGATGAAAACACTTCAAAAGTAGACAAGTTTTGATGCTCAGCTGCTTTAGGCTACATCACAAGATATTTTATAAAGAAAAAAAGTCTCTTTTTAATTTTCGTTGTTTATCATGATTGTTTGAAACATGCATTAAATACTTTTGAAAAAAAAAAAAGTTTTTAAGAACAGTTGTAAATAATGTTTTATAAAATAAAAGTTTATTTGAAAATTTGAAACGTTCTTAATATATATTTTTTATTTTTAAATATATTTTAAAAATAATTTTTATATGTAGTATTTTTATATTTGATCATTTTTTATATTTATATAATTAATTTTTAAAATAATTATTTAAAAACAAGAAAAAATAACAAAAAATAACTGAAAAAAATATATTTTGAATATATTATATTTTTTATTTTTAAGAATAAAAAATAGTTTTTTATTTTTTTATTTTTTGATTACTAAATATATTTTCTATTGTTCGAATATGGTCTAATTCTATTTTGGGCTTTTAATAATAGGTGGTGGATGCAATGGCAAAGCTCTCTCCCTTGATTACAATTGGACCAACAATCCCATCCAAGTACTTAGACAATCGACTCGAAAATGAAGCCGAATATGGATTCGATCTCTTCTACTCAGAGCCATCTGCACACACAATCAATTGGCTAGACAATAAGCCAACACGGTCTGTAATTTATGTGTCGTTTGGTAGCATGGCCTGTTTGAGTGAAGCTCAAATGGAGGAAATTGCATGGGGCTTAAAGGGAAGTGGCCACTACTTCTTGTGGGTGGTTAGGGATTCTGAGGAGGCAAAGCTCCCAAAACATTTCATTCATGAAACGTCAGGAAAAGGTTGGTTTGTGAAGTGGAGCCCTCAGCTGGAAGTGTTGGCCAACGACGCCGTCGGTTGTTTTTTCACACACTGTGGCTGGAATTCGACCGTTGAGGCCTTGAGCTTAGGGGTGCCAATGGTGGGGATGCCGCAGTGGACGGATCAAACCACGGATGCAAAGTTTGTGGAGGATGTTTGGAAGGTGGGAATTAGGGTTAGGGTTGATGAGAATGGGATTGTGGGAAGAAAAGAGGTGGAGGATTGTATAAGAGAAGTAATGGAGGGGGAGAGGGGGAAATCAATGAAGGAGAATGCAAAGAAATGGAGGAAGTTGGCTGTGGAGGCAGTCAGTGAAGGTGGGACTTCTGATAAGAACATTGATGAATTTGTAGCTAAACTCATAATTCGCTCCTAGGTCGATCATTCATGTCTTCAATTAAATCATCATACAATTACGGTTTCTATTTTATAGCTCAATTTCAATGGGATTTAGTTGATGATGTACCCCATTAAATTGTAATGTTATACCTTACTCAATAAAGTTGATATATTGGCTGTGTTTGGTTTTCAAGAAATTTGAAGGAAAATTCCAAGAAAAGAAAATAGCAAGTGTAAAAGAAAAGAGAAAATGTAAAAAAATAAAAAAATAAATATAAAATAAATAAATTATTCTCATACACTACCTCAGACTTATTTAATTTATTTTATTTTTTCAATATAAAGATTAAATGAATTGAAAATATTTAAATTTTTAATTAATTTTAATTATATTTTATTTTTGTATTTTTTATGATACAATTAAATATAAGAAAATTATTTTTCTTAATATTTTTTTTTTTCAGTATTTTTTGAAAACTAAACATGAATTTAATATTTTAAAATGTTTTATTACTCCAAAATAAAAATGAGAATGAGGAGGATTGATGAGCAAAAAAGAGGAATCAAAATATAGACGAGAGTAAAATTTGAATATTTTCTCAAGGATGAAACTTTGGTTTCAATTTCTCATTAGTAAAAAAAAAATGAAAAATAAAAAAATGAATGAATTTTTTTTATTCCATTTTCAAACTATTCAAACATTAAAAAAGAAAAAAAAAAGTCAATAGCCATCCTAATATACTCTTCAAAATTGTCAATTAGGACATAGGGTTTCAAAATGAAATATTCATCGAAGTTTAGTTTTTTGTGTTTTTAAATATAATTTAATTATACAAAAATTAAGTTGAATTTATGAAATTATTTTTAGTAAAGATATGGAAAATAAAGTTATTTGGCTTGTATGTAAGGCCTATCAACATCACGCTGTCATGTTGCTTATCCTTTTCCCCATCAATTGTTTTCATTGCTTACATGTGCAATGATGTCAATAGTTCGATTTACATCAAATCGTATAGATATTGTATATTTTGAGTCCAAGAGATTTTTATGGCTTTAAAATATGTTTATATAATAAAAAATCAATTGTGTAGATATTGTCCGTTTTGAACTCAAGAGGTTTTCAAGATTTTAAAATATATTTACATGATTTAAAAGAACATATACTTATATATTGTTAAGAACTTTCCCTTTATCTAATATGTGAGACATCACAATCATTCCATACAAACCCATAAGAATACAAGTCAGAAATTTGTTTTTATATCATTTATAACAATCCACACTCGAATATGTAGATGTTGTTCCCTTTTGTCCTAATGAACTCTTATAATTTTAAAACATGTTTACAAAATTAAAAAGAGTTTATATTTATATAGCGTTAAAATTTTTTTTATATATGATGTATGAGATATATATGATAAATTTTTTAATTATTCTATATTTTTCCACTTTGTACAACATGTCTAATGATTATTAATTGTATAAAGCTCGATAAGGAATAAACCTTAAACCTTAAACCCTAAACTTAATTCATACGTGGAGGCGTTCCATGAGCTATGGTCTTAGAAAGGTGATCAATATGCGCAGAGGGCATTCTTGGTTTATCCTCTTAGGAAAGACTTCCAAAAAAAAGAGTAACGACAAATAAATAAAAGCTCTTTAATCCTATTGGCTTGGTTTCATAGTCACATTAAACTTTAATAATGGGGAGATTCCAATCCAAGTAACGTTCACGCCTCAAACACATATGATAAAGATGTAAATGGAGAGTACAGACAAAAATTGAAGAAAAAAAAATTTTTTAAAAAGAAATGAGAAAGACGCAGACACCCAATGGAACACAATTTCAACCTTCAAAGGCAGTGTTTGACAAATAGTCTAAAACATCATTTTTAAAGAAGAGTCATCATATTTCCATCCATAAAATATCACTACACGTCTACTTGAATTAGGAATTTTTTAAAACAAAAATAATCAAAATACTCTTAAAATTAGCATTACCCGGATACTTATGGTCATGCTTAAAGGAGGTTACAAGTTTTACTTTCGTACATACTTAAAGATTTCCGAAACTATACTTTCAAAATTATTTTCGATGTTGGATCTTGCAAATTTGGACAATACAAAATTAGTTGTACCTCTAAGTCATTTAATAATATAATTTAAATTATTAGATAAATTAGGTATATCTAGTAAAATAATTTAATGATGTAATTTAAAATAAAAAATAACTTTAAGTAATAAATAAAAATAATTAATTTATTTTTAAGTTCATATTTTCATTTTATCTTTTTATCCCAATTTGT
Source organism: Vitis rotundifolia (assembly GCA_030254885.1). Lineage (NCBI taxonomy): Eukaryota > Viridiplantae > Streptophyta > Magnoliopsida > Vitales > Vitaceae > Vitis > Vitis rotundifolia. The sequence goes on from CM058155.1 coordinate 22,069,280, forward strand.
CATAGTTACTTTCACAATCTCCTTTGCTACTATACGACCTCTACTGTTACTTAATCTCTTTTTCTCTAATTATAATTTATGAGGATAAATATATTAATTTGATGATTTAAAATAAATTTTAAATTAATTTTATTAAATAAATTTAATACTTAAAGTAAGGATTAAGTAATAAGTTTTAAGTCAATAAATACAATTTAACTTAAAATCATATTAAATATTACCAAACACCTCCTAAATTTAGACTTATCTTAAATGCCTTTTGGGTAACAAAAATACATTTCGATAACTCCTAAAAAGTGATAATGAAGGTAGAAAATGAAATTATGATAAATTAATATTTTTTATTTTAGAAAACTTTTTTTATATATTATAATCAAAATTTAAATAGTAGGTAACACAAAATTTTAAGATATCAATAAAAAAGTAAAAATAAATTTATATATCTTTTAAAAAAAATGGAGAAAGATATGATATAATATAATTTGATATTTTTTAAAAAAATTAAAAAAAAATAATGTACTATAATATATAAAAACATTAAAACATGGCTTGAACCCAATTCAAATTGAGGGGAAGTTTGATTTGAATATTGAAAATGATTATCTAAATCCAATCAAGTACTGAGTTGAATTTAAATTTGATTAGGTCAATTTGTTCAAATTGCAATCGTGTTAAATATGAGAAATTATTTTTAATATTTTTAAATATGTTTTAAAAATCTAAGATGTTATTGAAAATCATCGTATTTTTTATTTTTAAGAATTAAAAATAGTTAATAGTTTTATGGTAAGCGCGTGTTCGTGCCTTCTTATATTTAGTTACGGAAAAGAGAGAATCGTTTTCGAAAACAATTGCGTAAATCTGTCTACCAACGACGTGGTGTCAAAAAGATTATAACAATTTATTTTAGGCCCTTTATCGGTTTAATCGGTAGCGAAAGAGACAAGAAATAATATTTTCTTAATTGACCGACCCAATATTTTTATAATTGACTGACCCAGGGACGTGATAATAAAATTGTGAAAAGCTTTTTATTCGTGAGAAAAAGGGGTAATATTTTCATAGTTGACTGACCCAGGGACTTGATAATAAAATTGTGAAAAGCTTTTTATTCGTGAGAAAAAGGGGTAATATTTTCATAGTTGACTGACCCAGGGACTTGATTATAAAATTGTGAAAAGCTTTTCTTTGTGAGAAAAAGATGTGGATCAGAATAAGATGTGGACTGGATAATACTCTTTCCTTCTTCACTTGGCCTGCTTAAAACAAAGTTTCTGTTTGGCTTGAAGGAAAATGAAGAGAGAAGTATTGGTACCCACAGGTATTTCATTCCCCCAGAGATCTTAAATACCTTTTCCCTTTTGACTTCCGCGTGTTTATAGGATGTTTTTGGTGTTTGGGTTGAAGAAAAATTTGCTTGTTTGTTTGTTTGTTTGTGTTGAAGGAAAATGGGGCGAGAAAAAAGATCTGGAGCGATCTACAAGTGTTTTATCCCCCCATCATATTATGCTTCTTCCTCTTTGATTTAATACTCCCTGTCGGAGAGTCTGTGTGTTTGGTTTGAAGGATAGAGAGAGATTTTGTGTTTGGTTGGAAGGAAAATGGAGAGATCAGATGCCCATATTTTGGTATTTCCATACCCAGTAACAGGCCACGTAAACCCAATGCTCCAATTCTCAAAGCGCTTGGCCTCAATGGGCCTCAGGGTCACCCTAGTTACAACCCAACCCAACACTAAGCCCATTGAGGAGGCCCAATCCAACAACTACCCAATCCACATTGAGCCCATCTCAGATGGATTCCAACCAGGCGAAAAAGCCCAAAGCGTTGAGGCATATCTAGAGAAGTTCCAAAAGGTGGCCTCACAAAGCCTGGCCCAACTAGTTGAAAAACTAGCCAGGTCCGAACGGCCCATTAAGTTCATAGTTTATGATTCTGTGATGCCATGGGCCTTGGATACTGCCGAGGAACTGGGCCTAGATGGGGCTCCATTTTACACACAGTCTTGTGCTGTCTCAGCCATATACTACCATGTGAGCCAAGGGATGATGAAAATTCCTATAGAAGGCAAAACGGCATCGTTTCCTTCAATGCCATTGCTGGGGATCAATGATCTGCCCTCCTTCATCTCTGATATGGACTCCTACCCATCTCTGTTAAGGCTTGTTTTGGGTCGGTTTTCAAATTTTCGGAAAGCAAAGTGCCTCTTGATCAATACTTTCGACATGTTGGAAGCCGAGGTAGGCTATGTGGTCCTTTTCATTTACGTATGTATGCATATGTATCTATATAATATATATGTGTATGTATGCACTTATGTATATATACATTGGTATGCATGCATTTTTACATATAGATACATAACTATGGATGTATTTTTGTGCCTAAGTAGATATGCCTGTACTTTTGTTAAGTACATAGGTATGAATATACATGTTAATGTTTTATCGACATAGACAAATTTATATATATATATATATATGTAGGCACCACATTTGTGTATGAATGTATGTAGGCATGCATGTATTTATGTATGTAGGTGTACATGTATCCTTGCACTGCGCACATAGGTATGCATGTATGCAAATAGATATGTATGTAGGCGTATTCACAGTTAATGATTATAAATTTTACATATACTCCCAAAGGAAGTAGGTCACATGCACAAGGGATAATTCTCCTTATTTTCCCCTTTGCTCCATTGCATAACATGAATTAATTCATGACAAATCATCATTTTTCCAAATGGACAAAAGGGGTTGAATTCAGTTTCTTGGAAATGATATTAGAAATGAGGGGTATTAATTGCTTGTGTTTATTCAGAGAAGCAAATTGAAAAATTTTGGTTTATTTTTTTTCCCTTTTTTTATCATTACTTATAAATAGTATTAGGATATCATTTTTTCATGCATATACCACCTATAAGGGCTTTTAATACAGTTAACCAAGCTTCTAAAATTGCATTAGGTGGTGAAGTGGATGGGAAGCCAGTGGCCTGTGAAGACAATAGGACCAACAATTCCATCCATGTACTTGGACAGGAGGTTGGAAGATGACAAAGATTATGGACTCAGCCCCTTGAACTTGAATGTTGATGCCTGCATTACATGGCTAGATGCAAGGGACACTGGCTCGGTTGTTTACGTATCTTTTGGAAGCTTGGCCTCATTGGGAGAGGAGCAGATGGAGGAACTAGCATGGGGGCTGAAGAGGAGCAATGACTATTTCTTGTGGGTGGTCAGAGAATTGGAAGAGCAAAAGCTCCCTAGCAAATTTATAGAGGACACAGCAGATAAGGGTTTGGTTGTGAGGTGGTGTCCTCAACTGGATGTTCTAGCTCACAAAGCTGTGGGGTGTTTCATGACTCATTGCGGGTGGAACTCAACCCTAGAGGCTCTGAGCTTGGGGGTGCCAATGCTGGTGATGCCGCAGTGGACAGATCAAATGACAAATGCTAAGTTTGTTGCAGATGTGTGGGGAGTCGGGGTTAGAGTTAAGGCCCCTGATGAGAAGGGGATTGTTAAAAGAGAGGAAATAGAGGAGTGTATAAGGGAAGCCATGGAGGGAGAGAGAGGGAAGGAGATGAAAAGGAATGCTGAGAGGTGGAAGGAGTTGGCTAAGGAGGCAGTAACTGAAGGTGGAAGCTCTGATAAGAACATTGAAGAATTTGTTAAAGAAATTTTATGCAGCTGATGATGTAGATTACAAGCAGAAACTTTTTCTACTTTGATTTCATTTGATTTGGAGGAGTGTTATGACACACCAGAGCTCCAAGTAGGTGTCAAAATATATGTATGGAAGAGACATGCATGATCAATAAAGAAATTATGTTGAGAGGAGGATTTATATTAGATCAGCTTGCTAAAACCCCCCTTGTTGACAATTTTTGTTGTTCCAAAACTATTATGTATTTGGACTATAGATTGTAGGATTGTTCAAATTAATTATTTGAAATATATGAACTAATAAATATGTAAAATAAATAAAATACAAATTAAAGTTCGCAAATAAGATTGATAGATGTTAGAATTTAACATTATATTCTTAAATCGAATTTATCCCGCTCCAATGTTTATGGTTTAGTAACAATTATCATTTAGGATACAATGATCATTTTCTTCATTTTCTTGTAATAATACGTAACACTTTCAATAATTTGAAATGATGAATCAAATAATGTTTTATACCATTTACTAAAGATTGGATGTGTTGAAATTGCATATTTGCAGCTCACATGTTGAAATTGACCAATTTTTGTAGAAGGGCTTCGTATGTATTCTTATTAATATTAGCTGGTTATGCTTCTTAAGATTACTATAGATTTAAAAATGTTTTTTGAATTATCATATTTAAAAAATTTCCCAAAATCCCACCTTCTTGCCAATTCATCATTTATCTCATCCACAACTCTCCCCAAACATTAATATACAACACAAATGCTCATTCTGTAAAATTTTAGACCTTCTATCACTGACTCTATGTAACTTTATAACTTAGATCATTGAGGCATCCAATTAAGTGACATTTTGGAAAGAGACGTCTTACTGACAAAGTCAGTCAATCCTTTCTCTTATCCTTAAACTTCAATCATTTCTCTTATCCTTAAAATTTGATTCTGTGGTCTTAAATGTTTCTTCTGACCACATAGACATGACAAGCAGTGTGTTGGTTACACTCCTTGTCATTATCTTCCATCCAATCATTCATGTCATCCATAAACGTGTGAGGCAGAAATAAACTCACAAGGGCAGTTTTCATCCGCAGCTCTGCGAATTAATGCCTTCTCTGATAGCTCGGGGGAGTTTTGGAGGAAGATGAGCAGAGAAAAAAGAGTTGGTGAAATACATATTATGGTGTTTCCTTTCCCCCTACAGGGTCACATAAACCCAATGCTACAATTCTCCAAGCGCCTAGCCTCCAAAGGTCTCAAGGTTACGCTACTGATGGCAGCCAGTTCCATTAACAAGTCTGTTCAAGACCAAGCTACTAGCTCCATCAACATTGAGCTCATTGCTAATTATGAGTCAGACCCAAACAAAAAACAAGAAGACATTAAGGCGTATCTGGAGAAATTTAAGGTTGCAGCTTCACAAAGCTTAAGTGAGGTCATTGAGAAACACAATAGATCTGACCACCCTGCTAAAATCCTTGTGTATGACTCAATCATGCCATGGGCTCAAGACCTAGCTGAACGGCTAGATCTTGAAGGAGCTCGGTTCTTCACACAATCCTGTGCGGTTTCTACCATTTACTACCATGCAAATCAAGGGGCATTCAAAAATCCTTTAGAAGGGTCAACAGTATCGATGCCTTCAATGCCCGTATTAGGCATCAATGATATGCCATCTTTTATTAAAGAGATGGGCTCATACCCAGCTTCACTCGCCCTCCTCTTGAATCAGTTTTTGAATTTGCAGAAAGTTAAATGGGTTTTCTTCAACACCTTCAACAAGTTGGAAGATGAGGTAAGTCCTAATTCTCCTTTTAGATGAGAGGTCAAATCGTAATAAGAAGTATAGTTCATTAGTTTATGGGATTTTTTCATGCCTACAAATGTCATACTCTCAATAATTTTTAATCCAACTATACATGAATAGATTAAAGAAAGACGACAATGCATGAATAGATTAAAGAAAGATGATGATGTGATCCCTAAGCCCATGGAGCCCTTAATGATCAAGATCTTAATGTTCCTTACTAGTCAAAGTTTTTCTTCATAATTCTTACTTCATCTATACATAGAGACATGGAGAAGTAACCCAACAGCTACCGTCATAGAATATGATTTTCATGTGATTTTCACTAGCATACTCCTTGTATAATTCAAAAAGCAAGAAGACAGAAAAATGGCTCATATGAGCAGTTTTTCAACATCTGCTGCTCTATAAATACTACTTCCTGACTTGGCTGAAGATGAAAGACAAACAGTTGGATAAGAAAAATGGAGAGAGGCAAAAGAGTTAGTGAAACACATGTCATGGTCTTTCCTAGCCCAGTACAGAGTCACATAAACCCTATGCTCCAATTCTCCAAGCGCCTAATCTCCAAAGGTCTCAAGGTCACCCTTGTTGCAACTACCTCCATTGATGCCAAGTCCATGCCCACCTCCATCAATATTGAGCTCATCCCCGACGGCCTTGACAGAAAGGAGAAGAAAAGTGTTGATGCCTCTATGCAGCTCTTTGAAACTGTAGTTTCACAAAGCTTACCTGAGCTTATAGATAAACACAGTAAGTCTGATCATCCTGCTAATGTTCTTGTGTATGATGCAAGCATGCCATGGGCACATGGCATAGCTGAAAGACTTGGCCTAGTTGGAGCTGCTTTCTTCACTCAGTCTTGCGCTGTTACAGCCATCTATCACTATGTCAGTCAGGGGGTGGAGATTCCTGTGAAAGGACCGGCGTTAACTATGCCTTGTATGCCACCACTAGGTATTGATGATCTGCCATCATTTGTCAAGGATCCAGGCTCACACCCCGCTGTATGGAGCCTCATTTCTAAACAAGCCTCAACTTTCCAGAAAGTGAAATGGGTCTTGTTCAACTCTTTCGACAAGTTGGAAGATGAAGTAAGTCTGGTAATCATATATATAGAATAAGCTCAGTTAATTAACAACCAAAAAAAAGACTATTAGCCAATGCACAAAAAGGGGTGTGTACATTTGTCGTAATTGTCAAGATGTTGGATTGAGTAGCGTTAGTCAATCTTTTTGCACTAAGCAGAGGGGATGTTGGGGTTCAGTTCCCCATTGAGCTTGCGGGGATCAAGCTGGCTAGTCAGCTTGGGGGGGATGAAGTTAGCTCAGCTCACGGGAGTTTAAGGGGAAATGCCCACTAGATAATTTTTTTTTAATTTTTAATTTTTATAATTGTATGATAAGTTTGCTCTTATTATATTTTTAACCTTCTGATTATTTAGAGTTCTGTTTCAAAGAGAAAAATTGTGTGAGACCGCAATTGAGAGGAGCGGAAGAGTATTCACCATTATAACTCTTTGTCTTCATATGATTAGTAGATTATTGAATGTTGGTGCAGTCATGGAAGTAAGGATCAAATTAATTATTGAATCACATTAAAGTCTCTTATCTTTTTTTATTTGTGCTCGTGTGTGATTGAATTAACTCAAAAAACCTTATGCCATTCTCATGCTGTTACCTAATCTATTTCATTTCCATTAGGTTGTGAAATGGTTGGCGAACCACCAATCAGTCAAGACAATAGGACCAACCATTCCTTCAATGTACTTAGACAAGAGGTTGGAGGATGACAAAGACTATGGCCTTAGTCTTTTCAAGCCTAATACCGACACCTGCATTACGTGGCTGGACACAAAGGATATCAACTCTGTGGTTTATGTGTCTTTTGGAAGCATGGCGTCACTGGGAGAAGAGCAGATGGAGGAACTAGCATGGGGCCTGAAGAGGAGCAACGGCTACTTCTTGTGGGTAGTTAGAGAATCCGAAGAGGAAAAGCTTCCTACCAATTTTGTGGAGGAGACATCTGAGAAGGGTCTGTTTGTGAGTTGGTGTCATCAAGTGGAAGTTCTGGCTCACAAAGCAGTAGGATGTTTCATGACTCACTGTGGATGGAACTCAACGCTTGAAGCCCTGAGCCAGGGAGTGCCAATGATAGCCATGCCTTGTTGGGCAGATCAACCAACTAATGCTAAGTTTGTGGAGGATGTTTGGGAAGTAGGGGTCAGAGTTAAGGTGGATGAAAAGGGGATTGCCAAAAGAGAGGAAATAGAGGAGTGTATAAGGGAAGTCATGGAGGGAGAAAGAGGTAATGAAATGAAAAGGAATGGTGAGAAGTGGAAGGAGTTGGGCAAAGAGGCAGTAAATGAAGGAGGAAGCTCTGATAACAACATTGAAGAATTTGTTGCACAACTTGTCTGCAGCTGATGTTGATTTGAACAGCAGTAATTGTTGTCCATGCAAATATATATTTATTGGATATGCTATGTTGATTTGAACAGCAATAATTGTTGTCCATGCAAATATATATTTATTGGATAAGCTATGTTGATTTGAACAGCAATAATTGTTGTCCATGCAAATATATATTTATTGGATAAGCTACCTACAGTAGATTCTCGAACTAAGAAAAGAAACAAACTGTTAAAAAAAATAAAATTCTTTTGATTTTATTATGAAAAATGTAAAAGAAAATCAAATATAATTAAAATTATTATATATTTTTAAATTATTTAATCTTTACATAAAATTATTAAATAAATGAAAACAATTTGAAGTAGTATATAAAAATAATTTATATACTTTAAAGTTATCTTTTTTTTTTTTTTCGATTTTTTCTTACAACTTTCTTTCCCTCACATTTTTTTTCAAACTTTTTAGGAACCAAACATAACCTTAATGTCTCTTCAATAGTTCAATATATTGATAATAGGGAAATGTGGGGCATGAAGAGGAGAGATGCAACATTTGAAAGTGACAATGGGCAGGAATGAAATTGACCAAGAACACATCAATAAGGGTAGTAATTGATAAAATTTGAAATTAATAATAATCAAATATATTTTACGACAAAGCTTAATGACTGGGAATGAAATTAACCCTAATCCTAAAAAACTATGAGTGGGAAGAAGCAATAATGCAAGAAAGGGACTACATATGATGGTGAGATCTTGGGTCTTTGTCCAAGCTCAAGCCCTTTTCTCTTTTCTATGTTAATATATTGCTTGTACTCCACAAGTTGTGTAAGTTTGAATCGAGAGACCTCATTGTCCAAACGTGTCTTTAATTTTACATAAGCCATGATGCCAATATTATTATCTTACTCGCATACTAATATGACAGTGCCACTTCAGAATGCCGTGCAGACTGCGCAAGTCCAATTGAAATTTTCTTCCTCTTGTTTTGTTACTTTCTGGCTTTTTCCCAGCAGTGTGGTCCGTGCTTCTGACTACTTCAAAGTTTCTATTTAGAATACCTCACTTTAAAATAGTACAAAGCACGTTCAAGTAACATGCCATCGCTATTATTTTATGCACAACTACAAGTCATTAAGAAAATTTTCTCAATTTAGTTCGGGTCTCCCTTTTTCAATCTGCCTCTGTTCTGAAACATAATTATATTGGAAGAAAAAGAAGAGAAAAAATCTTACCTGATTTTGCAAACAACTATTTTTGAAAACAAATCTGTTCCAATTTGGTAATTATTTTTATAAACAAATATGAAAAATAGTTTTTGAAAACTGTTTTTAAAAATTGTTCTATGATATTTTGTAAACAAAAAATCTATTTGAAAATTTAAAATGTTTTCAATTTATTTTAAAAATAATTTTTGTGTCTATTATTTTATTTTTAATTATTTTATATGCCTATATAATTATTTTTTAAAATAATCATAAAAAAATTAACTGAAAATAATATAAAATAATTAAAAGATATTATCTGAAAATATCATATTTTCTATTTTTAAAAATAGAAGATAAAAAATAATTTTTAATTGTCAAACATGTTCTCTTGGTTTTTTTTTTTAAATTTTAAAAAATAGATAATTATTCTCAAAACAGTAATCAAATAAGCTCTTATATGTCATAATTATAAAATTATACAAGGGGAAGAAAATTACTTTTGGATATCATGTCATAAAAATATCAATTAATCACAAAGAGTCAAAATGGAATTTATCTTTTTAATTTGAAGACCATACTTGTCTATATTTTGATCTTACTTTGGTATTTTTTTTTCAATACTTCAAGTCTAATCATGAATATTAAAAACTTAAATTCAATTTCATTTGGGTGTCTTACAATTTTCCTTACAAAAGAAATCTTTCAACCCAACACACTTTTGATAAATATTTCTAGAGATAATATTTCACGTTAGTGAGTGTTTTGTCAATATTTTACTACATAACTCAACCCAATTCCAAATAATAATAATATTAAAAATATAAACCTAAATACTATATAATTATTAAATAAGTAAATATTGCATAACCTATTTAACTCATTTAATAATTAGGTTGAATTAAGTTTTATATTAGTCTATCAACTAAACATATTTATGATTCAATTAACCTATTTATTTAAAAATAAATTTAAAATAAGTTAAATATGGATTAAATAATTTAAAATTATAATTAAGTTAATTAATTAGTAAAATTATTAAATATGTTTATTTATATCAAAATCTTGTTATATAAATTGATTAAAAAAAAATATTTATTTATTAAACAAGTTATATACACCGACATAAATTTAATGTAAACTTGTAAAATCGTGTTAGATTTGTATTGAAAAATCATAACAAATTTTGCTGCCCTTAATAATTTCTACCTGGTTATGATAGACATTGGAAAATAATATGGTCCGGTTCCTCTCAGACAGAATATGCTTTTCATGCAATTGTCACATCTGTATACTTGTCGAATTACTTACAAAAAAGGGTCCGGTCCCCCACGGTCTGAAAATACAACACGAGAGACGAAAGCTACAAGACAGAAATCCACTCATATGGGCACTTTTCTTCACCTTTACCTTCTATCATCTGCAGTTTTATAAAGACTTGCTCTCATGGCTGACTAAAGCAGTAAGAGGAGAGAGTTGTGGACACAAAAATGGAGAGAGGAAGAGGAGTTGGTGAAACACATGTTTTGGTAATTCCTTTTCCTGTACAGGGGCACATAAACCCAATGCTCCAGTTCTCCAAGCGCCTAGCCTCCAAAGGTCTCAAGGTCACACTCATCACCACCACCCCTACTAACAAGTCCAAGCAACCTCAATCCAGCTCAATCAACATGGAGCATATTCCGGTTGGTCTCCAAGGTGAAGAAGAGAGTCTAGATGATTATCTGGAGCGTTTCAAACTTATAGTTTCACCTAGCTTGGTGGAGCTCATTGGGAGATACAATGGGTCTGAGTACCCTGCCAGAGTCCTTGTGTATGACTCAGTTATGTCATGGGCACAGGACATAGTTGAAAGACTAAGCGTGGATGGAGCTCCCTTCTTCACTCAATCATGTGCTGTTTCTACCATCTATTACCATGTGAATCAAGGGGCATTGAAGATTCCTTTAGAAGGGCCAACTGTGTCTATACCTTCTATGCCTATACTTGGTGTTAATGATCTGCCATCGTTCATTAATGACACAAGCTCGTATCCAGCATTATGGAGCCTGATCAAGACCCAATTTTCAAATCTTGAGAAAGTGAATTGGGTTTTCTTTAACACTTTCTCTGAGTTGGAAGATGAGGTAAGTATTGTAGTTGAATGATATTTCCATAGTGTAAAGATTATGATAAACCACTCCCAACTCATTTGTGTAGATATTATTCATTCTTATCTCATTGTTTTAAAACGTATCTAAATAGTTAAAAAGAACTTATACATATATAATGTAAGAAACATTTTTTTTTTAATATTTGATGTGAGATATCATAATTACTTTTATGTAAATACGACGTTCTTGTCATATCTCATAGGAGGTCGTCTTTGTCCCATTGTGAGACCAAATAAACTCTCACACTAGTTAAGTCAGGATTTGGCTTTGACATTAACATTTGTAATGATATACTTTCAACTGTACATATATTGTTAACTTTAAATATAATAAGCTTTTATGACTTTAAAATATATTCATATGATTAACAGGAATACATGAATAATGCTTGAAATTTTTAGCTTCCATACCATTTGGAATATCACAAATTGATGTCACATGGCTGGCTGGAAAAGGATGCTACCCTTCCTACTAACTAGCAGTCAACAACAAAAAATCAAATGGAAGTTTGCCTTTCCATATTAAAATTAGGCATGCAACCACCTACCTTGCCTAGCAGGCCTGCAGTAATCAATATTTTAGTATATGCCTCTCTATGCTATTGTTTCATACTGTTCAATAATGCTTACATTCCACTAGGTAGTGAAGTGGTTGGCAAGCGAACGGCCAATCAAGACTATAGGACCGACCATTCCATCAATGTACTTGGACCGGAGGTTGGACGACGACAAAGATTATGGCCTAAGCCTCTTCAAGCAAAATGCGGAAGCCTGCATTACATGGCTAGACACAAAGGACACTGGCTCAGTGATATATGTATCATTTGGAAGCTTGGCATCATTAGGAGAAGAGCAGATGGAGGAACTAGCATGGGGCCTAAAGAGAAGCAACAGCCAATTTTTGTGGGTAGTCAGAGAACTAGAAAAGAAAAAGCTCCCCAGCAATTTTGTAGAGGAGACATCTGAGAAGGGTCTGGTTGTGAGTTGGTGTCCTCAACTGGAAGTTTTGGCCCACAAAGCCGTGGGGTGCTTCATGACTCATTGCGGATGGAACTCAACACTGGAGGCGCTGAGCTTGGGAGTGCCAATGGTGGCGATGCCTCAGTGGACAGATCAAACAACAAATGCTAAGTTTGTTGAGGATGTGTGGGGAGTTGGGGTTAGGGTTAAGGTGGGTGAAAATGGGATTGTTAAAAGAGAGGAAATAAAGGAGTGTATAAGGGAAGTCATGGAGGGAGAGAGAGGGAATGTGATGCAAAGAAATGCGCAGAGGTGGAAGGAGTTGGCTAAAGAGGCAGTAAATGAAGGAGGAAGCTCTGATAACAACATTGAAGAATTTGTTGCACGACTTGTTTGCAGTTAATGTTGATTAACAACAATAAAATCTCTCTATTTCCATTTCATTTTAATTTCACAGCCTTTTATAACTGAACTCCAATCAAGTTAAAATAATCTTGTAGGACAAGAAAGAGAATGGATTTGCGCACCAGTTCCATGTTAAAATAAACTGAAGTCTAACTTAAAATCCTCTTAAATTTACAACCAACTTTTAGTTAATTTTATTAATATCTTTAATTGAATGGAAGTTAGCATGCTTTTGGCTAGGTTTTCTATGACCCAATTCCAAATTTTGGAGAAGTGATGCAGGCCAACTTCCTTTTTAGTGTGATCAGAATACACTTACAGAATGGTACTTCTATAAGGGTCCAAACACCTTCCCAACAAGTCTTTGATAGTTTATTTGGAACTATATTTGCATTTAGGCTAACGTTGAAAAGTTCTTATTCTATGTGTGGAATTCCAAACTTTTAGATCCCATAATTTCTTTCTTCATTTTAGTTGTTTTGAATGGAAGGGGCCATGAGTTTCAAAGGAAAGACAGTTTGAAAATGAAGTTTTCCAGTATAAGTGTCCGAAGTGAACTTCTGGAATGTATGAAAAGAATATAAAATACAAAACATTGAATAAATATATTTGCAGTGGACCTTATGCATGCATGTAGTCCAATAAAAGATGTTGGTGACAAGCATGTGGGGCAAGTACCTCCACGACATAGAATGTGCTTCCCATTCATGCATTGAAACTTTGGTCTACTTGTCCTTCAAAATTGCTTGTAAACAAGGGGGGACTTTATTGAAATATTGATCTCTTTGTCCACCACATAGATGTGTGGGGAGTTGGGGTTAGAGTTAAAGTTGATGAAAAGGGGTTTGCTAGAAGAGAGGAAATAGAGAGATGTATGAGGGAAGTCATGGAGGGAGAGGGAGGGAATGAAATGCAAAGAAATGCTCTGAGGAGGAAGGAGTTGGCCAGGAGGCAGTAAATGAAGGTGGAAGCTCTGATAACGACATTGAAGAATTTGTTACACAACCGATGGCAGCTACCCATCTCTGGGAAGAAGCATCATTTTGTATTTTTCAAATTTCCATCCAATAAATGCCTCTTGCTCAAATACTTCTGACTTGTTGAATTATCTAATTGTATTATACAGACTAAAACATGCACTTTCTACACATGTAGCATTAATATTATACCAGATTTCAATATATTGTTTTATGAAAAAACATGAACAGGAATTATATTGCTTAAAAAAATCAAAAATAAAAAAAAGAAAACTTATTCACGGAACTTTGACTTTTGATGACTCGCACAAATGTTAAAAGCAGCCTCCTAATTAATTAAAATTTTAAATTTTCCCTTTAACAGTACCATAGTTCTATTGGAGTACAGTACTCTCCAATATGATCCGGATAGGGTAAATACATATGTTTGAAAGAATGAAATATCTTCATTAAAGAAGGATAAATAAATAAAAACATGTATGACTAGCATCACACATACCCAGGTGCTTATAACAATCAAATTTCCCTTTTTTCCAAGAACAAAATTATGAGCAAATCAATATTTAATCATAAGACTTTTCCAAATTCTTCAAAAGATAGAAAGGAAATGAAGTTAATTTAGAAAAAAATTGATAACTTAAAAATATCCTTAAAATCAAAGGAAAAGCACAAGCCGAATGGATTTGAACCCAATATGTGCAATCCAAATATATGAAACACCTAAACCACTAATTGACCTAACATCCTTTTTACATACAAAGAACCAGAAAATTCAAGTTAATTATGTTAATCTAGCTAACATATGTTGCCGGTCGATCCATTACCTTATAATTTAAGCTTTAGGATCAATTAATTACTAGTTTAACATATTAATCTTTACTCTTTGTAAATCTTGTGTTTTTCCATGAAATCTTGTCATTCAGAACAAGTCTTTTTTGGTCATAGCTAGCTAGCTACAATGTTGTTTGAGTTTGTTGATTGAGGCAAGTGGACAAAAATCATAGACGGTACTAAAGGATAGAGTTAATGAAATCATATGAGTAACTCTTTTTAAATAAGGGAGGGAAAAAAACAAGTATATTGAACAACTTCACAGTACAATATATGATACATATAAGGAAAAGGATCCTTCATCAACTTTTCTTCTTTGAAAGGGCTTGTTGATCCACCAGTCAAACACCAAGTGAAATGGCAGTTGTTTCACACTTGCATAATGATTTTCTAGATTTTTTTCAAAGAAGGATTAAAATATTAAGGACCCTATAATATTTTAAGCAAGGGATTCATTTGTACATTTAGCTATGTTTCGAATCTGTTATCAAATGGAAAAGTATGATTCAACTTCCTCCAACATTGATTGGTACTATCTATATACTTTATAGGTACCTACAAAATGAGCTGACACTGCTGGTTCTGAAGAGATAAAAGCCAGAAGACAGAAAAATGTGTTGGATGGTCCCTTGCTTGGCCTTCATTGTTGTAGAATTAGGCCTTTCACTGTCTGCAAGTACTCTATAAATACTACCTTCTACGAATGGCCTTATTAAAGAAGAGAAGAGAGTCTAGTGGGAAGGATGAAGAGAGGTGAGAGAGTTAGTGAAACACATATTATGGTCCTTCCTTACCCTTCACAGGGTCACATAAATCCAATGCTCCAATTCTCCAGGCGCCTAGCCTCCAAAGGTCTCAAGGTCACATTAGTGATCCCAAGAGCCTCCATTTATAATGCCCAAGCTAGCTCCATTAACATCGAGATCATTTGTGAAGGGCTCGAGGAGCGCAAAGAAGAAGAAAGTATAGAGGACTATGCGGAGCGTTTTAGAGTGGTAGTTTCACAAAGCTTGGCGGAGCTTATCAAGAAACATAGTAGATCCAGCCATCCCGCTAAATTCCTTGTGTATGACTCAATGATGCCATGGGCACAAGACGTGGCTGAACCACTAGGCCTAGATGGAGTTCCATTCTTCACTCAATCATGTGCTGTTTCTACCATCTATTACCATTTTAATCAAGGGAAGTTGAAAACTCCTTTAGAAGGATATACGGTATCAATTCCTTCAATGCCACTTTTATGTATCAATGATCTGCCATCATTCATTAATGAAAAAACTATACTCAGCTTCCTCTTGAAGCAGTTTTCCAATTTCCAGAAAGTGAAGTGGATCTTGTTTAACACTTTTGACAAGTTGGAAGACGAGGTACTTTCTATAACCCCCTCTACATAATACAAACACAACAACCTTCCATGATATATATGCTAATTAAATAATCGTCTCATACTGTTAAATTCTCTGCCTAAATTCTATTAGGTGATGAAGTGGATGGCAAGCCTGCGACCAATCAAGACAATAGGACCTACTGTTCCTTCCATGTACTTAGACAAGAGGTTGGAGGAAGACAAAGATTACTGTCTCAGCCTTTTCAAGCAAAATGTTGACGCCTATATTGCATGGCTGGACACAAAGGGCATTGGTTCTGTGGTTTACGTATCCTTTGGAAGCATGGCCTCACTGGGAGAAGAACAGATGGAGGAAATAGCATGGGGCCTGAAAAGGAGCAACACCCACTTCATGTGGGTAGTCAGAGAATTAGAAGAGAAAAAGCTCCCTTGCAAGTTCTTGGAGGAGACATGTGAGAAGGGTCTGGTCGTGAGTTGGTGCTCCCAACTAGAAGTTTTATCTCACAAAGCTGTTGGGTGTTTTATGAGTCATTGCGGATGGAACTCAACTTTGGAGGCACTGAGCTTGGGAGTGCCAATGATAGCGATGCCTCACTTTTCAGATCAAACAACGAATGCTAAGTTCATTGAAGATGTATGGGGAATTGGGGTTAGAGTTAAGCCGGATGAAAAAGGGCTTGTGAAGAGAGAGGAAATAGAGATGTGCATAAGGGAAATGATGGAGGGAGAGAGAGGGAATGAGATGAGAAGGAATGCTGAGATGTGGAAGGAGTTGGCCAAAGAGGCGGTAAGTGAAGGCGGAACCTCCGATAAGAACATTGATGAATTTATTGCGGAAATTTTATGCAGCTTAGATTGAAATCTGTACGGACACATCTCAGCTTGTGTTAATTTTCAAATATCTAAGTTGTAAATAAAATGCCTATGGTAATTTTCAATGCTTAATGCCTCTCTTTGTTAAGCGTGTAAAAAGTTTGATTCAATCAATACTTCCAAGAAAATTTAGGCTGCATTTGGTTTAAGACTACGTTTGGTCTAAACAGTTTGAGGGAAAATGGAAGGGAAAAAAATAGGGAGGAAATATAAAAAGGCAAAAAGAGTGAATGAAAATCAAAAATAGATTTAAAACAAATAAATTATTTTTTTACTATTTCAAACTTTTTATTTATTTATTTAACTCTTCTATATAAAAATTAAATAATTTAAAAATATACAAATCTTTTAATAATTTTAATTATATTTAACTTTATTTCGTATTTTTTATAAAAAAATTAAACATGAAAAAAATCATTTTCCTCAATATTTTTTTTCTTTCCGTAATATTTTTTGGAAACCAAATAGCGTAAAAAACTGAAGGAAAGAAAATATTACAAAAAATAAAAATGTTCTCTTCGAGGCTTCTTTCCTCAAACTTTCATCATCTTTGTCAAAGGATTTCATTTTTATTTTTTTAAACCATTTTCTCTCATATTTTCCTTTCTTTTTTCTTCATTTTTTTATGGGATCCAAATATGAAAAAAAAAACAATCATTTTTAAATATTTTTTTCCCCTTTTATTTGGTACTTTCTTTAGCCAAGCATAACTTCACAAAATTGATATGATTGGATTATGAAGGAGAGAACAAACAAGAAGATAAAAGAGAAATGAGAAGGCAATTTATTCCATGAAGGAAGAGTCTAATAAGTTTTCAGTCAATTCCTGGGCCATGAGAACAACTTAGTTGTCATATCTAATACAGACCAGCATTCTAATGTTTTGAAAGGGCATTTTAATAAGAAATACTATATGATAATATATGATATGATACGACAATATAGATATGATATAATCACGAGATGTTGAAAAGTAGGATGCCATCAATACTGGCATAGACAACTTGAACTTATAACATTGCGTACCTTCAATATATCAATCAGACTGGGTGAGTACTGATTATGAATAGACAAAAGCTAGAGGACAGAACGTTCTCACATTAGCTCCTAAGGCATTTCCTTAAAGTCAAATGAAATAAGAATGCATGGGGGAGAAAGCAATGTGCAGAAAAATAAATTTTATATTTTGTCTCTCTCTTCAATTTTCGATCTAGTCCCTACTGATACGTACATTGAAGAGCAACGGTAATAACTCTTAAAAAGGAAGCAAAGTTGCTTAAGAGAAGATTTTGGATACTGATTTTTGATGGGCATAATCCCTGTGATGAGTCCATTTTTTGGTCTTTTTTTTTTATGTCTAACTTTGTACATGATTGGTATGGTATGCTTGAAATTGATTAGCTGGATAGTGATGGGTCCGGGGGCAAATGCCCCCTGAAATTTTTTATTATTTTTTAAATAGATGTCTTTAAGAGGATTTGAACCCTTTTCATAGATAAAAAGGGAATTGTTCTATTACCACTAGTCTATAAATGTTTTTTGTTTAATTTTTGCCCCCTCCCCCTAAATTAAGAGTTACATGTTACCTCCCCTTAAGCCATTTGTTGGTTTCGCCACTTAGTTCAGTGATTTTCAACCCCGTCAAGCTTGAAAGTGGAGTAAGATGAACTTCAAGCTTGAAAGAAAGTGGTAAAAGAATGTCAAGGCATGGATTTGGTTAACATGTCTGCAATTTGGAGAGAGGAACGAATAGTATGTTGTTCATACAACAAGTTTTTCTTTTCCCATATAAAAGAATAGTCAAACTCGATAGGTTTAGAACGAACATAAAAGATAAGATTTAGAGTCATGCAAAGATCACCCCAACGTTATCATGAAGGTAGTTTTTTTTTTTCTAGAGTGATGTCAAGTTGCAGTTAAGTTGATGCTCCCAACTAGACTATTTAGCTCTCAAGGTTAAACTCAAATTTGACTTAAAAACTATTTACAAAAGTATCGAGAAGCGAGGAATCCTTTGGACTTCCATCTTTTCATCATATAGCCATCAATTAAATTGAGATAACTTCAATTAGTTACAAGTATTCTTATTTAGAGGATTTTCAACACAAGCACATCTTAACCAAATCCAATCTCTCATATTTACGAGATGGACCCTCATATGTTATCCTTGGATTCTCTATTACTTATTTTCTTGTTAAATCGCATCATTGAGAGGCTTAATAAGGGTTGCCTCAAATCAAAGTAAGGTTCAATTAGTTGCAGTGATCAGTTAGATAGATCAAGTATAAAAGCAAAAGTGTAAAGAACAATTTTTTAGATTTTTAAAAGAAATATATTCAATAGTTTAGTTATAAAAACCCTCACTATATTCAGTAGTTCAGTTCCGCAATCTCAACTTCTCATTAGGGCCCATGCATGCATGCATGGTATCACTTTCACCGAGATGGTATAAAATAATTTTTGGACTTAGCATGGCCTTATAAAAATGTGGTCCTTTGTCAATTTGCCTTATAAAAATTGGCCGACACTGGTACATACAAAGAGAGAAAATTAAAGTTGAAGAAAAAAAAAAGAAAGTCACGGGCCATGTTTAGGATTAGGCCTTCTGCTGGTGTCCTTCTTTTCCATTCATTGGGAAAGAAAGAGTTTTGAAGAAAAAAAATGGAGAAAGACAAAAGGGTTGATAAAACACATATCAACCCTTTGTTTGTAAGCATTTTCACAAGGACCTCTGGGTTCCTCTGATATTTCATTTTTTTCTTTTTGTCTTAATAAGAAAATTAAATAGATAATCCAAACAAGTATAACAAAATATTAATAATTCTGGTAGGTTGATCCCAAAGGGGAAAAAAATAGAAACATTGTTCTTCTAAAAATTTAATTAAATGTTCGTTGCATAATAGATAGGAAAGGAACAAATCTTGTTGGCAAAATCATCTTCAATATATTTCCCTTATTCATGAGATATGGATATATCTCATAATGAATTAAGAAATGTTTATATATCCACTAATAAAAATAGTGATATTTGGATTGAAGGTAGAAGTGGTAATTTGTGTTGATGGTTGGAATTTATGTTGTGTTAGAACCTATGCATTCTACTAAATAGGTCAATTCAAACTCGACATAGTTAATAATATTACTAAAACCATAAACTTAAATGTTAGCTAATCATTAACTAAGGAATATGTTGTGTAACACATTTAACCCATTTAATGATTAGATTCTTCTATTTAATAATTAGGCTAAGTCATATATAAGTTTTTATGATTAAAATATCCACCAAATATATTTATGATTCAATTGACCTATTTATTTAAAATGAGTTAAATAGATTAAAATTATAATTAGATTAATCAATAAAATTATTAAATTGATCAATTTGAATCAAATTTGTATTATGCAATTGTTGATCCAAAAACTACCTATTTATTAAATGAGTTATAGAAGTCAATACGATTGTGACCAAATCCAATTATACTCCACCAAAATCTATAAAAAGTGTGTTAGGGTGAATGTATCAAACTTTGCCACCTGACCCTAATTCAAGACATCCAGGTCATTAATACATATGAAGGAACAAATCTTAGTGTTGGGGTGCAACAAGCTCTTAAGTTTGAGGATGAGTCACCCAAATGATGGCTCTTAGAATAGGTTTGTGTGGTGTGATGTTGAATGCTATAAAAGGTTTGAACTACCCTCATTAAATGCTGATTCGTTTTTAAATGAGATGGTCATAGCCCAATTCAACACTTTTTTAAGCAATCTAACATGGTGCTAACTTTTTTTCAAGGGAAAGGAGATCTGATTGAAAAGATACTGAGCAATATAATTTTGAATACAAACACATTTATACATATAAGATGTTGGAAGTGTTGAAAAACTTCAACATCAACTGCATGAAATTTCTGCAACAAATTCTTCAATGTTCTTATCAGAGCTTCCACCTTCATTTACTGCCTCTTTAGCCAACTCCTTCCACCTCTCAGCATTCCTTTTCATCTCATTTCCTCGCTCTCCCTCCATGATTTCCTTAATGCACATCTCTACTTCCTGTCTCTTAACAATCCCCTTTTCATCCGCCTTAACTCTAACCCCAACTCGCCATACATCCTCAATAAACTTAGCATTAGTTGTTTGGTCGGAAAACTGAGGCATCGCTACCATTGGCACTCCCAAGCTCAGTGCCTCCAGCGTTGAGTTCCATCCGCAATGAGTAAGGAAACACCCAACTGCTTTATGTGCCAAAACTTCCAGTTGAGGGCACCAACTCACAACCAAACCCTTCCCAGATGTCTCCTCTACAAAATTGTTGGGGAACTTTTTCTCTTCCAATTCTCTGACTGCCCACAGGAAATGGCTGTTGCTCCTCTTCAGGCCCCATGCAAGTTCCTCCATCTGCTCCTCTCCCAGTGATGCCACACTCCCAAATGATACATAAACAACCGACTCAATTTCCTTTATATCTAGCCATGTAATGCAGGTGTCAATATTCTGCTTGAAAAGGCTGAGACCGTAGTCTCTGTCATGCTCCAACCTTTTGTCTAAGTACATCGAAGGAACAGTTGGTCCTATTGTCTTGATTGGCCGTTGGCTGTCCATCCAGTTCATCACCTAATGGAATTTAAGTAGAAAGGTGAATTAGGATCAAACTTGTTTTAAAATGTAGCAAAGTTGGTTCTTGACTGGTAGTAATTCATTTGGGTGTCTTCATTGTGATGTGGCCTTTTCATCTAGGCATTATTCAATATCATGTTGTTCCTGTCACTTTTAGTTTTCAGACTTTCAGTAACAATGTCTACGTTCAAATGACTGCTAACAAGTGTAAGCTAATTAAGTAGCCAGGCAGGCAGGTCATGATGTTTATACAATATGTAAGTATATGTACAGGGTTTATAAAAATTACCTCATCTTCCAACTTGGTGAAAGTGTTGAACAAGATCCACTTCACTTTCTGAAAATTTGAAAATTGATTCAACAAGAGGTTCAGTAAAGCAGAGTCCGGGACCTTGTCACTAATGAATGATGGAAGATCATTGACATGAAATAGTGGCATGGAAGGCAATGCTACCACTGACCCTTCTAAAGGACTGCTGAATGCCATTTGATTAAAATGGTAATAAATGGCAGAAACAGCACATGATTGAGTGAAGAAAGAAGCCCCATGTAGGCCTTGTCGTTCAGCCACATCTTGTGCCCATGGCAAAATCGAATCATACACAAGGATTTTAGCGGGATGGTTGGCCCTACTGTGTTGCTCAATAAGCTCGGCCAAGCTTTGTGAAGCTGCTATTCTATAGCGCTCCAAAGAGTCCTCAATACTTTCTGCTTTGCGTTCGTCAAACCCTTCACAAATGATCTCAATGTCGATGGAGCTATCTTGGGCATGCATGGACTTGCTAATGGAGCTTGTTGTGATTAATAGTGTAACTTTGAGACCTTTGGAGGCTAAGCGCTTGGAGAATTGGAACATCGGGTTTATGTGACCCTGTGCATGGAAAGGAAGGACCATGATATGTGTTTCACTGAGTCTTTTATCGCTCTCCATTTTTCCTCCAAAACTATCTTTCTCTCTTCTTTATAACCAGGCCAGATAGAGAAGATAGTATTTATAAAGTTATGCTGGAAGGCCTAATCTTACAACAATCAAAGGCTATAGGAAAGTGGCAAATTAATGTGACTCATTTTTCTGTCTCCTAGCTTTTGCCGATCTCTTCAGAACCAACAGCACCCAGTTTGTAGGTACATGTAAACGATATAGACAGGAAGAATCTATGTTGGGGCGGCAACTGACCCTTTTGCAAAAAATACTATAGGGTATTTAACATTTCATTGTTTCTTTAATGAAATATGGTCCGGAGATTCATGGTTGAAGTTTTTAGTAGAAACAACTACCCTTTTCATATGATGTTTGACTGGTAGATCAAAGGCTCTTTCAAAGAAGAGAAGTTGGTGAAAGGCGCTTTTCCTCATTTGTTTTGTGTTATAACTTATAAATCCTCATATGTAGGAACCCGGCACAAGTTTAGGGTTTTTTTTTTTTCTAACCATCATCAGCTTTAGCACAAATCAACTCAATAGACATCATTGGCTGATCGTTACCTAATTAAACTTTGAGGCAAATAAAAAGCTTAATATGATATTAGAGGCTTCACTTTCCCCCACAAATAAAAAACCAAACAGAATCTATCCTCAAAAAAATCAAAACTAAATATAATCTTCCCTCAAACATCCAAGCACTTCATGATAGCCCTGGCGTTTTTAAGATGCTTTCAGATTCGACCTCTAGTGTCAGGCCTTGGCATTCTGCATCATCAACCGAGAGACTAAGAAACAATTCTAAGAAGATTAAGATAGTAACCCAATGCATCGACCAACTTGAATCACGCACTATGGTTGAACAACGAGTTACTTACATCATGATGGCTTCAGCATAATGAGTGAAGAGGTTTTGAGTATGACAGTAGGAATAGAAATTGAATACCAACTCTTGTATTCCCTTGAAGAATACTTGCTTCCCATGACAAAAGAAAGGGAGGACAAGGACATAACTCCCTGAAGAAGGAATCACTTTCTATGGAAGAATATTAAAGGAAGGTAACAGGCACTCAAAGGAGAAGGTAAAATAATCTGTCAAACCTGTGGCAAAGCTAACCATAGTGCTATAAATTACTGGCACAGGTATGACTAAGCACATCAAGCATATGATGTTCCAAGGTAACATGCTTAATAACTGAAAACATCTTATTATGAACGAGAAGAATTTAGGTTGGTAATGGAGAATGTTAAAAAATTTCACATGATGGTGGTGTCTATTTGTATACCTCTCATGGTGATTTAAGCTAAAGGAAGTTCTCATGGTTCCCAATATGAAAAAGAATCATGTTGTCAATGCATAGGCCAACGTCTTCCAACAAATAATGCTTTAATTTGTTTTTAATTCTCATCCATTGGTTTTTCAATTAAGGATCACAATCAAATGATCCTAGTGAAAAGCCATAAAAAGGTTCATCTTTGTGCCTCAAATGACGATATATGGACATGAGACATTAAGTAGAATTAATTAAGAGTGCATTTGACGATATATCTTTTTGAAGTGTTTTCGATAAAAGTATTTTTCTTAGAAGTGTTTTAAGAAAATTACATGTGAAATATTTATCTAGCTAAAAAACACTAAAAGTAATTTATTAATTTTGTAAAAGTGTTTCTTAAATTTCGTCAAATGTTTTATATATATTTTTTCTTTAAAACACTTTTTAAGTTAAAAATACTTTTTAGAAAACACTATCAAATGAATCATAAATCTATTTAACAAGGCTTCCTCCCATGTATAACACCAAATTAAGATTAGGTCACCCCTCACTCTAAGCTTTTAAAATTTTGCAAACTAAGAAAGTCATAAATCTAGGTCTCTAGTTAGATTAATAAGCCCTCACTTTGTGTTATTCATACACAGATTTATACAACAAAGTTAAGAAAGTGTCTAGAAAGCTTTTGTTTGATTTTTCCAAAAGAATTTCTTCCGATATGGAGTCACCCAACAGTTCACCCTTAGTCCAAGATTTTAAAATTTTGCAAGCTAAGAAAGTTATAGGTATCTCTAGTTGGACTAGTGTATTAGCTAGTTGTCAACCTAGAAAGAGTTGCAAGCTTCTGTTTGCTCTGTCCAGTACTAAACTAAAATCTCAAAGTTTGCCTTGGGATATATAAAATACACTATGATTTGTGGGAACTTGTTTCAATCGCTTCAGTACAGCATTTTCAATATTATGCCACTCCTATTGATGATTGCTTGTTACAAATGGCCATATACCTAGAAAAAAAGTTCAGATTTTTATGATGGTTTCTAACATTCCAAGGCTTATTGAAAATCAACTTTAAAGGCAAGTGAAAATATTTAAAAGCAGTTGTGGTGGATAATCCCAATCAACTTGTTTTTAAGAACCTTTAATTGCACTAATTTCTCATTAATTTTTTGTCCAGGAACACCATATAGCAGAATGAAACTGTAGAAAACAAGCACAAGCTTGTAGTTGAAACTGGTTTGACAATGCTCTTTCATGCTAATCTTTCATAAAAGCTGTCGGTAGATGCCTTAAGTGTAACCTTCACACCTATGGTTTTTGATGAAAATGTTTATCCTTATACTAATCAATACTTGGTTTTCCTAAAGGTCAGTCCCTCGATGTCTTCAATTTCTTCCAAAATTTGCATGCGAGTTGTACTTAACCTCGTCATTTTTCCAGATCTTGAACCTAAGGTGTGTGTCTACACATTCTGCAGGACTACAATCATCACAAGCCATTTCCACCAATGCTACTTCTGCACAAAAGAAAGGCAAGGTTCACATAAAGATTGTTGTGATGAATATTAACTCCCACTGATGAACATTTCAAGTCTAACCTCAAAATACCAGACTGGTTTAATGCCATGAATGAGTAGTCCGATGACTTGCAGTGAAATAATAATACATGAACTTTCAAGTCTCATGCTAACACCATCATCCTTAATGGTCTTCAAAACAAAACTGAAAGCAAATGCTACTGTTCCCAGATGCTAAGCAAGACTAGTTACTAGAGGCTTTACTCAAATCCTGAAACAGGATTTTGATGAAATTTCCAATTAATTTAGTTATGAAACTTGAACACTATTCTTTTAATACACTTTATAGCTCATAAGGAGTCTGTCCACATGGAGAAATCTCCAGAAAAAGCATTTCATTTTAAGCATCTAACCACTGGTGTTGGTAGTCATGGTTTGAGAGATATCGGGTCATTTTCCAATAAGCCTATGTCCAATATGACCCATGTATCACTTGGAGTAAGTATGTGGCTGTTATACGCGGGGAAGTACACTCCCGGAGGAGTTTCACTTCAGCGCAATGTGTTCAGTGCATGTTTCCCTGTTTACATCTTCTTGAAAAATGTTTATTTTCTTTTTTTTCTTTATTCAGCAATCCAATTCTGCCAACCTTTTTTCTCACTCCTGAAACCAATCCTTTCAAAATCTGACACACACAATATAAAAGATGTTGAAAGATGAACAATAGGAAGCTTACTGTTAATTTAGAAATTTGAAAATCAACCAAATTAAGCTGAGACTTTTTCCACACAGATGAGTAACAAGGAAGTAGATGCCCAAAAACAAAGGGACAGCGAATATAACTGAAATGGAAGTACAGAAATTTTAGTGTTGTATTTCAATCTGAGCTGCATAAAAGTTCTGCAACTAATTCTTGAATGTTCTTATCAGAGCTTCCTCCTTCATTTACTGCCTCTTTAGCTAACTCCTCCCATTTCTCAGCATTCCTTTTCATCTCATTCCCTCTCTCTCCCTCCATGATTTCACTTATGCGCATCTCTATTTCCTCTCCCTTAACAATCCCTTTTTCATCAGCCTTTAACTCTAACCACAACTTGCCATACATCCTCAACAAATTTAGCATTAGTTGTTTGGTCTGAAAACTGAGGCATTGCTATCATTGGCACTCCCAAGCTCAGTGCCTCTAGTGTTGAGTTCCATCCATAATGAGTCATGAAACACCCGACCGCTTTGTGAGCTAAAACTTCTAGTTGACAACACCAACTCACAACCAAACCCTTCTCGGATGTTTCCTCTATGAAATTGCCAGGGAGTTTTTTCTTTTCCAATTCTCTGACTACCCACATGAAGTGGTTGTTGCTCCTTTTCAGGCCTCATGCTAGTTCCTCCATCTGCTCTTCTCCCAGGGATGCCAAGCTTCCAAACGATACATAAACCACAGAACCAATGCCCTTTGTGTCTAGCCACGTAATGCAGGTGTCAACATTCTGCTGGAAAAGGCTGAGGCCATAGTCTTTGTCATCCTCCAACCTCTTGTCCAAGTACATCGAAGGAACAGTTGGTCCTATTGTCTTGATTAATGGTCTTTGGCTTGCCATCCATTTCATTATCTAATGGAATTTCAGCAAGAAGTTAACAGAATGAAACAATTACTTAGCTATCATATCATGGAAAATAAAGACTCCAATTTATGAAATTAAGTAAAATTGGTTACTGTTGACCTTGCCTCAAAGGAGAAAACCTTTCACCATGATGAAGCAAAGTTGGTTGTCGACTGGTGTGTTAGGTCTCGATCAGATAGCAACAATGACTCATAGAAATACTCACTTTCTTTGGGTGAAAGATAAACCACAATTGTTTGTAGGATAAACATGCTGTCGTTTATTCATTGCTAATGTTCCAATAAATATCAGCTTCAACTCCGGAAACTAACTAGCCTAAATTCAAGGGAATGCCTTGTAACAAATTTGAATGTGCAGAAATACAAAACAGAAGTAGAAAATAAATTAAAACGGCTGACAACTAACTCAAGCTAAAAACTTGGGATTCTTCTTAGGGATTCTTTTTTACCTTCTCGGCCTATCATGGTGGTAATACATTTGGGTATTATTCCTCTCACTCTTTGTTCTACTCTACGAGGTTAATTTCCATATTGAAAGCCTATAAATAGTGGGTGGTTTCTGTAACAATGTCTGTGCTACAGATGTTAATGTGTCCAAGTTAAGTAGCTAGACTAGCAGATCGTTATGTTTGTATTATATGTAGGTCTACATACAGGGTTTACGAGAAGTACCTGATTTTCCAACTTGTCAAAAGTGTTATACAATATCAACTTCCCTTTCTTGAAATTTGAAAACTGACTCAAGATGAGGTTCAGTGAAGCTGAGTGGAGTGGGCTTTTAACATTGATAAATGAAAGATCGTCAACACGTAATAGTGGCATGGAAGGCATCAACAATGTTGATTTTTCTAAAGGAGTGTTGAATACCCCTTGATAGAAATGGTAATAGATAGCTGAAACAGCACATGATTGAGTGAAGAATGGAACCCCATCAAGGTCTAGGTGTTCAGCTAGGTCTTGTGCCCATGGCAAAACTGAGTCATAGATCAAGGATTTTAGCAGGATGGTTGGATCTATTGTGCTTCTCCATAAGCGTGGTCAAGCCTTGTGAAGCTAATATTCTAAAACGCTCTAGATAGTCCTCAATACTTCTTGTTGGAGTCTGTCAAACTCTTCTGAAATGATCTCAATGTTGATGGAGCTAGTTTAGGCGTGCATGGACTGACTATTGGAAGTTGTTGCGATTACTAGTGTAACCTTGAGACCTTTAGAGGCCAAGAGCTTGGAGAATTGGAGCATCTTTATGTGACCCTGTGCATGGAAAGGAAGGACCATGATATGTGTTTCACTAACTCTTTTGTCAATCTCCATTTTCCTCCAAAACGATCTTTCTTTCTTCTTTAACCAGGCCAGATACAGAAGTTAGTATTTCTAGAGTTGCTATTCAGTTGTTGGCATTCCAGATTCCAAGCCTTGAAGACTTAAGTCTTTACTGAAAACTAGCTCAAGTTTGTTATGACTTCGTTTGTTTTAAATTTAAAAAACAAGTTTAACATCCTAAATAAATATGCAGGAAAGATAGGAAGAATTTGTTATTTTTCTTGTATAAATATCTCATCTCAAATGAAATAAAATTTATTAGCTTTTCTCTGTCATATCTGCAGTTTTTCTTCATATCTACAGCTTCATACCTGTAATTTCTCCAACAAGTGGTATCAGAGTCACAGTTGGTCTTACAGGACTTGTGTTTTGGGAGAAAACCAAGAAAGTTCACTTCATAACCCATTTGAAACCACATAAGAAAATGGCAACCAGCAGCATCTCTTTGTTAGCTCCTCAAAACTTTGCAGGAGAAAACTATCAAATTTGGTCCGTAAAGATGCAAACGTACCTAGAAGCATTTGATCTTTGGGAAGTTGTAGCTGAAGACAAACCAATAGCTCCACTTCCGGCGAATCCTACCTCAAATCAAAGCTCATACTGACGAGAAGACTAAAAAGTTTAAAGTTAAGACTTTAATCGAAAATTCAGTTATTGACTCAGTATTTCATAGAATTATGAATTGCAGGACAGCCAAAGAAGCTTGGGACAAGCTTAAATTGGAGTATCAAGGAAGTGATAGAACCAAACAAACGCAAGTGCTGAGTTTGAAAAGGGACTTCGAGTCTCTAACCATGCAAGAAGATGAAACTATCACCAAGTATTCTGATAGAATTGCTTTGATTGTTAACAAAATCAAGTCGCTTGGTGAAGAATTTCCTTATGCAAGGATCGTGGAGAAGGTTCTTGTGACACTTCTTGAGAGGTTTGTGTCCAAGATTTCATCTCTTGAAGAATCTAGGGACCTTTCACAAATTTCACGTGTTGAACTAATGAACGCACTCCAAGCACAAGAGCAAAGAAAAGCTTTGAGGCAAGAGAACGTCACAGAAGGTGCTTTTCAAATGTAGACCCTACAATCTAATAAAGACAAAAACCAGTTCAGTAAGAAGAAAAGTAAAAGCAAAGAGAAGAGCAGCAAAGAAGGGTCCCAACAGAAGAAATATCCAACCTGCTCACATTGCAAAAAGACTATGCATCTAGAGAAATACTATTGGTGGAGGTCAGACGCAATGTGCGGCAATTGCAAACAGCTTGGGCATGTTACCAAAGTCTGCAAATATAAAAATAAAGGTCCTCAATCTCAACAAGCACAAGTTGCTGATGCAAATTTGCAGGAAGAGAAACTATTTCTAGCATCATGTTTCTTAAGTCAAGACTCTTTTAATGCTTGGCTCATTGATAGTGGATGCACACACCACATGTGTCACAATGCTACAATATTCAAGGACCTTGACAAAACCTACAACTCTATGGTGAAAGTTGGCAATGGTGGATATGTGAATGTCAAGAGAAGGGGCACCGTTGCTGTCAAAACAAATTCAAGTATCAAGCTCATCTCTGATGTGTTATTTGTACCTGATATTAGTCAAAATCTATTGAGTGTAGGTCAAATTCTTGAAAAGCAATATTCCTTGCAATTCAAAGACAACCAGTGCATTATTTTTTATCCTTATAGAGAGAAATTGCTTTGTGTGAAGATGAAAAGCAAGAGCTTTGCCATCAATTGGGAGAATGCTGCTGAATATGCATATGCTGGAGTTACTCAAATTGTTTCAGACCTATGGCATAAACGGTTTGGACACTATAACCAAAGGAGCTTAGTAAAGCTAAAAAAACTTGAGGTGGTGGAAGACATGCCAAACGTATCTGATGAAGCTCAAATATGTGAGATTTTTCAACAAAGCAAACAAGCAAGGTTGCCATTCAAAAATAATAAAGCATGGAGAGCCACCAAAAAGCTTCAACTCATACACACCGATGTTTGTGGTCCCATGAAAACAACTTCTTTGAGTGGTAACAAATACTTCATTCTCTTTATAGATGACTATACCAGAATGTGTTGGGTATATTTTATCAAACTAAAGAGAGAATTTTTCTCTATTTTCAAACAATTCAAAGCCCTTGAAGAAAATCAAAGCAATTTGAGCATTAAAATATTAAGGTCCAACAATGGTACGGAATATACCTCCAGTCAATTTGTTGAGTTTTGTAGCACTGTAGGCATCAAACGTCAGCTAACAACTCCATACACTCCACAGTAAAATGGTGTCTTAGAGAGGAAGAATCGAACCGTAATGGAGATGGCTAGGTGTCTTCTATTTGAGAAAAAAATGCCAAGTAATTTTTGGGCAAAGGCAGTTAACACCTCTACATATTTGCTTAACAGATTGCCTACAAAATCCTTGAAGAACAAAACACCATATGAAGCATGGTACGGTGTCAAGCCCTCTGTTAATCATCTTAAAATATTTGGAAGCATATGCTATTATCATGTACTATAACCTAAGAGAAGCAAGTTGGATAGCAGAGCTCAGAAAGGCATTCTCATTGGCTATGGGACATCAACTAAGGGCTATAGAATATTCTATTTGCAAGCTAACAAAGTTGTCTTGAGCAAGAATGTAAAAGTTGATGAAATGACAACTTGGGATTGGAAAAATAAAAAAGATGCACAATCTAATGTCGACTTTGATAATCATGAAGATTTTCAAACTTCTAAATCCGTAGATGATTTTCCAATGAGGGGCACAAGAAGCTTGGAGGACATCTATCAAAGGTGCAGTTTAGCAATAACTGAACCAACAAGTTATGTAGAAGCCAAAGATTCTGAAACATGGAGGAGAGCAATGCAAGAAGAAATGAAGATGATTAACAAGAATGAAACCTGGTAGCTTGTGGAGAGACCCAAAAATCAAAAGGTGATCGAAGTGAAATGGGTTTTCAAAACAAAACTCAATCCTGATGGTTCGATATGCAAGCACAAAGCTAGGCTAGTGGCGAAGGGATATGCTCAATAGTATGGTGTTGATTATCAGGAGACTTTTGCTCCTATGGCAAGGTATGACACTATCAGGCTACTTTTTGTACTTGTTACTCAAAATTCTTGGCATATTCATCAGTTAGATGTTAAATTTGCCTTCTTAAATGGATTTGTTGATGAAGAGATATATGTAGAGCAACTAGATGGGGTTGTGGCTCCAGGCAAAGAGGACTATGTATTCTTTCTAAGGAAGGCATTGTATGGCTTGAAACAAGCTCTCAAGGCTTGGTATGAAACCATGGACAAGCATTTAACTAAACTTGGTTTTGTTAGAAGTCAGAGTGAAGCAACCTTATATGTAAAAACTAATAATGTCTAGCTTTTAATAGTCTCTCTTTAGGTAGACAACATGCTTGTAACAGGAAATCAACCTAGGTTAATTCAAAGTTTCAAGGATGAGATGAACAAAGTCTTTGAAATGACTGATCTCGGAGTCATGAAGTATTTTTTGGGAATGGAAGTGATGCAGTCATGTTCAGGAATTTTCATATGCCAACAAAAGTATCTATGGATATGCTGAAAAAATTTAAAATGCAAGATTGCAAGCCTGTGTCTACTCCTATGACAACCAATGAAAAGTTAAGCAAGGATGATGGCTCCGAGAAAATAGATGAAGGGTTATATAGAAGCTTAATTGGTAGCGTTTTATACCTAACAGCTAGCAGACCTAACATACTGTTTGTTGTTAGTGTGCTTTCCATGTTCATGCACTCACCAAGTGAGAAACATTTTTCGACAGCTAAAAGAGTATTAAGGTACATCAAGGGAACTATTGCTCTTGGAGTTCAATTTTCAAAATCTGTAGAAGGTGATTTGAAGCTGCTAGGCTACTCCGACAGTGATTGGGGAGGTTGTGTTGATGATTCAAGAAGTACTTCAGGGTACTTATTCTCCATAGGCTCAGGTTTTTTTACTTGGAGCTCAAAGAAACAAGAAACCACAGCCCAATCCATAGCAGAGGCAAAATACATTGTTGTTGCATCTACTGTAAATCAAGCTTTATAGTTAAGAAAAATATTGAAAGACTTAGGGCAAGAGCAAGTTGAAGCAACCAACATTATGTGTGATAACATTTCTGCAATATCAATTTCGAAAAATCCTATGTTTCATGGTCGAACAAAGCATATTAAGATCAAGTATCATTTTATTAGAGAAGTTCAACAATCCAATGAAGTGTTACTTGTTCATTGTTCCTCTGAAAATCAACTCGCAGATATATTCACAAAGCCTTTACCAATGGAAAGGTTTGAAGCTCTTAAGCAAAAGATAGGTGTTTGTCATCCGGATGCCAAGGAGGAGTGTTCAGTTGTTGGCATTCCAGATTCCAAGCCTTGAAGACTTAGTCTTTGCTGAAGATTAGCTCAAGTTTGTTATGACTTCGTTTTTTTTAAATTTCAAAAACAAGTGTAACAACCTAAATAAATATGCAGGAAAGATAGGAAGAATTTGTTATTTTTCTTGTATAAATATCTCATCTCAAATAGAATAAAATTTATCAGCTTCTCTCTGTCATATCTGCAGCTTTTCTTCATATCTGCAACTTAATTCATACCTTTAATTTCTCCAACAGTTGCAAATGCTGGAAGGCCTAATCTTCCAACAATGAAAGGCCAGGAAAGTGTTCATCTCATGTCTGTCTTCTAGCTTTTATCTCTTCAGAACCAGCAGCACCCTCATTTTGTAGGTACATGTAAACTATATAAAGTAGTAACAATCTATGTTGGGAGGCCAATTGGGATCGTCCTTTTCAATTAGAAACTTAATAAATTGGGAAGGAATTAGGAAAGGACCTTTGGCAAAAACTATTATATGGTATTTTGACATTTTATCGGTGTTGCTTTCATGAACTAAGGTCTAAAGGTTCATGGTTTTAAGTTTATTTAATGAATACAAGTACAACTACCCTTTCACATGGTGTTTGACTGGCAGATCAAAGGGCCCTTCCAAATTAAGAAGAGAAGTTGGTAAAGGTGCTTTTCCTTGGATGTGATGTGGAGTCGTTGTCCAATATATTTTTAATCTTTCAGAATGATTACACTTTTGCTGGATCTCATCTTCTTGTTTGTTTCCCGCTCAATCCTTCTGCACCAACCATATATGGCAATTCTCCTTTTTCTCAACTAACAAATTCAAGGGGAAAATCATAGCCATTAATTACCAGGAAAAGATCATTTGAGTTCAAACTATGTCAAAATTTCACCAAAAGAAGTACAAGCTAGCTAGAGATATAAATGGCCAATCTCTTAAAATTAATATCAATCGATACAATTAGAATTAGTTATTAGTAATTAGGTAAAGAACCATTAAGTATAAGTGGCTAACATGATTAACTTGAGACTTTTTATTTTTGTACACATAAAAAATTAACTCTCTCTTGGCACATCAAACTAAAACCTTGGCCATTGAACTTATTCTAATATTATATATCTTCTATTTTCTTGTCAACTAATTCTTCTTCTCCACTCCCATATTTATAGAGTCCCTAATCCATATTGATATTTATTATAATCAAATTACATACAAGAATCATATTCTTTCCCTCTTCTTTATTTTCAACCTCATGCAATATTGTAAGTTTTAAAAACTCAAAGTAGGCATAGATATAACATGATGAAACAAAGAGATAACATGAGTTAGTTTACATATATTTTTAGGGGATTGCATGTTCTGGACTCAAATTTTAGTTTTCTGCATGCATAAAAGAAATAGAGTTTTGTAGATGATGTTTCCTTTCCAAAAGTGAATTAGAAGAAACATCTGGTGATATACTGTTATGAGATAATGGAATCCTGTTTTTTCTCGTATTGGTACTGTGCGTGTGAATCCTTCTTCAACGAGAAAGCAGAGGATGATATAAGGAATTGTGCCTCTATGTTTGTTTTGGACTATTTAATAGAAGAGAAACCTTACGTAAATCTTTTAAGGGATGATGAGCAAAGGATTTGTGGGAACTTGTTTCAATAGCTTCAGTGCAGCATTTTCAATATTGTGCCACTCCTATTGATGATTGCTTGTTACACATGGCTATATACCTAGATAAAAAATTCAGATTTTTGTCATGGTTTCTAACATTCCAAGGCTTATTGAAAATGATCAACTTAAAAGGAAAGTGCAAATATATAAAAATAATTGTGGTGGATAATCCCAATCAACTTGTTTTTAAGAACATTTAATTGCACTAATTTCTCATTAATTTTTTGCCCAGGAACACCATATAGCAGAATGAAACTGTAGAAAACAAGCACAAGCTTGTAGTTGAAACTGGTTTGACAATGCTCTTTCATGCTAATCTTTCATAAAAGCTGTGGGTAGATGCCTTAAGTGTACCCTTCACACCTATGGTTTTTGATGAAAATGTTTATCCTTATGCTAAACAATACTTGGTTTTCCTAAAGGTCGGTCCCGATATCTTCAATTTCTTCCAATTTTCATGCAAGTTGTACTTAACATGGCCCTTTTTCCAGATCTTGAACCTAAGGTGTCTACACATTCTGCAGGACTACAATCATCACAAGCCATTCCCACCAATGCTACTTCTGCACAAAACAAAGCCAAGGTTCACATAAAGATTGTTTCGATGAATATTAACTCCCACTGATGAAATTTCAAGTCTAACCTTGATATACCAGAACTGAAATTTCAGCCTTAATGGTCTTCAAAACAGAACTGAAAGCAAATGCTACTACTGTTGCCAAACGCAAAGCAAGTCTAGTTACCAGAGGCTTTATTCAAATCCTAAAACAGGATTTTCTATGAAAATTCAAATTAATTTAGTTATTAAACTTGAACACTATTCTTTTAATACTCTTCATAGCTCATAAGGAGACTGTCCACATGGAGAAATCTCCAGAAAGAAAAAGGAGAATTGCCATATATGGTTGGTGCTGAAGGATTGAGCGGGAAACAAACAAGAAGATGAGATCCAGCAAAAGTGTAATCATTCGGAAAGATTAAAAATATATTGGACAACGACTCCACATCACATTCAAGGAAAAGCACCTTTACCAACTTCTCTTCTTAATTTGGAAGGGCCCTTTGATCTGCCAGTCAAACACCATATGAAAAGGGTAGTTGTACTTGTATTAATAAAATTAAAACCATGAACCTTTAGACCTTAGTTCATGAAAGAAACACCGATAAAATGTCAAAATACCATATAATAGTTTTTGCAAAAGGTCCTTTCCTAATTCCTTTCCCAATTTATTAAGTTTCTAATTGAGAAGGACGATCCCAATTGCCCTCCCGACATAGATTGTTACTAATTTATATGGTTTACGTGTACCTAAAAAATGAGGGTGCTGCTGGTTCTGAAGAGATAAAAGCTAGAAGACGGACACATGAGATGACCACTTTCCTGGCCTTTCATTGTTGGAAGATTAGGCCTTCCAGCATCTGCAACTCTAGAAATACTGACTTCTGTATCTGGCCTGGTTAAAGAAGAAAGAAAGATCATTTTGAAGGAAAATGGAAAGTGACAAAAGAGTTAGTGAAACACATATCATGGTCCTTCCTTTCCATGCACAGGGTCACATATGTTGGATTTAAGGGTATGGAAACAAAAGACTAGCCAAAAAGACACAACAAAGAATAGAATAAATAAGAAGAAAAACTTATCGGCTGAGGCATGACAAACACTATCCTTGAAATAGATCCACCCTCCTCGAAGATGAATGCGGTGCACTAGGGTACTAGTGGTCTACCTCCAGGATTCAACAACCAGATCTTGCCATTTGGTGCACTCTGTAAGCGAGATGTGTACAACTCGGGTTTTGAAAAAATTCCTCCAAATAGATGTATGAAAATATTCCTTGGAAAACTCTTTGAAAAATTCTCTGAAAAATTGGTATTCTACTATGAGAGAGGGGTGACTTGCTTTTATAGGCCACTAACACAGTCCCAATGAAAATCTACTTGTAACTAGAAGATGACACAAAGTGGAAGGTGATTCTACTTATAAAAGGAATGAAACTTCACTAGCACAATCCCAATAGGACTCTTCCTAAAAATATAAGACTAATAGAATAAAATAAAATATAATAAAATAAATTAAAAATAATTCCCAAAAATAAAAATAGAAATTATTTACACTCTTCCTACAATCCCCACAAAGTGTAAACGTAATTTTTTTTTTTTTTGGAGAAAAAAAGAATCCAATGCATTAGTACTGGTGCCCAAAGGTTATGAACCAGTCTTAGGATAAATAAGCATTGAATCACAAAACATGGTGAAAATAAATTTCTATAAACCAGTGTTTCTTTATGTAATTCAAGGGACTTTGATCCACATTAGTTTCTCAACTACACTACGAGTTGTACAAAACGGGTTGGCACAAATAGGCCATGCGCCCTGCCTGGATATTCATGAGAGCTCTAAAGAACTTGCCTAAGCTCTCATAGGAAGCAACCTCAGCTCCATTGTCATATAGGTGAATCCATCAAGTATGTTTTGCATTTAAACATACCATCCATAAGGAATATGGAATTCATTAGGAGTAAACACTCAACCTTAGTCAATGCAGAATACGCTCTATCTACACCATAGGGATGGACTCTCATATAATTAGAGTTGATAGAGCACCTCAAGTCAACAAGTGATTTGTTATTACCCATATGAACCTACTTCATGGAATTTTCATTCTAATAGGTTAGGTTACCACCACTCTCGACTTCTGTAATAGGCATAAGCCCTATCCCCCTCTATGTTTCTTCCATTAGTTTCTTATTTAGTGGTTTGGTCAAAGGATCGACCAAATTCAACTCTGACCTCACAAATTCTAGGGATATAACCCTTGTTTCAAGTAGCTGTCGCACAATATTATGCCTTAGGTGTATATGCCTATTCTTCCCATTAAATATTTTACTCTTAGCCTTAGCAATTGCAGCTTAGCTATCACAACGCATAGACACAAATGGTGGTCTCGTCCATAAAGGGATATCTGCTAAGAGGTTTCTAAGCCACTCAGTCTCAGAACTTGCCTTTTCTAAGATAATAAACTCAGCCTCCATAGTAGACCGAGTAATGCATGTTTGCTTGGTAGACTTCCAAGAAACTGCACTTCCACCAAGGATGAAAACATATCCATTAGTGGATTTCATCTCATCTAAATCCGAGATCCAATTTGTATCACTAAATCCTTCAAGGACACTTGGAAATCCACTAAAGCACAAACCATAGTTAATGGTGCCTCTCAAATACTTAAGGACTCTACGAACAACAGTCCAATGGTCCTGATTAGGACTTTGGGTGTACCGACTCAATCTACCTACTGCATAATCAATGTCAAGTTTGGTAC
Source organism: Vitis rotundifolia (assembly GCA_030254885.1). Classification (NCBI taxonomy): domain Eukaryota; kingdom Viridiplantae; phylum Streptophyta; class Magnoliopsida; order Vitales; family Vitaceae; genus Vitis; species Vitis rotundifolia. The sequence continues at coordinate 22,106,519 of CM058155.1, forward strand.
AGTTCATTAAGTACATTAGGCTCCCTATGATTTGAGCATACTCTATTTGGGCAACACTATGTTCTCTATTTTTCTTTAGCTATGAGCTGGGATCATAAGGAGTTGACACTGGTTTACAATCAAAGTGTTCAAACTTCCTTAGGATCTTCTCAACATAGTGCTTTTGAGAAAGTTTAAGCCCATTAGGTGTTCTAGTTATTTTAATTCCTAGAATCACCTCTGCCTCTCCTAGGTCTTTCATATCAAACTTAGAGCCTAGGAATTTCTTGGTCTCACACACAACCTCTAGGTTAGTTTCAAGGATCAGCATATCATCAACATAAAGGCAGATGACTACACATGTGTTATCCTCATACTTGCTGTAGATACACTTATTAGCATCATTAATGGAATATCCATTAGTTACTAACACATGATCAAACTTGTTGTGCCACTGTTTGGGAGCTTGTTTTAACCCATATAGTGATTTAACCAATTTACACACCTTTTTCTCATTCCTTGGAACTACACAACCCTCAGGTTGATCCATATAAATTTCCTGTAAGGTATTCTATTTTGAATATGACATGTAGATAAGATAGCTTCCCCCCACAAGTTCAAGGGTGCTCTTGAACTTACCAACATTGCATCCCAAATTTCTTTTGCAACTTTAAATTGACAATAAATATCAAAAAGTTCATTAGAAAGGGTACTTAGAATAGCATGTCTAACTTGTTTATTTCCAATTTCCCAAGTAGATAGCAAATGAGAACCATCTTCTGGTTTTGGGTCAGTCAAAATGTGTCCCAAGTTCACCACATCAATTGTAGAGAAAACCCTTTCCTACCATCTCTTAAAGAATGTCCCATTGAAGAGATCAATTTTAGAGGTGTTAGGACGGGTGTGAACTAGGGAAGCTTCCACTTGGATATATTTCAAGATTGTTGGATTTAAGGGTATGGAAACAAAAGACTAGCCCAAAAGACACAAACAAAAAACAGAATAAATAAGAAGAAAAGCTTATTGGCTAAGTTGTGACAAGCACTGTCCTTGAAATAGATCCACCCTCCTCGAAGACGAACTCGATGCATTAGGGTACTAGTGGTCTACCTCTAGGATTCAATAGCCAAATCTCACCTTTGGTGCACTCTGTAAGCGAGATGTGTACAACTCGGGTTTTGAAAAAATTCCTCCAAATAGATGTATGAAAATACTTCCTAAAAAACTCTTTGAAAAATTCTCTGAAAAATTGGTATTCTACTATGAGAGAGGGGTGACCTGCTTTTATAGGCTACTAACACAGTCTCAATGGGAATCTACTTGTAATTAGAAGATGACACAAAGTGGAAGGTGATTATACTTATAAAAGGAATGAAACTCCACTAATACAATCCCAATAGGACTCTTCCCAAAAATATAACACTAATAGAATAAAATAAAATAAAAAATAATTCTCAATAAGACTCTTCCCAAAAATATAAGACTAATGGAATAAAATAAAATATAATGAAATAAATTAAAAATAATTCCCAAAAATAAAAATAGAAATTATTTACACTCTTCCTACAACATACCCGATGCTCCAATTCTCCAAGCGCTTGGCCTCCAAAGGTATCAAGGTTACACTAGTAATCGCAACAACTTCCAAAAGTCAGTCCATGCACGCCCAAATTAGCTCCATCAACATTGAGATCATTTCTGAAGAGTTTGATAGACTCCAACAAGAAGTATTGAGGACTATCTGGAGCGTTTTAGAATATCAGCTTCGCAAGGCTTGACCGCGCTTATGGAGAAGCACAATAGATCCAACCATGCATCCTGCTAAAATCCTTGATCTATGACTCGGTTTTGCCGTGGGCACAAGACCTAGCGGAACACCTAGGCCTTGATAGGGTTCCATTCCTCACTCAATCATGTGCTGTTTCAGCTATCTATTGCCATTTTTATCAAGGGGTATTCAACACTCCTTTAGAAGAATCAACATTGTTGATGCCTTCCATGCCACTATTACGTGTCGACGACCTCCATCATTTATCAATGTTAAAAGCCCACTCCACTCAGCTTTAGTACTGAACCTCATCTTGAGTCAGTTTTCAAATTTCAAGAAAGGGAAGTGGATATTGTATAACACTTTTGACAAGTTGGAAAATCAGGTACTTCTCGTAAACCCTGTATGTAGACCTACATAAAATACAAACATAACGATCTGCTAGTCTAGCTACTTAACTTGGACACATTAACATCTGTAGCACAGACATTGTTACAGAAACCGCCCACTATTTATAGGCTTTCAATATGGAAATTAACCTCGTAGAGTAGAACAAAGAGTGAGAGGAATAATACCCAAATGTATTACCACCAGTCGACAACCAACTTTGCTTCATTATGATGAAAGGTTTTCTCCTTTGAGGCAAGGCCAACAGTAACCAATTTTACTTAATTTCATAAATTGGAGTCTTTATTTTCCATGATATGATAGCCAAGTAATTGTTTCATTCTGTTAACTTCTTGCTTAAATTCCATTAGGTAATGAAATAGATGGCAAGCCAAAGACCATTAATCAAGACGATAGAACCAACTGTTCCTTCGATGTACTTGGACGGAGGATGACAAAGACTATGGCCTCAGCCTTTTCCAGCAGAATTAATGTTGACACCTGCATTACGTGGCTAGACACAAAGGGCATTGGTTCTGTGGTTTATGTATCGTTTGGAAGCTTGGCATCACTGGGAGAAGAGCAGATGGAGGAACTAGCATGGGGCCTGAAAAGGAGCAACAGCCACTTCATGTGGGTAGTCAGAGAATTGTAAAAGAAAAAACTCCCTGACAATTTCATAGAGGAAACATCCGAGAAGGGTTTGGTTGTGAGTTGGTGTTGTCAACTAGAAGTTTTAGCTCACAAAGCGGTCGGGTGTTTCATGACTCATTATGGATGGAACTCAACACTAGAGGCAATGAGCTTGGGAGTGCCAATGATAGCAATGCCTCGGTTTTCAGACCAAACAACTAATGCTAAATTTGTTGAGGATGTATGGCAAGTTGGGGTTACAGATAAGGCTGATGAAAAAGGGATTGTTTAGAGCGAGGAAATAGAGATGAGCATAAGCAAAATCATGGAGGGAGAGAGAGGGAATGAGATGAAAAGGAATGCTGAGAGATGGGAGGAGTTAGCTAAAGAGGCAGTAAATGAAGGAGGAAGCTCTGATAAGAACATTCAAGAATTTGATGCAGAACTTTTATGCAGCTCAGATTGAAATACAACAGTAAAATTTCTGTACTTCCATTTCAGTTATATTCTCCGTCCCTTTATTTCTGGCCATCCACTTCCTTGTTACTCGTCTGTGTGGAAAAAGTCTCAGCTTAATTTAGTTGATTTTCAAATTTCTAAATTAACAGTAATCTTCCTATTGTTCATCTTTCAACATCTTTTATATCGTGTGTAAGATTTTGAAAGGATTTGTTTCAGGAGTGCGAGAAAAAAGGTTGTCAGAATTAGATTGCTTAATAAAGCAAAAAAAGAAAATAAATAAACATTTTCAAGAATATGTAAACAGGGAAACATGCACTGAACACATTGCGCTAAAGTGAAACTCCTCCCTACAATACTAAAACCCTCTGGGAGTGTACTCCCCAGCATATAACAGCTACATACTTACTCCAAGTGATACATCAGTCATATTGGACATACGCTTATTGGAAAATGACCCGATATCTCTCAAACCATGACTACCAAGACCAGCGGTTAGATGCTTAAAATGAAATGCTTTTTCTGGAGATTTCTCCATGTGAACATTCTCCTTATGAGCTATAAAGTGTATTAAAAGAATACTGTTCAAGTTTCATAACTAAATTAATTGGAAATTTCATCAAAATCCTGTTTCAGGATTTGAGTAAAGCCTCCGGTAACTAGTCTTGCTTAGCATCTGGGAACAGTAGCATTTGCTTTCAGTTTTGTTTTGAAGACCATTAAGGATGATGGTGTTAGCATGAGACTTGAAAGTTCATGTATTATTATTTCACTGCAAGTCATCGGACTACTCATTCATGGCATTAAACCAGTCTGGTATTTTGAGGTTAGACTTGAAAAGTTCATCAGTGGGAGTAAATATTCATCACAGCAATCTTTATGTGAACCTTGGCTTTCTTTTGTGCAGAAGTAGCATTGGTGGAAATGGCTTGTGATGATTGTAGTCCTGCAGAATGTGTAGACACACACCTTAGGTTCAAGATCTGGAAAAATGACGAGGTTAAGTACAACTCACATGCAAATTTTGGAAGAAATTGAAGACATCGAGGGACCGACCTTTAGGAAAACCAAGTATTGATTAGCATCAGGATAAACATTTTCTTCAAAAACCATTGTTGTCAAGAGTACTAAGGCATCTACCCACAAATTTTATGAAAGATTAGCATGAAAGAGCATTGTCAAACCAGTTTCAACTACAAGCTTGTGCTTGTGTTCCACAGTTCCATTCTGCTACATGGTGTTCCTGGACAAAAAATTAATGAGAAATTAGTGCAATTAAAGGTTCTTAAAAACAAGTTGATTGGGATTATCCACCACAATTGTTTTTAAATATTTTCACTTGCCTTTAAAGTTGATTTTCAATAAGCCTTGGAATGTTAGAAACCATCATAAAAATCTGAACTTTTTTTCTAGGTATATGGCCATTTGTAACAAGCAATCATCAATAGGAGTGGCATAATATTGAAAATGCTGCACTGAAGCGATTGAAACAAGTTCCCACAAATCATAGTGTATTTTATATATCCCAAGGCAAACTTTGAGATTTTAGTTTACTGGACAGAGCAAACAGAAGCTTGCAACTCTTTCTAGGTTGACAACTAGCTAATACACTAGTCCAACTAGAGATACCTATAACTTTCTTAGCTTGCAAAATTTTAAAATCTTGGACTAAGGGTGAACTGTTGGGTGGCTCCATATCGGAAGAAATTCTTTTGGAAAAATCAAACAAAAGCTTTCAAAACTCTTTCTAAGTTTGTTGTATAAATCTGTGTATAAATAACACAAAGTGAGGGTTTATTAGTCTAACTAGAGAGCTAGATTTATGACTTTCTTAGTTTGCAAAAATTTAAAAGCTTAGAGTGAGGGGTGACCTAATCTTAATTTGGTGTTATACATGGGAGGAAGCCTTGTTAAATAGATTAATGATTCATTTGATAGTGTTTTTTAAAAAAATATTTTTAACTTAAAAAGTGTTTTAAAGAAAAAATAAAATAAAATATTTGACGAAATTTAAGAAACACTTTTACAAAATTAATAAATTAGTTTTAGTGTTTTTTAGCTAGATAAATACTTCACATGTAATTTTCTTAAAACACTTTCAAGAAAAATACTTTTATCGAAAACACTTCAAAAAGATATATCGTCAAATGCACTCTTAATTAATTCTACTTAATGTCTCATATCCATATATCGTCATCCGAGGCACAAAGATGAACCTTTTTATGGCTTTTCACTAGGATCATTTGATTGTGATCCTTAATTGAAAAACCAATGGATGAGAATTAAAAGCAAATTAAAGCATTATTTGTTGTAAGACGTTGGCCTATGCATTGACAACATGATTCTTTTTCATATTGGGAACCATAAGAACTTCCTTTAGCTTAAATCACCATGAGAGGTATACAAATAGACACCACCATCATGAGAAATTTTTTAACATTCTCCATTACCAACCTAAATTCTTCTCGTTCATAATAAGATGGTTTCAGTTATTAAGCATGTTACCTTGGAACATTCTAAACATTTACATTCATTATAACTAAGGCTTGTGGGACATCATATGCTTGATGTGCTTAGCCATACCTGTGCCAGTAATTTATAGCACTATGGTTAGCTTTGCCACAGGTTTGACAGATTATTTTACCTTCTCCTTTGAGCGCCAGTTACCTTCCTTTAATATTCTTCCATAGAAAGTGATTCCTTCTTCAGGGAGTTATGTCCTTGCCCTCCCTTTCTTTTGTCATGGGAAGCAAGTATTCTTCAAGGGAATACCAGAGTTGGTATTCAATTTCTGTTCCTACTGTCATACTCAAAACCTCTTCACTCATTATGCTGAAGCCATCATGTTGTAAGTAACTCATTGTTGTTCAACCATAGTGAGTGATTCAAGTTGGTCGATACGTTGGGTTACTATCTTAATCTTCTTAGATGGTTTCTTAGTCTTGGTTGATGATGCAGAATGCCAAGGCCTCACACTAGAGGTCGAATCTGAAAGCATCTTAAAAACGCCAGGGCTTTCATGAAGTGCCTGGATGTTTGAGGGAAGATTATATTTAGTTTTGATATTTTTGAGGATAGATTCTATTTGGTTTTTGATTTGTGGGGGAAAGTGAAGCCTCTAATATCATATTAAGCTTTTTATTTGCCTCAAAGTTTAATTAGGTAATGATCAGCCAATGATGTATATTGAGTTGATTTGTGCTAAAGCTGATGATGGTTAGAAAAAAAAAAACCCCTAAACTTGTGCCGGGTTCCTACATATGAGGATTTATAAGTTATAACACAAAACAAATGAGGAAAAGCGCCTTTCACCAACTTCTCTTCTTTGAAAGAGCCTTTGATCTACCAGTCAAACATCATATGAAAAGGGTAGTTGTTTCCACTAAAAACTTCAACCATGAATCTCCGGACCATATTTCATTAAAGAAACAATGAAATGAGGAAAAGCGCCTTTCACCAACTTCTCTTCTTTGAAAGAGCCTTTGATCTACCAGTCAAACATCATATGAAAAGGGTAGTTGTTTCCACTAAAAACTTCAACCATGAATCTCCGGACCATATTTCATTAAAGAAACAATGAAATGTTAAATACCCTATAGTATTTTTTGCAAAAGGGTCAGTTGCCGGTCCAACATAGATTCTTCCTGTCTATATCGTTCATATGTACCTACAAACGGGGTGCTGTTGGTTCTGAAGAGATCGATAAAGCTAGAAGACAGAAAAATGAGTCACATTAATTTGCCACTTTCCTATAGCCTTTGATTGTTGTAAGATCAGGCCTTCCAGCATAACTTTATAAATACTATCTTCTCTATCTGGCCTGGTTATAAAGAAGAGAGAAAGATAGTTTTGGAGGAAAAATGGAGTGATAAAAGACTCAGTGAAACACATATCATGGTCCTTCCTTTCCATGCACAGGGTCACATAAACCCGATGTTCCAATTCTCCAAGCGCTTAGCCTCCAAAGGTCTCAAAGTTACACTATTAATCACAACAAGCTCCATTAGCAAGTCCATGCATGCCCAAGATAGCTCCATCGACATTGAGATCATTTGTGAAGGGTTTAACCAACGCAAAGCAGAAAGTATTGAGGACTCTTTGGAGCGCTATAGAATAGCAGCTTCACAAAGCTTGGCCGAGCTTATTGAGCAACGCAGTAGGTCCAACCATCCCGCTAAAATCCTTGTGTATGATTCGATTTTGCCATGGGCACAAGATGTGGCTGAACGACAAGGCCTACATGGGGCTTCTTTCTTCACTCAATCATGTGCTGTTTCTGCTATTTATTACCATTTTAATCAAATGGCATTCAGCAGTCCTTTAGAAGGGTCAGTGGTAGCATTGCCTTCCATGCCACTATTTCATGTCAATGATCTTCCATCATTCATTAGTGACAAGGTCCCGGACTCTGCTTTACTGAACCTCTTGTTGAATCAATTTTCAAATTTTCAGAAAGTGAAGTGGATCTTGTTCAACACTTTCACCAAGTTGGAAGATGAGGTAATTTTTATAAACCCTGTACATATACTTACATATTATATAAACATCATGACCTGCCTGCCTGGCTACTTAATTAGCTTACACTTGTTAGCAGTCATTTGAACGTTGACATTGTTACTGAAAGTCTGAAAACTAAAAGTGACAGGAACAACATGATATTGAATAATGCCTAGATGAAAAGGCCACATCACAATGAAGACACCCAAATGAATTACTACCAGTCAACAACCAACTTAGCTACATTGTAAAATAAGTTTGATCCTAATTCACCTTTCTACTTAAATTCCATTAGGTGATGAACTGGATGGACAGCCAACGGCCAATCAAGACAATAGGACCGACTGTTCCTTCGATGTACTTAGACAAAAGGTTGGAGCATGACAGAGACTACGGTCTCAGCCTTTTCAAGCAGAATATTGACACCTGCATTACATGGCTAGACACAAAGGAAATTGAGTCAGTTGTTTATGTATCATTTGGGAGCGTGGCATCACTGGGAGAGGAGCAGATGGAGGAACTTGCATGGGGCCTGAAGAGGAGCAACAGCCATTTCCTGTGGGTAGTCAAAGAATTGGAAGAGAAAAAGTTCCCCAACAATTTTGTAGAGGAGACATCTGGGAAGGGTTTGGTTGTGAGTTGGTGCCCTCAACTGGAAGTTTTGGCACATAAAGCAGTTGGGTGTTTCCTCACTCATTGTGGATGGAACTCAACGCTGGAGGCACTGAGCTTGGGAGTGCCAATGGTAGCGATGCCTCAGTTTTCCGACCAAACAACTAATGCTAAGTTTATTGAGGATGTATGGCGAGTTGGGGTTAGAGTTAAGGCAGATGAAAAGGGGATTGTTAAGAGACAGGAAATAGAGATGTGCATTAAGGAAATCATGGAGGGAGAGCGAGGGAATGAGATGAAAAGGAATGCTGAGAGGTGGAAGGAGTTGGCTAAAGACGCAGTAAATGAAGGTGGAAGCTCTGATAAGAACATTGAAGAATTTGTTGCAGAAATTTTATGCAGCTGATGTTGAAGTTGTTCAACACTTCCAACATCTTATATGTATAAATGTGTTTGTATTCAAAATTATATTGCTCAGTATCTTATCAATCAGATCTCTTTTCCCTTGAAAAAAAGTTAACACCATGTTAGATTGGGCTATGACCATCTCATTTGAAAACCAATCGGTGTTTAATGAGAGTAAACCAAACCTTTTATAGCATTCAACATCACACCACACAAACTTATTCTAAGAGCCATTATTTGGGTGACTTATCCTCAAACTTAAAAGCATGTTACACCAAAACACTAAGATTTATTCCTTCAAATTTATTAACGACTCGAATGTCCTGAATTAGGGTTAGGTGGCAAAGTTTGATACATTAACCCTAACATGCTTTTTATGGATTTTGCTGGAGTATAATCGGATTTGGTCATACTCGTGTCGACTTCTATAACTCATTTAATAAATAGGTAGTTTTTGGATCAACAATTGCACGATACAAATTTGATTCAAGTTGATCAATTTAATAATTTTATTAATTAATCTAATTATAATTTTAATCTATTTAACTCATATTTGACTCATTTTAAATTTATTTTTAAATAAATAGGTCAATTGAATCATAAATATATTTGGTGAATATTTTAATAAAAAAAACTTATATATGACTTAGCCTAATTATTAAATAGAAGAATCTAATCATTAAATGGGTTAAATGTGTTACACAACATATTACTTATTTAATGACTAGCTAATATTGGAGTTTATGTTTTTAGCAATATTATTAACTATGTCGAGTTTGAATTGACCTATATAGTAGAATGCATAGGTTCTAACACAACAAAAACACCAACCATCAACACAAATTACCACTTCTACCTTCAATCCAAATATCACTATTTTTATTAGTGGATATATAAACATTTCTTAATTCATTATGAGATATACCCATATCTCATGAATAAGGGAAATATATTGAAGATGATTTTGCAAACAAGATTTGTTCCTTTCCTATCTATTATGCAACGAACATTTAATTAAATTTTTAGAAGAACAATGTTTCTATTTTTTTTCCCTTTGGGATCAACCTACCAGAATTATTAATATTTTGTTATACTTGTTTGGATTATCTATTTAATTTTCTTATTAAGACAAAGAAAAAAATGAAATATCAGAGGAATCCAGAGGTCCTTGTGAAAATGCTTACAAACAAAGGGTTGATATGTGTTTTATCAACCCTTCTGTTTTTCTCCATTTTTTTTCCTTCAAAACTCTTTCTTTTCCAATGAATGGAAAGGAAGGACACCAGCAGAAGGCCTAATCCTAAACCTGACCCCGTGACTTTTTTTTTTGTTCTTCAACTTTAATTTTCTCTCTTTGTACCAGTGTATTAAGCTCATGTTAGTTTATTTGATATTTGCAGATAGAACTTTATAATAGCATGGTAGACAAAGAGGGTACAGATGGTGAAAAAGAGGCTATGGAGGCATATAGAGCTGCTCGAGATGAAAGTGACCATGGTGCTAAAGTGGCAGTTGGTGATGAGGTTTCATCGGCACTCATAGATAGGGTAAAATGTTTTAGTTCCAAAAGAATATTCCTTTTTCTAACACTATTGGGATGCATGATGGGTAGAGTTGAGACAATGTTAACAGTCTTCAATACTTTCACTCAGGTGGATGCTCTGCTTCAAAACCTTGAAAAGGAAATTGATGATGTTGGTGCCAAAATTGGTGATCGTTGGCAACTACTTGACAGGTGTTTAATTGATTATCATCATACTTGACGGTTTATTATTCTTTGGTGTATGTTTTTGTATGCCGATTTTTCTGTTGTGAAAAAGGATGTAGGGATCTTAGGTTAGTAAATGATGTAGTCTCATGATAGCCTTTCGATGAGTATATTTTCCTTCTGTTCAGACTTTCCATGGACCACTTATATCATACCAACCTCAAAACAATGTAAGAGTACTAATTTTGAAATGGAGAGTGATGGGTTTGTAGGTTCAGGTGATGGTAACAATTATAGGGTTGCAATTTATGTTTGGGAGTCAAGGAAATCAAATTGTAGGTAAAGTAAAACTCAGGCTTTCAAGGGTAGGTTGTATTTTGGTTTGCTGATTGACATTGATGTCATGTTTGATTATGAAGTATTTATTCTCATATTCTATAATTGGCTGTTTGGGGAATTCATAAACCTGGTTATCTGAGGATAGTCCGACAGTGCTCAAGGAATAGACTGTTCAGTAAGCCCAAATGATCAATGCAGTTGTTCATCTTATTTTGAAAAACCCTACTACAACATAGACCAATGAAACTAAGGATAACTTAGTTATCTCTTTTATTAGATAGCCGGATGCAGTTGCACTTGGTCCAGTCCACTTGAGGAAATGGAGAAGTCCTCAATGTAAGAAAGGATAATTTTAACTACCAGCCAAAATCTAGTCAGTTATGTAAGAATTCATTTCTTTTCCTGTGATAATTTTCCTAGTTCATTAACTTCAGCATTCATGTTCTGTTTGTGCTTGGAGTAGTTGTTAAATGACACATAAGACATGATGCCAATCATATATATATTGATAGGTAAAAGAGAAATATGTTAATAAGCGTGACAGCACAAAGTGCACATGAAGTATACAAGTGCACAACAAAGCAAAGAACAAGAAAAGGGGAAACAAAAAATACTCCCTCCCCTTAGTTGTTGCCTAACCAATTGACAAAATCAAACATAGACATGGACCCAACCTCTAAGACCCTTTTGTCCACTCTAAATAGTTACATATAAATAAGGATATAAGCTCTTGATCTGATTACTCAACATTTTCAAATGCCCTTCTATTTCTCTTTCCAAATATGATGTAAATCATACAATAAGATACATTCTTAAGGTAAATTAATATTTATCACCACTATGTACTACATCTTAAACATATCTTATGGTAAACACTATAACACATGATTCAAGAAAATTTGAATGTTTGTAATGGTTAGAAAAACTGAACAAATTTTTCTTTAAAAAATTATTATACTGTTGCCCAAAAGGTATTTTAAAGGTTAAAAAAGTTGATGATGAAGAGAAGGAAGAGAAAGTGTCATTCTATCTGTAAATTTTTACATGTTAAAAGATTGAACTTCAAGTGACTCATTATTCCGATTAATAATGGGTATGTATTATTGGAATGAAACATATGATAAATGATTTGAATGTTGGGAACGATGATGAATGGATTTCATTTTTTGACATTTTTCTTTTCAGGGGATTATTAACAAACTTGGAAAGTTAAGAACTTCAGAATAATTTATGCAAGCACATATCCTTGTTTGCCTATGAAAAAAAAAAAATTATACTTGTATGTTCCAGTAGTTGGCAACTTCTAGGGACTTTGATTTGGTAATAGTAGAACTCTAGTGTTTAATGTGGACATATGAGTGATGTTGATGAATGCCTGAATTCATCTCTTTTAACTCCAGCGTCTTTTATGGAAATGGTTATATGTTGTTTATACTTTCTGAAACACACATAAACATGCCTATACATATAATATCATGTTTTGTGTGTGTGTGTGTATTTTTATTTATTTTCCAACATGTAAGAAAATATATAATATGAATATATGATGCAGAAAAACAAAAAAGTGGTACATGACATGATGAGTACATGAGACTAGCCCTTAAACACAAAACCCCATCCTCCCCCTGTCCCTTCTTTAAACAAAGAAAATATAACCCTTCTATGCATACCCAGTGGCTCAAAAACTCAGCCATCCCTTGGATCATTAGGAAGAGTATGTGTGGGAACAAGAGCCAATTATCCAGGCCTCTATGTATTAACAAAAAATCAGATATATTTTATATTAAAGGATCTATAGCTGTAAAGATGAGAAATATATTTTTTCCTATGAGCACAAACAAACAAACAAAAAAAAAAAGACTAAGATCACTATGACATGCTGATTTGACGTTTTATTAGAATGTTAATCTGGATCAGGTTTTTCATTTTTTGCATAAATTAATACGATTGATCTGGACATCAGTGCTAAAACTTCTGTTACTGTTTGTTTGAAACTTGGCGCAGGTCAGTGCCGTATTTTTGCCACTGGACCTTTGTACATTTTCTTGTTTGTTTTCCTTTTTGTTCTTACAGAATAAGCTGTATAGTTTTAAGAAGGTGAAGTAATTTTGTTATATCATCATGCATTGAGTTGGCTATCGAACAGCCAACAAGACAAATTTTGGGCTTTAAGTTAATAGATTTGTAGATGTTTTTAGCGAATACTATCCATGTTGGTGTTGCTGAGCACCACCATATGATAGATTATCCATGTTTGTCTATAATTGTCTTTTTCTAATTATTATCTTTGTCATGTTAATTATGATAAATTTTGGCCTGGCTTGTTGTGATACTGCCTCTTGCATGTGTCATGAAATTACCTTTTTTTATTTTTTTACTTGCCTGCTACTAAAATCTTAAACTCATTCTTGTACAGTAAGTTTGTTTAGTTTGAATAACTATTCTCAATTTTATGTAATGACAGTACCTTTATATGGTCAAATATATCAGCATCACTGTATATGTGCAGGGATTATGATGGGAAAGTAACTCCTGAAGAGGTGGCAGCTGCTGCTTTGTACTTGAAGGATACTTTGGGCAAGGAAGGCATCCAAGAACTCATCAGCAACCTTTCCAAAGATAAAGGTAAGTTATACAAAATTGAGTCTTGTTTGTTGAAAGTTTCACATCACTCTTTTCTAGTGGCTTTTGGATGGTTTGTTAAATTGAATTTTACATGTTCAATGAGAAAAGCTAGTGCTTTTGGTGGTGCCTTTTTGTAGGGACCTTTGTTTTTGGTTGCTAAGCTATTAAAATAGTTATGAAAGCGTCATTTGGAAATATGGTTCTTCTCTTTGTACTTCTAAACTATGCTTGACTTTCAATTTATCAGCTGAGAAACATTCAAGAAGAATTCATATCTATGTTTAACACATGGAAAAAAGAGCATTTATTTTTCCGTTAAAGTGGCACATTTTATAGCCAGCATAATATAGTTGGTTCCTTGTATTGTTGCCTGAAGCTGGACTCAGCCAAAAGGCAAATTAGAATGGGTGTTATTATTAATCTTGGAACATATTGCGTTATTATGAAAAGTCCATAAGATACTAATGGATTAGAATAGCTTATTCTTTTTCCTTCGGTAAAAAGATAGAAAGCAGGGAGGGGTAGGTGTGAGGTTTGTGCTGTCGTCTATGATCTCAGGTGAAACCCAATTGAGTAGTTGATTGATGCATTAGTGGACCCAGTGGCTTTTTTTAAGAGGCCCCTTTTGCTTACTGGTGAAGGACTGAGGACCCAGAAGCTTCTCCCGCCAGATCCCTGCATTTTGTTGACGGCTTTGTGTCCTGAGTTTGGTTCACCTTCTGCTGATGCCGCCCTCTTGGTTGAAGCAGATGGCTTTGTGGGCTTGGGTTTGTCCTTTGCTTTTGTCTTGGGGAGTAGGTATCTCTCTCTGTCTCCTTCTTCTTCTCCCAAAGACGGGGGTGCTTCATTGGCAAGGGATATTATCCAATGGAGGGAGCAGACTGAGGAGTTTCTGGTTGAAAGAAAGGATGAGCGTGGTGGGCCTTTGCTTCTGCCTTTCAGTGCAGGTTTGGATCTGGTTTTACAAGAGACTCTTCCTTCCGCTGACGTGTGTGTGAACCCGGCTGAGTGCAGTGAAGATGTGGGTGGGAAGGACGTGGAGTCAGAGGAGAACTTCGTCGATTCTTACTAGAACTTCGTCTCCTTAGTGAGTACTTAGGTTTGCCTTTGGAAGGCTTTGAGAAAGAAGTTGACTCCCTTCTGAGAAAGTTGGAAGCTTGAAAGGGTTGGAGAGTGGTGGTATCGAGAGGTAAGAGGAGGCCTTCCACTGCTTCTCAGTTTGAAAGGGAACTTCAAAGGTTGGATTGCTTTGTTAATTACAACCTCTCAAGCAGTAAAGGAAGACAAAGTAGGAAGTGTGGGTTGGATTTGGTTTCTGAGTGCCCAGGATAGGGCCATAGGTGGGGATGGGAGGTGGAGAGGAAAAGGTGGTTTTCAGTCTGTTCCTTGTGCGTTAGGCTTTCACAGTGGACAGCTTCCTTGTTTTTCTTGGAATTGTGGGTTTGGGAACCAGGCAGCGGCTTGGTTTGGATGGTCTTGTACTCAGCTTTTTAGGGCTTGGTTTTGTCAGTTTGGGAGCCCTTTGGCTTGGGTTGTGGTTTGTTGTTTTCTCCTTTTGCCTGCTTTTTGGCACTCTTTGTATACTCCGTATGTACTTGGTGTGCCTTTCTTTGCGCTTTTAATATATTTGCTTATTACCTATCAAAAATTTTGATCTCTCATTCCTGTTCCTGTCAATTTCTCTGTTGAGTAAACACAAATTGGTCCATAAACAATGACTGATATTTTCATGGACATCACTGCAACAGATGGGAAGATTCATGTTGAAGACATTGTCAGACTGGGCAGCCGGACTGAAGATGCCAATACATCTGAAGCGGGGGGAATGTAGAGGGTAATACTCCAGCCAAAAAATTTTGCTTCCCTGTTCTTTGGTATCTTTGAGTACCTGTTCCAGTGACAAAGTTAGTTGGCTGATTACAGAGTATTGATTCATCTTATCTGGGCACTTTAGAATGGATATGCCTATTTCTTAGTGCTTCAATCCAACTGTTTATGATTTTTTAGGTATTAGCCTTGTTCTTTATACACAGGTGACTTTCTGAAGTCATACAGTAGATAGGTTTTTAGTTCTCCTATCAGTATTATAAAGAGGACAGGTTTGCTAGTGCTGTAAAAATTGGTGCTGATAGACCAAAACCTGACACATACACACAAAACAGTAGTGGGGTCTAACTGGGCTCCCCGTTTATATCTCTGTATTATTTTTGAAATAAATGCCATATTTGAGTTTATGCTTCAGGTCAGAAAGTGGAAATTTCTATGTAATACTGAAACTTCATAAGTTTCAAACTTTTAAGACTCATGTAAATTTAGAATTTTGAATGTTAATATATGGCATTGTTTTGATTCAAATATACTCTGAGGACATATATACTGGTGTAACCTTGGATAATTGCTCCTCTTGTGGAATAGCTTCATTTATTTTGGTTGTTTTTTGTGAAAGAAACCAGAGTAGATGGGATTTTATAGCTGTTCATCAACATCAACTGTGTGTAAGTTATGCAAAGAATTCTTTAATGTTCTTATCAGAGCTTCACTTTCATTTACTGCCTCTCTAGCCAACTCCTTCCACTTCAGAGCATTCCTTTTCAACTCATTCCCTCTTTCTCCCTCCATGACATCCTTTATGCACACTACTATTTCCTCTCTTTTAACAATCCCCTTTCTTGTCCATCTTAACTCTAAGGCCAACTACTCACACATCCACAACAAACTTAACGATAGCAATGCTGCAATTTTCAGATCTGACACTCCTAAGCTTAGGACCTCTAGTGTCGGGTTCCACCTGCAATGAGTCATGATGCACCCCTATGCTTTGTGAGCCAAAACTTCCAGTTGGGCAGACAAACTCACAACCAGACCCTTTTTGGATGTCTCTTCTACAAGATTGCTATGGAGCTTGTCCTTTTTGGATTCTGACTACCCTCAAGAAGTAGCTGTTGCTCCTCTTCAGGCCCCATTCTAGTTACTCCATCTACTCTTCTCCCTGCTCAGATCCCAAATGATAAGTAAACCACTGAGCTGACCTCCTTTGTGTCTATCCATAATTTTGTCATTTTCTAACCTCTTGTCTGAGTACATTGATTGAATGACTGGTCCTATTGTTTTGATTGGACTGTGGCTTGCCATCCAGTTCCGTACCTAGTGGAATTTAAGGAGCATTCGATGTTAGAATAGAAACAGTGCTATTGTTGTATTCTATTTGAAGTTTTTTAGGGGAATCACTTATCAAGTGCATCTTCAGGAAACACTATAAGTGACTTTTCAACTTTTTGAAAGTGCTTTCAAAATTTATCAAACATCTAATTTTTCTTCAAAAACGATTTTTATGCTCTAGAACTACCTTCAACTTAAATAGTGAATTAAGTTCACACTTGTTTTATAATCAATCAAAGTGGTGAAGATAGCTAGTTCAAGCTAAGCTAGGTGGAACTAGGTCAAGCTGAATGCTGGAATTTTATATGGCGAGGTTTTGGGTTCTCTTTCCGAGATTTAGAGTGTGTGCCTTCTAGTATTAAATTTGTGTGCCTTCATGATCATTCCACCTTCTGTCTATGGTTCCTATCACACTTTTTATCCTCTTTGTTTGGTTAATTCCATCTTTAGAGCCTATAAGGATTCTGTATACTTCTGAAGCAACGTCCTAAGTTAGGAATGTATATTGTTCAGGAATTATAGAAATGACCTTATCTTCCAACTTGTCAATAGTGTTAAAAGTCGACCCATTTGTCTTCTGGAACTTTGAAAATTGGTTTTAAGACATCGCTCAACTAACCAGAGTTTGAGCCCATGTCTCTAATGACTGGTGGAGGATCATGGATACTTAATACAGGCATAGAAGGCAACATTGTGATTTTTTTTTAAAAATGTATCGATGGATGCTCCGATGAGACCTTCAGAGCAATGACATGGGATATGAGGTATAAGACAATGGGCTATCAAATACAAAACGATAGGATCAAAGGTGATCCAAATGAACTCGGGCATCCACATGGACTATAAAATTTTTATCATTATTTTTTAGGTATGTGTTTAACACCTTCTTATACGTTATATTGTTTTTGTTGGTACAGCTTAGGAGAAGGTTTATAAATTAATAGGTTGGCTAAATAGCTCCACCAAATATGTAGTGTAATTATCTGTTACATTATTTTTCTTGAAATTTCAAATGAGTTTATTTGCACTAAAAACAATTTCAAATTAATGATTTTAATTTATTTATTAAACAAAGTTTAGCTTAT
Source organism: Vitis rotundifolia (assembly GCA_030254885.1). Classification (NCBI taxonomy): domain Eukaryota; kingdom Viridiplantae; phylum Streptophyta; class Magnoliopsida; order Vitales; family Vitaceae; genus Vitis; species Vitis rotundifolia. Next base: position 22,124,175 of record CM058155.1, read on the forward strand.
TTGCCCAAAAAATTAACTTGGTTCATATTTATTTTCATTTAATGGGGCTTTGTTTAGCATTTTTCTGTCACTGGCTATGCACTAGGAGTTATCAAGATTGGATTGGGATGTGGATCGATATTTGTTGATTTTCATTTCCATTTTCTTTCTCAAATTCATTCCTAGTGTTTTTTTTTTGTTATTGACTGCTTTTGGTTGCTGTTGTTTTATTTGTTATTGGTCTTCAAGTTCTATTTTAAGGTGTGGGTTATTTCGTTCTATTTGTTTTATTTGTTCTTGGTCTTTGAGTTCATCACATAATAGGGACAAACTCGTCATTTATATGTGGGAAGAAACCATCTAATACTAGTAATTACCTAATTATACACACACTAAAACACACTTTCTATATGTGTAGCAATAATATTATACAAGATTTCAATATATTGTTTCGTGGAAAAAAATGAACATAAATTGCTAGGATAATGAGTTTAATATATTTTTTATTGGTAATTTTGTTTCAATTTATTATCAGACTTAGAAAACTTTTTAGATAGTGACTTACTTTTCATTGAAGATTTAAAGTTGCTATTTGATTAACTAGAAAGTCATAGGTAAGTCAAAAAAGGTTTGATTTGCAACAACTTAAGTGTTCAAAGGGTTAAAATTGGATTGATATGTATTTTGTGAATTAAAATGCTTATTTTATTATTTTGGAAAAACAAAGCTCAAGCATTGGAACCGTTCAAGCACTCGAAGCGCTTAAGTGGTGGATAAGTGCACTTGAGCGCTTGTCCAAAATTTGCCAGAATATGGCAAAATATTTTCTGAAAATTCATGAATATTGTCTTTAGAAAATTCGGTATATTGGTCTTCTAGGGCCTGCAAGCCTATATAAACCCTTCTTTAATCCTTTTAGGGTTGGACACTTATAGAGGGATCAAACTTAACTTACTTTACTATTCCTAATCTCTCCTGAAAGAATTCAAAGTTTGAATCTTGGGTTGTTAGAAGACCTACATTTCTTCAGCGAGATTGAGGTGAATTTACTAAAGCAATTGGAGATTACTGCATCATAAACGTGGATCAAGTTATAGGTTTTGGAGAGTAAGTTTTAGGGTAAGTATTTAGGTAAATCTGTATAACTTGATTTTAAATAATGGATTTTAGATTAGAGGTTTTAGACCTTGTGGTTTTTTATCTCTATAATTAGTATGAAGGTTGTGTTTGAAAATGTACCCTTCACTCCCTTTGGGTGTTACCCTTATGGATAACAATGAAAAAAACTAGCATCTCCAATAGTGAGGTGTTTATAACAATTAAATTTCATTTTGTCCCAAAAAATAAAAAATTATGAGCAAAGAAGTATTTAATTATACGACTTTTTTAATTTCTTCAAAAGATAGGAAGGAAATGAAGTGAATATAGACAATTTAAAATTTGATAAATTAAAACTATCCTTAAAATCAACGGAAAATGGACAAGCCGAATGAATTTTGAATCCAATATGTGCAATCCAAATATATGAGACACCTAAAGTACTTCTAATTAAGCTAAGATAATTTTTTTCATACAAGAACAAGAAAACTTTTCCTCTCTATAAATAGTGTTTTTCCATGAAACCTTGTCATTTAGAACTAGTCTTTTTTAGTCATAGCCAGCCAGAATGTTCTTATTTTGAGTTTGTGGATTGAGAAAAGTGGACAAAAATCATGGATGGTACTAGAGGATAGAGTGAATGAAATCATATAAGATACTCTTTTTAAAAAAGGGAGGGAAAAAAACAAGTACATGAAACATCAAAATAAATTCATTCTCAAAGATGGTAAGTATATTAAACAAATTGTCCAACCTTTCTTCTTTGATTTGAAAGGGATTTCTGATCCACCAATCAAACACCAAGTGAAAATGGTAGTTGTTCCCATTAAAGAAACTTACATAATGATTTTGTAGATTAATCAATATATTTCTTTAAAGAAGGATTAAAATATTAAGGACTCTATAATAGTTTAAGCAAGAGATTCATTTGTATATTTAGCTATGTTTTTAATCTATCATCAAATAGAAAAGTATAATTCTACTTCCTCTTGATTGGTACTATCTATGTACTTTATATGTAACTACAAAATGGGCTATTGCTATTGGTTCTTAATTAAGATTAAAATATTGGTGATTATGTATATATCAATACTTCAATTTTATAGATGTATAGGAGACAATTTAATCAATATTTGACACAAAATACCGATGACGTAAAAATTAATGAAAATATTAAGAAAAACTCTGAAAAATTATATAAGAAATAAAAACAAATATTTTAAAGTTATTTTTTAAAATTGATATATATATATATATATAATTTGTCATATTTGATAATAATATTCTCTATGTAGATAAAAATATAAATTTTATAAATGTACATTTATTATTAAGTTGCATTATATATTATTTTACAATAATATTATGATAACATATCTAATTTTAAAATATATTTAGTATTAAAATTATGATATATTTTAATTTAAATATTTTCAATGATATCAAATAAATAATAATATATGTATAATTTTTTTTTAATATTTATATTTTTATATTTAATAAATATATATGTTATATAAAAAAACCTATTAAGAAAAATATGTTCTTATATTTTTGGTACTATATTAAATCAAATATAAAAATAAAATAATTAAAATTAATTTATTTAATAATTAAAAAATCGAAAAAATAAAAAAACGGTGAAATATGGTATAATATTTGAAAATATCAGTGAAATATTGATTGAATTGTGGAAAAATTAAAAAATCGAAAATCTTTGAAATATTGATAAAATATCCGGAAGTATAATTGATGGATATATTTTTCTGAATTTTCTATAGGAATCCTACGTATTAGATATATCAAGGATATATTGGTAATATATCCGGCTATTTTAAATCTCGGTAAATAAGGGATGAAAGCCTGAAGACAGAAAAATGTGTTGGATGATCACTTGCTTGGCCTTTGATTGTTGTAGAATTAGGCCTTTCACTGTCTGCAAGTACTCTATAAATACTACCTTCTACGAATGGCCTGATTAAAGAAGAGGAGAGTCTAGTGAGGAGGATGAAGAGAGGTCAGAGAGTTAGTGAAACACATATTATGGTCCTTCCTTACCCTTCACAGGGGCACATAAATCCAATGCTCCAATTCTCCAGGCGCCTAGCCTCCCATGGTCCCAGGGTTACTTTAGTGATCCCAACAGCCTCCATTTATAATGCCCAAGCTAGCTCCATCAACATCGAGATCATTTGTGAAGGGCTCGAGAAGCGCAAAGAAGAAGAAAGAACAGAGGACTATGTGGAGCATTTTAGAATGGTAGCTTCACAAAGCTTGGCGGAGCTTACCAAGAAACATAGTAGATCCAGCCATCCCGCTAAAATCTCAGTTGGCAGATGAGAATAAAGCTGACCAATGCTTAACGGTCTGTCTTTATCCTCGTAATTCGAAGAAATCCTTTTAGCATTTTCTCTCTCCTATTTGCCCCTTTTTTTCTTCCACACTTTGTTTCATGGGATCAAATATAAGAAAAATCATTCTCTTTTATCATTTTCCCTTTTATTACTATTTTAGAAAATTAATAGGATGGGATTAAATAAGGAAAGGACAAACGTGAAAGTAAAAGAGAAATAAGAAGACAATTATTTATTGCATAAAAGAATAATATAATAAGACTTTATTTGACGAATATTTTTAAAAATAATTTTAAAAGACATAATTCATATATATTATTTTATTTTTTATCATTATCCATATTTATATAATTATTTTTTAAAATAAGTTTTAAAAAATATTTTATATTTTATTTTTAAAAACAAAATATTATTTTCTACTTTTAATTATTAAACATGTTTTCATTTTGAATAGCAGAAACCATTAATTTAAATTACCGATCAAACATAAGCCTTCAATCAATTTGTGGGCCATGAGAACAGCCTAGATATCATATCTAATAGAGGCCTGCATTTTTTATCTCTCAAGGGCATTTTAATGAGAAATATTATATTATAGTCTTTGCAAAAGGCCAATTCCTATAGCTTTTAATTATGATATGATATGATGAGATAAATATGATATAATATGATAATGAGATATTGAAAAGTAGGATGTAATAAATGCTGGCACAGAAAATTCAATCTTGTAGTATCTTGAACATTTCCATCCATCAAGTATGGGGCATGGGGCATGGGGCATGGGGCCTGAGGAAGAGCAGCACCCACTTCATGTGGGTAGTCAGAGAATCGGAAGAGAAAAAGATCCCTAGCAATTTTTTAGAGGAGACATCTGAGAGGGGTCTGGTTGTGAGTTGGTGTCCGCAACTGGAAGTTTTAGCTCACAAAGCCGTTGGGTGTTTCCTGACTCATTGCGGATGGAACTCAACACTGAAGGCATTGAGCTTGGGAGTGCCAATGATAGCCATGCCTCAGTTTTTAGACCAGACAACAAATGCTAGGTTTGTTGAAGATGTGTCGCAAGTTGGGGTTAGAGTTAAGGCTGACGAAAAAGGGATTGATAAAAAAGAGGAAATAGAGATGTGTGTAAGGGAAATCATGGAGAGAGAGAGAGGGAAGGAGATGAAAACGAATGCTCAGAGGTGGAGGGAGTTGGCAAAAGAGGCAGTAACTGAAGGTGGAAGCTCTTTTAAGAACATTGAAGAATTTGTTACAGAAATTTCATGCAGCTGACGTTAAATTTCAATAGTAAAATCTCTCTGCTAATTCAGTTTCATTTGTGCCCATCTCTATGGACAAATCTCAGCTTGGGTTGATGTTCAATTTTCTAAACGCCAACATGGAGGTACCCGTGGCTAATACGGATTAGATTCACCATTTGTTTCGATTCAAAATAATATTGATAGTCTTTTCTTTATAAAAAAATAAGAGGAAAGAAAAAAGAAAAGAAAAAGAAAACCTTGCCCAAAACTCAATTTATCTCATATTAATTTGAAAAGTATGACATTCAAGTTTTCAGTTAAGTTGTCAGCTGTGAGAACAACTCCTCATATCATATCTGACTGTTAATGTATATTATGTTATGGGCTTTATGTTAATGTATATTAGGTTACTTGTACCGCACCTATATAAAGGCACTGATGTATTCCTTGTTCTCTAAGAAGAATAATACAATCATTCAGTATTTTTATAACATGGTATCAGAGCCACTGCTCTGACCTTTTCTTAAGCAGTCTTGTCTTAACTAGTGTGGCTTTCTTTCTTTTCCTAACGCTTCCGCCATCACAATTGTCGCCGCAGCCTTTTGCCGTTGAACCTCCGACGTCATCCAGACGTCATCCTTGAGTTTCGGACCTGCAGCCGCCGTCATTAGAGAGTTTCACACTGCACGGACCACTACCGTTTGCTTCACCGCTGCGAATATTGCTCCGATCTCATTTTTGAAGGTACCACTGAGATCGTCCAGCGCCGATCTACACATTGGTGGAAACCTCGTCGCCATCGGAGACCGCACGCGCCCTCACACGCCGCTCAAAGTTTCAGCGACGCGCCTCACGCGCCACACACGCCACACGCGCCGAACCTGGCCTGCTGACGTCATCATCTCCTGCCACATCAGCGCCACGTCAGCCCTAGCTGCGTCAGCATCCACTGATCTGCTGACGTCATCACCACGTCATACTGTGACGTCATCAGTTTGACTGTTGACCGTTGACCGTTGACTGTTGACTTCTCTCCAGGGTTGACTTTTCTGTCCAGATCCTCCTTACCCAGTTTTTCGTGTAGATTTCATTTTTGCAGTCTGTTTTTGCATATTGTGCCTCTAAATGGATAAAAAGGATATTTTTCTTTCTCGCCCCATCAATACTGTATTGGAGGGAAATAAAAATTACTTATCTTGGTCTCAAGCTATGCGGAGTTTTCTTAAGGGTCGCATGCTCTGGCATTATTGTACTGGTGCAATGACTATTCCTGTCAAGGGAGCAAGTGAAGCAGATGCTGCCTTTCTTAATCGGATGATTGAATGGGATAGTCATAACCACATGATCCTCACATGGATTCGGAACACTTCCATTCCCTCTATCTCCAATCTGATGGGCAGCTTTGATGATGCAAAATCTGCATGGGATATGTTGGCCAAAAGGTACTCCACTACTCATGGATCCATGAAATATCAGTTGGTGGTTGAATTACATCAACTCAGGCAAGAACCAGGGCAATCCATCAATGACTATTATGATCAGCTTCGTTTTATTTGGGACCAAATTGACCTTTCTGATCCAACTTGGGCATGCTCAAAAGATGCTCAGCAATATGCTTCCATTAGAGATGAATTTCGCCTCTATGAATTCTTGATGTCACTTCACAAGGATTTTGAGCCCATTCGTGGTCAGTTACTAAATCGCAGTCCTGCTCCCTCTCTTGATACTGCTGTGAATGAGTTGGTTAGAGAAGAAGCTCGTCTTGCAACCCTTCAAGCCCAGAATAAGCTCAATGTTTTGGCTATTACTCCATCTACTCCACTCATAGAGCAACCTCAGCAATCAGGTGATTCTCATGGCTCTAGCAATCGTCGCAAGCAGACCAACAAAAAGTTCTGCAACTATTGCAAGCGTCCTGGCCACACAATTGAGACTTGTTACCGTCGCAACAAATCTACTGCTGCTGTTGCTAATATTGAGTCTACTCTGCCAATGGCTTCCACCTCAGTTGAGTCCCAGTCGTCTGGATCTACTATCAACCTCTCCTCCACTGAACTACAGGAGATCATAGCTCAGGCTGTTCGTATGGCTGGTAATGCATCTCTTTCCACTGCCTTATCTGTTCTACCTGGTAAGTCTCAAACTTGGTTCTTTGATTCTGCCTGCTGCAACCACATGACACCTAACTCATCCCTATTCTCCAACCTTGACCCTGCACCACATCCTCTAAATATTCATATAGCTGATGGCTCCACCATGCATGGGAATAGTCTAGGTTTTGTTTCAACCTCTAATCTTTCTGTTCCTGGAGTCTTCCATGTTCCTGACCTATCCTATAACTTGTGCTCTGTGGGACAATTAGCTGAACTAGGTTATCGCCTTATTTTTTACTATTCTGGGTGTATTGTGCAGGATCCGAGGACGGGGCAGGAGCTTGGGACCGGTCCTAGAGTTGGGCGTATGTTTCCCGTGAACAATCTTCATCTTCCACCTGTTGCTCCTGTTTCTGTTGCTACTGCAGCTGCTGCAGTTTCTTCCATACCTTCTCTTGCACTTTGGCATTCTCGTCTTGGTCATGCACCATCTTCTCGAGTACAACAGTTAGTGTCTAAGGGTCTGTTGGGTTCTGTGTCTAAAGACAATTTTGATTGTCCTTCATGTCAGTTAGGAAAACAGCCAGCTTTACCCTTTAATAACAGTGAATCCATTTCTAATAGTATTTTTGAGTTAATTCATTCTGATGTTTGGGGACCTTCTCCTGTTGCTAGTATTGGTGGATCTCGATACTTTGTTGTTTTTATTGATGATTATTCCCGTTATAGTTGGATTTTTCCTATGAAATCTCGTTCCGAAATTTTACCACTATATAGCAATTTTGCAAAAATGGTTGAAACACAATTCTCCAAACGTATCAAAACCTTTCGATCTGATAATGCTCTTGAATATACTCAACATGCGTTTCAAGCTCTGTTACATTCCTATGGCACTGTACATCATCTAACTTGTCCAGGTACATCTCAGCAAAATGGTCGAGCCGAAAGAAAACTTCGTCATATTCTTGACACTGTTCGTGCTCTACTTCTTTCTGCCAAAATTCCTGCCCCATTTTAGGGTGAAGCTGCTCTCCATGCTGTTCATGCAATTAACCGCATTCCAAGTGCTGTCATCCATAATCAGACTCCGTATAAGCGTCTTTTTGGGTCACCCCCTAACTATCATCACCTTCGCTCTTTTGGATCTGCTTGTTTCGTTCTTCTTCAGTCTCATGAGCACAACAAACTTGAGCCTCGCTCTAGACTCTGTTGTTTCCTTGGTTATGGCGAAACTCAAAAAGGGTATAGGTGTTATGATCCTGTCTCTCATCGTCTTCGTGTTTCTCGTAATGTTGTCTTTTGGGAACACCGATTGTTTGTTGAACTATCTCACTTTCGTTTTTCCTTGACTAACTCTTCTGTTTTAGAAATCTTTCCAGATGAGTCTCTTGTTCCTTCTACAAATACTTTTGATCCTCCTTTGGACTTCTCTCCAGATATTTTTGATGTTTCTCCTAGACAGGTTGCAAATGACCAGATTGATGACGAACTACCCCACTTTGAGCCTGGGTCCCCTGCTCCTGCTCTGCCTGAAGATCCTCCACAAAACATTCCACCTCGCCACTCAACCCGGGTAAGATCCATTCCTCCACACCTACTTGACTATCATTGTTACACTGCCATTGCTACACTTCACGAGCCTCAAACCTATCGTGAGGCCTCTACTGACCCTTTATGGCAGATTGCTATAAAAGAGGAACTTGATGCATTAACCAAAAACCATACTTGGGACCTGGTTACTCTCCCTCCTGGACAGTCTGTGGTTGGTTGTAAGTGGATCTATAAGATCAAGACTCGCTCTGATGGATCCGTTGAGCGTTACAAGGCTCGTCTTGTTGCCAAAGGTTTTACACAGGAGTATGGGATTGATTATGAAGAGACTTTTGCTCCAGTTGCTCGTATCTCATCTGTTCGTGTTCTCTTAGCTGTTGCTGCTGCTAGTAAATGGGATCTTTTTCAGATGGATGTTAAAAATGCCTTCCTTAATGGGGATTTGAGTGAAGACGTCTATATGCAACCTCCTCCTGGTCTTTCTGTGGAATCAAACAAGGTTTGTCATCTTCGACGTGCACTTTATGGTCTTAAACAAGCCCCACGAGCTTGGTTTGCCAAGTTCAGCTCCACTATTTTTCGCTTGGGTTACACTGCCAGTCCGTATGATTCTGCCTTATTTCTTCGTCGTACTGATAAAGGCACTATTTTGCTTCTTCTATATGTGGATGATATGATCATAACTGGTGATGACCTTAGTGGCATTCAAGAACTCAAGGATTTTCTCAGCCAGCAGTTTGAGATGAAAGATCTTGGACATCTCAACTATTTCTTGGGTCTTGAAATTACTCATTCCACAGATGGTCTTTATATTACTCAAGCCAAGTATGCTTCTGATCTGTTGTCTCAAGCCGGACTCACTGACAGCAAGACTGTTGACACTCCAGTTGAACTTCATGCGCATCTGGCACCCTCGGGGGGGAAACCATTGTCTAATCCTACTCTTTACAGACGATTGGTTGGCAGCTTAGTTTATCTCACAGTTACTCGTCCAGACATCTCCTATGCTGTTCATCAGGTGAGCCAGTATTTGTCTGCTCCACGATCAACTCACTATGCTGCTATTCTGCGCATTCTTCGATACCTGAAGGGTACTCTTTTTCATGGCCTTTTCTACTCAGCTCAGTCTCCTCTTGTACTCCGAGCATTCTCTGATGCTGATTGGGCAGGAGATCCTACTGATCGCAGGTCCACTACAGGTTATTGCTTCCTCCTTAGTTCTTCTTTGATTTCTTGGAGAAATAAGAAACAAACTTTTGTGGCCCGCTCCAGTACTGAAGCAGAATATCGTGCCCTTGCTGATACCACATCTGAGCTCCTTTGGCTAAGATGGCTTCTTAAGGATTTGGGTGTGTCCACCTCCTCTACTACTCCTCTTTATTGTCACAACCAGAGTGCCATTCATATTGCTCACAATGATGTCTTTCATGAACGGACTAAACATATCGAGATTGATTGTCATTTTATCCGTTATCATCTTGTCCATGGTGCTCTTAAGCTTTTCTCTGTTTCCTCCAAAGATCAACTTGCAGACATCTTCACCAAGTCACTTCCTACGAGACGCACTCGTGATTTAATTGACAAACTCAAGTTGGTCTCACATCCACCTTGAATTTGAGGGGGGCTGTTAATGTATATTATGTTATGGGCTTTATGTTAATGTATATTATGTTATAGGCTTTAGGCCCATTAGGTTACTTGTACCGCACCTATATAAAGGCACTGATGTATTCCTTGTTCTCTAAGAAGAATAATACAATCATTCAATATTTTTATAACACTGACGAAATCCGGCTGTATAATCTTTCAAATGCCATTTTCATCTATAAGAAAATACTATGTAATAGTTTCGAAAAGGCCCATTCCTACTTCATATGGCAAGATACTGAAAGTAATTACATACCCGACCCGCACGAAAGGTGTAACGATCTAAGCACGTACTATCTTGGAGAAAGGCTCAGTGAAATAGACATGTCTGCATGCGGACTCCCTGCATCTGGATGGAAAGACCCTATCAAGCTTCATTGTTCCTTGATCAGCTTTGGGCCTTTCTTGTGTAGGTTGGGTGGGTGGAGGGCCAAAGGTGAGATGAAAAAATTATTAGAAGGAAGAAGGTAATGTTGCTGCCATGATTCAAGGGATTGTGTTGGTTGAGGTGGTAATCACTATACACCCACAAGGAACTTCCAACTGTAATAAAAGGCTTGGTGAGAGTGTATCATCACCATGATTTGCATGATTTTTGGATTAATTTGCATAATTCTTGGAATTATTTTCATTGGTGGTTTTATCTATATCTTGGTGACAAGAACAACTTTACAAATACCACAGAAAAAGCAACCTTCAACCACTTCCCATCTTTGAAAGGACCTTCTATACTTCTATCTACAAGTCAAACACCACATGAAAAACTTCCAATAAGAATTTTAAGACTATTTTATTCAGAAATACCATGTAACAGCATCTAATAATGATAAAGTTTTACACATGCGATAAAATTATTGGGTGAAGCTGGTATGAATACACAAAAGCCAGAAGACAGAAAACTATTACATCGGCACTTTTTTGGCCTTTGATAGATGTAGGATTAGGCCTTCCAGCATCTGCAGATCTACAAATACTACCTCCTATCTTTGGTCTGATTAAAGAACAAAGAGAGACATCTTTAGAATGAAAAATGGAGAGACACAAGAATCACTGAACCACATGTTATGGTTTTTCCGTTCCCTTTACAGGGTCACATCAGTCCAATGTTTCAGTTCTGCAAGCGTCTAGTCTCCAAAGGTCTCAAGGTCACACTAGTCAGCACCACAACCTCTATTATTCAGTCCATGCATGCCCAAGCGTCTAGCTCCATTACCATAGAGCTCCTATCTAATGAGCTTGGCCAACAGAAAGACGAAAGTCTTGAGGCCTATGTGGAGCGTTTTGGGATTGTAGGTTCACAAAGCTTGGCTCAGCTTATTGAGAAGCACAGCAGGTCCGATAGCCCTGCTCGGATTCTTGTGTATGACTCGGTTATACTATGGGCACAAGATGTGGCTGATCGAGTGGGTCTGGATGCAGCTCCCTTCTTCACTCAATCATGTGCTGTTTCTGCCATCTATTACCATGAGAACCATGGGACATTCAAGCTTCCTTTGGAAGGGTCAATGATATCAATACCTTCCTTGCCACCATTGAGTACTGATCATGATCTGCCATCTCTAATTAAGGACATGGACTCATACCCAGCTATTCTGAAGATAAACTTGAATCAATTTTCAGCCTTCCACAAAGTGAAATGCGTCTTCTTCAACACTTTCCACAAGTTGGAACATGAGGTACCATTTACATCCTCGTACCAATACATACATAAGAAAGTTGTTTTTTTTTTTCTTTCTTACTCAGATCCTTACCATATTAAATTTCACCTGTCAGTTTTTTGCCTAGCTCCTCTTAGTTTAGATTGATCTTTCCATGTTCACCACTTGATTTCATCATAAAACAAGTGTAAACCTAATTCACCTTTTGGGCTAAAGCCTAGGTGCATAAAAGAATGTTTCCTTATTCACTCAACATTTTGTGCTAGTTCTCTCCTTTTATATATATATATATATAATTACCTTATAATGTTGAATAATCTTTAAATGAATTTCATTAGGCAGTGAACTGGATGGCAAGCCAATGGCCAATGATCAAGACAGTAGGACCAACCATCCCATCAGTTTACTTAGATGATAGATTGGATCAGGACAAAGGCTACGGCCTCAGCATTTTCAAATCTACCAACAACACCTGCATCACATGGCTAGACACAAAGGGTATCAGCTCCGTGGTTTATGTGTCATTCGGGAGCATGGCTTCACTGGAACAAGAGCAGATGGAGGAACTGGCATTGGGCCTTAAGAGGAGCAACACCAACTTCCTGTGGGTAGTCAGAGAATCTGAACGGGAAAAGCTCCCCGGCAATCTTCTAGAAGAGACTTCTGAAAAGGGTCTGGTTGTGAGTTGGTGTCCTCAACTTGAAGTCTTGTCTCACAAAGCTGTGGGGTGCTTCATGACTCATTGTGGATGGAACTCAACTCTAGAGGCTCTGAGCTTGGGAGTGCCAATGATTGCAATGCCTCGCTCTTCAGATCAACCAACTAATGCTAAGTTTGTGCAGGATGTGTGGGGAGTAGGGATTAGAGCTAAAGGGGATGAGAAGGGGATTGTTAAAAGAGAGGAGATAGAGGAGTGTATAAGGGAAGCCATGGAAGGAGAGAAGGGGAATGAGATGAAAAGGAATGCTTTGAGGTGGAAGGAGTTGGCTAAAGATGCAGTAAATGAAGGTGGAACCTCTGATAAGAACATTGAAGAATTTGTTGCCCTTGTGAGAAGCGGATTTTAATGTGCACCAAGAAGATCTCTCTTCCTTGATCTCATTTTATTTTCACATGAATAATGTGTTGTTAATTCAACCTTCTATATTGAGACTAACCTCAATGTTTGGTTGTTTTTCAAAAAATGTAAGATGCCTCTCCTTCAACACTTCTGGACATGTTAGTTAATATTTGATGTATCTTAATACATAGTCCTAGCCTCCAAGGCTTCATCTAATTTCATATATAATTGTCAAGAATATAGAGTTCTCAACTGTGTAGGAACTCACTTTCGGCATATATACAACAGCAACACACCAAAAGGAATAATTGGTATCAATAGTGATACCGTGGTGGAATGTTAATTATATGCTTTTGGAGACTGGCGTTCACTATGATATGAATGCATGTTTAGTTCTTAGAAAGTTTAACGGGAAAAATACCAAAAAAAATAAAATGAAATTTCTCTATTTTATTTGTCAATGGAAAGAAAATTAAATTGTTTAGAGAGAAGGTTTCTCCTCTTCTTTTTTCTTAGCATTTTTTAAAACTTTCTTTTCTTATTCTCAAATATAAGAAACTTCATTTCCTTGTTCTCAAATATAAGAAAATCATTTTCTTTAACATTTTTTATCTTCTAAATACTCTCTACAAGAATCCAAATTTGAATTTAACCCCCTGTTGCTATGTGTGGGATGCAACTAATTTCTAGCAATAGAATGAGAGTTGAGCAATAGAATTCTTCCATTAATTTCTAGCAAGGAAGTTGAGTGTTAAGATGTACAATAGCAAGATAAATTTATTAACGAGAGTTGAACCAAAAAAGGGTGCAACTAAGGCATATTAGAAATATAAGATGGGCAGGCAAAGACAAAAAAAAAAAAAAAAAAAAAAAAAAAAGAAAAAAAAAAGAGAGAAAAAAAGAAAGACAATCATCCTCTTGATAACAAGAAACCAATGGTTAATCATATCTAACATAGACCGATTCTAGTTTCTACATTGAGAGAGTTTATAAACCAAAGGAAAAGAGAAATCATGGAGTGTTTTAGTGCTTGAATCCTTTGCTCATCATCCTCAAAAACATAGAGGCACAATTCCTTATATCATCCTCTGCTTTCTCGTTGAAGAAGGATTCACATGTACAGTACCAATAGGCGAAAAAACAGGATTCCATTATCTCATAACAGTATATCACCAGATGCTTCTTCTAATTCACTTTCGGAAAGGACACATCATCTACAAAACTCTATTTCTTTTATGCATGCAGAAAACTAATATTTAAGTCCAGAACATGCAATCCCCTAAAAATATATGTAAACTAACTCATGCTATCTCTTTGTTTCGTCATGTTATATCTATGCATACTTTGAGTTTTTAAAACTTACAATATTGCATAAGGTTGAAAATAAAGGAGAGGGAAAGAATATGATTCTTGTAATTTGATTATAATAAATATCAATATGGATTAGGGACTCTATAAATAAGGGAGTGGAGAAGAAGAATTAGTTGACAAGAAAATAGAAGATATGTAATATTAGAATAAGATCAATGGCCAAGGTTTTAGTTTGATATGCCAAGAGAAAAGTTAATTTTTTATATATGTACAAAAATAGAATGTCTCAAGCTAATTACTAATATCTAATTGTATCCATTAATATTAATTTTAAGAGATTGGCCATTTATATCTCTAGCTAGCTTGTACTTCTTTTGGTGAAATTTTGACATAGTTTGAACTCATATGATCTTTTCCTCGTAATTTATGGCTATGATTTTCCCCATGAATTTGTTGCTTGAGAATTGCCATATATGGTTGGTGCTGAAGGATTGAGCAGAATGATATCTAATGACTCTTTCTAAAGAGAGGGAGGGAAGCAAACAAGAAGATGAGATCCAGCAAAAGTGTAATCATTCTGAAAGATTAAAAATATACTGGACAACTTCACATCACGTCCAAGGAAAAGCACCTTTACCAACTTCTCTCCTTAAGAAGCGCCCTTTGATCTGCCAGTCAAACACCATATGAGAAGGGTTGTTGTACTTGTATTCATTAAATAAACTTAAAACCACGAACCTCTAGAACTTATTTCATGAAAGAAACACCAACAAAATGTCAAAATACCATATAATAGTTTTTGCAAAAGGTCCTTTCCTAATTCCTTTCCCATTTTATTAAGTTTCTAATTGAAAAGGACGATCCAATTGGCCTCCCGACACAGATTGTAACTAATTTATATAGTTTACGTGTACCTAAAAAATGAGGGTGCTGCTGGTTCTGAAGAGATAAAAGCTAGAAGACGGACACATGAGATGACCACTTTCCTGGCCTTTCATTGTTGGAAGATTAGGCCTTCCAGCATCTGCAACTCTAGAAATACTGACTTCTGTATCTGGCCTGGTTAAAGAAGAAAGAAAGATCATTTTGGAGGAAAATGGAGAGTGGCAAAAGAGTTAGTGAAACACATATCATGGTCCTTCCTTTCCATGCACAGGGTCACATAAACCCGATGCTCCAATTCTCCAAGCGCTTGGCCTCCAAAGGTATCAAGGTTACACTAGTAATCGCAGCAACTTCCAATAGTCAGTCCATGCACGCCCAAACTAGCTCCATCAACATTGAGATCATTTCTGAAGAGTTAGACAGACGGCAACAAGAAGAAAGTATTGAGGACTATCTGGAGCGTTTTAGAATATTAGCTTCACAAGGCTTGACCGCGCTTCTGGAGAAGCACAATAGATCTAACCATCCTGCTAAAATCCTTATCTATGACTCGGTTTTGCCGTGGGCACAAGACCTAGCTGAACACCTAGGCCTTGATGGGGTTCCATTCTTCACTCAATCATGTGCTGTTTCAGCTATCTATTACCATTTCTATCAAGGGGTATTCAACACTCCTTTAGAAGAATCAACAGTATCCATGCCTTCCATGCCACTATTACGTGTCGACGATCTTCCATCATTTATCAATGTTAAAAGCCCAGTTGACTCAGCTTTACTGAACCTGGTCTTGAGTCAGTTCTCAAATTTCAAAAAAGGGAAGTGGATATTGTGCAACACTTTTGACAAGTTGGAAGATCAGGTACTTCTTGTAAACCCTGTAGATAGACCGTACATAAACATAACGACCTGCTAGTCTAGCTACTTAACTTGGACATATTAACATCTGTGGCATAGACATTGTTACAGAAACCACACACTATTTATTGGCTTTCAATATGGAAATTAACCTCGTAGAGTAGAACAAAGAGTGAGAGGAATAATACCCAAATGTATTACTATCAGTCGACAACCAACTTTGCTTCATTATGATGAAAGCTAGGTTTTCTCCTTTGAGGCAAGGCCAACAGTAACCAATTTTACTTAATTTCATAGTTTGGAGTCTTTATTTCCATGATATGATAGCTAAGTAATTGTTTCATTCTGTTAACTTCTTGCTTAAATTCCATTAGGTAATGAAATGGATGGCAAGCCAAAGACCATTAATCAAGACAATAGGACCAACTGTTCCTTCGATGTACTTGGACAAGAGGTTGGAGGATGACAAAGACTATGGCCTCAGCCTTTTCCAGCAGAATGTTGACACCTGCATTACGTGGCTAGACACAAAGGGCATTGGTTCTGTGGTTTATGTATCGTTTGGAAGCTTGGCATCACTGGGAGAAGAGCAGATGGAGGAACTAGCATGGGGCCTGAAAAGGAGCAACAGCCACTTCATGTGGGTAGTCAGAGAATTGGAAAAGAAAAAACTCCCTGACAATTTCATAGAGGAAACATCCGAGAAGGGTTTGGTTGTGAGTTGGTGTTGTCAACTAGAAGTTTTAGCTCACAAAGCAGTCGGGTGTTTCATGACTCATTGCGGATGGAACTCAACACTGGAGGCACTGAGCTTGGGAGTGCCAATGATAGCAATGCCTCGGTTTTCAGACCAAACAACTAATGCTAAATTTGTTGAGGATGTATGGCAAGTTGGGGTTAGAGTTAAGGCCGATGAAAAAGGGATTGTTAAGAGAGAGGAAATAGAGTTGTGCATAAGCGAAATTATGGAAGGAGAGAGAGGGCATGAGATGAAAAGGAATGCTGCGAGGTGGAAAGAGTTAGCTAAAGAGGCAGTAAATGAAGGAGGAAGCTCCGATAAGAACTTGGAAGAATTTGTTGCAGAACTTTTATGCAGCTCAGATTGAATTACAACAGTAAAATCTCTGTACTTCCATTTCAGTTATATTCGCTGTCCCTTTGTTTTTGGGCATCTACTTCCATGTTACTCATCTGTATGGAAAAAGTCTCAGCTTAATTTAGTTGATTTTCAAATTTCTAAATTAACAGTAATCTTCCTATTGTTTATCTTTCAACATCTTTTATATTGTGTGTTTAAGATTTTGAGAGGATTGGTTTCAGGAGTGTGAGAAAAAAGGTTGACAGAATTAGATTGCTTAATGAAGTGAAAAAAGAAAATAAACAAACATTTTTCAAGAATTGTAAACAGGGAAACATGCACTGAACACATTGCGCTAGAGTGAAACTCCTCCCTACAATACTAAAACTCTGTAGGAGTTTACTTCCCAGCATATAACATCTACATACTAAAGGTTACTCCAAGTGATACATCGGTCATATTGGACGTGCGCTTATTGGAAAATGACCCGATATCTCTCAAACCATGACTACCATCACCATTGGTTAGATGCTTAAAATGAAATGCTTCTCAACCAACAAATTCATGGGGAAAATCATAGCCATCAATTACGAGGAAAAGATCATTTGAATTCAAACTATGTCAAAATTTCACCAAAAGAAGTATAAGCTAGCTAGAGATATAAATGGCCAATCTCTTAAAATTAATATTAATCGATACAATTAGAATTAGTTATTAGTAATTAGCTTGAGACTTTTTATTTTTGTACATATATAAAATATTAGCTTTTCTCTTGGCATATCAAGCTAAAACCTTGGCCATTGATCTTATTCTAATATTATATATCTACCATTTTCTTGTCAACTAATTCTTCTTCTCCACTCCCATATTTATAGAGTCCCTAATCCATATTGATATTTATTATATTCAAATTACGTACAAGAATCATATTATTTCCTTCTTCTTTATTTTCAACCTCATGCAATATTGTAAGTTTTAAAAACTCAAAGTATGCATAGATATAACATTATGAAACAAAGAGATAACATGAGTTAGTTTACATATATTTTTAGGGGATTGCATGTTCTGGACTCAAATATTAGTTTTCTGCATGCATAAAAGAAATAGAGTTTTGTAGATGATGTTTCCTTTCCAAAAGTGAATTAGAAGAAACATCTGGTGATATACTGTTATGAGATAATGGAATCCTGTTTTTTCTCATATTGGTATTGTGCGTGCGAATCCTTCTTCAACGAGAAAGCGGAGGATGATATAAGGAATTGTGCCTCTATGTTTGTTTTGGACTATTTAATAGAAGAGAAACCTTACGTAAATCATTTAAGGATGATGAGCAAAGGATTCAAGCACTAAAACACTCCATGATTTCTCTTTTCCTTTGGTTTATAAACTTTCTCAATGTAGAAACTAGAATCGGTCTATGATAGATATGATTAATCATTGGTTTCTTGTTATCAAGAGGATGATTGTCATTCTTTTTTTCTTTTTTTCTTTTTTTTCTTTTTTTTTTTCGTCTTTTCCTGCCCATCGTATATTTCCCATATGCCTTAGTTGCACCCTTTTTTTTGTTTGACGCTCCTTAATAAATTTATCTTGCTATTGTACATCTTAAGGCTCAACTTCCTTGCTAGAAATTAATTGAAGAATTCTATTGTTCAACTCTCATTCTTTTCATATAATTCTTTGGACAAATAAGTGCTAAATGTTAGCATCTCACGAATCGGAACAGGGGGTTAAATTCGAATTTGGATTCTTGTAGAGGGTATTTAGAAAATAAAAACTGTTAAAGAAAATGATTTTTTTAATATTTGAGAAGAAGGAAAGGAAGTTTCTTAAATTTGAGAATAAGAAAAGGAAGTTTTAAAAAATGCTAAGAAAAAAGAAGAGGAGAAACCTAAAATTTTTCTCCCTAAACAATTTAATTTTCTTTCCCTTGACTTTTCCATTGACAAATAAAATAGAGAAATTTCATATTTTTTTTGGTATTTTTCCTGTTAAACTTTCTAAGAACTAAACATGCATTCATATCATAGTGAACACCAGTCTCCAAAAGCATATAATTAATATTCCACCTCGGTATCACTATTGATACCAATTATTCCTTTTCGTGTGTTGCTGTTGTATATATGCTGAAAGTGAGTTCCTACACAGTTGAGAACTCTATATTCTTAACAATTATAAATGAAATTAGATGAAGCCTTGGAGGCTAGGACTATATGTTAAGATACATCAAATATTAACATGTCCAAAAGTGTTGAAGGAGAGGCATCTTATATTTTTTGAAAAACAACCAAACATTAAGCTTAATCTCAATATAGAAGGTTGAATTAACAACACATTATTCATGTGAAAATAAAATGAGATCAAGGAAGAGAGATCTTCTTGGTGTACACTAAAATCAGCTTCTCACAAGGGCAACAAATTCTTCAATGTTCTTATCAGAGGTTCCACCTTCATTTACTGCATCTTTAGCCAACTCCTTCCACCTCAAAGCATTCCTTTTCATCTCATTCCCCTTCTCTCCTTCCATGGCTTCCCTTATACACTCCTCTATCTCCTCTCTTTTAACAATCCCCTTCTCATCCCCTTTAGCTCTAATCCCTACTCCCCACACATCCTGCACAAACTTAGCATTAGTTGGTTGATCTGAAGAGCGAGGCATTGCAATCATTGGCACTCCCAAGCTCAGAGCCTCTAGAGTTGAGTTCCATCCACAATGAGTCATGAAGCACCCCACAGCTTTGTGAGACAAGACTTCAAGTTGAGGACACCAACTCACAACCAGACCCTTTTCAGAAGTCTCTTCTAGAAGATTGCTGGGGAGCTTTTCCCGTTCAGATTCTCTGACTACCCACAGGAAGTTGGTGTTGCTCCTCTTAAGGCCCAATGCCAGTTCCTCCATCTGCTCTTGTTCCAGTGAAGCCATGCTCCCGAATGACACATAAACCACGGAGCTGATACCCTTTGTGTCTAGCCATGTGATGCAGGTGTTGTTGGTAGATTTGAAAATGCTGAGGCCGTAGCCTTTGTCCTGATCCAATCTATCATCTAAGTAAACTGATGGGATGGTTGGTCCTACTGTCTTGATCATTGGCCATTGGCTTGCCATCCAGTTCACTGCCTAATGAAATTCATTTAAAGATTATTCAACATTATAAGGTAATTATATATATATATATAA
This sequence comes from Vitis rotundifolia, assembly GCA_030254885.1. Lineage (NCBI taxonomy): Eukaryota > Viridiplantae > Streptophyta > Magnoliopsida > Vitales > Vitaceae > Vitis > Vitis rotundifolia. The sequence goes on from CM058155.1 coordinate 22,144,163, forward strand.
AAGGAGAGAACTAGCACAAAATGTTGAGTGAATAAGGAAACATTCTTTTATGCACCTAGGCTTTAGCCCAAAAGGTGAATTAGGTTTACACTTGTTTTATGATGAAATCAAGTGGTGAACATGGAAAGATCAATCTAAACTAAGAGGAGCTAGGCAAAAAACTGACAGGTGAAATTTAATATGGTAAGGATCTGAGTAAGAAAGAAAAAAAAAACAACTTTCTTATGTATGTATTGGTACGAGGATGTAAATGGTACCTCATGTTCCAACTTGTGGAAAGTGTTGAAGAAGACGCATTTCACTTTGTGGAAGGCTGAAAATTGATTCAAGTTTATCTTCAGAATAGCTGGGTATGAGTCCATGTCCTTAACCAGAGATGGAAGATCATGATCAGTATCCAATGGTGGCAAGGAAGGTATTGATATCATTGACCCTTCCAAAGGAAGCTTGAATGTCCCATGGTTCTCATGGTAATAGATGGCAGAAACAGCACATGATTGAGTGAAGAAGGGAGCTGCGTCCAGCCCCACTCGATCAGCCACATCTTGTGCCCATAGTATAACCGAGTCATACACAAGAATCCGAGCAGGGCTGTTGGACCTGCTGTGCTTCTCAATAAGTTGAGCCAAGCTTTGTGAACCTACAATCCCAAAACGCTCCACATAGGCCTCAAGACTTTCGTCTTTCTGTTGGCCAAGCTCATTAGATAGGAGCTCTATGGTAATGGAGCTAGACGCTTGGGCATGCATGGACTGAATAATAGAGGTTGTGGTGCTGACTAGTGTGACCTTGAGACCTTTGGAGACTAGACGCTTGCAGAACTGAAACATTGGACTGATGTGACCCTGTAAAGGGAACGGAAAAACCATAACATGTGGTTCAGTGATTCTTGTGTATCTCTCCATTTTTCCTTCTAAAGATGTCTCTCTTTGTTCTTTAATCAGACCAAAGATAGGAGGTAGTATTTGTAGATCTGCAGATGCTGGAAGGCCTAATCCTACATCTATCAAAGGCCCAAAAAGTGCCGATGTAATAGTTTTCTGGCTTCTGGCTTTTGTGTATTCATACCAGCTTATCATTATTAGATGCTGTTACATGGTATTTCTGAATAAAATAGTCTTAAAATTCTTGTTGGAAGTTTTTCATGTGGTTTTTGACTTGTACATAGAAGTATAGAAGGTCCTTTCAAAGATGGTGTTTGAAAGGTTGCTTGACTTGGAAGTTTTTCATGTGGTGTTTGACTTGTAGATAGAAGTATAGAAGGTCCTTTCAAAGATGGTGTTTGAAAGGTTGCTTGACTTGGAAGTTTTTCATGTGGTGTTTGACTTGTAGATAGAAGTATAGAAGGTCCTTTCAAAGATGGTATTTGTAAAGTTGTTCTTGTCACCAAGATATAGATAAAACTACCAATGGAAATAATTCCAAGAATTATACAAATTAATCCAAAAATCATGCAAATCATGGTGATGATACACTCTCACCAGGCCTTTTATTATAGTTGGAAGTTCCTTGTGGGTGTATAGTGACTACCAGGTCAACCAACACAATCCCTTGAATCATGGCAGCAACATTACCTTCTTCCTTCTAATAAGTTTTTTCATCTCACCTTTGACCCTCCACCCAACCTACACAAGAAAGGCCCAAAGCCGATCAAGGAACAATGAAGCTTCATAGGGTCTTTCCATCCAGATGCAGGAAGTCTGCATGCATACATGCCTATTTCACTGAGCCTCTCTCCAAGATAGTACGTGCTTAGATCGTTACACCTTTCGTGCGGGTCAGGTATGTAATTACTTTCAGTATCTTGCCATATGATGTAGGAATGGGCCTTTTCGAAACTAATACATAGTATTTTCTTATAGATGAAAATGGCATTTGAAAGATTATACAGCCGGATTTCGTCAGATATTATATGGAGGAGTTGTTCTCACAGCTGACAACTCAACTGAAAACTTGAATGTCATACTTTTCAAATTAATATGAGATAAATTGAGTTTTGGGCAAGGTTTACTTTTTCTTTTTCTTTTTCTTTTTTTTTCCTCTCTTATTTTTTATAAAGAAAAGACTATCAATATTATTTTGAATTGAAACAAATGGTGAATCTAATCCGTATTAGCCATGGGTACCTCCATGTTGGCGTTTAGAAAATTGAACATCAACCCAATCTGAGATTTGTCCATAGAGATGGGCATAAATGAAACTGAATTAGCAGAGAGATTTTACTATTAAAATTTAACGTCAGATGCATAAAATTTCTGTAACAAATTATTCAATGTTCTTAAAAGAGCTTCCACCTTCAGTTACTACCTCTTTTGCCAACTCCCTCCGCCTCTGAGCATTCGTTTTCATCTAATTCCCTCTCTCTCCCTCCATGATTTCCCTTATACACATCTCTATTTCCTCCTTTTTATCGATCCCTTTTTCGTCAGCCTTAACTCTAACCCCAACTCGCCACACATCTTCAACAAACCTAGCATTTGTTGTCTGGTCTAAAAACTGAGGCATGGCTATCATTGGCACTCTCAAGCTCAGTGCCTCCTGTGTTGAGTTCCATCCGCAATGAGTCAGGAAACACCCAACAGCTTTGTGAGCTAAAACTTCTAGTTACGGACACCAACTCACAACCAGACCCCTCTCAGATACCTCCTCTAAAAAATTGCTAGGGATCTTTTTCTCTTCCGATTCTCTGACTACCCAGAAGTGGGTGCTGCTCTTCCTCAGGCCCCATGCCCCATGCCTCATGCCCATTCCTCTATCTGCTCTTTTCCCTCTGATGCCATACTTCCAAACGATACATAAACGACAGAGCCACTGCCCTTTGTGTCTAGCCATGTTATGCAGGAGTCAGCATTTTGCTTGAAAAGGCTGAGGCCGTAATCTCTGTCATCCTCCAACATTTTGTCCAAGTAAATGGAAGGAACGGTTGGTCCTATTGCCTTGATTGGTCGTTGGCTTGCCATCCAGTTGATTACCTAATGGAATTCAGGCAGCGAATTTAACAGCATGAACCAATTGCTTAGCATATAGTGGTATGTTGTTCTATTTGTAGGAGTTACAGAAAGTACCTCATCTTCCAATTTGTCGAAAGTGTTAAACAAGATCCATTTCACTTTCTGGAAATTTGAAAATTGGTTCAGGAGGAAGCTGAGTACAGCTGTGTCTGAGCTCTTGCCATCAATAATCAATGGAAGATCATTGATACATAATAGTGGCATCCAAGCCATCGATGCCACTTCCCCTTCTAAAGGCAAGTTCAACGCCCCATGATTCACAAGGTAATAGATGGCAAAAACAGCACAAGATTGAGTGAAGAAAGCAGCTCCATCCAGGCCTAGTCGTGTAGCTACATCTTGAACCCATGGCATAAATGAGTCATACACAAGGATTTTAGCAAAATGGCCGTCTTGATGAGCTCCTCCAAGCTTTGTGAAGCTACCCTTCTCAAACGCTTCACATGGTCCTGTTGAAATATGGACACACATATGTAACATAGTTCGTGATTAAGCTATTCACATTCATATATTTGTTTTGTATCGGTTTTCTAAAGTATGGGTCACCTTATGTGTAGAGCCCAATGCCATCACGGGTCTTAGATGATGGGCCTAAGACACGTGAGGACCAATAGTCCAAAGGGTATGGTCCCTAAGGCATAGAAGGTATATAAGGCTAAGTGTCTGTTCCCTTTTAAAAATCTTTGAATAGAACAGAACGCGCTCTCTCTCGCTCCCATCGTCAGAGAGCTTACATAAACGGTGGATACCCCTTTACAATCTTAGAAGATTCGTACTTATTCATTATCGGGAAGAAAAATGGACTCAGGTATGTTCTAAATCTATGGACATGAAGGCATAGTTTCTTCACATGATTAAACACACAATTCTTGCATGATATTATTGGTTTTGCATGGAATTACTATCAATTGGTATCAGAGCCCACTGTTTAATCATTAAGAAATTGCCAACATGACGTCGTTCCAACGCCGTTTCAGGCGATCAAGACGTCGTTATGGCGTCGTCCCATTCCAGCGACACCTTCAGGTGCCATCTTGAGCCTGTAAGAGACGTCGTTTAGGCGTCATTGCAAGCATTCAAAAGACGTCGTTATGGCGTCATTTTCCAAACGCCATTCAAGTGTCATTTCACACCGGTGAGAAGCGCAATCTCTATGCGTTGTTTCAGGCTTTCCAGACGACGTTCAAGGGTCATCTCACGCCAGTGAGGAGAGTCGTTTTAGCGTTGTTTTAGGTTATTGAAGCAGCATTAGGGCGCTGCGACGCGTCGTTGGGGATCTTCAAAGCGTCGTTCTAATGCCGTTTTGGCGCCGCTGCAGGCGTCCTTAGCCCTGTACCGTCGCGACACCTGCTGGAGGAGGACTAAGACGCTGTTTTGGAGTCATTCTCCGGTTGGGAACGCCATTCAGGCAATGGAAAAGGACTGCGACGCCGTCCGGGCGTCATTCTCCCTGCGCGTGATTCAGGCGCTGCTTCAGGCGATCGGAGAAGATAACGCCGCTGCCAGAGTTGATTGAGGACCATTCCGGCGCCGTTTTGGCACCAATGATGACGCCACTGCCGGCGTCCCTTAAAAGGATGAAAATGCCACTAACTGGTGTTTTTTATTAGGCTTTTGTTTGGGCTGTAGTAAATAAGATAAAAATAAAAATAAAAATAAAAAAAGGGCCAAATTTCTCTTTGATAGCCCAATAGCCCACTCATATTATTGTAAAACAAGCCATATAGGCCTAAATTGACCCACATACCCACTTGGTTACAAGTGCAGCCCATTCAATGGTGTATGGATTGGGCTTGTGCCTATTACCATTTAATGGAAGACTTGGGTTTTTATTTGGGTCTCTTAGAATTAAAACCAAGATTTGATGGGCCATTCATTTAAATAAATAAATAATTTTAATTAAATTATTTCTTGCTATATTTGTGTTTAATATTTTCAAATAAATAAATTATGTATATTTGTTGTCAAAGTAACTTATATCATATAATTTATTTATTTTATAATATGTAAACATGTTATTATTATTCAAAATAATTGGCCCAAAGGAAGATTATTTTAATATAATAATAAATAAAGTAGTCATAAATATGTGACATATAAAGTTTATCTTGCATGCTGTATGTCAGTCCAAAGACAGGCATATTGCTTCGGTTTTGTTGTCAATATTTATGAATTAAATTTTGAAAAAAAAAAAATGATATCAATTACAAGTTAATATTTATTGTCCAAAGACTGAATATTAATGTTTGTGCTAAGTATCTTGTAATAGGCCCACATGCATATACATATATATGTTAAAATTTTACTCATTCATGTATGCATGATATTTTTTGTGACTGATTGTGAGCTTCATTGTTATGAATTTAACATCTTCTATATCTGCAAATGTTAATAACATTCCTGTGTTTAATGGCACAAACTTCAAGAAATGGAAGGAGCGCCTTATAATAGTGCTCGAGTGCATGGATTTAGACTATGCATTAAGAAAATATCGCCTTCCAGACCTTACTAGTGTCAGCACTACTAAGCAAAGGGTTGTTATGGAAAAATGGGAGCAATCCAATCGCATGAGTCTAATGATAATGAAGCACTCAATTCTAGAAGCTATAAGGGGTGCAATACCTAAGAAAACCTGAGCCAAGACATTCTTGGACCAGATAGCAAACCGATTCGCTGCAAATGAAAAGGTTTAGACAAACACTATTCTTAGTAAGTTTGTCTCTATGCAGTACAAAGGGAAAGAGAATATAAGGGAGTACATTATGGAAATGTCCAATCTTGCGACTAGACTCAAGGCACTAAAGTTAGAGTTGTCAGAAGACATACTCGTGCACTTGGTCTTGATCTCTCTGCCTACACAATTTAGTCCATTCAAAATCAGTTACAACACACAAAAGGAAAAATGGACTTTGAATGAGCTTATTGCTCAGTGTGTACAAAAGAAGGAGAGATTGAAACAAGAAAATATAGAAAGTGCTCACTTGGCTTCCACATCTTTGGGATTTGGTACTAGCAAGAAAAGAAAAAGGGACAATAAAGGAAAACAAACTGCATTTTCTAGAACATCAAAGCAAAAGGTGCAGAAGAAACAAGATAAGGAGATCACTTGTTTCTTTTGCAAAAAAGCTGGTCATATGAAGAAGACATGTACCAAATACGTTACTTGGCATGAAAAGAAAGGTACACTTCTCAACTTTGTTTGTTCATAAATTAATTTAGCTATAGTGCCTACTGACACTTGGTGGATAGATAAGAGTGCAACTACTCACATAAGTGTCACGATGCAGGATTGCCTAAGGAGTCGAATGCCAACTGATGGTGAAAGATATATCTATGTGGGAAATGACAACAAGGCTGCAATCAAGGCTATTGGTCTTTTTATATTACAATTAGATTTTAGATGTACTTTGGATTTGGAAGAGACTTTTGTAGTGTCGTTGTTTAGACGGAATTTAATTTCTGTTTCATGTCTGGACAAATGTGGATATTATTGTTTATTTAGAAATGGAATGATTAGTTTTTATCTAAATTCAAATGTTATTTGTACAGGTAGTCTAATAGACAAATTATACAAATTGAATATAAAGGCCTCTAATGGAAATGAAACCTTGCATTCAAGTAATTATGGCATTAAGCAAATATTAACAAATGAGAATTCATCAATGTTATGGCATAAGCGTTTGGGTCATATTTCAAATCAACGTATTCAAAGGCTTGTGTCAGAAGGAATTCTTGATCCACTTGATTTCTCAGACTTTCAAGTTTGTATAGAGTGTATTAAGGGTAAACAAACAAATATGAAGAAAAAGGATGTCAACAAGTGCGGTGACGTCTTGGAATTGATACATACGGACATTTGTGGTCCATTTCCTACCCCTTCTTGGAATAGACAACAATATTTTATCACTTTCATTGACGATTACTCGCAGTATAGCTATCTTTATTTGATTCATGAGAAGTCTCAATCATTGGATGTGTTCAAGAATTTTTAAACTGAAATTGAGAACTCACTAAGCAAGAAAATAAAGGTTGTCAGATCTGACCGTGGAGGTGAATATTATGGTATATATGACAGATCCGGTGAACAACGTCCAAGGCCATTAGCCAAATTTTTTATGGAGTGTGGTATCGTTCCTCAGTACACCATGCCGGGAACTCCAAGCCAAAATGGTGTAGCAAATAGGCGAAACCGTACTCTTAAGGATATGGTAAGAAGTATGATCAGTCATTCCACCTTACCAGAATCACTTTGGGGAGAAGCTGTCAAAACTGCAGTTTACATTTTGAATAGAGTCCTAAGCAAAGCAGTAGCCAAAACCCCATATGAGTTATAGACTAGCAAGAAACCTAGTATTAGGCATTTGCATGTCTGGGGTTGTCCAGCTGAGGCTAGGCCTTTCAAGCCAAATGAAAAGAAATTGGACTCTAAAACAGTGAGCTGCTGCTTTGTAGGGTGTTCTAAAAGGTCGAGAGGCTTCAAGTTTTATGACCCTCAACTAAATCCTTCTTTGAAATGGGCAATGCTAAGTTTATTGAGGATGTTGAGTTAAGTGAGAGAAATCCATTAAGAAAGGTGGTTTTTTAAGAGAAATATGTTAGTATTCCTATTATTACAACTGGACATGGTCATATTATGTTTAATGACACTATCCAGAATGTACAGCCAATAACAGAGATTGAAGACACACTTGAGATTCCTTCTACTCAAGTTATGGAACCAATTCAAGTTCATGAAAAGGTAACTCCATAACCTCAAGAACCTTAAGTACAAGTGTCATTGAGGAGATCCACTAAAGAAAGGAGAAGTACAATTTCAGATGATTATATTATATATCTCCAAGAACATGAGTTTGACATGGATTTGGAAGACGATCCAATTTCAGTTAGTCAAGTCAAACAAAGTTCTAACTCTGAAAAGTGGATGGAAGCCATGAAGAATGAGATGAAATCAATGAAAGACAATGGTGTTTGGGACCTAGTAGAGTTGCTTAAAGGTGTAAAACCGATTGGTTGTAAATGGATTTTTAAGACCAAGCGGGATTCAAAAGGCAACATTGTTAGGGATAAGGCACACCTAATCGCAAAAGGTTTCACTCAAAAGGAAGACATTGATTATAAGGAGACCTTTTCACCGGTTTCGTCAAAGGACTCCTTTAGAATCATCAGGCACTATGGCTCATTATGATTTAGAGCTGCATTAAATGGACGTTAAAACTGCATTTCTTAATGATAACATTGATGAGACAATATACGTGGTGCAACCGGAGAACTTTGAGTCTAATGATTCAAAGCAACTTGTATGCAGATTAAAAAGGTCCATATATGGTTTAAAGCAGGCATCCCGACAATAGTACCAAATGTTTGATCAAGTGATTACTTCATTTGGTTTTAAGGAAAACACCATTGATCAATGCATATATCTCAAGTTCAATGGGAGCAAATTCATTATCTTGGTGCTATATGTTGATGATATTCTACTTGCAAGTAGTGATGTGGAACTTTAACCAAGCGTTTTCTATCCAGTAAATTTGACATGAAGGATCTTGGTAATGCATCTTTTGTGCTGGGTATACAAATCTATAGGGATCGTTCAAGAGGTATACTTGGGCTATCACAAAAGTCCTATATCGATAAGGTGTTAAGTAGGTTTGGCATGAGCAATTGTGCACCAAGAGATACGCTTGTGGCAAAAGGCGATAAATTTAGTTTGCACCAATGTCCAAAAAATGAACTTGAAAAGAAGGATATGGAGAGGTTTCCCTATGCCTCGGCAGTAAGAAGTCTCATGTATGCACAAGTTTGTACGTGTCCAGATATTGCGTACATTGTTGGAATGTTAGGCAGATATTTGAGTAACCCAGGTATGGATCACTGGAAAAAGGCAAAATGAGTTATGTGGTATTTACAAAGAACTAAAGATTATATGTTCACATATCGTAGATCCAGTCATTTAGAGATCATGGGATATTCGAACTTCGATTTCGCGGGATGTCTTGACAACAGGAGATCCACTTCAGGCTACATCTTCATGTTGGCTGGAAGAGCAATTTCATGGAAAAGTGTTAAACAAACACTTATTGCTTCTTCCACCATGGAGGCAGAATTCATAGCCTGCTACAAGGCATCAAACCATGGAATATGGTTGCGAAATTTTATCACTCAGTTGCGAATCGTTGATGGGATTGAGAAACCATTGAGAATCAACTATGATAATAAGGTCGCAGAATTGTATTCTAAGAACAACCAAAGTTCGTCAAAGTCCAAACACATTGACATCAAGTTCTTGGTTGTGAAAGAAAGAGTTTAGAGTCTTCAAGTATCAATTGAACACATAAGCACAAACTCAATGATTGCGGATCCGCTCACTAAGGGTTTGCCACCCAAAGTATATCATGAGCATGTCACACATATGGGTGTTGTACACATTGATGATGTGCTAATATAGTGGGAATTTGTATTTAGATTTTGTGTTTGTTTTCTTGATGTGATATTATGTTTGTGTTATCTATACAAACCTTGATTTTAAAGACTATTGTATTTGAATACTCTGAATTGAAATGATGACTTTCAGAAGCAGTTTAGCATCAAGTGTTGAAAGTGGAATTTGACTATTTTTAGTCATAAAGTAGGACTAATTGGAAATAGACATATTAAATATCACATTCTATATAATTTCCATGATACACATCCATACTTGATCCATGCTACACATCTAGTTATAATTATGATTAACGAAGGTCGCTTTAATCATGTGTTAACATAATTAGTAAATCGGATTATTTAAGGATATTTAGATAGAATAGCAAGATGAGCTCAATAAAGTACTGTCATGAACATTGTTTTGTAATATATGTGGTCCAAGTGGGAGATTGTTGAAATATGGACGCACATATGTAACATAGTTTGTGATTCAGCTATTCGCATTCGTGTATTTGTTTTGTATCGATTTTCTAACGTATGGGCCACCTTATGTGTAGAGCCCAATATCATCACGGGTCTTAGATGATGAGCCTAAAACACGTGAGGCCCAATAGTCCAAAGGGTATGGTCCTTAAGGCATAAAGGGTATATAAGGCTAAGTGTCTGTTCCCTTTTAAACATATTTGAATAGAATAGAACGTGCTCTCTCTCGCTCCCATCATTAGAGAGATTACATAAACAGTGGATACCCCTCTATAGCCTTAAAAGATCTGTACTTATTCATCACCTGGAAGAAAAATGAACTCAAGTATGTTCTAAATCCATGGACAGGAAGGCATAGTTTCTTCACATGATTAAACACATGATTCCTACATGATATTACTGGTTTTGCAATGGAATTACTATCAGGTCCTCCTTACTCTCTTCTTTGCGTTAGCCAAACCCTTCACAAATGAACTCGAAGTCAATGGAACTAGCTTGAGCATCGATGGAGTTACAAATGGAGATTGTTGTGATCACCAGGGTGACCTTCACGCCTTTGGAAGCTAGACGCTTGGAGAATTGAAGCATAGGGTTTATGTGACCCTGAGAATGGAAAGCAAGGACCATGATATGTGTTTCATCAACCATTTTGTCTTTCTCCATTTTTTTCCTCCAAAACCCTTTTTCTTTCCCAATGATCAGGACAAGACAATAGTAGAAGGTAGTATTAATTTGTGGAATTGCAGATGCTAGAATTCCTAATCCTAAACATGAGCAAGAAGGTGGCCACATGACTTTTTCTTTTTCTTTTTTTTTAAAAAAAACTTGAATTTTATCTCTTTGTACTAGTGTCGGCCAATATTTATAAGGCAAATTGATAAGGTTCTCTATTTTTAGAAGGCCATATTGAATCATAAAATTATTTTATATCATCTCGATGAAAATGGAACCATGCATGATCCCGACTTGCTTCTGCCTAATGCAAAGGTAAAGAAGTTAGTAGCTAGAGGACTAAAGGGTTTTTTATATTTCTAAGAGTTTTTTTAATAAAATATTTGTAAAAAAGAAATATATATATATATATATATATATATATATATATATATATATATATATATTCTCATTATAAAATAATTTGAAATTTATGATAATTAAGAAACTATTTTCAAATTCATGATAATTTTTTAAATATAAATAGAAAATTAATTATTTTTTGAAGAAATAAGTTCAATATAGTCATAATACATTGAAGTGGCCCTTACAGTTTTAAAATGTGTTTATATGATTAAAAGAAATCTATAATCCCATAACTTTTTCTCTTATCAATGTGATGTCATAAATTGGATAGAGGAAGTTCTCGACATCATGCATATAGTAGATTCCTCTTAATTGTGTGTACGAGTTTTAAAGCCGTAAGAACCTATTAGGCTTAAAGAAAACATTATCTACATGAGAGGAAGCAAATATTTATAAATGACATAAAAATTGATCCTTAATCTTGACATGAAACTTTACTTGTTTGATCTTGTAAGAGATGTTTGCCTTTTTTAGTGGCCTTGCAATTATGAGGAATGCAATAAGAAAGTTGTGTATACATGAAGGGTGAATATGATATCCAACATCACTAGTCAATGCTTATTGCATGTGAGCTTCTACTCATCACAAAGATCCTTATGGGAATATAAAAATCCATATGAGAGATTTTATATACTCAAATGTAGCTATACTTTTAAACTATGGTTTATATCATATTGCAGTTTAATCTTGAATTTTAATTGCCACTTTCTTAGTTCTATTTTTGCTCTTTATGTTGGTATTATTTTCATGTCTTTTGAGTGGTAGCTTTGCTTAAAAGAAGAGGGTCCTAGGGACCCTCCTAATTTTGTCCATAAATTTTTTCTTAGATCTTAGGTGTTTGAAAATATATTGATCAACTTATAAGTTAAATCTATTTGTTTTTAATTAAATTAAATATTTTGTCTTAGTATTTAGAAATTGGATTTTAAGGGTTATTAAAGATATTTCTAATATAAAATCGTTAAGGGTCATTTTGATTTGATACAATCCTTATTGAGCTTCTTAATACTCTAATTTGACAAGAAAATGAGTAGTAGAGACTTTAAGGATAACATACGAAGGTCCAATTCATAAATACGAGATATTAGATTTGGTTAGAATATGCTTGTGTTGAAAATCTTCTAAATGAGAATGCTTGTAGCCAATTGAAGCCAAGTCAATTTAATTAATGGCTATTTCATGAAAAGATGATAGTCCCAAGGATTCCTGATCCAAGGCATCCAACATGATATATGGAATGAAAATGTTTGTACCTGAAAAAGAAAAAGGTCGTACTGTAGGACCAACATACTGTCCTTCCTCCAAATCACGGGCATGCTAATCAAGCCCCTGCCTTGATAGGTAACAAAAAAAGTACATATTTTTTTCACATTTCTTTCTCCTGCATTATTGGTTCAGTCACTTTAAGGTAGAATTTTATCGAGACGCAGCCGCTGAAAGGCCTAATACTACAACTATTCAAAGCCCAACTCAAGTGAGAGTGTTCTGTCCTCTAGCTTTAGTCTATTCCATGGTTTTAAAAAATCCGACTGAACCAGCCTAGTGAATTGGGCCAAAAAAAGGTTGAACCGGAATTGGATAGGACGAACCGAACGATTCAACCATTTTTTTTTTTTTTTAACAACATCAAAACAACGTTGTTTTGATGCTTCTAGCTTCAAAATGACGTCATTTTGATGTCTATAAAACCATCTCCGCCCAACCGTCGAAGTCTGCCACCTGCTGCCACCCCACCCACAGGGAACCAATCTTTGCCCCCTCCCCCTCTAGCAATCTTATTGGGTGTCAAGAAGCAAGCGAAATCCCAAATATTAGACTTTCATTTTAAAATTTAATTTTTATGTTTTATATTTAATGTCTTAATTTTTTTTGTTGATTATAATTTATAAATCTTAATGTTATGTTTAATATTTAATATTTATAAATTTAGATAGACTTTATTTTTGTATTTATTAATTTTTAAAAATTTTAATAATATATTAAATATATTTATAACATCATTGATTTAATCGGGGTTCGATTATCGATTCAACTAGTGAATCGTAAATCGATAATTTTTTTGATTCAATAATCAATTCGATTCCGGAAAAAACTAGTACTCTATTTAATAATAAATACTCACCAACTTGATGGATATGTTCAAGATACTACAAGATTGAATTGTCTATGTCAGCATTTATTGCATCGTACTTTTCAATATCTCATGATCATATTATATTATATTTATCTCATCCCATCATATCATATATTAAAAGCTTACTTAAATATATAGGAATTGACCTTTTGTGAAGACTAAAATATAATATTTCTCATTAAAATGCCCTTTAGAGATAAAGAATGCAGGCCTTTATTAGATATGATATCTAGGCTGTTCTTATGGCCCACAAACCAAGCACACCTTAACCAAATCCAATCTCTCATATTTACGAGATGGACCCTCATATGTTATCCTTGAATTCTCTATTACTTATTTTCTTGTTAAATCGAATCATTAAGAGGCTTAATAAGGGTTGCCTCAAATCAAAGTAAGGTTCAATTAGTTGCAGTGATCAGTTAGATAGTTCAAGTAGTTACGAGCAGTTAGATAGATCAAGTATAAAAGCAAAAGTGTAAAGAACAATTTTTTAGATTTTTAAAAGAAATATATTCAATAGTTTAGTCATAAAAACCCTCACTATATTCAGTAGTTCAGTTCCGCAATCTCAACTTCTCATTAGGGCCCATGCATGCATGCATGGTATCACTTTCACCGAGATGGTATAAAATAATATTTTGATTCAGCATGGCCTTATAAAAATATAGTACTTTGTCAATTTGCCTTATAAAAATTGGCCGATATTGGTACAAAGAGAGAAAATTGAAGTTGAAGAAAAAAAAGTCACGGGGCCATGTTTAGGATTAGGCCTTGCTGGTGTCCTTCCTTTCCATTCATTGGAAAAGAAAGAGTTTTGAAGGAAAAAAAAATGGAGAAAGACAAAAGGGTTGATAAAACACATATCAACCCTTTATTTGTAAGCATTTTCACAAGGACCGGTACCTCTGGATTCCTCTGATAATTCATTGTTTTTCTTTGTCTTAATAAGAAAATTAAATAGATAATCCAAACAAGTATAAAAAAAAAAATATTAATAATTCTGGTAGGTTGATCCCAAAGGGAAAAAAAAATAGAAACATTGTTCTTCTAGAAATTTAATTAAATGTTCATTGCATAATAGATAGGAAAGGAACAAATCTTGTTTGCAAAATCATCTTCAATATATTTCCCTTATTCATGAGATATGGATATATCTCATAATGAATTAAGAAATGTTTATATATCCACTAATAAAAATAGTGATATTTGGATTGAAGGTAGAAGTGGTAATTTGTGTTGATGGTTGGTGTTTATGTTGTGTTAGAACCTATGCATTCTACTATATAGGTCAATTCAAACTCGACATAGTTAACAATATTGTTAAAAACATAAATTCAAATATTAGCTAATCATTAAATAAGTAACATGTTGTGTGACACATTTAACCCATTTAATGATTAGATTCTTCTATTTAATAATTAGGCTAAGTCATATATAAGTTTTATGATTAAAATATCCACCAACTGTATTTATGATTCAATTGACCTATTTATTTAAAAATAAATTTAAAATGAGTCAAATATGAGTTAAATATATTAAAATTATAATTATATTAATAAATAAAATTATTAAATAGATCAATTTGAGTCAAATTTGTATTATGCAATTGTTGATCCAAAAACTATCTATTTATTGAATTAGTTATAGAAATCGACACGATTATGACCAAATCCGATTATACTCCACCAAAATCCATAAAAAGTGTGTTAGGGTTAATGTGTCAAACTTTGCCACCCGACCCTAATTTAGGACATCCGGGTCGTTAATACATTTCAAGGAACAAATCTTAGTGTTTGGGTGTAACAAGCTCTTAAGTTTGAGGATGAGTCACCCAAATGATGGCTCTTATAATAGGTTCGTGTGGTGTGATGTTGAATGCTATAAAAGGTTTGGTCTACCCTTATTAAACATCGATTAGTTTTCAAATGAGATGGTCATAGCCCAATTCAACACCTTTTTTAAGCAATCTAACACGGTGTTAACTTTTTTTCAAGGGAAAAGAGATCTGATTGATAAGATACTGACCAATATAATTTTGAATACAAACACATTTATACATATAAGATGTTGGAAGTGTTGAACAACTTCAACATCAGCTGCATAAAATTTCTGCAACAAATTCTTCAATGTTCTTATCAGAGCTTCCACCTTCATTTACTGCCTCTTTAGCCAGCTCCTTCCACCTCTCAGCATTCCTTTTCATCTCATTCCCTAGCTCTCCCTCCATGATTTCCTTAATCCACATCTCTATTTCCTGGCTCTTAACAATCCCCTTTTCATCCACCTTAACTCTAACCCCAACTCGCCATACATCCTCAATAAACTTAGCATTAGTTCTTTGGTCGGAAAACTGAGGCATTGCTACCATTGGCACTCCCAAGCTCAGTGCCTACAGCGTTGAGTTCACTCCACAACGAGTGAGGAAACACCCAACTGCTTTATGTGCCAAAACTTCCAGTTGAGGGCACCAACTCACAACCAAACCCTTCCCAGATGTCTCCTCTACAAATTTGTTGGGGAACTTTTTCTCTTCCAATTCTCTTACTACCTACAGGAAATGGCTGTTGCTCCTCTTCAGGCCCCATGCTAGTTCCTCCATCTGCTCCTCTCCCAGTGATGCCACGCTCCCAAATGATACATAAACAACCGAGCCAATTTCCTTTGTGTCTAGCCATGTAATGCAGGTGTCAATATTCTGCTTGAAAAGGCTGAGACCGTAGTCTGTCATGCTCCAACCTTTTGTCTAAGTACATCGAAGGAACAGTTGGTCCTATTGTCTTGATTGGCTGTTGGCTGTCCATCCAGTTCATCACCTAATGGAATTTAAGTGGAAAGGTGAATTAGGATCAAACTTGTTTTACAATGTAGCAAAGTTGGTTGTTGATTGATAGTAATTCATTTGGTTGTCTTCATTGTGATGTGGCCTTTTCATCTAGGCATTATTCAATATCATGTTGTTCCAGTCACTTTTAGTTTTCAGACTTTCAGTAACAATGTCTACGTTCAAATGAATGCTAACAAGTGTAAGCTAATTAAGTAGTCAGGCAGTCAGGTCATGATGTTTATACAATATTGAGTATATGTACAGGGTTTATAAAAATTACCTCATCTTCCAACTTGGTGTAAGTGTTGAACAAGATCCGCTTCACTTTCTGAAAATTTGAAAATTGATTCAACAAGAGGTTCAGTAAAGCAGAGTCCGAGCCCTTGTCACTAATGAATGATGGAAGATCATTGACATGAAATAGTGGCATGGAAGGCAATGCTACCACTGACCCTTCTAAAGGACTGCTGAATGCCCTTTGATTAAAATGATAATAGATGGCAGAAACAGCACATGATTGAGTGAAGAAAGAAGCCCCATGTAGGCCTTGTCGTTCAGCCACATCTTGTGCCCATGGCAAAATCGAATCATACACAAGGATTTTAGCGGGATGGTTGGACCTACTGTGTTGCTCAATAAGCTCGGCCAAGCTTTGTGAAGCTGCTATTCTATAGCGCTCCAAAGAGTCCTCAATACTTTCTGCTTTGCGTTGGTCAAACCCTTCACAAATGATCTCAATGTCGATGGAGCTATCTTGAGCATGCATGGACTTGCTAATGCAGGTTGTTGTGATTAATAGTGTAACTTTGAGACCTTTGGAGGCTAAGCGCTTGGAGAATTGGAACATCGGGTTTATGTGACCCTGTGAATGGAAAGGAAGGACCATGATATGTGTTTCACTGAGTCTTTTATCGCTCTCCATTTTTCCTCCAAAACTATCTTTCTCTCTTCTTTACAACCAGGCCAGATAGAGAAGATAGTATTTATGAAGTTATGCTGGAAGTGCCTGATCTTACAACAATCAAAGGCTATAGGAAAGTGGCAAATTAATGTGACTCATTTTTCTGTCTTCTATCTTTTATCGATCTCTTCAGAACCAACAGCACCCCGTTTGTGGGTACATGTAAACGATATAGACAGGAAGAATCTATGTTGGGGCGGCAACTGACCCTTTCGCAAAAAATACTATAGGGTATTTAACATTTCATTGTTTCTTTAATGAAATATGGTCCGGAGATTCATGGTTGAAGTTTTTAGTGCAAACAACTACCCTTTTCATATGATGTTTGACTGGTAGATCAAAGGCTCTTTCAAAGAAGAGAAGTTGGCGAAAGGCACTTTTCTTCATTTTTTTTGTGTTATAACTTATAAATCCTCATATGTAGGAACCCGGCACAAGTTTAGGGTTTTTTTTTTTTAACCATCATCAGCTTTAGCACAAATCAACTCAATATACATCGTTGGCTGATCGTTACCTAATTAAACTTTGGGGCAAATAAAAAGCTTAATATGATATCAGAGGCTTCACTTTCCCCCACAAATCAAAAACCAAATAGAATCTATCCTCAAAAAAATCAAAGCCAAATATAATCTTCCCTCAAACATCCAAGCACTTCATGAAAGCCCTGGCGTTTTTAAGATGCTCTCAGATTAGACCTCTAGTGTGAGGCCTTGGCATTCTGCATCATCAACCGAGACTAAGAAACCATCTAAGAAGATTAAGATAGTAACCCAACATATCAACCAACTTGAATCACGCACTATGGTTGAACAACAATAAGTTACTTACATCATGATGGCTTCAGCATAATGAGTGAAGAGGTTTTGAGTATGACAGTAGGAAGAGAAATTGAATACCAACTCTCGTATTCCCTTGAAGAGTACTTGCTTCCCATGACAAAAGAAAGGGAGGACAAGGA